>CM077152.1:63915617-64592052 GCA_039583875.1 Platanthera guangdongensis
AACTCGACACAAGTAAGGTAGGAAATAAATATGGTCTATCCATACACATCCATGGAGGGTAAATTTTAAGGAGTGAGAATAACCGAACAATAAGAATAAGGTTTAGATCCTCGATTATGTGGATTAAAACTATCAGTTGAAGCCCAAGTCTAACATTTCGTGGCTTGGCTGAAAATACAGATTCAGTTTGATCAAAATGCTTCCAAGCTTCGTCATCCCTCAGATGGCATATTTTCCCTCCTCACTAATGTTTTCCTTGTGCTATCTCATATGTTCTGTAGTGACTTTACACATATGCAACCTTTGTAGCCTTAGCGTAAGTGTTAAATAAGTCAATTATTTAAATGGTATTTATTTACGCTTTATTTCCCACATTTATTCCTAGGCTTAAACCTATGGTGGTGACATATTCGACATTCATGTAACACTTCATCACACTTCCAATACAACATACAATCAAATTCGCATACATTAATCTTTTAAAGTTTAACACCTAGTGGAGCAACCATCTTCTTGCATGAATAAAAGCAATCAGGTAACTTATGTCCCTTAAGCAACATCCGACCAAATGCCTTCAAAAATTGATTAAAATGTCTCATGCTTAAATTTGGCTCAGGCTTGATGTTTAAGAGTTCCGTCAATGATGACAACACTGAATAATTCTTGCAGTCAGGCCAAAAAGGACTATCAGCAACATCCTTCAAGTCAAAGAATTTGTGCCATTTGGTTAGGATCTTGTGGCTCATCTCTAGTATTCCATTCAAATTCAGGACCGGCGACATCAACAACCATATCCATCAAGGAATTTTGTTGCTCTTCAGTCACACTGTGCACAAAAACAATCTACTCAGGCATATGAATGGTAGAGACTTTAGTGGATGGTTCATCCCAAAGTGCCTCCCCTTGCCTATCCCAATTAATATAATTGTGTTCAAACCCTCTAGAGATATGGTGAAAATTAACCATATCAGGAACAATAAATTTCAGACTAATACAATCTCAAATGGGCATCAAATAGTTCCTTGATCCATATATCTTGGGAATTGTTGGCACAATTTTATGAATCTCTTCACCCTCATTCTGTACTCATATGTAATACCACATCCCCTATCCGGATGCATGATTGTTATTCTGCATATGCAACATACAAAATTGTTATTCATATATTTTTTAAACTCTTTTACAAGTCATCAACTTCAATTAAAGATCACATACAACTACAATATATATTTCATAATAAATGTCTTAACTGTGTGTAGTTTGAATACTAAAGTCTAAATATAAGATGACTAAAAAGAAACATATTAAAGTATATATATACATACATATACATGGAAGTAAATATATCCAATTATAATATCTTAAGTGAAAGTAGTCCATTAGACCTTTTTGCATAGTTGCATGATAAATCAATCTACGAGAAACAACTAGCACAATTAAATACATCATGAAGTTGTACCGTGGTTTAAATTAAAGTGTGATTCGAAAAATTTCGCTTATCAAAACTTATGTACACAAACAGAACACGAAAACTAAATGAAGATTTTATGCTTCAAAATTATTAGAAGAGTAGGACACTGGGGAACAAGATAAGCCCAATATATGGGTAGATAAAATGTATCAATCCAAAAGTTTAAGCTAATGAGTAAGAGTCAATACTAGTATATTTAGAAATTAACTATCACTCATATTTGATATCAGTTTCAATTTCCCTTCATTTTGCACACCCTAAAATAAACCCCCTGATTCGCACTCCCTAACATAAACAAACAAAAAATAATCAAGTTGTTTTAATGGCATATTACAAGCATTTATAATGTAGATGTGACATATGCAGTGATAATGCACAGTACTATAAACTTCAAAACTTGACCACATTAAATACATAATCAAGTTAACCAAACAATTAGCGCAAGAGGTTGATGAAGAAAACATAAATAAAGTATTTGCTTTATATTACAGTGGATGATGAAGTTTAGTGTGAATTTGAAAAAAACTAAGGCTTGGTTTTAGGAAGTTTCCAAGAATCACATTTGCCTCCAAAAGCCAACGAGATTGAGACCGTTCAAGCGTTGACGTTTAACTGTTCTGCCATTTATTGGTAGACTGGTCACATTTATTGTCTGGCAGTTCAGCAAGCTATGCCACTTACTAATAATGTTGTTGAACATACATTTTGAGAAATACAAGGTTTACAAAAAGGAGGTTGCTTGTACAATAAATTTGTGTATTAAATCCCTAGAAAGTGATGATCTTGTTGGTATCCATAACGAAAAACATTGGAGCATATATCAACAAATTATGGCATTTGAATGAAATTGGAAGGGGTGAAAATGGAGAAATCAAACTTAGGAATGGATCGCACAAAACATCAAATATTACCTTGGGAGATCGTCCTAAGAATGACGGCACTAGAGGTTATCTTCAGCCGAGCTGGGCAACACTTCTAGGGCACGGTGATGGGGGCAGAGTAACAGGAGGAGGGCGACTGGAGTAGAGCAACGGGAAGATGTTCCTTGGAGTGGGGCGGGCCGTAGAAAGAGTGTGACAGGACTCTGACAGAGGAGGGTGACACGAGGAAGGAGACAAGAGGACGGCGAGTAGAAATCATGAAATGAGCTGAGAGGGGGAGGGAACGTTAGAATAAAGAAATAAATTATTATAAAAATTGGGCTAAATTTTTAAATTTTTTTGGAGGGGGGGGGGGGGGGGGGGTATTTCCCTCAATTCATTTTGGTGGATATTAATGACCAACGAATTTGTGACATTCAAATATTTCCTTCCTAACTACCAAGTGATACTTTGCAAAAAATATACTTGATTCTAAATATTCAATGAAAATATTCGTTGCTAATCTTGTATCAAAAGGCAAAAATCATATAAACGTAGCTAAATTTATTGCCAATTAGCAACAAATTATAATGCCTCCATAACTTTTGTTCCTAATTGACATTTTGTTGTAGTGAGAGCATAAATTTTCGAGAACCAGTACAGACTTGGGTATGAATCACTTGTGAGGTTTTGCTGATAAGCTGAAAAGACCAGTCTTGATTGAACATAATACAAATCTTCAAACAACCATCATCACATAAACTCCCAGAAAACCCTAATTCCTTAGCAACCGCAACAAGTTTGGCAACATGAAGCATTGGCTCAATTATTATTACACATTTGATCTTGTGTATATTAGAAAGTGACTTAATACTGGATGCAGTATTTACATTAGCGATACCCTTGCAATTCCATACCAACATAGACATGAGAAAATTTACACCAATGGAGGATGTCCCCATCTTCTATTTGAGATACTGTATTTTGTTTTGGAAGAAGAACATCCCCCTTTGTCAAAGACCCTCCCGGTTATGATCTAGAGGGAGAGAAATTTCTAACTTTAGCAACGACGTTTGGATCTGTTACCGCTTTGAAACAATCTGGGCATTCCAATACCGAGAATTTGTTCCCCATGGAGATGTTCGTAATTAGTCCCGGAATATGAGGAGGTGGCAGCATACCTGTCACTCTTGTATCAGCAAGATTAATAATTATTTGTAATCCACCAGAGATGACTCGAGTATCTGTTCCAACCTACCAGAGTTATCCCGTTCTCCCCACTTATCAATAACATTATCCATTTCAGATGTTAGATCGTCCTGTGCTTGTTCAATTAGAGAGTTGATATTGTAAAATTTTGTGAAGTTGGAAAGATTGTCGGAACACTCAACCAACCAAATCAAATAAACTAGAAGCAGATAGATGAACAAGAGATGAAATTGTATTAACAATGTTATTTAAAAGGCGAGACATACATTGCAAGACATGATTTAGCAATGCACCAGATAAGTACAAAACTGTAGGACAACACACTGTGACCACCAAGCCGGCTATCCGCTTCGCTAACCTACAAAGCCGTGCAAACAACTACTTATTGACATCTGAGGAAAATAACCCTGTCCGTAACTTCTTGTCGCTTGACGTGAGGTCGCCTAACTGTTGAAGATGTCGCGAGCAGATGAACTGAAACTGAGTTACCTCCTAACCCTAACTCCTAGTCGTCTAACCGCCAAGGTCGCCTAACTATGAATTGAAGCAAACAGTTTTATTCAAACCGCAGCTTAGTCTGCCAAAGGCAAACTGTGTTATCCATGCTGGGAAAATACCAAGGAAGAAGACAGTCTTGTCGCCAAACTCGCGACCTACTACTAACCATCGCTGACTGCTACCAACTATATGTACTGCCATCGGAACCAGTTTTCTAGCTACCAAGTGCTTACCACACAATTTGCAAATACAACAATAAATTCGGTCACTTCACTTAGCCACGTGTTTAGAAAATCTTAACAGCTGAGTTTAACCTGAACTTCAGTTCTTACAATTTCTAATTTTTATAACGAGTCCAGCACCCCTATTTATAGGCAGGTAGGTGGATACCGTCATTGCATAGGGGTATAGAGTAACCTCTAGTGTCGTGGTAGCTAGCAGTATCAGTCTGCCCAACATGCGGGCTGCCAACACCAGACCGCGCGTGGTGAAGTCAAGGTTGGGTTGGTCCTTTTATAAGGATATATATATAGTATGGTATTTAAACAATTTTTAACATTTTATTTGAAGATTTGGACTAAGGCCAGCATGATTTTCGATGAAATTTGCACCGAAGGTAAATACCGGCCATATAAATCTAACGGCGAAGTCGAAATCATAGTTCGACAAACCGATAACGAGTTATGATTTATTTTCACAGTTTACATCAACGAGACTTGGCAATCGCGATTAAAATTAAATACTTTTTATTTTCTAAACTCAGAAAAATCTACACTCCAAAAAGCTTGAAATTCAATCGACTTGACCAAACAGTCACAGAAATGCACTAACGACAACGCATCGTTAACCTCGCATAAACGTAACGCCCTTACGTCAATATTAGGTCAAAAGATGATTGAAATAAATCATCAAAAAATCCAGGTGCAATACAGCCTTGCATAGAAGTTACAAATGACACATACTCCTTATGCAAGTCGTGAATGATGTGTATTTTCAGCTTCGCCTCTAAGATAGGATCTTCTGGGTCCAATGTCGAAATCTCAGAGTAGAGATTCTTCATCTTCAAGTAGAAGGATAAAATAGACAGATCACCCTGAGTGGTTTTAGCCAACCTATTCTCCAAAAATTGTACGTGAGCTACATTCTTCTTGTTGAACAAGCCATCCAGGTTTCAGCTGCTGACTGACATCCGATGATGTGGTCAAATAGCTTCGGTGAGATTATCTGCTTAAGAGTAAACTCTTCTTTCACAATTGTCTTCCTCCAAGCTCTCACTACCCCAACATTCCCAGTAGTAGCAATCACCTCTTGCATGTTGTCTCCACCGACGACCTCCCAATACTCCTCGTTAATTAGATAGATCTCCATGCAAGATCGCCACTTCTTGAAGTTGGTCTACGTAAAGAGCTCAATTCCAAGGGCTTTTGCATAACCGGCTTCCATTGCTCAAAATTGAATTAGTTGAACTTCACAATGGAAAAACAAAATTCTGAGTAGATTAACTGCTAACTCCTCAACAACCCTCTGATATTATGTAAAAATTTCTGGATGAAGCTGAAGGACGTCACAGGAACACTCAACCACAACCAAAGCCAAGTACAAATCAGCACAAGAGTCTTAACTGGAATTCACAAATCTGATTTACAATGCAAGACATGCATTGCGAGACATGATTTCGCAATGTACTGGATGGAAATAGAAAATACAAGTAGAGGAAAACTGTGCAGACAACAAGCTATAACCGTACAAGATGTTAAACTGCAAGCCGTCCACCCAAACTGCCAAAATCGCCAAACCACAACTAGCCGCACATGCTGCTTGTTATTGAATGCTGATGAACTTGAACAGAACCTGCTGATAGACCGACCGAACAGCTCGGCTTTAACGCAACCCCGAGAAAGAGACTTCATGCCACCTAGTCGTGACCTATTGTAAACCGCTGACTGTAAACTGCTAACGGTTCCACATCAAACCTCCTACTAGTTTCCTAGCCGCATGATGCTAGCCGCACAACATGCGTAGAGAGTCAACTTCACTTAGTCGTGCTAGTTAGAAAATTTTAATTGTAGTATCAAAATGTGAGTTGAGTTCTCACTGTTCTTATTGATTATGATGAGCTAGAGACTCCTATTTATATGCGGTAAGAGGAGTGCGGTCACCACCCATAGCGATATGATAATTGCCCGTCATCCTACACCCTAACATCACCTATCTAGACAAGTCCGGATAAAAGCACCAGTCCGCAAGAGATAACCATCTAACCACATGTCCGGCTAGAATCATCGACCCGCATAGAAGAGCGGACACTTCCTTAAGTCCATGTGGACTTGCAAAGATCAAACACGCATCATGAGCCAAGCCCGCTTCCATGACAATCTGCCAGACTCCGACACCAGACCGCTCTATTTAGCGGTCTCTGCTCCAGACTGCTTATCACAGCAACCCGCGACTAAGGCCATATACGAGCTTAGTCGAACAGCCGATCTCTGCAAACAACAGAAGCAGACCGCACAATGAGGCGGTCTCGAAGAACTAGGCAACAAACCGGACTTGTCATAACACCATGACCAAGTCAACACCCTGAACGACCTCTGGCATTTACCCGCCCGAGAATACTCCAGCGTACTGTGTGGTTAGATTCTGCATACCACCCTAATCGCTTGTCTTCTTAATAGATAGAGATCATGACAACTTTAAGCGGACTGTTAAAATTTCACAAGATGACCAGGAGATAGCTCTGATACCAAGTAAAAACTCAGAGCTATCAAGCTGACAACTTGATCAAGCGTAAAGCGGGAACCAGGTGCAGGAACACTCCAACCATAAACTGAGCTCAATAAACAAGATGCAATAGAAGGCAAGGACAAAGTCTTATATTAACAACAATATTCATTACAGGGCAAGATATACATGACGAGACATGATTTTGCCAAGTAAAACAGGGAAGTAGAAAACAACAAATAAGCCAGGCGGACAGAGGCTGAGACCACCAAGTCTGCCGAGACAGCTGAGGTCGCCAAGCCGCTGCTGCACCAAACTAATCTATAGAGTCCGTGAAAACTACGGACAACCCGTTATTCTACTGAATACCTTGTCCACTCCCTGCATGTCGCCTGACTGCAGAGGTTGTCTAGCTTCCAGAGTCCGCAAACAAGAGCTGCTGCAAAACTGAAACAACAGACAGCCTACACCGCCAAGACCGGCGAACAGGTTACTGAACTAGAATTGCTGAAGGAGAGAAGACTGGCTAGCTGCAAATGCGACTTGCTGTAAAACCACTTATTATTAATCGCAAGCTCTACTGATCCCTGACCACAGTCAGAACCAGACTCCTAGATTCTCAGTGTTAGCCGCAAAACATGCAAACAGCAAACCCATTAACCTTCTCAAACCGCGCAGACAGAAAATCTGAGGCCACAACAATTAAGCCACGCTCAACTTACTGTTCATTCAGTTACTGTTGATGTGACAGGGGGTCCTATTTATAGGCACGGAGAGGTGTGTGGTCACCGCTTTAGTGGATAGAGTCACCACCCCAACTCGCAGCTAGCACCAAGCAGTCCGCCCAGTCCGCATGGACAAGGCCGGACACCAGCCTATCCTTCAGGCACTAAGGAAGGCTAGAAGCCAGTCTGCAACCTGGCAGACACCGCACCAAACCGCAATAATAAATCCACGACCAACAGGCACAAACCACCCTGTCAACCACCGGACATTGCGGACTCTACGATCAAGCTTAACTTGTAACAAAACATGACCAAGTCCTAAATCGGAGAACATCTAGCGCGAGCACGGCGAACAAGAACTCAGTCCGCCATCTCCCAAGACAGTCCTCCAACGCGCGAACTCTGTGGTTATCACCAAACTGCTCCACCAGAGTAAGGGCAACAGCCGAAGCCTAATTCTCGATCTCCACATGCAGTCCGCATCAAGCGGACTCCACGAACTCAACAGGAGTCCGCCCCTCCTGCGGATACACCACCTATCTGCATGGTTACTCCAAGGAACAAGACAACTGCAGAAAAGTAAGTTAAACAGGCTCGTCGCCATCACCAGGCCGTAAAATCAAATTGCCTAGGCCGCACCACCAGTCTGCCAGACTGTCCGCCCAGGCGGCCCGGTCTGCCTGATCAACCCTCACTTTCACTTCATAATTTTCAACACTCCCCCTTGAAGTGAGAAGTGGTGACTAAGCCCAACAGTCCTCGTAACAGAGTAAATGGCACCTTCCGCGGTGGCTTTGTGAAGATGTCCACGATGTTGTCCTCACTCCACACATTCTCCACCATAAGAGATCCCTCCAACACCTCTATAATGAAGTGGTGCTCAGTCTCTATATGCTTGGTCCGCGTGTGACAAACTGGATTATTAACCAGTTTCAGGGCACTCTCATTGTCACCGCAAAGTAGAGTTTGACTGTGCACTTATTTATAGACGTCCTCTACTACTCTCCTAACCCAAATGGTTTCCCGAGCTGCCAAGGTCGAAGCCTTGTACTCTGCTTCCGTAGTAGAGACGGACACTGAGTCTTTTTTCTTGATACACCGAGTGATACTAGCTGATCCACATGTGAATATATAACCGAATGTTGACTTCCGGTCATCTGAATCTCCCCCATAATCAGCATCTGAGTATCCTTGAAGAGTAAAACATGTGTCTCTCCCATAACGGAGACCCATATCAGAAGTGGACTTCACATATTTCAAAATGTTCTTTGCAGCCATTAGATGAGTCTTCCTGAGTTCTGCCATATACTAACTTACTCGGCCAACCGCGTAAGCAATGTCTGGTCTTGTAATCGTCAAGTAGATAAGACTCCCAACCAGAGCCCGAAACACCAAAGGATCTGAAAGAATCCTCCCCTCATCCCGCTGAAGTTTGATGCCAGAATCATAAGGAGTAGAGCTACTCTTCCCCTCCCGCATGCCGAACCGCTGAATGATCCGTTCTACATGGCCCTTCTGGGACAAGAGTATTCCATTCTCTCTCCTCTCTACCTCGAGTCCAAGGAAGTGGTGGAGCTCACCCAAGTCCTTCCTCTCGATTCTTATAGCTAGCTCTGCCCTGAGCCTAGCTACCTCCTCCTTGGAGTTACCCGTGCTGATCATGTCATCCATGTAAAACATCACCACGACCAGAAGCTCCCCTTTCTTCTTGATGAGCAAGCTCGAGTCTGAATTAGAAGCAAGATAACCGCAGAACTTGAGGTATTCTGCAATCTTCCAATGCCAGGCTCGAGGAGCCTGCTTCAAACCATAGAGGGCTTTCCGAAGCTTGCAGACATAGTCCCGATGTTCTTCATATATATATCCCAATGGCTGATACATGAAGATGTCTTTCTCGATCTCCCCGTAAAGAAAGGCATTCTTTACGTCTAACTGCCACATCTTCCAACCCTGATAAGCCTCCAAGGTCATCACCACCCGAACTGAAGTCATCTTTGCCACGGGACTAAACGTCTCCTCATAGTCTTCGCCATACTGTTATGAAAACCTCGAGCTACAAGGTGCGTCTTGTATCTCTCGATGCTTCCACTCGCCATCTTCTTCAACTTATATGCCCACTTGCAAGTCACAGGAGTAACGCCATCAACCTTGGGCACAAGATCTCAGGTCTCATTCTTCTTGAGGGCAGCCATCTCCTCATCAATGTCATCTTCCCACTCCTTGACTATAGTTGCTTTATTAAAGCTAGAAGGCTACTGCTTATCCAGGGAGCCTGTGAAGAAACCGGAGACAAAACTCACCGAGTTTCCTTCACTATAGCTAGTTGGTGACTTGATGGTCCTCTTGGATCTCCGAAGAGTCTGCACCTTGCTCACCATCTCTGCTGCTTCTCCAAAATCAGCTCCATTCCAGGGCACACCTGGAGCATCGCTCCCCCTGCTTCCTGAACCATAAGCCTTTGCCCTAGAGCTTGAAATAGCTGGAGCTCCTGGTGACACAAACAACTCCAACTGAAGACCTTTAACAGTCTCCTTCTACCCTTTATCAGACATGTTCTCATGTAGCTCAATAGAGCCACCTCTATATGACTTCAGTTCATCAAATACAGCGTCTCTTGATACAACGAACTTCCTTATCACAGGATCCATACACTTCCATCCCTTCTTCCGCTCATCATAGCACACAAAGACAAGGTTCCTTGCCTTTCCATCAAGCTTGGTCCTCAGAGCATCTGGGACGTATACATAGAGGTTGATCCAAACACCCGAAGGTGTTCCACGCTAGGTTTCTCCTTAAACATCATCTCAACATAAGACTTCATGTTGATCAGACTCAGAGGCATCTGATTGATGACATAAGTTGCGCAGGCCATTCTTTCCGCCCAAAAGGACCTGAGAATGCCCTTTGCATGAAGCCAGCATTTGCAGGTTTCCGTCAAATGACGGATCTTCCTCTCCGCTACTCCATTTTGTTGTAGAGTATGAGCACAAGTGAGTTCTCTCTAGATCTTGTACTTCCTGTAAAAGTTAGAGAACTCTGATGAAACAAACTCACTTTCATTGTCTGATCTAAACTCCTTAATCTGCAGGACAAGCCAGCCCTCCTTCAGCTCCTTGAACTCCACAAACAATCAGAAAGCATCTGACTTCTCCTTTATGAAATACAGCCAAGTGTATCTTGAATAGTCATCAATCAGCACCAACATGTATCGGCAGCCTCCAAGACTAGCGGTGATAGTTGGCCCCATCAGATCACCATGGATACACTCCAATGGTGCCTTGCTCCTTGTTTGTGACTTGTCAAAGGGAAGGAAATGAGCCTTTCCATACTGAAACTCCGCGTAAACATAACCATGAACGTAGGATGACGGCTTGGGGAAGCCTCTCACAAGACTTCTCACCGCTATGGCTTTCATCATGTCCATCCCAACATGCCTCAGCCTTTCATGCCATATAACAGTGCTATTGTTGGCCCTCATTTGATCAACATAAGAGCTTGTTGATATAGCAAATAAGTCTCTAACTCTTCTCCCTATATGAGCAACATCAGCCTTTATCGCTGATACGTTCCGGAAAAATTTCACTTCTATTGGGTCAAACAGAAAGTGATAGCCCGCATCAACTTCATTGGTCACTGAGAAGAGGTTCTTCCTCATGCCAGGTATGTGATAGACACTCCTTAACAAGAGTGGACCCTGAGCACTATCCAAAGAAACTACACCCTCCTTCTCTACAGTATGAACAGAATCATCAGCATTTATGATAGTTTCATTACCTGAGAATGTTTGCAGCGATGAGAACTTCGACTCATCTCCAGTGAGGTGATTACCACACCCCGAGTTAACTATCTACTCATCTTGGTAGTCGATAGTGGAAAGAGCACGGACACACGTGCCCGTCAGAAAATCTCCTCCCCACGCGGCCTCCTCAGCACTAGAACCAACTCCCTCCGTATCTGCAACATTCCCAGGCTGTAGCTTGACCTTGCAGTTGCATTTGAAGTGACCTGGCTATTACACCTGTAGCACTTCAACTCCTTCCAGTTCTTCTTAGGAGCAGTGCTCCTCTCTTGTTGATAAGAAGTTGAAGGCCCATCCTCAGAAGCAGTCTTCTTCTTGTTCTCCCATCTCTTCTTCTTCTTCTTCCCAGTGAAGAGAGCCTCACTACCTTTTTCAGATATAGTGACTCCGACCATCTACCTAGCCAAGCTCTCCTGCGACGCCAGCAGATTCTTTAGCTCCAACAAGGATGGCTGAGTCGCCCAGCCTTGAACAGAAGTCACGAAGGCCAAATATTTCTTCTGCAAACCGCGGATTATGTGCCTCTTCAACTTAGCTTTAGAAATGGGCTCATCAGAATCCAGCGCTGATATCTCAGCGCACAGGTTATTCATCTTAAGAAAGAACTTTGAGATGAGAAGATCTCTTTGAGTTGCTTTAGCCAACTCATTCTCTAAGAACTGTAGCCGCGCAACATTCTTCCTGTTGAACAATCCATCAATGTACGTCCAAATCTCAACAATAGAATCACATCCTAAGATGTGATCAAAGAGTTCAGGTGAGATAGCCCGCTTGAGGGCAAACTCTGCTTTTGCATTGGTCTTCCTCCAAGTTCTCACCTATTCGACAGTACCAGTTGTAGTAGTAACTTCTTGCTTGTCGTCACCACCGACGACTTCCCACAACTCCTCACCTAGAAGATAGCTCTTCATACACGACTACCACTTTTTAAAGTTATTCGCTGTAAGACGTTCAATACCAATACCACTTGCGTAACCACTGTCCATTGCAATAACCACTGATTTATTAGCTTCCAGAAGCGCCGAGCATAATTGAGGTTGGTCGCTGCTCAAGCCACTGTTCCCTTTGATACCATGTTAAAATTTCACAAGATGACTATGAGATAGCTCTAATACCAAGTAAAAACTTTCAGAGCTCTCAAGCTGACAACTTGATCAAGCGGAATGCGAGAACTAAGCGCAGGAACACTCCAACCATAAACTGAGTTCAATAAAACAGATGCAATATAAGGCAACAACAAAGTCTTGTATTAACAACAATCTTCATTACAGGGCAAGACATGCATGACGAGACATGATTTTGCCAAGTAAAATAGGGAAGTAGAAAACAACAAAAGGGCCGGGCGGATAGAAGCTGAGACCGCCGAGTCCGCCGAGAACACTGAGGTTGCCATGCCGCTACTGCACCAAACTGATTTACGGAGTCCGCGAAAACCGTGGACAACCTGTTATTTTGTCGAACGCCTTATCCACTCTCTACAAACCGCCTAACCGCAGAGGTTGCATAGTTGCCAGAGTCCGCGAACAAGAGTCGCTTGCGAACTGAAAGAACAGACCGCCTAGACCGCCGAGACTGGCGGACAGGTTATTGAACCGGAATTGCTGAAGGAGAGAAGACTGGCTGGCCGCAACGGCGACCTGCTGCAAAATCGCCAATTATTAACCGCAAGCTCCACTGATCCCTGACCGCAGTCAGAACTAGACTCTTGGCTTCTCAGTGCTAGCCGCACAACCTGCAAACAACAAACCAATTAACCTTCTCAAACTGTGCGGCCAGAAAATTCTAGGCCGCAGCAATTAACCCATGCTCAACTTACTGGTCATTCAGTTACTGTTGATGTGACAGGGGATCCTATTTATAGGCGCGAAGAGGAGTGTGGTTACCGCCCTAGTGGATAGAATCACCACCCCAGCATGCAGCTAGCACCAAGTAGTCCGCAAAGTCCGCATGGATAAGGCCGGACACCACCCAATCTGCCAGGCACAAAGGAAGGCTAGAAGCCAGTCCGCAACCCAGCGGACATCGCACCAGCCCACAACAACAAATCCACAACCAACAAGCGAAAACCGCCGAGTCAACCAGCTGACATTGAGGACTCTACGATCAAGCTGAACTTGTCACAAAACATGACCAAGTCACAAACCAGAGAACACCTGGCGCGAGCTCGGCGAACAAGAACTCAGTCCGCCAGCTCACAAGACAGTCCACCAACACACGAACCCTGTGGTTATCACCAAACCGCTCCACCAGAGTAAGGGCAATAACCGAAGCCGAATTCTCGATCTCCACATGCAGTCCGCATCAAGCGGAGTCCTCGAACTCAACAGGAGTCCGCCCCTCTCGCGGATACACTACCTATTCGCATGGTCACTCTAGGGAACAAGCCAACTGCAGAAAAGCAAGTCACACAGGTTGAAATTCGGCTTGAGCGGAAGTGGAAGTGGAAGTGGTTGACGGGACAGGCCGGGCGTCCTAAGCGGACAGCGTTGGCGGACTAGGCGGACTGGGCGGACTACTGTGTGCGGCCTGGTGGAAAGTCTGGTGAGCCGGCTGTTCTTCTGAGCGGGTTGTACGGGTGAAGTCCGCGGACTATGCGGCCTGTTATCTGCGGATAGGACGTTGACTGTTTGGTTTAGCCAAGGAGCGGCCTGAGCGGATAAAGGCTTGCGGACTGGTGCATTACTCAGTGGCCGTGGTGCAAGCTTGTGCTGTTTGGCGGTTTGGCTCTTGTCCGCGGGAAGCTTGCGGACTGGCGTGTCCGCGGTATGGGCTGTTGCGAACTGGGCTTAGAGCTTGGCTGAGGCCTTGTCAAGCTCTGGTGATACAACAGGTGCTTGCTGTGGAGGTCGTTGGCGGACTGTTTTGTGGAGTCCGGGAGATGGCTGCTGCGTTGGGCAGGTGTGCAAGTTGCTTGCAGACTGCTGGCGGTCTGTGCTAGGGTGTTTGGCGGACGAGAGTTTATGTCCGCCATGCTCGCATTGGCCTTTGATGGTTTCGGACTTGGTCACACTCTGTGCCAAGACCATGGTGTCTGCAGTATCCGCCAAGTCCACTGTTGATCGGGCGGACTGCCTTTTGTCGTGAACTTGTGGCGGATTGAGGCTTGAGTCTTGCGGACTGCCTCGGGTTTGTGCGGACAGACATTGAAGGGGGTTGTTGTCCTGCAGTGGTTATAGGCTTTGCGGGCTGATGCCTTGTCCGCATAGCTTAGGCGGACTGAAGAGGGTTCACCAATGTTGCCTTACTCTTGGCGGTTTCTTCCTTGGTATCCGGCTAAGTCCTTGCGGACTCAGCGGATGGTGTTTTGCTATCGCGCGGGTTGTGGCGGTGTCGCTATCTCTTGGGCGGTGACCACACTCCTCACCTTGCCTATAAATAGGACCCCCTGGCGCGTCTACAGTAACTGAGTGAACAGTAAGTTGGGTTCGGCGAGGTGCTGCGGCCTCAGTTTTTCTGTCCGCGTGGATTGATTCAGGGCTAACGGTTTGCTGTGTGCAGGTCGCGCGGGTAGCTTCAAGGAGCCAGGAGTTTGGCTTTGACTTCGATCAAGTACTTGGAAGTGTGCGGTCTCTGCGGATTCAGTAGGTCGCTCTGCGGCTTTTCGGTTCTCTATTTCAACTTTGCTAGCTTCAATAACCTGTCCGTCAGTCTCAGGTGGGTAGGCGGTTATTCCTCAGTTCATCGACAGGAGGCGAATAACGGTGTGTCCGCGCGGCCTCGCGGCTTCGGCGGACTCTATGGCTATTCGGCGGTTTGCAGCTTAAGTTCGGGCGATCTCAGCGGACTCGGCGACCTCGGCGACCTCGGCGGTCTCGGCGGATTCCGGTGCTGTCCGCCCAGCTTGGTTTTTGGTGCTTTCTGTTTATAGCTGTGTATACTAGTGAAATCATGTCTCGCTACGTATACCTCGCCTTGTAAAGAAGTGAATGTATAAAAGATCTGCTTGTGCTTCCATTATTTGTTTGGATTAGCCTTGTTCCTTGGTTTTCCGCTGGTTCAACGTGAGAACTGGGTAGTGCCGAAGATATTAATTTGGCGTTTGGGCTACCTTGCTGACCACGCTGAGAAAATTTTAACATGGTATCAGAGCGAGGTTCAGTTGCGTGAGCGGTAGTCAACCAGTGTTGTTACTCTGTGCTTGAGTGGTGATCAACCTGTGTTGTTACAAGGAGCTTCTGAAAGGTAGCCAACAGGTGTTGCAATGGAAGGGAGTTTTGCAAGAGGTCTTGGTATTGAACTCTTAATGCCGACTAACTTCAAGAAGTGGAAGTCGTCCATGAAGAGTTATCTTCTGGGTGAGGAGCTGTGGGAAGTCGTCGGTGGTGATGACAGATAAGAAGTGACTGCTGCGTTCGGTACTGCTGAGCAGGTTAGGCTCTGGAGGAAAACAAATGCTAAGGCGGAGTTTATACTCAAGAGGGCCGTGTCACCAGAACTGTTTGATCACATCATTGGATGTGAGTCGGCTGCTGATATTTAGACTACCATTGATGAGTTGTTCAATAGGAAGAATGTGGCGCGGCTTCAGTTTCTGGAGAATGAGTTCGCTAGAACAACTCAAGGAGACCTTTCCATCTCGAAGTACTTCTTAAAGATGAAGAGCTTGTGTACTGAGCTGTCAGCACTGGATCCTGATGAGCCTATCTCTGATGCTAAGATAAAAAGGCACATTATCTGCGACTTGCGGAAGGAGTATGTGGCCTTTGTGACATCTGTTCAAGGGTGGGCTACTCAGCCATCTTTGCTGGAGCTGGAGAATCTGTTTGCATCGCAGGAGAGCTTGGCAAGGCAGATGGCTGGAGTTAATCTGAATCAGGAAGGCAGCGAAGCTCTCTTCTTAGGCAAGAAGAAAGAATGGGAAGGGAAGAAGAAGAAGAAGTTGCAGGTCGCTGGTGAGAAGGAGACTTCAACTTCATATCAGCCGGAGAGGAGCAATGCTCCTAAGGACTGGAAGAAGAACTTGAAGTGCTACCGGTGTCATCAGCAAGGGCACTTCAAGCGGGACTGTAAGGTCAAACTGCAGCCTGGGCATGCTGCGGGAAAGGAGGAAGCTTGCTCGAGAAGTGAAGAAGCAGAATGGGGCGGAGCTTTCATGACGGGCACTTGTGTCCGTGCCTTGTCTGCTAAGGACTTCAACGGCGAGTGGATCGTGGACTCCGGGTGTGGTCATCACCACACCGGAGACAAGTCGAAGTTTACCTCCATGCAAGCATACTCAGGTAACGAAGCTATTATCACTGCTGATAATACTGTTTATGCAGTAGAGAAAGAGGGGGTCGTATCTTTGGGTAGTGATCAGGGGCCACTCACGTTAAGGACTGTGTATCACATGCCGGGCATGAAGAAGAACCTCTTCTCGGTGACCAATGTGGTGGACACTGGTTATCACATTCTGTTTGGGCCAATAGACGTGAGGTTCCTTCGCAACGTATCAGCGGTTAAGGTTGATGTTGCTCAAATAGGGAGGAGGGTGAAGAACTTGTTTGTTCTTGCCACCAATTCTTATGATGATCGTATGAGGGCCAATGATAGCATTGCTATCTGGCATGAGAGGCTGGGGCATGTTGGCATGGACAAGCTGAAGGCGATGGTTAGTAGAAGTTTGGTGAAAGGGTTGCCTAAGTTGTCCTCCTTTGGTGACGGGCATGTTTGCGCGGGATGTCAATACGGTAAGGCACATCGCCTTTCGTTTGATAAGTCACAAATAAGGAGCAAGTAACCATTGGAGTGCATTCATGGCGACTTGATGGGACCGACAGTTACTGCCAGCCTTGGTGGAAGCAGATACATGCTTGTTTTGGTTGATTACTACTCAAGGTATACTTGGGTGTACTTCTTAAAGGAGAAGTCAGAAGCCTTCTGTTTGCTTGTGGAGTTCAAGGAGTTGTTAGAAGGCCGGCTTGGCTTGCGGATCAAGAAGCTTAGAACGGACAACGGTGGTGAGTTCATCTCCTCCGAGTTTCCTAACTTCTGCAGGAAGCACGGGATCCAACGGGAGCTTACTTGTGCTCACACTCCAGAACAAAATGGGATAGCAGAGCGGAAGATCCGTCATCTGACGGAGACCTGCAAATGCTGGCTTCATGCGAAAGATATCCCAAGGTCCTTTTGGGCAGAGGGGATGTCTTGTGCTGCTTATGTCATCAACAGGATGACCTCAGCCCTATCAACATGAAGACTCCTATTGAGCTGTTGCTGAAGGAGAAGCCGAGTGTGGGACACCTTCGGGTGTTTGGTTCGACTTGCTACGTGCATTTCCCGGATGCTTCACGGACTAAGGTGGATGAAAAGGCAAGGAAGCTTATCTTTGTTGGCTACAATGAGCGGAAGAAGGGATGGAAATGCATGGATCCTGTGACGAAGAAGTTAGTGGTGTCAAGAGACGTTGTCTTTGACGAGCTGACGTCATATGGAGGTGGCTCGGTTGAGCTAACCGGAAGTAGCAAGGTTGATGAAGTACCGGTGGTGGCTGATGAAGGCTTGGAAGAGGAACTTGCTGTTTCACCAGCAGCTCCTGTTGCTTCTCACTCCGAGGCTGAGCCTTCTGGCTCATGAAGCAGGGGGAGCACTGCTCAATGCTTGACCCAAGTAGGAGTTGAGCCCAAAGAAGCAACGGAAGCAGCGAGCAAGGAGCCGACCCTTCGGAGATCGAAGAGGGTTGTTAAGCCACCGGTTCGATACTGTGATGGGAATGCAGTGAGTTTTGTCTCATGCTTCTTTGCAGGTCCTCTGGATGAGCGAGAGCCTGCAAACTTCAACGAGGCCACTGGAGTTAAGGAGTGGGAAGATGCCATGAAGGAAGAGATTGATGCTTTGAAGAAAAATGAAACCTGAGACCTTGTGCCCAAGGTTGATGGCATTACTCCGGTTACTTGCAAGTGGGTGTATAAGTTGAAGAAGAAGGCTGATGGGAGCATTGATAGGTTCAAAGCTCGCCTGGTCGCTAGAGGATTCTCACAACAGTATAGAGAAGACTATGAGGAGACATTCAGTCCAGTTGCGAAGATGACTTCAGTTAGAGTGGTGATCGCCTTGACTGCTACCAAGGGATGGAGGTTGTGGCAACTCGATGTGAAGAATGCCTTTCTTTACGGAGAGATTGAGAAGGACATCTTCATGGATCAGCCGCTCGGTTTCGTTTATAAAGATCATCCGGACTATGTCTGCAAACTCAGGAAGGCTCTCTATGGGTTGAAGCAAGCTCCTAGAGCGTGGTATGGGAAGATTGCAGAGTACTTGCAATTCTGTGGATACCTTGCTTCCAACTCAGATTCAAGCTTGTTCGTCAAGAAGAATGGGGAGCTTCAAGTCTTGGTCCTGCTGTATGTGGATGACATGATCATCTCAGGGAATTCGGAGGGGGAAGTAGCAAGGCTCAGGGCTGAACTTGCTATACGCTTCGAGATGAAAGACCTGGGAGAGCTTCATCACTTTCTTGGTCTTGAGGTGGAGAGGAAGGAGTGCGGGATTCCCATTTGCTAGAAAGGGTATGCAAATCGCATTGTTAAGCGGTTCGGCATGGGCGAAGGGAAGAAGTACTCTACTCCACTGGAACCTGGGCTGAAGCTTCGACGAGATGAGGGAAGGGTTCTTCATGATCCCTTGGTGTTCAGGGCTCTTGTTGCGAGCTTGATTTACCTGACGATTACAAGGCCAGACATTGCTTATGTTGTTGGCCGAGTAAGTCGGTTCATGGCTGAACCGAGGAAATCTCATCTAGTGGCGGCGAAGAGTATTCTGAAGTATGTCAAGGCTACTTCTGACATGGGACTCCTCTATGGAAGGGACTCGGAGTTTGCGTTGCTTGGGTAAACGGATGTTGACTATGGCGGTGATTCAGATGATCGGAGGTCTACTTCAGGTTATGTGTTCACTTGCGGTTCAGCTAGCATCTCGTGGTGTAGCAAGAAGAAGGACTCGGTGTCCATCTCAACTATGGAGGCAGAGTATAAGGCTTCGGCCTTGGCTGCTCGGGAAGTCATCTGGTTGAGGAGGCTTATAGAGGATGTTCATGAAGAAGTGCAAGGGCCAACTTTACTCCGGGGTGACAATGAGAGTGCTCTCAAGCTGGTTAGCAATCCAGTGTGTCACGCCAGGACCAAGCATATAGAGATTGATCACCATTTTATAATGGAGAAGGTGTTGGAAGGATCTCTGCTGGTCGGGCATGTTCGGAGTGAAGATGATCTAGCTGACATCTTCACGAAGCCACTGTCGAAGGGGCCCTTTGAGCGCTTGCGCAGCTTGCTGGGCTTGGTCACCACTTCCCACTTCAAGGGGGAGTGTTGAAATTTGTGAAGTGGAAGTGGTTGACGGGACAGGCCGGGAGTCCTTGGCGGACAGCGTTGGCGTACTATGAGGACTGGGCGGACTACTATGTGCGGCCTGGTGGAAAGTCTTGTGAGCCGGCTGTTCTTCTGAGCGGGTTGTACGGGTGAAGTCTACGGACTATGCGGCCTGTTATCTGCGGATAGGACGTTGACTGTTTGGTTTAGCCAAGGAGCGGCCTGAGCGGATAGAGGTCTGCGGACTAGAGCATTGCTCAGTGGCCGTGGTGCAAGCTTGTGCTGTTTGGAGGTTTGGCTCTTGTCCGCGGGAAGCTTGCGTACTGGCGTGTCTGCGGTATGGGCTGTTGCGAATTGGGCTTAGAGCTTGGCTGAGGCATTGTCAAGCTCTGGTGATACAGCAGGTGCTTGTTGTGGAGGTCATTGGCGGACTGGCTTGTGGAGTCCGGGAGATGGCTGCTGCGTTGGGCAGGTGTGCGAGTTGCTTGCGGACTACTGGCGGTCTGTGCTAGGGTGTTTGGCGGACGAGATTTTATGTCCGCCATGCTCGAATTGGCCTTCGATGGTTTTGGACTTGGTCACACTCTGTGCTAAGACCATGGTGTCCGCAGTATCCGTCAAGTCCGCTATTGACCGGGCGGACTGCCTTTGGTTGTGGACTTGTGGCGGATTGAGGCTTGAGTCTTACGGACTGCCTCGGGTTTGTGCGGACAGCCATTGAAGGGGGTTGCTGTCCTGCAGTGGTTATAGGCTTTGCGGGTTGATGCCTTGTTCGCATAACTTAGGCGGATTGATGACGGTTCGCCAATGTTGCCTTGCTCCTGGCGGTTTCTTCCTTGGTATCCAGCTAAGTCCTTGCGGACTCAGCGGACGGTGTTTTGCTATCGCGCGGGCTGGGGCGGTGTCGCTATCTCTTGGGCGGTGACCACACTTCTCACCTTGCCTATAAATAGGACCCCCCTGGCAGGTCTACAGTAACTGAGTGAACAGTAAGTTTGGTTCGGCGAGGTGCTGCGGTCTCAGTTTTTCTGTCCGCGCGGATTGATTCAGGGCTGACAGTTTACTGTGTGCAGGTCGCGCTGGTAGCTTCAAAGATCCAGGAGTTTGGCTTTGACTTCGGTCAAGTACTTGGAAGTGTGCGGTCTCTGCGGATTCAGTAGGTCGCTCTGCGGCTTGTCAGTTCTCTGTTTTAACTTTGCCAGCTTCAATAACCTGTCCGCCGGTCTCAGGCGGGTAGGCGGTTGTTCCTCAGTTCATCAGCAGGAGGCGAATAACGGTGTGTCCGCGCGGCCTCGCGGCTTCGGCGGACTCCGTGGCTATTCGGCGGTTTGTGGCTTAAGTTCGGGCGATCTCAGCGGACTCGGCGACCTCGGCGGTCTCGGCGGATTCCGGTGCTGTCCGCCCGGCTTGGTTTTTGGTGCTTTCTGTTTACAGTTGTGTATACTAACGAAATCATGTCTCGCTACGTATACCTCGCCTTGTAAAGAAGTGAATGTATAAAAGATCTGCTTGTGCTTCCATTGTTTGTTTGGATTATCCTTGTTCCTTAGTTTTCCGCTAGTTCAACCTGAGAACTGGGTAGTGCCGAAGATATTAATTTGGTGTTTGGGCTACCTTGCTGACCACGTTGAGAAAATTTTAACATGTTGAAATTTGTGAAGTGGAAGTGGTTGACGGGACAGGCCGGGCAGCCTGAGCGGACACGTTGGCAGACTAGGCAGACTACTGTGTGCGGCCTGGTGGAAAGTCTGGTGAGCCGGCAGTTCTTCTGAGCGGGTTGTACGGGTGAAGTCCGCGGACTATGCGGCCTGTTATCTGCGGATAGGACGTTGACTGTTTGGTTTAGCCAAGGAGCGGCCTGAGCGGATAGAGGCTTGCGGACTGGTGCATTGCTCAGTGGCTGTGGTGCAAGCTTGTGCTGTTTGGCGGTTTGGCTCTTGTCCGCCGGAAGCTTGCGGACTGGCATGTCCGTGGTATGGGCTGTTGCGAACTGGGCTTAGAGCTTGGCTGAGGCCTTGTCAAGCTCTGGTGATACAGTAGGTGCTTGTTGTGTGCAGGTCGCGCGGGTAGCTTCAAGGAGCCAGGAGTTTGGCTTTGACTTCGATCAAGTACTTAGAAAGTGTGCGGTCTCTACGGATTTAGCAGGTCGCTCTGCGACTTGTCAGTTCTCTGTTTCAACTTTGCCAGCTTTAATAACCTGTCCGCCGGTCTCAGGCGGGTAGGCGGTTGTTCCTCAGTTCATCAGCAGGAGGCGAATAACGGTGTGTCCGCGCGGCCTCGCGGCTTCGGCGGACTCCGTGGCTATTCGGCGGTTTGTAGCTTATGTTCGGGCGATCTCAGCGGACTCGGCGACCTCGGTGACCTCGGCAGTCTCGGTGGATTCCGGTACTGTCCGCCCGTCTTGGTTTTTGGTGCTTTCTGTTTACAGCTATGTATACTAGCGAAATCATGTCTCGCTGCGTATACCTCGCCTTGTAAAGAAGTGAATATATAAAAGATCTGCTTGTGCTTCCATTGTTTGTTTGGATTAGCCTTGTTCCTTGGTTTTCCGCTGGTTCAACGTTAGAACTGGGTAGTGCCGAAGATATTAATTTGGCGTTTGGGCTACCTTGCTGACCACACTGAGAAAATTTTAACATGGTATCAGAGTGAGGTTCAGTTGCATGAACGGTAGTCAACCGGTGTTGTTACTCTGTGCTTGAGTGGTGATCAACCTGTGTTGTTGCTTGGAGCTTCTGAAAGGTTGCCAACAGGTGTTGCAATGGAAGGGAGTTTTGCAAGAGGTCTTGGCATTGAACTCTTAACGCCGACTAACTTCAAGAAGTGGAAGTCGTGCATGAAGAGTTATCTTCTGGGTGAGGAGCTGTGGGAAGTCGTCGGTGGTGACGACAGATAGGAAGTGACTGGTCCGTTCGGTACTGCTGAGCAGGTTAGGCTCTGGAGGAAAACAAATGCTAAGGCGGAGTTTATCCTCAAGAGGGCCATGTCACCAGAACTGTTTGATCACATCATTGGATGTGAGTCGGTTGCTGATATTTGGACAACCATTGATGAGTTGTTCAATAGGAAGAATGTGGCGCAGCTTCAATTTCTGGAGAATGAGTTGGCTAGAATAACTCAAAGAGACCTTTCCATCTCGAAGTACTTCTTAAAGATGAAGAGCTTGTGTGCTGAGCTGTCAGCACTGGATCCTGATGAGCCTATCTCTGAGGCTAAGATGAAAAGGCACATTATCCGCGGCTTGCGGAAGGAGTATATGGCCTTTGTGACATCTGTTCAAGGGTGAGCTACTCAGCCGTCTTTGCTGGAGCTGGAGAATCTGCTTGCATCGCAGGAGAGCTTGGCAAGGCAGATGGCTGGAGTTAATCTTAATCAGGAAGGCAGCAAAACTCTCTTCTCAGGCAAGAAGAAAGGATGGGAAGGGAAGAAGAAGAAGGTGCAGGTCCCTGGTGATAAGGAGACTTCAACTTCATATCAGCCGGAGAGGAGCAATGCTCCTAAGGACTGGGAGAAGAACTTGAAGTGCTACCGGGGTCATCAGCGAGGGCACTTCAAGCGGGACTGCAAGGTCAAACTACAGCCTGGGCATGCTGCGGGAAAGGAGGAAGCTTGCTCGAGAAGTGAAGAAGCAAAATGGGGCGGAGCTTTCATGACGGGCACTTGTGCCCATGCCTTGTCTGCTGAGGACTTCAACGGCGAGTGGATCGTGGACTCCGGGTGTGGTCATCACATCACCGGAGACAAGTCGAAGTTTACCTTCATGCAAGCATACTCAGGTAACAAAGCTATTATCACTGCTGATAATACTATTTATGCAGTAGAAAAAGAGGTGATCGTGCCTTTGGGTAGTGATCAGGGGTCACTCACGTTAAGGAGTGTGTATCACGTGCCGGGCATGAAGAAGAACCTCTTCTCGGTGACCAATGTGGTGGACGCTGGTTATCACGTTCTGTTTGGGCCAACAGATGTGAGGTTCCTTCGCAACGTATTAGCAGTTAAGGCTGATGTTGCTCATGTAGGGAGGAGGGTGAAGAACTTGTTTGTTCTTGCCACCAATTCTTATGTTGATCGTATGAGGGACAATGATAGCGCTGATATCTTGCATGAGAGGCTGGGGCATGTTGGCATGGACAAGCTGAAGGCGATGGCTAGTAGAAGTTTGGTGAAAGGGTTGCCTAAGTTGTCCTCCTTTGGTGACGGGCATGTTTGCGCGGGATGTCAATACGGTAAGGCACATCGCCTTCCGTTTGATAAGTCACAAACAAGGAGCAAGCAACCATTGGAGTGCATTCAGGGCGACTTGATGGGACCGACGGTTACTGCCAGCCTTGGTGGAAGCAGATACATGCTTGTTTTGGTTGATGACTACTCAAGGTATACTTGGGTGTACTTCTTAAAGGAGAAGTCAGACGCCTTCCGTTTGCTTGTGGAGTTCAAGGAGTTGGTAGAAGGCCGGCTTGGCTTGTGGATCAAGAAGCTTAGAACGGACAACGGTGGGGAGTTCATCTCCTCCACTTTTCTAACTTCTGCAGGAAGCACGGGATCCAACGGGAGCTTACTTGTGCTCACACTCCACAATAAAATGGGGTAGCGGAGCGGAAGATCCGTCATCTGACGGAGACCTGCAAATACTGGCTTCATGCGAAAGATATCCCAAGGTCCTTTTGGGCGGAGGGGATGTCTTGTGTAACGCCCCGAAACTCAAAGGAGCAAAGGGGGACGTTTTGGGCCAGTTTTGGTTTCTGGCTGAAGGCACACGGCCTGGGACACGGGCGTGTCCCAGGGCGTGTCAAGCGTGTGTCGACACTTAGCCGCGAAGTCGTCGAGTTATTCTCGACGATTCGTCGAGAATGGGCACACGGCCTGCGACACGGGCGTGTCGCAGGGCGTGTCGACCCGTGTCGACACTTAGCCGTGAAATCGTCGAGTTATTCTCGACGATTCATCGAGAATGGGCACACGGCCCGCGACACGGGCGTGTTGTCGGGCGTGTCGACCCGTGTCGACGAGCGTCAAGGTGAAATCGTCGAGATTCACTCGACGGTCGTCGAGACAAGGCACACGGCCTAGGACACGGGCGTGTCCAAGGCCGTGTCATCCAGTCGTCGTTCTCCCCTCGACGAAATGTCCCGTGTACACGGCCTGGGGGCCCAGGCGTGTCAATGTGACACGGGCAAGGACACGGGCGTGTCCTAGAACCCGTGCAGTGCTCGGGTTGGAAACGGGGGAAAAATCATGGGTACACGGCCGGCTACACGGCCGTGTCAGCTGGAACACGGGCGTGTCAGCTCGAACACGGGCGTGTTCGATACCCGTGTGCGTGTTCAGAAGATTCGATTTTGACGGCGAATGCGACACACGGCCCTGGACACGGGCGTGTGCCAAGCCGTGTTCGGCCCAGATTGGGCATTTCAGCCCCGAATCAAAGCCGCTCGTTTTCTTAGGTTGAGATCCGACGACTGGGGATGGTTCCTGGGAGGATATACACGGGTTTGACTTAGAAAAATCCACACTTTTCATCACTTGATCTCTCTCCAAACCCTTGGAGAAAGAAGAGCCAAGGCTAGAGGAAGAGGAGCTAGATCCGCCATTGGAGGAGCTTCGGAGCTCCGAATCGCAAGCCGACTCCGGATCCACGGAGGCAACGCAAGCGCGGTGATTTCTATCCGATTACATTTCGATGGCGCCAAAGAGGAACGCAAGGGTAACGATCCTCACTTGTGAGCTTGATAGCTTTCTTTCTTAGCATAGGAAGCCCTCTCTCGCGAGTTTGCGAAGAGTTGGAGGCATTCCTTCGGGTAGATATGTAAAGTCCCCGTTGTTTAGCGTCCGTATGCGAGAACGGACATAGGCATTGTGGTTGAAGCCTACCCGGACATGTTAGTTCGGATCGGTGATGTTGCATTGCATAAGGCCGGAGAAGACTCCGTGCTATTTGGTGTTTTCGGGTTTTCTACGCGGTAGATTGCAGTAGGGAGCCTTGGGGACTAACCCAAAGGTGCACCCAGAAAACTGGGCGGACACGAGGTCTTGCCAACTTGGTGGCCTGAGTGACAACATGAACATAACGGGGTTATGTGTCTTGCGGTAGAATGGGACTCGGTGAAAGTTTGACCCGCGCAAATGGCTTAAATTGTCGTTGCGATGTGAGCACGGGTTAGATGGAGCCGTACCCGCTTTATGTCGTTCGGGTTAGAGAGACCTAAAGTTACATGGCACTCGTCGTTGGCATAGATGTGAGTCTTCGGTGGTCAATGGCTTAAATTGACGTGACCAATACCATGAAGACGAATTGCTCATAGGAATGGCCGTCTAAGTGGCGGTGGTGAGTCCGGAATGTTAATGGCTTTAATTGACGTGACATCGACCGGTTCGCCGAGAATGTGCCCTGAGTGCACGGGACGTGTGGCCGTACGAGCCAACGTCTGTGATGAGATGGCTATGGTTATATGCATTGCTCGCTTGTGCTAATGAACTGCAGGGAAGGAGCATCGCCGCCCCGAGTTGGGGGCGGGATCGTTATAATTTGGTCAGCATTGCTGACCGTTGCTTTGTTTGCCACCGTGCGGTGGTTTGTTTGCTTGCAGGTGTAGCTGGACCAAGCGGTCAATAGCGGGCTAAAGCCCTTTTTGCGAAGCTGGCCCTCGAAGGCCCAAGTGGAAATGTTTTCTATTTTATTCATGTATGGCCGGCCTGCGTGCCGAGGTTGGTAAATCATGTAATAGACAAATGAAACATCTCGTAAGGCCTTAAGGCCGACTTTTGAGTATTTTGTAATGACATTCCTTTTGGTTTTAGTGGACATTCATGCTTGTGCTGGGTTCTTGATTTGTAACTCTTATAAATTGCTTCCGCTAGAATGCTCTGTGTAGGACGTTGAGATTGGTTGGATGGTTTCCATACGTAACCACCCGGTCTGTCTGTGGTATATGGCGTCGGGCCCCGGCCGGACCTACTGCTATATGTTATGCGACGGATAGGGGGTGTTACAATTTGGTATCAGACTACTGGTTTTGGTCGGGCTTGAATTGAATTCGTGGGCGAATTCTTTTTAAGGGGTGGTGAGCACATTGTGTGCGTCATCGTTATAACAGTAAAGAGAACCCATGAATGTCCACTTAGGAATGAAAATACTCGTGTTTGAGGAACCTGCGTGTTCCTATAATTGCTGTTTGCAATGTTATTTGGTCGCTTAACGGTGTTTTGTACCACTATAGGTGACCAGAAGTGGTGTTGGGCCGTCAGAACGCCGAGGTTCTGAGGCAAGTAGTGCACCAGAAGTTGCTCCCGCAACACCTTTGTCGGCTGAAAATATAAGATTGGTGGCTGAAGCGGTGCTAGCCATGATAAATGCGCAGCCTGGGAGGCAAGCGCAGCAGCCAGCTCCTGTGATGGAGCAAGTACCTCTTCAAGAGGCGGAGCCGAGGAGGATGGAGCAAGTGGTTGTAGAACCAATAGTGCCAAGGAGGGCGACTGAGAGGCAGTTGAAGCATGTAATGAGCTTTAACCCTCCGTTATTCTCGGGGTTGGGAACCCCATCGCAGGCTGAAGACTGGCTCTCTAGGGTGAAGAGAGTCATGACAGCGACGGAGACGGAGGAGTGGCAGATGACCACCATTGCTACGTTCCTGTTGGACGGTGAAGCAAGGATGTGGTGGGAAGGCTTGGAGCTGCATCATCTGAGAGGAAGACAATTGATAGACGTTCCGATGGAAGAGTTCTCGGAATTGTTCTTAGCAAGATACCTCCCTTCTACTCAGAGGATTTCAATGGAGAATGAGTTCCTGAGGTTGGTGCAGGGTGAGCGAAGCGTGGATGAATATCTCCAAGAGTTTACGCGGTTGAGTCGTTATGCGAGCTCTACCATCATGGATGAGGAGCGCAAGACTAATCGCTTCTACGAAGGTCTGAGGGATGAGCTGAGACTATTACTGTCGGGGACGATGACGCAGGGTTTCTTAACCTTGGTCAATACTGCCCGGTCCTTGGAGAAGGACATGAGGAGTGTACAGGCAAAGAAAAGCTTGGGTGAAAAGAAGTCTGAGTTTAAAGTGCCGACTACTTCGAAGTCTGGCTATCGGAGGGCTTTCAAGAAGCATAGGACTTCGGGTCCAGCTCCTTCTGGCGCTTCTGGGGCGACTACGGGTCGGACCCCGGGTGCGTGTTTTACTTGCGGCAAGACGGGGCACTTTGCCCGTGATTGTTGGAGCGGACGTCCTAAGTCCGAAAGGAGGCCAGGAGCTACCTACGAAGAGAAGGGAAAGGCGGTGGAGTCGACCGCATCCCACTATGCTCCGGCCCAACCAAGGGTCTATAATCTTGGCCAACAGGAGGCCATTAAACAAGCTGATGTGGTGACAGGTACGGTTTAATTTATAGCAAGTCAATTCCTTTATATGCTTGTTATATATATGTTACCTTACCACTGCTTGTTTAGGATTTGTAATGATTTGTGAAAATCCCGCACGAGCACTCTTTGATACGGGAGCTTCACACTCCTTCTTGTCCGAAGGATTTATATCACGCATCGGAGTCCCTTCTTCGATGGCGAAGGACAAGTTGGATGTGTTATTGCCCAATGGGTGTTCGATGCGAGCGGTTAGGATCTGCGAGGTTAAGACTCGTATTGGAGAGCAGGAGTTCGACCTGCGGGCGTCTTTACTTCCGTTAGTGGAGTTTGACGTCATATTTGGCATGGACTGGCTCTCGGAGTAGCAGGCCCATATAGATTGCGGTAGCAAGGAAGTCAAGCTGGGAGCGAGTCGTGAGACGACGTTTAAGGGCTTAAAGGGGTCGAGCAAAACATTGATGTCTGCTCTTCAAGTGGTTAAGGCAGTTCGTGCCGGAGCAGAACTGTTCTTCACTCTAGTGGAGGTTGCAAAGCCGAAGCCCGCTATGGATTGTATTTCAGTGGTATCGGAATACCCTGATGTGTTCCCTGCAGATCTTCCTGGAGCCCCGCCACAACGGGAGATAGATTTTACTATCGAGCTAGTGCCAGGTGCAAAGCCTGTGTCACGATCTCCGTATCGGCTAGCGCCTAAGGAAATGGCGGAGCTGAAGGTTCAACTGCAAGAGTTGTTGGAGCAAGGGTATGTGCGCCCGAGTTCTTCGCCTTGGAGCGCACCGGTCCTCTTTGTTAAGAAGAAGGACGGAAGCTTGAGATTGTGTATTGATTATCGGGAGCTAAACAAGCTGACTGAGAAGAATAAGTACCCGATCCCCCGGATTGATGATCTCTTCGATCAGTTAGTCGGGTCGACGGTGTACTCGAAGTTAGATCTCAAGTCTGGGTACTATCAGCTGCGGATAAGGGAGAGTGATATCCCGAAGACAGCGTTTAGTACGAGATACGGGCATTATGAGTTTACGGTCATGCCGTTTGGGCTGACTAATGCGCCGTCAGTATTCATGGACTTGATGAACAGGACGTTCAGGGAGTACCTAGACCATTTCGTGATCGTCTTCATCGACGATATTTTGGTGTACTCGCAAAGTGAGGAGGATCACTTCAAGCATCTCCATTTGGTGTTGGAGACACTCAGGAGAAACCAGTTGTATGCCAAGTTCTCGAAGTGCGAGTTTTGGCTATCCTCAGTGGCGTTCCTCGGGCATATAGTGAGTGGAGAGGGTATTGCGGTGGATCCGGCGAAGATTGTTGCGATACGGGAGTGGCCTGAGCTTGCTACGGTAGCAGAAGTCCGGAGCTTTTTGGGGCTTGCCGGTTATTATAGGCGCTTCGTAGAGAACTTCTCGCGGATAGCGCTACCTCTCACTACTTTGACGAGGAAGGAGCATAAGTTCGTTTGGACGCCGGAGTGCGCGCGAGCTTTTGAGGAATTGAAGTGTCGGTTGACCACGGCGCCTGTGTTGAGTTCGCCGGTTGGGACCGAAGGCTATGAGATATATAGCGATGCTTCAGGCAGCGGTTTGGGTTGCGTGCTACTACAGCACGGCAGCGTGATAGCTTATGGCTCGAGACAACTAAATGTGCACGAGAGGAATTATCCGGTCCATGACTTGGAGTTAGCGGCCGTGATTTTTGCCTTGAAGCTGTGGAGACACTATTTGTACGGTGTGAAGATTGACATCTACACCGATCACAAGAGCCTAAAGTATCTAATAGATCAGAAAGATTTGAATATGCGGCAGCGTAGGTGGATGGAGTTCCTGGGGGACTATACTTTTAAGATCCACTACGTGCCTGGCAAAGGGAATGCGGTTGCGGATGCATTGAGTCGCCGAGCCCCAGCTCAAGCGAATTGGCTATCAGTGCATGATGAGCGGTTGGTGCAGGAGCTGGAGGCGTTGGAGATTGTTTGTGTGGATAGACAATCTAGCGCTGAAGCAGTGCTGAATTGGACTGAAGTCCAATATGACCTGGCTGATCGGATTCGGCAGGCTTTGGATATGGATGCTCATATGAAGCAGTTCATGATAGAGGCTCTGGATGGGTCAAATTCCCAATTCGTCGTGGAGGACGGATTGCTTTGGAAAGACGGTCGTTTGTGCGTCCCAAGTGTGGGCAATTTACGGGTGGAGTTGTTGTACGAGGCACACCATACCAAGTACTCGATTCACCCGGGGAGCACGAAGATGTACCGCGATATCAAGAAGCTATTTTGGTGGCCGGGTTTGAAGAAGGATGTGGCGCTATACGTAGCGAAGTGCCAAACCTGCGCCTTAGTAAAGGCGGAGTGCCAAAAGCCGGGAGGATTTCTTAAGTCCTTGCCTATTCCGGAGTGGAAATTCGACGACATCTCTATGGACTTTGTGCATGGTTTGCCAAGGTCGCAGAAGGGGAACGACGCCATTTGGGTGGTGGTCGATCGATTAACGAAGGTGTCGCACTTTATTCCGCATAGGAAGGACGATCCGGTGGAGAAGCTGGCGAAGCTTTATGTGGATAATATAGTACGGCTTCATGGTGTGCCCCGCAGCATCGTGAGTGACCGTGATGGGCGGTTCACGTCCAATGATTGGAGGCTGGTGCAGCAAATGTTGGGAACAAAGCTGAAGTTTAGCACAGCCTTCCATCCACAAACGGATGGGCAGACCGAGAGGGTCAATAGAACCATGGAAGACATGCTTCGCATGTGTGTCTTGGACTTTGGAAAGCAATGGGAGGACCATCTTTATTTGGTGGAGTTCGCATACAACAACAGCTACCAAGCAAGTATTCAGATGGCGCCTTTCGAGGCCCTTTATGGTAGAAGATGTCGCACGCCGTTGTCTTGGTTAGAAACGGGCGAGTCAAAGTTGTATAAGCGATCGGAAGTGGAGGATGCTACTTCCTTGGTAAGAACCATTCGGGAGAGGTTGCTCATGGCTCAGGACCGGCAAGCAAAGTACTATAATGCCAAGCACAGGAACGTGGAGTTCGCTGTGGGCGATTATGTATACTTGAAGATCAAGCCGTTCAAGGGTGTCTCGCGGGTGCGGCGATTGAAAAAGCTAAGCCCGAGGTACCTTGGACCGTTCGAGGTTCTGGAGCGAGTGGGAGAAGCGGCCTATAGGTTGAAGCTTTCTGTGGAGCTAAGTGGTTTACACGATGTATTCCACATTTCGGTACTTAGGAAGGCGGTGCAAGAGCCTACGCAAGTGATCGCGGTCGATCAAGTGCCGGTGGATAGTGGGCTAACGACAAAGGTCAAGCCCGTGCGGATTGAAGACTCGGAGGTCAAGCGGCTACGCAATAAAGAGATCAGGATGGTCAAAGTCCGGTGGGACAATTGCGGTCGTGAGGAGCTCTCCTGGGAGCGAGAGCAGACGATGCTTGACGAATATCCGGAGTTGTTCCGCTCAGGTACAAATTTTGTTTTGTACATGTTTTTCCCTTTATGTGATTTCGTGGGCGAAATTCTTTTAAGAGGGGTAGAGTTGTAACGCCCCGAAACTCAAAGGAGCAAAGGGGGACGTTTTGGGCCAGTTTTGGTTTCTGGCTGAAGGCACACGGCCTGGGACACGGGCGTGTCCCAGGGCGTGTCAAGCGTGTGTCGACACTTAGCCGCGAAGTCGTCGAGTTATTCTCGACGATTCGTCGAGAATGGGCACACGGCCTGCGACACGGGCGTGTCGCAGGGCGTGTCGACCCGTGTCGACACTTAGCCGTGAAATCGTCGAGTTATTCTCGACGATTCGTCGAGAATGGGCACACGGCCCGCGACACGGGCGTGTCGTCGGGCGTGTCGACCCGTGTCGACGAGCGTCAAGGTGAAATCGTCGAGATTCACTCGACGGTCGTCGAGACAAGGCACACGGCCTAGGACACGGGCGTGTCCAAGGCCGTGTCATCCAGTCGTCGTTCTCCCCTCGACGAAATGTCCCGTGTACACGGCCTGGGGGCCCAGGCGTGTCAATGTGACACGGGCAAGGACACGGGCGTGTCCTAGAACCCGTGCAGTGCTCGGGTTGGAAACGGGGGAAAATCATGGGTACACGGCCGGCTACATGGCCGTGTCAGCTGGAACACGGGCGTGTCAGCTCGAACACGGGCGTGTTCGATACCCGTGTGCGTGTTCAGAAGATTCGATTTTGACGGCGAATGCGGCACACGGCCCTGGACACGGGCGTGTGCCAAGCCGTGTTCGGCCCAGATTGGGCATTTCAGCCCCGAATCAAAGCCGCTCGTTTTCTTAGGTTGAGATCCGACGGCTGGGGATGGTTCCTGGGAGGATATACACGGGTTTGACTTAGAAAAATCCACACTTTTCATCACTTGATCTCTCTCCAAACCCTTGGAGAAAGAAGAGCCAAGGCTAGAGTAAGAGGAGCTAGATCCGCCATTGGAGGAGCTTCGGAGCTCCGAATTGCAAGCCGACTCCGGATCCACGGAGGCAACGCAAGCGCGGTGATTTCTATCCGATTACATTTCGATGGCGCCAAAGAGGAACGCAAGGGTAACGATCCTCACTTGTGAGCTTGATAGCTTTCTTTCTTAGCATAGGAAGCCCTCTCTCGCGAGTTTGCGAAGAGTTGGAGGCATTCCTTCGGGTAGATATGTAAAGTCCCCGTTGTTTAGCGTCCGTATGCGAGAACGGACATAGGCATTGTGGTTGAAGCCTACCCGGACATGTTAGTTCGGATCGGTGATGTTGCATTGCATAAGGCCGGAGAAGACTCCGTGCTATTTGGTGTTTTCGGGTTTTCTACGCGGTAGATTGCAGCAGGGAGCCTTGGGGACTAACCCAAAGGTGCACCCGGAAAACTGGGCGGACACGAGGTCTTGCCAACTTGGTGGCCTGAGTGCCAACATGAACATAACGGGGTTATGTGTCTTGCGGTAGAATGGGACTCGGTGAAAGTTTGACCCGCGCAAATGGCTTAAATTGTCGTTGCGATGTGAGCACGGGTTAGATGGAGCCGTACCCGCTTTATGTCGTTCGGGTTAGAGAGACCTAAAGTTACATGGCACTCGCCGTTGGCATAGATGTGAGTCTTCAGTGGTCAATGGCTTAAATTGACGTGACCAATACCATGAAGACGAATTGCTCATAGGAATGGCCGTCTAAGTGGCGGTGGTGAGTCCGGAATGTTAATGGCTTTAATTGACGTGACATCGACCGGTTCGCCGAGAATGTGCCCTGAGTGCACGGGACGTGTGGCTGTACGAGCCAACGTCTGTGATGAGATGGCTATGGTTATATGCATTGCTCGCTTGTGCTAATGAACTGCAGGGAAGGAGCATCGCCGCCCCGAGTTGGGGGCGGGATCGTTATAATTTGGTCAGCATTGCTGACCGTTGCTTTGTTTGCCACCGTGCGGTGGTTTGTTTGCTTGCAGGTGCAGCTGGACCAAGCGGGCTAAAGCCCTTTTTGCGAAGCTGGCCCTCGAAGGCCCAAGTGGAAATGTTTTCTATTTTATTCATGTATGGCCGGCCTGCGTGCCGAGGTTGGTAAATCATGTAATAGACAAATGAAACATCTCGTAAGGCCTTAAGGCCGACTTTTGAGTATTTTGTAATGACATTCCTTTTGGTTTTAGTGGACATTCATGCTTGTGCTGGGTTCTTGATTTGTAACTCTTATAAATTGCTTCCGCTAGAATGCTCTGTGTAGGACGTTGAGATTGGTTGGATGGTTTCCATACGTAACCACCCGGTCTGTCTGTGGTATATGGCGTCGGGCCCCGGCCGGACCTACTGCTATATGCTATGCGACGGATAGGGGGTGTTACATCTTGTGCTACTTATGTCATCAACAGGATGCCACTCAGCCCTATCAACATGAAGACTCCTTTTGAGCTATTGCTGAAGGAGAAGCCGAGTGTGGGACACTTTTGGGTGTTCGGTCCGACTTGCTACGTGCATGTCCCGGATGCTTCACGGACTAAGCTGGATGCAAAGGCAAGGAAACTTGTCTTTGTTGGCTACGATGAGCGGAAGAAGGGATGGAAATGCATGGACCCTATGACGAAGAAGTTCGTGGTGTCAAGAGACGTTGTCTTTGACGAGCTGACGTCATATGGAGGTGGCTCGGTTGAGCTAACCGGAAGTAGTAAGGTTGATGAAGCACCGGTGGTGCCTGCTGAAGGCTTGGAAGAGGAGCTTGCTGTTTCACCAGCAGCTCCTGTTGCTTCTCACTCCGAGGCTGAGCCTTCTGGCTCAGGAAGCAGGGGGAGCACTACTCAATGCTTGCCCCAAGTAGGAGTTGAGCCCGAAGAAGCAACGGAAGCAGCGAGTAAGGAGCCGACCCTTCGGAGATCGAAGAGGGTTGTTAAGCCACCGGCTCAGTACTGTGATGGGAATGCAGTGAGTATTGTCTCCTGCTTCTTTTCAGGTCCTCTGGATGAGCGAGAGCCTGCAAACTTCAACGAGGCCACTAGAATTAAGGAGTGGGAAGATGTCATGAAGTAAGAGATTGATGTTCTGAAGAAGAATGAAACCTGGGACCTTGAGCCCAAGGTTGATGGCATTACTCCGGTTACTTGCAAGTGGGTGTATAAGTTGAAGAAGAAGGCTGATGGGAGCATTGATAGGTTCAAAGCTCGTCTGGTCGCTAGAGGATTCTCACAACAGTATGGAGAAGACTATGAGGAGACATTCAGTCCAGTTGTGAAGATGACTTCAGTTAGAGTGGTGATCTCCTTGGCTGCTAGCAAGGGATGGAGGTTGTGGCAACTCGATGTGAAGAATGCCTTTCTTTACGGAGAGATTGACAAGGACATCTTCATGGATCAGCCGCTCGGTTTCGTTTCTGAAGATCATCCGGACTATGTCTACAAACTCAGGAAGGCTCTCTATGGGTTGAAGCAAACTCCTAGAGCGTGGTATGGGAAGATTGCAGAGTACTTGTAATTCTGTGGATACCTTGCTTCCAACTCAGATTCAAGCTTGTTCGTCAAGAAGAAGGGGGAGCTTCAAGTCTTGGTCCTGCTGTATGTGGATGACATGATCATCACAGGGAATTCGGAGGGGGAATTAGCAAGGCTCGGGGCTGAGCTTGCTATACGCTTCGAGATGAAAAACCTGGGAGAGTGTTGAAGTATTAGACTGGGCGGCCTTGCGGTCTGGTCTGGCGGTCTCCTCTGGTGCTTGGAGACCGGGCGGTCTATCGGACTCTCAGTGCGGCCTGTTCTTATCCTGCTGGAGGTGCCGTGTGGTTAACCCATCTGACTAACCGCGCGGCCTGTGCGGTCTCCTTTATTTCTAGCCGCTCTGCCCTGTAAATGTTTAGTCTCACATTGTTTGTTTATACTATCTCATATCTCCTCCATTCTATATAAGGGAGGTCATACCTTTGTAAATGATATCTTTTTTGGATAATAAAATTTCAATTATTCAAAAGTCTATCCGTTTGTTCTTTCTTATTCGCTACTTTCTACATGGTATCAGAGCACACGGTTGTTTCTTCCTGATTGTGTGCACTCTCTGATTCTCGCGGCTTGTTTTCCGCTTTCCGCGACCTGTCTCGCGGCTTGCCTTCTCTTCTGTCCGCTGCCCTGTTCGCGCGGCTTGTTTATGTCCGCTGCCCTGTTCGCGCGGCTTGCTTCTCCTTGGTTCTCTTCTCCTGCTGCTATTCGTCGCCGCGGCCTGTTTCTGTTCGCCCGGCCTGCGACTTGTTGTAGTCGCTGCTTCTTGCCTCCTCTACTCTTCTGTTCGCTCGGCCTTTTCAGTCTGCGCGACCTCTTCCCCGCTGTGCCTTTGACTGCTTTCTAGCCACTTGTGTTCGCGCGGCTTCTTCCTTTTCTATCCACTGCGGTTTCTTGCTGTGTTCTATGACTACTTCCGGTCTCACCACTACTCCTGCAGCTCCTTCTCCACCTCCTCCTTCGGGCAACCTTGGCACCCTTTCTAAGCTTGTTGGCTCCAACTATCCAGATTGGAGCGTTTCTTTCAATTTTCTCCTTTGCTCTCAACGCAAGCGTCATCACCTCACCGATGACCCTCCTCCTCGTACCTCTCCTGAGTTTGATGACTGGGATGCGAGTGATGCTCTTGTCCGCACCTGGCTGGCTAATAGCCTTTCTGATGAGTGTCTTCCCGTCATTCGCCATGATGAGACGGTCAAGGCCGTATGGCTTCACCTCGCTGCTCTCTATTCGAAGGGAGGCCAGACGTCCCGCATTTATACTCTCTATGCGGACCTCTTCGCCCGCCCTTCCATGTCTCCTGCTGCGGCTTATCAGCAGGTTCAGGCTCTTGGTGCTGAAATCCTCCAGAATCGCCCCTTCTCCGCGGACTTGGCCGAACAGCACAAACACTTCCAAGAACTCCTGGTTGTTTGTTATCTTCTTCGTCTTCCCGATTCTTATGATATGATCCGCCAGCAGATCTTGCGTGAGGCGGAATCTCCTACTTTGGATGCCACTGCGGCTCGCATTGCCGCTGTTACTTCGCTACTCCAGCGGCCTCTGTTGGCCTCCCCCCTTCCCAGGACTCCTTTGCTCACCAAGCTCAGAGGGGGGGACCTAGTGGCCGCGGCCACTCCGACGGACGGGGTTCATCCCGGTTCCTCTGCTCTCACTGTGGTCGTACCGGCCATTCTGTTGACCGCTGCTGGCAGAAACATCCTCATCTTCGCCCTTCCGGTGATGCTCCTTCTTCGGCCTCCGCCTCTTCTCGGTCGTCTGCCTCTGTGGCCACGACGTCAGGTAGTGCCCACGTTGTTACCCAAGGTAAATGGCTGATTGACTCCGGTGCTACAAATCATATGACGGGCAACCCTCATTGCTTCTCCCGTCTTGAGACACATGACCGCTTACCCCCGGTTCGTGTGGCGGATGGTTCACCGTCCCCGGTTCATGGGACGGGCATGGTTCAACTCACCCCATCGCTTTGCTTGGAGGACACCCTCTATGTCCCGAAGTTCCCGTGCAATTTGTTATCAGTTACTACTTTATGCCGACAACTTCAGTGCTCCGTCTTATTCACTCCCACTACTTGTTCTTTTCAGGACCCGAGGACCCAGCGGACGATTGCTACTGGGACTGAGAGCGGCGGCCTCTACTTCCTCGACGATGTTTCCGCTCTGTCCAACTACTCCTCCTCCACAGATCTCCTTCAATGGCATCTTCGCCTTGGATATCCTCCTCCTCGAATTCTTCGCCAGATTCTGCCCCACTTACCTCCTACCAGTTCTCCGCTCAACTGTGATGCATGTCAGCTTGGCAAACATCATCGCTCCTCCTTCCCACCGAAGCAAGGTCGTGACTCCTCTCGCCCGTTTGATCTTATTCATTCTGATGTATGGGGTCCTGCTCCTACCCTCACTGTTGGTCGGGGCAGTTCCTATTTTGTCACTTTTATAGATGATTTTTCACGCTGTACTTGGGTGTATCTGTTAAAAGATCGCTCTGAACTCTTTTCTTTTTGGCAATCATTTTATTTTATGATTCAGACTCAATTTGCTATTTCTTTTAAAGTTTTACGTTCTGATAATGCCAAGGAATATCTGAATCATGAGTTCTCCTCTTTCTTTCACCAACATGGCCTGCTTCATCAAACGACTTGTGTTTACACCTCCCAGCAGAATGGGGTGGCAGAGCATAAAAACCGTCACCTGCTTGATGTTGCTCGTACTCTCATGACGCAGATGCACGTCCCTCGCTCCTACTGGGGCTACGCTGTGCTACTCGCCTGCTATCTCATCAATCGCCTTCCCTCCACAGTTCTCCACGGCCAGACCCCCTTCTCCATTCTCTACCCCCACAAAGAACCTTTTCCTCTCCCCCTCCGTGTCTTTGGCTGTACGGCCTTTGTTCACGCTCCCTCCGCTACCCGCGACAAGCTTTCCCCCCGTTCCACCAAGTGTGTCTTTTTGGGGTACTCTACCACTCAAAAAGGCTATTGCTGCTTTGACACCCTTCTCCGTAAGCAGTTTGTCTCCGCGGATGTGACTTTTTTCGAGAATGCTTCCTATTTCTCTCCTACCTCTTCTCTTCCTTCTGATATCTCTGTTCCTTCCACGCCTCTCGACGTTTTCCTACCTCCGTCTCCTCCTCCACCGACTCCTTCCCAGTCCGTCTCCCCACCCACCCCTCCACCCTCCTCTCCGCCGCCGTCTCTCTGTAGTCCCGGGCCAGCCTTCTCCACCACGGACGCTCCGGTCGCTGACGCTCCCGTCGACCTGGATCTTCCCATTGCTCTTCGCAAAGGGGTGCGGGCGTGTACTCAACACCCGCTTGCGGCAGTTGTTTCCTATGATCGGCTTTCTCCTTCTCGCAGATGTTTTGCCTTGGCTATCTCTGCTACTTCTACTCCCCGCACCTACCAGGAGGCTCTTGCTCTCCCTCATTGGAAGTCTGCCATGGATGAGGAGATGGCTACTCTTACTGAACGGGCTACCTGGACCCTTGTTCCTCCTCCCGTGGGCACTGATGTGGTTGGCTGTCGCTGGGTCTTCGTTGTGAAATTTCGCCCCGACGGCACTGTGGATCGCTACAAGGCCCGGCTGGTGGCCAAGGGCTTCACTCAGACTTACGATATTGATTACTTTGATACCTTTTCTCCGGTTGCTCGCCTCAGCACCATCCGGGTTCTCCTTTCTGTGGCTGTTAACCGGGATTGGGCTATTTCCCAGCTTGATGTGAAGAATGCCTTTCTCTATGGCGATCTTCAGGAGGACGTCTACATGGAGCAACCTCCTGGGTATGTTGCTCAGGGGGAGACATACATGGCCATACATGGCCTAAAGCAGAGCCCTCGGGCATGGTTCGACAAATTCAGTGGTCTTGTGGCTACCATCGGCTTTAGAAGGAGTTCGGCCGATCACTCCTTATTCATTCCCAAAACGGCCTCGGGACTGGTGGTTTTGGCAGTATATGTGGATGATATTCTTCTTACTGGTGATGACCGAGATGGGGTGGACTTGACGAAGAAGCACCTCCGTCAGCACTTGGTCACGAAGGATATGGGCTCCCCGAAATACTTTTTGGGGATAGAAATCTCTCAGAAACTTGACTCGTTGGTTCTCTCCCAACGAAAGTATGCCCTTGATCTTCTACAAGAAGCAGGATTGATAGGTGCCAAACCGGCTCGGTTTCCCATGGCTATTGGAGAAGACAAAACGTGGACGGATGACTCGACTCTTCTATCTGATGTCACAAGGTACAGACGTTTGGTAGGCAAACTCATCTATCTCACGGTGACTAGACCCGACATCGTCTATGCTGTAGGCAAGGTCAGTCAGTTTATGCAAGCTCCCATGGAGTGTCATCTTCAGTCTGCCCTGAAGATTTTAGAGTATATCAAAGCAGCACCAGGCAAAGGGTTACACTTTCAGAAGAATGGTCATCTGAGGGTTGAGGCCTACTCAGATTCAAGTTATGCGGATGACAAAGGCGATCGTAAATCCACATCAGGTTTTTGTACCTTTGTTGGAGGTAATCTTGTGAGTTGGAAGAGCAAGAAACAGTCCGTTGTCTCCAGATCCAGTGCAGAAGCAGAATACCGGAGTATGGCGTCAACCACGTGTGAGTTAAAATGGTTGCGGGCTCTCATGCTTGACATGGGCGAGGTATATGACTATCCTCTTCCTATGTTCTGTGACAACAAGGCCGTTATATACATATCCAAGAATCCGGTCTTCCATGAGAGAACAAAGCATATAGAGGTGGAATGTCACTTCATTCGGGAAGAGATTTTGAAGAAACAGATTTGTACTACATTTGTCACCTCTGACAAGGAATTGGCAGATATCTTCACCAAGCCGATCTCTACTTCCTTCTTCCACATTTGTGACAAGCTGGGCATGATTGATATCTATGCTCCAGCTTGAGGGGGAGTGTTGAAGTATTAGACCGGGCGGCCTTGCGGTCTGGTCTGGCGGTCTCCTCTGGTGCTTGGAGACCGGGCGGTCTATCAGACTCTCAATGCGGCCTGTTCTTATCCTACTGGAGGTGCTGTGCGGTTAACCCATCTGACTAACCGCGCGGCCTATGCGGTCTCCTTTTTTTCTAGCCGCTCTGCCCTGTAAATGTTTAGTCCCACATTGTTTGTATATACTCTCTCATATCTCCTCCATTCTATATAAAGGAGGTCATACCTTTGTAAATGATATCTTTTTTGGATAATAAAATTTCAATTATTTAAAAGTCTATCCGTTTGTTCTTTCTTATTCGCTACTTTCTACAGAGATCTTCATCACTTTCTTGGTCTTGAGGTGGAGAGGAAGGAGTGCGGGATTCTCATTTGCCAGAAAGGGTATGCAGATCGCATTGTGAAGTGGTTCGGCATGGGCGAAGGGAAGAAGTGCTCTACTCCACTGGAACCTGGGTTGAAGCTTCGACGAGATGAGGGAAGGGTTCTTCATGATCCCTTGGTGTTCAGGGCTCTGGTTGGGAGCTTGATTACAAGGCCGGACATTACTTATGCTGTTGGCCGAGTAAGTCGGTTCATGGCTGAACCGAGGAAACCTCATCTAGTGGCGGCGAAGAGTATTCTGAAGTATATCAAGGCTACTTCTGACATGAGACTCCTCTATGGAAGGGACTCGGAGTTTGTGTTGCTTGGGTACATAGATGGTGACTATGGCGGTGATTCGGAAGATCGGAGGTCTACTTCAGGTTATGTGTTCACTTGCGGTTCAGCTAGCATCTCGTGGTGTAGCAAGAAGCATGACTCGGTGTCCGTCTCAACTACGGAGGCAGAGTATAAGGCTTCGGCCTTGGCTGCTCGGGAAGCCATCTGGTTGAGGAGGCTTATAGAGGATGTTCATGAAGAAGTGCAAGGGCCAACTTTACTCCGGGGTGACAATGAGAGTGCTCTCAAGCTGGTTAACAATCCAGTGTGTCACGCCAGGACCAAGCATATAGAGATTGATCACCATATCATCAGGGAGAAGGTGTTTGAAGGATCTCTGCTGGTCGGGCATGTTCGGAGTGAAGATAATCTTGCTGACATCTTCACAAAGCCACTGTCGAAGGGGCCCTTTGAGCGCTTGCGTAGCTTGCTGAGCTTGGTCACCACTTCTCACTTCAAGGGGGGGTGTTGAAATTTGTGAAGTGGAAGTGGTTGACGGGACAGGCCGGGCGGCCTGGACAGCGTTGGCGGACTAGGAGGACTGGGCGGACTACTGTGTGCAGCCTGGTGGAAAGTCTGGTGAGCCGGCTGTTCTTCTGAGAGGGTTGTATGGGTGAAGTCCGCGGACTATGCGGCCTATTATCTGCGGATAGGACGTTGACTGTTTGGTTAAGCCAAGGAGCGGCCTAAGCGGATAGAGGCTTGCGGACTGGTGCATTGCTCAGTGGCCGTGGTGCAAGCTTGTGCTGTTTGGCGGTTTGGCTCTTGTCCGCGGGAAGCTTGCGGACTGGCGTGTCCGCGGTATGGTCTGTTGCGAACTGGGCTTAGAGCTTGGCTGAGGCCTTGTCAAGCTCTGGTGATACAGCGGGTGCTTGCTGTGGAGGTCGTTGGCGGACTGTTTTGTGGAGTCCGGGAGATGGCTGCTGCGTTGGGCAGGTGTGCGAGTTGCTTGCGGACTGCTAGCGGTCTATGCTATGGTGTTTGGCGGACGGGAGTTTATGTCCGCCATGCTCGCATTGGCCTTTGATGGTTTTGGAATTGGTCACACTCTGTGCCAAGACCATGGTGTCCGTAGTATCCGCCAAGTCCGTTGTTGACCGGGTGGACTGCCTTTTATCGTGGACTTGTGCCGGATTGAGGCTTGAGTCTTGCGGATTGCGTCGGGTTTGTGCGGACAGCCATTGAATGGGGTTGCTGTCCTGCAGTGGTTATAGGTTTTGCGGGCTGATGCCTTGTCCGCATAGCTTAGGCGGACTGAAGAGGGTTCGCCAATGTTGCCTTACTCTTGGCTGTTTCTTCCTTGGTATCCGGCTAAGTCCTTGCGGACTCAGCGGAAGGTGTTTTGCTATCGCGCGGGCTGGGGCGGTATCGCTATCTCTTGGGCGGTGACCACGCTCCTCACCTTGCCTATAAATAGGACCCCCTGGCAGGTCTACAGTAACTGAGTGAACAGTAAGTTGGGTTCGGCGAGGTGCTGCGGTCTCAGTTTTTCTGTCCGCGCGGATTGATTCAGGGCTGACGGTTTGCTGTGTGCAGGTCGCGCAGGTAGCTTCAAGGATCCAGGAGTTTGGCTTTGACTTCGGTCAAGTACTTGGAAGTGTGCGGTCTCTGCGGATTCAGCAAGTCGCTCTGCGGCTTGTCAGTTCTCTGTTTCAACTTTACCAGCTTCAATAACCTGTCCGCCGGTCTCAGGAGGGTAGGCGGTTGTTCCTCAGTTCATCAGCAGGAGGCGAATAACGGTGTGTCCGCGCGGCCTCGCGGCTTCGGCGGACTCCGTGGTTATTCGGCGGTTTGTATCTTAAGTTCGGGCGATCTCAGCGGACTCAGCGACCTCGGCGGTCTCGGCGGATTCCGGTGCTGTCCGCTCGGCTTGGTTTTTGGTGCTTTCTGTTTACAACTGTGTATACTAGCGAAATCATGTCTCGCTACGTATACCTCGCCTTGTAAAGAAGTGAATGTATAAAAGATCTGCTTGTGCTTCCATTGTTTGTTTGGATTAGCCTTGTTCCTTGTTTTTCCGCTGGTTCAACGTGAGAAATGGGTAGTGCCGAAGATATTAATTTGGCGTTTGAGCTACTTTGCTGACCACGCTGAGAAAATTTTAACACGCTCCACCAGAGCAAGGGCAATAACCGAAGCCGAATTCCCGATCTCCACATGCAGTCCGCATCAAGCGGAGTCCTCGAACTCAACAGGAGTCCACCCCTCTCGCGGATACACCACCTATTCGCATGGTCACTCCAGGGAACAAGCCAACTGCAGAAAAGCAAGTCAAACAGGTTGGTCGCCATCATCAGGCCGCAACATCAGACCGCCTAGGCCGCACCCCCAGTCCGACAGACTGTCCGCCCAGGCCGCGCGGTCTGCCTGATCAACCCCCACTTTCACTTCACAATTTTCAACACGGACCGTGCAGGCTCACAGTGCAGACCGCAATAGTCGTAGTTAGACAACAAACCACCCGGTTAGACAACTATCCGCCAAGGGCTAACCGCCAGATCGGCGACTGTTTCTGCGGTCTGCCCAATCAGATCGTCTCACTCCACTTCACTCCAATTTCAACAATGTCAACTGTTCTCACTGATTTCCCCACCGGCTAGGAATGAGAAAGCGGGTATTCATGATCATTTATATCATCAACAAAATGCCAAATTAATCAAGTATATATCAACATGTTGTTCCTTAGCATAACGTACTAATAGAGAGATTAATTAACTATGGCTCTTAATTTGAACATAAGGCTAGCCAGTCATATTATGACTTATGAGCACCCATGCTTATTGAGACTCTCTCTTCTCTCTAGCTCTCTCTCTATCTATAATTTTAATTTGTGCAATTATTGACAAATACTATTTAATTAAATCATAAGATTTTATTAACATATACGAGGACATTTAATTAAAAAGACTACATTTCATCCTTTCTGTTGAAGCCAAAATTTGACTCCGACAAGCGTTCACAAATTGGGGCGTAGCCGGCACCTACTTGGCCTAAGCTCCGACCTCCGACTGGTCGTGAAGGACTAAGGAAAAACTGACCCAAAGCCGCAGCAGGGAGGTCCCACCGCTTACCCGGAAGGTCACAGAGAGCTTCCCCTCCAAAGCCAAAAGCTGGGCTTGGAGTTTCTCAGAAGACTGTGCCAATGAATACTCTTCCTGGAGTCTGAAAAAAGTCCCTTCTGAAGAACCCCTATGGGCTTATTTATAGATTTCAGAATCTGAACTGCCAATAACAAAACTGTACCGATCTGAAATTACCAGGGTACCCTTGGCTAGGTCTGTCAACAGCCAAACTCCGCTGTTCTGAGGAGCTATATGCAGTCCACTAATGGTAAGAGGGTAAAAATACCTGGGGTATAAGAGTAAAAACCTCTATTTGACAGGGAAATATAAAAAAAGCCTCTTCTCCCCCTGGCGAGAGGAAAGGCACCTGCCGGCGAGAGGGACCCACCGCCCGTCTCGTCGGCGCCTCTCGCCCTGCACTGCGAGACCTCCTTGCTGATGGAGACTCTCTCGCCCCAGGAGGTCCTCTCGCTTCTGGAGGCCCTCTCGCCTCTAGATGGGGATATTTTGCCCATTGGAGAGTCCATCGTCTCGCCTCTTGCGAGTGGGCCCCCCTGGCCCCATCTGCCCATCTCGACCTATTTGCTTCTTAATACGAGCCCGAGGTTGTACACAATCCCCGCTCATTTTGAGATTACTCTAAGCTCAAAAAGAATGTTCAACCGAGGCTCGTTATTTGAGGCGCATTAAAAAACGTATTTATGAGGAATCTTCTGAGGCCTCCACCGGGGCCTATAAATATATGACTCCTGCCCCGCACACCTTGTGCCCCGCTCTGCATATTCTTCTTCTTCCCTATTCTTGAGTCTTTCGGAATGACGCACAGTCAAAGTTTTCGCGAACGTCTCGCACTGGTGCGAGAGCAACATAAGGCCAACGTGTCTTCTTTTACCTCTTCTCTGGTCCGCCCTCTCGCCCCGTCGTCTCGCCTGAAAAAGACGAATGCTGGGGGCCCATCACCTGCCGCAGGAGATTTGTCTCGCGTCGCTTTGGAAACCATCCCCACTCCCCATGCGCCCTCCACGGAAAAAGTGGCGGGTACTCGCTATTACCACTGTTATCTCCGCGACCGGGTGCTTTCTCTTGTTGACTAATGCTTTTTCAGGGGGCTCTTGTGGTTCCGCAGCCCCCGAAGAGTCCGCGAGATGGTTCTGCTTCCCGCTGCGAGGAGTTCGATTCGCAGCCCTCATCCACTCCCCCAACTACTCCCAGCGAGAGGAGGGATGACCCCTCCCCGGCCGCCGATACCTCTCGCCATCCTGGTAAGGGACCTTCCCTTGCCCTATTGAATCCCCTTCGCTACTCTCACTCCCTTCTGCGAGTGCCTCTTCCACCTTGCCTCTGCACCCCTTGCGCAGATTCTCGGGCCAACTCTCCTATTGAGGAGCAGCGAAAGCGACTCTCCGTCTCGCCTCCTCCTGCCGACGGGATTGAAGACTATCTAGGTGACCCTTCAAATCCAGTGGAGATGAAGCGGAAGACGGCTGAGCTCTTCCAGAAGCACGCGCGCCTCATCCACTCCTTGACTCTAGACAAACAGGCCACGGAGAAGCGCATCGAGTCGCTGGAGGGAGAGTGCGCTCGTCTATCTTCTGGAGCTAATGTCGAGCAAGATGTCGAGGGCACCGACCCCGAGGCCATCATCAATGAGACCGATATACAGCTCCGTCTCGCGCGACGTGGTCTTGAAACCATCCGCTCCTTCCACTCGCAGAGTAGACCTCCCCGCGGGGGAGCTCGCGGTGGCCGCTGGGAATGGCACCCGTACTGAAGAATGTCCGTCTCGCTATTCTTCTTTTTCTTCTTCTCGCAAAAGTTGTAATAATGGTAGTCTCGCCAAAGTATGCAGAGAACTTGGTCCCCTGCGGGACGATTTCTGGACATATATTTTTATGGCTTAATTTTTCATTCCCTTTTTTAATCCTCCTTTTAATTTATGCTAAATATTTATATATTTTTCCCTGATTGTGATGGGTCGCGCCGATCGAGGTTTAGGAGAGAGAAAAGACATCGACTCTTCCCCTCCCCCCATATTTTCCCACCCATTTAATCATTGGCTATGTATCAGTTATAAATATGCCTAGTCCGGGATTAGAGGCCGCACTTTCCGCTTCTGCCGTTACCCGAGTTCTTGGCCTTTTGACCTTTCCGTCTCGCCGGACCCTTCTCGCCTTCCTCTCTTAGATCTCTTGCCTATTTCTTCCTTCATCTCGCCGAAGACCATTTCGCCAAAAAGGATGGGTAAGAAGAAGGTGGAGGAGGGTGAGGGGCGCAGCCGCTTCAGGAAGAGGTTTACTGACCATGACTTCCCGCTCGGCCGGCTCCCTCGAGAAGACCATGATAAGTTTGCCCGCGAGTATCTGGGGGAAGGGGTCGAGTCGCGTCCCCCCAAGGTCGGCGAGTGCATCAACACATATTACCCGGGGGAACTCGCCTTCCCCGTCTCGCATTTCGAGGCGGGGTTGCGACTGCCCCTTTGGCCTGAGGTGAAGCAGACCTTCAAATACTTTGGTGTCGTCCCGGCACAGTTCAACCCTAACGCCATCTCGGTGTTGATCGCGTTCGCCTGCTACATGCGCCGGGAGCGCATCGAGTTCAGCTTGACGGCCTTCCGCAAGCTTTTCATCTACCACGCCAACGCCGATGGCGTCTCGTATTTTACTGGGCAGGGGCTCAAGGTATGTGAGATGCCCAACAAGAACCATCACTGGCTCACCCGATTCGTCTTCATCCGGGGAGACCGGGCTGACTTCGGCGGCATCCCTCTCGCACCGGTCTCTCCGCCAGAGAGCTTCTACGCCACCCCCAAGTCAGTGGGCCAGATAAGCTGCTGTGCGAGTACCTAGTTGGCAAGAACTTCGAGGTCAACTTCTTGCGGCGGGGCCTCGACTCGCTTCTCCCAGTTCTCCCGGGCGAGGGTATTCTTATCTTATTATTTCGTCCCTCTCTCCTCGCTATTTGTCGTCTCGCTTCTTCCTAACCCCTGCTCGCTTTTAGGTGAGGGAATCGTTCCAGCGTCCCCTCCTTACAAGAGCAATATTCACCCCGCCAAGGGTCTTGATCTCGCCAATGCAACGGCAGAGGCGGCGAGAGAGTCCCTGGAGGTCATCCCGCTGAAGCGTCCCGGAGATGACACGGTCCCCTCTCGCTCCAGCCCTCTTAAAAAGAAGATGAAGAAGGCTGTAGTTATTTCCAAGGAAAGGAGGAAGGCTCCTCAAGGGAGCCCTATCTCTATAGGGGAAACTCCACCGCCTCCCTCGCCTAATCACCAGGCCGTCTCGCCTATCCGCGAGACGGTACTCTCTGATCAACCTACTGCTGCCTCCAATCTGCCTGCCACTGCTTCCAACCCGCGAGCTGCTGCTCCTGAACAGGTGGCTGCCACCTCCTCTCGCGAGGGCGACTCTTCTGGCTGTCCCGCCCCCGCCTCTCATATGAATTACAATCTGGGTCCCGTGGTTCATGATGCCGTCGGCGACCCGGTTCTGTTGTGGGGGCGGGACGCCAACCGCGTGTCCATCTCCACCCTCCTTCCATCTTGGAAGGAGCAAGAGGTCCCTACCAGCCATGCCTTCGCCATAGGGTACGACCTCTATGGAGGCCTTGACGCCGTTCCGCCTGAGAGCGAGTCCACCAAGGACCTTGTGCTGAAAACTTGCCATCACCAAATGCGGGCCTTGGAGTTCTCGCACCGCTCCTCTCGCCGCCTAATTTACATCAATTCAAAGTGGAAGGCCAGCGAGGAAAATCTGGAGGCGGAGCGGGAGAAATCTACTGGTCTAGCAAGAAGGTTATCAGATGCCGAGTCCCTCCTCGCGAAGGCCCAAGGCGGCGTGGTAAGCCATAACTTTCTTTTCCCTTGGGTCTTTCCTTTCCCATGATTCTTGGCTAATTGCTAGGTCATCCCGCAGTATGCCGAGACGGCGGGACAACTGCGTTCGCGTGTGGCAGCTTTGGAGGAGGAGGTCCGGGTATTGACTGCTGAGAACGCGCGCCTTCAGGCTGATGCTGCGTCGTCATCTCGCCGCGAGCCCTTCCGGACACCTCCGCCACACTACTCTTACGAGGAAGTTGAGGAGCGGTGCCGAGACGCTGGTGTCCGTGGGGCTGAGCTGGTGCTGCAAATGATGAAAGACCTGGGGGTTGTGAAGGACGAATCTGAGACAGTGACCGCGCGCGACTTGGTCCCCGAGCTCTATAGCGAGGAGAGCGATGATTCATCATCCGGCGAGGAGGACTGATGCGCCGCCTCCAAGATTTAGAATCACTCTCTCCTCCTCCTTTTGATGTTGTAAAAACTTTAAACCATATTTTTGTGGCATCTGCCAAGTGACGAGCGAGTGCTCAATTTTGTTGTCTTCTATTTTTGTTTTTTATTTTATGGAGTTAATCCCTAGTTTGTGTTTTGCCTGCGGGACGGTGCTATCGCTTTGTCTCGCCGTGTAACCTTTCTATATCCGCCTTTATGTTCTACGCGAGACGGCTTTTTGACGCGCTTAACGGCCGCGAGTCGACGCCATGGCTTGCCTCGCGAGTGCCCTTTCGCTACCGGCGAGACGATCCTCAAAAGCCATCCGCTGCGAGTGCTGCCACCTGCCCTACTCCACACCCTTTTTTCCTTAGTTTATTTTTGTACCTTAGTACTAAGTTGAGATACTAAGGTGTAATGTCGCTTAAGGGGACTGTTCACCCTATTCCGCCAACGTGAATTCTCTATCCTGTCAGTTTGATGCTGATGGAGATTGCTTGACCCAACCCTATCCCCCACAGGCGAGCCTTCGGACCTGCCAGCTAGATGGGAGCCTGCGCAGCAGGCCTACTTGGGGTCGAGCCGAGCTCGGGGTGCCGATGAAGATCTCAACTCAAAACCTATCCCCCACAGGAGAGCCTTCGGACCTGCCAGCTAGATGGGAGCCTGCACAGCGGGTCTACCTGGGGCCGAGCCGAGCTCGGGGTGCCGATGAAGATCTCAAACCAAAACCTATCCCCCACAGGCGAGCCTTCGGACCTGCCAGCTAGATGGGAGCCTGCGCAGTGAGTCTACCAGGGGCCGAGCCGAGCTCGGGGTGCCGATGAAGATCTCAACTCAAAACCTATCCCCCACAGGCGAGCCTTCGGACCTGCCAGCTAGATGGGAGCCTTCGCAGCGGGTCTACCTGGGGCCGAGCCGAGCTCGGGGTGCTGATGAAGATCTCAACTCAAAACCTATCCCCCACAGGCGAGCCTTCGGACCTGCCAGCTAGATGGGAGCCTGCGTAGCGGGTCTACCTGGGGCCGAGCCGAGCTCGGGGTGCCGATGAAGATCTCAACTCAAAACCTATCCCCCACAGGCGAGCCTTCGGACATGCCAGCTAGATGGGAGCCTGCGCAGCGGGTCTACCTGGGGCCGAGCCGAGCTCGGGGTGCCGATGAAGATCTCAACTCAAAACCTATCCCCCACAGGCGAGCCTTCGAACCTGCCAGCTAGATGGGAGCCTGCGCAGCGGGTCTACCTGGGGCCGAGCCGAGCTCGGGGTGCCGATGAAGATCTCAAACCAAAACCTATCCCCCACAGGCGAGCCTTCGGACCTGCCAGCTAGATGGGAGCCTGCGCAGCGGGTCTACCTGGGGCCGAGCCGAGCTCGGGGTGCCGATGAAGATCTCAACTCAAAACCTATCCCCCACAGGCGAGCCTTCGGACCTGCCAGCTAGATGGGAGCCTATGCAGCTGGTCTACCTGGGGCCGAGCTGAGCTCGGGGTGCCGATGAAGATCTCAACTCAAAACCTATCCCCCACAGGCGAGCCTTCGGACCTACCAGCTAGATGGGAGCCTGCGCAGCGGGTCTACCTGGGGCCGAGCCGATCTCGGGGTGCCGATGAAGATCTCAACTCAAAACCTATCCCCCACAGGTGAGCCTTCGGACCTGTCAGCTAGATGGGAGCCTGCGCATCGGGTCTACCTGGGGCCGAGCCGAGCTCGGGGTGCCGATGAAGATCTCAAACCAAAACCTATCCCCCACAGGCGAGCCTTCGGACCTGCCAGCTAGATGGGAGCCTGCGCAGCGGGTCTACCTGGGGCCGAGCCGAGCTCGAGGTGCCGATGAAGATACCTCTTCCTGTCATTAGGACTTTACGAGAAAAAATGAACGAGAAATAATTTGAGAAGTACATTATATTAATTATGCTTTGAGAACATATCTTCTGCCCTCCCTTCTCATGGGTAGAAGCGTTTTAAGTCATCCCCACTCCAGGAATGGTTCAAGGTCCTACCCTCCACATCTTGGAGGTAGTAACCCCCTGCTTTCAACACTCTCTCTACAATATAAGGCACCTCCCAATTTGTATTGAGCTTTCCCACCGGGGCGGACCTCCCTGCCGCATCAACCTTCTTTAGTACTAGGTCTCCTTCCGCGAATTGCTTTATCCTGATATGCTTGTCGAAGTGCTTTGTCATTCGACGCTTGATCTCTTCTTGTCTGATGGCTGCTACGTCTCGCAGCTCCTCCGCAAGGTCTAGTGAGAGGCGCATGCCTTCTTCATTTCCCATCCTCCATGACTCGTCCCCATCACCTGCAGCCGCGACTCGTGGGGATCGGACCTCGAACTCCACTGGTAGTACCTCCTCACAACCATGGGAAAGCTTGAAGGGGGTCTCACCTGTGGCCGTGTTCGGGGTTGTTCTCAGAGCCCATAGGACCGAGGGGAGCTGCTCTACCCAATTCCCTCTCAGATTCTCCACCTTCTTCTTTAGCAAGTTAACGATAATCTTGTTTGCCGCCTCCACCTGACCGTTGCTCCTGGGGTGGTGGACGGAGGCAAACCTGAGGTCGATGCCCAGTTGAGTGCAGAAGCTGATGAACTCTTCGCTAGCAAACTGGGGGCCGTTATCCGTGACGATGGCTTGAGGCAGCCCGTGCCTGCAGATGATCTCCCCCCAGACGAAGTTCCTGATGACTTGGGAGGTCACCTTTGCTAGCGCCTTAACCTCCAGCCACTTGGAGAAGTAATCTATCATAACCAGTAGGAATCTTCTTTGTCCACTAGCTGGAGGAAAAGACCCAACTAGATCCATTCCCCAAATGGTGAAAGGCCATGGTGTTGTGATGCTTCGGAGCCTTTGAGCCGGCAAGAGCTGGAGGGGGGCGTAGAGCTAGCATTTCCGGCATTTTCTGGCAAACTTTGTTGCGTCCTTCCTCAGGGTGGGCCAGAAGTACCCCTGCCTGACCACCCTTGCTTCCAACGTCCTCCCTCCGGAATGACTACCAGATTCCCCGGAGTGCACCTCCTCCAGAATGTGTCTGGTCTCCTCCTCCGTTACGCATCGAGCTAGGAGACCCGAAAGCATCCTTCGGTGTATCCCTCCTTCATGCATGAGATAATGAGCCGCCTTATGGCGAAAGTTTCTTGCCTCCTTGACCCCCTCAGGGAGGGTTCCTGTCAGAAAGAAGGAAACGAAAGGATCTACCCACGAGGGCCGCCGATCCACCTCCATTAGCTCCCCCTCTTCGATCACTGGATGGAATAGATCAGTCAGGGCACCCCCTTCCCAAGGTCCGAATTTGGCCAATTGATCGGCAGCAGTGTTCTCTTCTCTGGGGACGTGCTGGATGGAGAACGTCCGGAACTCCTCTATGATCGTCCTCACCTTGGATAAATATTTTACAAGGGTGTGCTTCCGAGCCTCGAACTCTCCACGTATCTGAGATTCTACCACCAATGAATCTGTGAAAACCTCAACGTCTTTAATCTCGAGCACCTTAGCCAAGCGAAGGCCGGCTATCACTGCCTCGTACTCCGCTTGGTTGTTGGTTGCGGGGAAATGCAAGGCGACCGCTTGTTTTATTGTCACTCCCTGGGGACTTGTTAGTACCACCCCTGCTCCAAGGGAGTGCTTTCCCGAGGCCCCGTCGACCATTATCTTCCATGCTTCTGGTGGTCGCGGCTCCTCGGCCCCGACCCCCGCGACGTAGTCTGCCAAGAAGTCGGCCACCACCTGTGCTTTAATGGAGAGCCTCGGTACGAACGAAATGTTGAATTCACTCAACTCGATATACCACTTGGCCAGTCTACCTGAGTGCTCTACTCCTTCAAAAATCTTTCGGAGAGGATGGTCCGTCACCACCTTAATCGAATGTGCTTGGAAATATGGCCGGAGCTTCCTGGCTGAAACGACCAAGGCGTATGCTAGTTTTTCTAGGATAGGGTAACGAAGCTCCGCCTTTCTTAGAATCCTGCTAACATAATAAATGGGCAGTTGCTTCTTTCCCTCTTCTCTGACTAGGACGGAGCTCACCGCCTCTGCTCCCACTCCTAGGTATAGGGTCAGATCTTCCCCCTCTTTTGGGCTTTGAAGCAGAGGAGCCAGGGAGAGTTGCTCCTTCAGCTTTTGCAAAGCTTCTTCGCACTCCGCTGTCCATTCAAATCTCTGATTCCCTCGTAGCACTTTAAAGAAAGGTGAGCACTTCTCGCCCGACCTAGAGAGGAATCTGCTAAGGCCGGCCAGCTTTCCTGTCAAGCGCTGCACCTCCTTAGCATTTCGCGGTGATTCCAGCTCCAGAATGGCCTTTAATTTATCAAGATTAGGTTCTACCCCTGTCGGGGTCAGAAGGTGCCCAAGGAATTTCCCACGACTGGTCCCGAAAACACATTTTAGGGGGTTCAACCTCATTTTGAACTTTCTCAAGGTGGCGAACGTCTCCTCCAGATCCTGGAGATGCGAGTTCACTCCCTTGCTCTTTACCATGAGATCATCAACGTAGACTTCTAGGTTCCGGCCCCTCTGGCCCTGAAAAATTCGATTCATCATCCGTTGGTATGTTGCTCCCGCGTTTTTTAACCCAAAGGGCATCATGTTATAACTAAAACACCCTTCCCTTGTGATGAAGAAGACGTCCTTGACGTCAGGAGGGTGCATCCGGATCTGATGGTAACCTGAAAAAGCATCCAGAAAACTCATAACAGAAAAACCAACGACTGAATCAACCAGCGCGTCGATTCGAGGCAGGGGGTAGCAATCCTTAGGGCATGATTTATTTAATAACGAAAAGTTAATACACATTCTCCATTTTTCTCCCTCCTTCTTCACCATTACTACATTGGACATCCAGCCTGGATACTGGATCTCTGAGATGAAGCCCGCCTCTAGGAGCTTCTTGATTTCCTCGCGAATGGGCTCCTCCAGCTTGGTGGCGATGACTCTCATCTTCTGACATATGGGGCGCGTCCGAGGGTCCAGATTTAGGCGGTGGCAGGCCACGTCCGCATCAATGCCCGGCATGTCCGCCGCGCTCCAAGCGAAGACGTCGACGTTGCTCTGAATGCAGGCCCGCATCCGCTCCTGGTCCTCGGGGCTCAAGCCCCCGCTGATTCGCACCCTTCGTACCTGCCCCTGGCTGGTGCGGATCTCCACCTCCACCACTTCCTCGGCCACCTCCAGCCGCGACTGCTCCCAGCCGTCCCCTGCTTCCTCTTCCTGCTCCAGCTCTTCCTCCCCTCCTGCTCCCTCAACTTCCATCACCTCGTCCTGCTGCTGCTCAATTTCCATGTCCCTTCGGGCTTCCTCCCCAGCCCCTTCTTCTCCCTCTTTCTCCTACATTCTTTCCTGTGGCTCCAACTCCCCGCTCTTCCGGACTTCCTGCACATCTCCTCCCCTCTGTTCCTCCTCAATCTCCATTGCCCCCTCCGGGATCTCCTGTTGCTGCTCGACCTCAACACCCCCCTGAGCCTCCTGCACACCTCCTCCTTGCTGCTTCTCGGTCTCCTCTCCCCCACCTTCCTTTTTGGTTCCTCCTCTCGTTTCATCTGGGCTCACCTCTTCTTCCCTGATAGCTTCTTCTTGCGCCGCCATCTCCTTCTCTAACTCCTCCGCCTCTGCCATCCAAGATATGGTGTTAACCGCTGTGACGTAGCACTGCCTTGCCACTTTTGGATCCCCCCTGACCCTGACCTACACCCCTCCGTTGTTAAACTTGAGACATTGATGAAAAGAGGAGAGGACGCAGCGAAAGGCGCTGATGAGAGGACACCCAAAGATGGCGCTGTAGCTGCTCGGGGCGTCCACAATCACGAACCGGCAGTTCCGTGACACGCCCCCCAACCTCACGTGCAGCCCTACTCCCCCTTCTACTTCCTTTCTCTCCCCGGAGAATCCGAACAACGGTCCGTCCGAGGCCAAGATCCTTTTGGTTTCCACCTGCATCTCATCGAAGACCCTCTTAAAAATCACATTTACGGAGCTCCCATTATCCACCAGGATCTTGGAGACCGTAAAGTTCTCTACCGCCGTTTGGATTACCAAGGCATCGCAGAACGGGTCCTCATACTCCGGCATATCCTCTGAAGAGAAGGTAATTTTTTCTAGCGGGGGTGGAGTTTGGGAGGTCGAGGCTACCCCCTTTCGGAACATGGTCTGGAGGCTCCCCTTTCGGGTGACCTCGATCCCAATCCCTCCATGGATTGCCCCGATTCCTCCCCGGGTTCCCACATCCACCCGATCCTCGCACCTATCCTCCGCTTCCCCTTGCTGCACTTCAACGATCCTTATCGGCGGATCCTGCCTCCTCAATCCTCTGGCCTCCCTCATCTCCAAGAACTCTGGGCACGTGGCTGTTGCGTGACCTCCCTCCTGATGGAAGTCACAGAAAGGCAACGCCACCCCACCCCTTCTTCCTTCTCCTCTTCCTCTCCTTCCTCCTCGAGCTCCTCTTCCTCGACCGATCCCCATTGCCTCCTGCTGATGCTGAAAACGATCCCTCGCTCCCTGTCTCCATGCTGGTTGATCGAACCTCCTTGGCTCTCGGAAATTATCTCTTCCCTGGAAGCCTCCTCTTAACTCCTGGGGGCGACCCTCATGAGGCCTCCAACCTATCCGGTTGTTCGGCTCTCGGGCCCCCCGATGATTCTGCCCTTGGTGCCCCTGGCCTCGGGGTTCCTCCCTCCTTCTCTCTTCCCTCTGCTCCCTCTGCTCCCTTTGCTTTCCTGCTCCTGGTTCCTTTGCGTCGTCCTCCGCCAACCTGGCTAACCTCCTTGCAAACGCCGGATTGGCCCTCTCAAAATCCGTCTCCTTCGCCGCCCTCTCCATAAGCTCCTCAAAAGAGAGGGGGGCACCTTTTTCAGCTCCATACTAAAGAAGCCTGGCCTCAGTCCCAGGGTGAATGCAAGCATCAGCGTAAACCCAGGGACCTCCTGGACCTGGAGGATCTCTTCCTGAAACAGATCTACGTAGTGACCCAACGTTTCATCCTGGCTCTGCCTTACCGAGAACAAGCACTCCGCCTCCTTCTTATGCTTCTTCGATGTTGAAAACCTCAATAAGAAACCCCTCCGTAGATACTCGAAACAATAAATCGATCTTGCTGGTAACTGGTGGAACCAATCTCGCGCCTTCTCCTTCAAGGTGATGGCAAACAGTCGACACTTAAACACATCCGTCATTTGTCTTATCGAAACCACATCTTCAAACCATTGTACATGCTGTACAGGATCATCCTTCCCTGAGTAGTAGGACATGTCGGGCTCCCGGAACCCCTCCGGTATCGGAGCCGAGATGACGAGTTCACTAAACGGGCTCTCGCCGACTGCTTGCCGAGAGGGCACGTCTCGCGGCCTCGGCTGGCTGGCCCGATCTGCGAGACCGTGCCCAGGGAAGATCTCTCGCACAGCTGCCTCCTTCTCGCCGTCTTCTGCAGGGATCTCCTTCCCGGGACGCTGGCCTGGGAAGAGCTCTCGCGCCGCCACGTCCCTCTCGCCAGCCTCCGTGGGGACCTCCTTCCCCGGGCGCTGACCAGAGGCGTTCTCGCCTAAAAGCGGGACCACCTCGATCGGGACCTGAGGCGTCGCCCACTCGCTCCTTGCCGAGAAGGCCAAGCTTATGGTTTGCATGACCTCTCGCCTGAAGTCCTCCAACATTTTCCTTGTCGCCTCTTCTACCTGGGAGGGGGAACCTCCAGAACCAGATCCTTCTCCTTCACCTCCTGCCATAGGACCAAACTCAAACTTTTCCTGAACCGGCTACTTCCACGCTCACCGCACCAGAACTGTTGAAGCCAAAATTTGACTCCGACAAGCGTTCACAAATTGGGGCGTAGCCGGCACCTACTTGGCCTAAGCTCCGACCTCCGACTGGTCGTGAAGGACTAAGGAAAAACTGGCCTAAAGCCGCAGCAGGGAGGTCCCACCGCTTACCCGGAAGGTCACAGAGAGCTTCCCCTCCAAAGCCAAAAGCTGGGCTTGGAGTTCCTCAGAAGACTGTGCCAATGAATCCTCTTCCTAGAGTCTGAAAAAAGTCCCTTCTGAAGAACCCCTATGGGCTTATTTATAGATTTCAGAATCTTAACTGCCAATAACAAAACTGTACCGATCTGAAATTACCGGGGTACCCTTGGCTAGGTCTGGCAACAACCAAACTCCGCTGTTCTGAGGAGCTATATGCAGTCCACTAAGGGTAAGAGGGTAAAAATACCCGGGGTATAAGAGTAAAAACCTCTGTTTGACAGGGAAATATAAAAAAGGCCTCTTCTCCCCCTGGCGAGAGGAAAGACACCTGCCGGCGAGAGGGACCCACCGCCCGTCTCGCCGGCGCCTCTCGCCCTGCACTGCGAGACCACCTTGCTGATGGAGACTCTCTCGCCCCAGGAGGTTCTCTCGCTTCTGGAGGCCCTCTCGCCTCTGGATGGGGATATTTTGCCCATTGGAGAGTCAATCGTCTCGCCTCTTGCGAGTGGGCCCCCCCTGGCCCCATCTGCACATCTCGACCTATTTGCTTCTTGAGGGCTCTTTACGAGCCCGACGTTGTACACTTTCTAATTACGTATAAAAAAGTATTGAACTTATCGTTATAAAGACATATATAGCGAGAGAGAGTGACAGCGGCAGAGCGTAATTAATGAAATGAAAACTTTTTATCTAATTTGATATATTATTATATAGTATTATGAAAAGTAAGTAAGCTTGGTCCTTGGCCGGCCCTTCATATTCCAGCTGCCAGCTGTCTATAAATATAGCGAGAGAGAGGGGCAGAGTGATAGAGTGGCTGCAATGTCCTTTGATGGGTTAATGGAGATTAAATTTTTCCAACACTGCCAGAAACACATCCCTCGCCCGCAGAGAGATGACGACTCTAACTCTAAGGACAGCAAGAAGAGGCAGAAGCCCCTTAATGAGGAGACCAAGATGAATTTTTATTGTTTTCCATGTCGTGTTAGCTTCTGCAGACACTGTAAACGTCACGAGCACCACCTGCCGCGACTCCAGGCCAGCCATTTCCATTATTTACTCGTCTCTCTTCGTCTCCCTCTCTTACAGTACATAAGAACTGTATATTTTGAATGCAGATTTATAAGGACTCCGGCGATTACTATGTGAAAATTGCTCATCTAGAAAAATCGGTGGACTGTTCATTTATCAAGGTAATATATATGTATATATATATATATATATATATATATATATATATATATATATATATATATATAAAGAGAGAGAGAGAGAGAGAGAGAGAGAGAGAGAGAGATATGCTAGTTATTACTATTTAGTATTTACTTGTTTGCTTCTCGTATAAAATTAATTAGAGGAAGTTATTTTGTTTCTTGATATATTTTTTATTGTTTTGATCAGGTATATGACCGGAATAAAATCTATTTAAAGCCAAATTCTGAAATGAAGAAAATTAGAAACCAAAAGATAAAACATTGCGACTATTGCAAAAAACAATTTGTCCGGGAAGAAAAATTTCGCTACTGCTCCCTTCTCTGCAAGGTAAAATAATTTGATATGTATATTTTATTATTGTTATTATGATTTATTTATAAGAAAATAGAGAAAGAAAGATAGAATTAGTGTGGGAGCTACCACCAATTACATCATTGAAATGCTATCCAAAATCAAGACTGTTAGAGCCAAATTCTGATACCCATGGATGAACCGTGCACGAGGCGTCCTCTATGATGGGTTTACAGAGGAAGATTGGAATGAAGCAATTGGAGAAACTACAACTGATATTTTGCGATAGAGCAAATTTCGCCATAGCATCCGCCAACTTATTCCCCTCTCTATGAATGTGTGGGCTTGATATTTCCATGGAATTTATGATCCGAATTATACTTTCGCTAGTCTCATATCCTCCATCTGTGGAAAGTCCTATTAAGTAAACAGTCCATTATTATCTTGGAGTCACAGGATTTGTGAACACTGGTTAGATGCTTTTGTAAATGTAGGCATAATGCTACCCGTCTCCTAAAGCCAAGCATTCCACTTCCAGTGCATCATTTTCCCCATACGAATGAGCAAATCCAGCAACAAGGGCCCCATATGTATCACGTATGCATCCCCCACTAGCCTTTCTCGTAGTGGGATCCGTAGCGCAATCGTTGTGCAAAAATCAGTTGGCGATAGAGCCGCATTTCCAATCAAACACACTACATTTAAAAAGGATCTTTTTTGGAACTAACCCGAACCAATCTAGAATCCACTTACAAAGAATTAATTGAAATATTTTTAGCCCCTTGAAAACCCAATTTACCGTCTTGTGGTTATCCAAGATGATTTTTTTTGTAGCCCCAATCGCGTCTTGAAAAATCCGCCTGCATCTTTCCTTCCATATCATCCATGTACAAATCACAGCACAACCCAAGATGAGTTTGCGAAAACTCCCGCTGAAAGTCTCGTTATTTCTCCTCCAGAAATCAAGCTTAGAGCTGTATATGTACCCTCTGTGAACCTTTCCAAAAAAGAACTTTTCGTAATGGCACCAAGAAGATTTGACCAACACACTGTTAACCAAAAAATGATCGGTAGATTCTCTGAATGGTGACAGCCCGCAGCACGAACATTTGGACACAAGAAGAATTCCAGCCTTCCATAACTTTAGATCAACAGGAAGAATACACTGGAGAGCTTTCCAACAAGTTAGAGAGTATTTTGGTGGCAAGTGTTGAGCCCATGTCCATTTGTGCTTAAACTCCTCCAACTGGTTGTAAGTAATAAATATATTGAAACTTCTGATTGAATATTTTCCATAGACATCAAGTATCCATACAGGCAGGTCTGACCTGTTGGACTTTGTTTTTGTTGATCGGGTCAATATTTGTTTTTTAACATTATTGTATATATGAGTGATTAATAGGAGAGAGAGTGTGCATTAAATAGGAGAGAGAAGGTGGTTGATTTTGTTAGCCTTTAAATAGGCATGTATATAGTTCATTTGAAGATTGACGTGATAGTAAAGTTTGTCTCCCTTCTATTGTGGAGCGCTGCAGCGCTGGAAGTATTTGAACTTATACGTTTTCTGTTTTGATTCTCGCAGCTGTCGAGAGAGAGTGAGACGGTGAGCGTGAGTGCTGCAGTTTTTTTGTGTTCTCACCATGGTTGAGGAGCCGTCTCGCCCGGGTAGCCATCTCGCGGGGCATCTCGCCCGGACCATCTCGCTGGGTGACCTCGCTGTAAGAGAAGGCCACCTCGCCGGGATCGTCTCACCATGTCCCATCCCGTCGGTGCAACCATCTCGCCAGGTCCCATCTCGTCGGGAAGCCCTCGTCGGGTCGATCTCGCAGGTGTGAGGTGGGCGTCGTGTGCTTATACGCGTGTGTGTGTCTATACTCGCTTCCAACAAGTGGTATCAGAGCCATGTTGGACCCGCTTGGAAGAGTTAGTGACAGGTCGAGATGGAGATGGGAAGTGTCATGCTGGGGAAAGTCCCCAAGTTGACAAACACCAACTATGAGAACTGGAGTATCCAGATGAAGGTGTTACTCGCCTCATAGGAGTTTTGAGAGATAGTTGAGGATGGCTATGAGGAGCTGACCGCAGATGCAGAGGCGACGTTGACTAACGCGCAAAGAACGGCGATGAGAGAGTCAAAGAAGAGGGATAAGAAGACACTGTTCTTACTATACCAAGTAGTCGATGATGCGACCTTTGAGAAGATCTCATAAGCGAGGAGCTCGAAGGAGGCATGAGGGGTGTTGCAACGCTCCGTGTAAGGAATTATTAAGTTCAAGAAGGTGAAGCTATAGTCCCTTAGAGCTGAGTATAAAGTATTGAGAATGCAGAGTGCTGAGAAGGTTGGAGACTAAGTGACCCGTCTGCGGACGCTCACAAATGAGATGAAGCGCAATGGAGAGGCGATAGATGACGTGAGCCTCATGGAGAAACTCCTGTGCTCTATGTCGAAGATGTTTCGTCATTTGGTGGTGGCGATCGAAGAATCAAAGTACCTCACCCAGATGTCTGTAGATGAGCTTGTTGGCTCCCTACAAGCTCATGAGTATTGAATGCTACAGGATGAAGAAAAGTCAAGTGGTTTGGGTAAAGCACTTCAGACTCAGTTGAACTTCGGAAAGAGCTCTGGGAGAGGTGGAGGCCAGCGTGGTCGAGGCTACCAAGGAAGAGGTAGAGAAAGAAGAGCAGGAAGAGATTAGGGTAGGAATCATTACCATCAGAGAGAGGTGGAGCAACCTCAAGGTGACAGTCAAGAAGTGAGAGGAAGAGGAAGAGGCCAAGGAAGAGGTCAATAAAGAGGCTGAGGTGATATGTCACATATACAATGTTACAACTGTAACAAGTTTGGGCATATGAGCTATGATTGTTGGGCCCCGAGGAGGAATGTGGAAATTAATCACTATGCAGAAGCAAGCAATACTGGTGGCGATCCGATGATGTTCCTGACTTATAGAGGAGCTGAGGGAGGAAAGAATGAAGTATGGTACTTGGACACAGGCGCAAGTAACCACATGTGTGGAGAGAAGGAGTTGTTCACCAACCTTGAGCCAAATGTTGACGCGTTCAGTTTTGGAGACGCTTCAAAGATCTCGGTGGAAGGAAGAGGGGTGATCGTGGTCACCTTAAATGGCAAGGAGGTGCACCTCAATGATGTGTTCTATGTGCCAGACTTGAAAAGTATCATCTTAAGTCTTGGATAGTTGGTCGAGAAGGGTTATTGTGTTCAGTTGAAAGATGACACATTGATCATGAATGACCATCAAGGAAGAGAAGTAGTGAATGTGAAGATGACGACGAATCGTCTCTTTACGCTGAGAATGGATGCAATGGGGATGGTGTGCTTGCGAGGACCGAGGAATAAGACGAACCGTGGCTGTGGCATCACAGGATGGACCATCTGGGGTTCACATTATTGAAGCTCTTATCTCATTCCAAGATAGTGGAAGGCCTGCCCATGATCTCGCCCCCATAGAAGGTCTATGATGCATGTACAAGAGGAAAACAAAAGAGGTTAACGTTTGACGGTGGCAAGTCTAGAAGAGCAAGGAGAGAACTTGAACTAGTGCACTCAGACATAGCTGGTCCGTTTGAGACTACCTTAGTAGGCGGAAGTAGGTACTATATTACTTTCATCGATGATTTCAGTCGGAAGTGTTGGGTATATTTCTTAAGAGAGAAGGCTGAGGCTCTTGACAAGTTCAATGAGTTCAAGGTGATGGCAGAGAAAGAAAGCGAACAACCAATGAAGGTGTTGAGGATAGATAGAGGTGAGTAATACACCTCTAGGCTGTTTGATGATTTCTGCAAAAAATGTGGGATCACACAACAGTTGACGGCGACGTACTCATCTCAGCAGAATGGAGTCGCTGAAAGGAAGAATTTGACCATTTTGAACATGGCGAGGAGTATGATGAATGACAAGTGGTTGCCAAATAAGTTCTGGGCAGAAGCAGTACAGTGTGCTGTGTACTTGCTTAACAGGTGCCCAACCAAGAGTGTGAAGTTCATGACTCCATTTGAAGCTTGGAGTGGATGAAAGCCGAGTGTGAAACACTTGAGTGTTTTCGGGTGTGTAGCTTACGCTCATGTCCCAGACCAGATGAGGAGGAAGCTTGACGACAATAGTGAGAAGTACATCTTTGTGGGCTACGCTTCGATGAGCAAGGCTTACAAGCTGTACAACCCAATGACAGAGAAAGATGTAATCTCAAGGGACGTTGTGTTTGAGGAGGACAGTCACTGGAGCTGGGATGATGAGGTGAGAAGCACCAAAAGGATGTTCTTTGATGTAGATGAAGATGGTGGAAAGGAGGCTGAAGTTGAGATTAGTGGAGTCGAGACAGCATCACCCCCGAGTGGAGAGTCAGGTGGAGCTCTTACACCCTACTCTAGTGGAGCAAGTACCAGTGTAGGAAGTTTTGGAGAGGCTAGTTGTAGTCGGGGCAAAGCTAATCATCCTCAACCTAGGATGAGGAGGTTGGAGGAAATCTACGAGGAGACGACACCGACACTAAACAATTTTTCTTTATATTGTCTCTTAGCAGATTGCGAGCCGCATTCGTACGAGGAAGCTGCCCAAGAAAAGACCTGGAGGAAAGCTATGGATATGGAGATCACATCCATAAAGAAGAATGATACATGAAAGATGGTTGACCAATCAGCTGGCCACAAACCCCTCGGGATGAAGTGAGTCTACAAGGTGAAATGGAACAAGGATAGAGGTGTCGAGAAGCACAAAGCAAGGCTGGTTGTGAAGGGCTACAAGCAAGTCCAAGTAGTGGACTATGACGAAGTTTTCGCTCCAGTGGCGCGGATTGACACCATTCGGTTGATCATCACACTGGCAGCCCACTATGGGTGGAAGATCCTGCAGATGGATGTTGTTTCTGCCTATCTGAATGATTATTTGGAGGAAGATGTGTACATCGAGCAGTCTCCCGGATACGTTATGAAGGTCCAAGAGAGCAAGGTGTGCAAACATGACAAAGTACTGTATGGGCTGAAGCAGGGAGCTCGTGCTTGAAATGAGAGGATAGATGTATACCTCCAGAAGCATGGCTACATGAAGTGCCCTTACGAATATGCCCTCTACACAAAGGTCGAGAAAAACGGTGACATGATAATCATATGTTTATACGTAGATGATATGATATTCACTGTCAACAACCCTGCTATGTTTAGAATTCAAGAGAACGATAATGAAGGAATTTGAGATGACGGATTTGGGAGAGCTCACCTACTTTTTAGGTGTGGATGTGCAGCAAAGAGGAGATGGTATCTTCATTTCACAAAAGAAATATGCAGAAGAAATTTTGAAGAAGTTCAGAATGGAGAATAGCAAGCCTATCTCTACTCTTGCTGATCCTAGACTAAAGTTGAGGAAGGAGTCAAAGGAAGGAGTAGTCGACTCCACTTTATTCAAGATCTTGGTGTGAAGTCTACGTTACCTGACTTTCACCAGACCTAACATCATGTACGCTGTTGGGGTGGTAAGCTGGTACATGGAGGAACCGAAGCAGGACCACTTCACGGCTGTGAAGAGGATCCTGAGATACGTGAATGAAACGAGAGGTCATGGACTGAAGTACTCTACAAGAATGAAGTTGATGTTGGTTGGGTACTCAGACATTTATTACGGTGGAGACGTGAATACCCGGAAGAGCACTTCCGAGTAAGCTTTCCATCTGGGAACATGAGTGTTCTCATGGAGCTCGAAGAAGCAAGCAACAATTGCTTTGTCATCGTGTGAAGCGGAGTATATAGCAGCAGCAGCATGTACCTGTCAAGCGATTTGGTTAAGGAATTTTTTGGAGGAGCTACATCATCCGCAGGATGGCCCTATGACGATGTATGTTGACAATATGTCATCCATCCAGCTCGCGAAGAATCCTGTGCTACATGGACGTAGCAAGCACATCGAGACGAGATACCACTTCCTCCATGAGCAGGTGGAGCTGAAGATGGTTGAAGTGGTGTATTGACTCACCAGATAGCAGATTGCAGATATCTTCATAAAAGCTTTGAAGGTGGAGACGTTTCTAAGGCTCAAAGGCAAACTCGGCATGTGCTGCTAAGTTTGAGGGGGGAGTGTGTTGGACTTTGTTTTTGTTGATCGGGTCAATATTTGTTTTTTAACATTATTTTATGTATGAGTTATTAATATGGGAGAGAATGTGCATTAAATAGGAGAGAGAAGGTGATTGTCTTTGTTAGCCTATAAATAGACATGTATGTAGTTCATTTGAAGATTGATGTGATAGTAAATTTTGTCTCCCTTCTATTGTGGAGCGCTGCAGTGCTGGAAGTATTTGGATTTATACGTTTTTTGTTTTGATTCTCGCAGTGGTCGAGAGAGAGTGAGACGGTGAGCGTGAGTGCTGCCATTTTTTGTGTTCTCACCGTGGAGGAGGAGCCGTCTCGCCCGGGCAGCCATCTCGAGGGGCATCTCGCCCGGCCCATCTCGCTGGGTGACCTCGCCGTAAGAGATGGCCACCTCGCCGGGATCGTCTCACCAGGTTCCATCCCGCCGGTTCAACCATCTCACTGGGTCCCATCTCGTCGGGAAGCCCTCACCGGGTAGATCTCGCAGGTGTGAGGTGGGCGTCATGTGCTTATACGCGTGCGCAAGCCTATACTTGCTTCCAACATGGCCTCCTATAAATTTTGAAAATCATAATCAGGATTAAATTTAGCACCTCCCCGCTGCATTGAATCGGGATATGCATCAGACCTTCATTGAACACATCTACCACTGAGATGGAAAATCCTGATCCGGGTGATGTGCGAACAAGCCCACAAGAGGTTTTCCCCCAATCCAAATATCATTCCAGAAGTTAACTTGTCCACGACCGGTTTCCATCTTAAAATTCCTTCATGTGATGATAATATTTAAGATTCCCGCGCCATGGACCATGGGCGTTGGAGCGAAAATCCATAATACCCTTATTCCGCTTTTTGTAGTACTTTTTGCGTATGAAATCGTGACAAGGAGAATGTAACGCCCCAAAACTCAAAGGAGCAAAAGGGGGATGTTTTGGGCCAGTTTAGGTTCTGGCAGCAGGCACACGGCCTGGGACACGGGCGTGTCCCAGGGCGTGTCAAGCCGTGTCGACACTTAGCCGCGAAGTCGTCGAGTTTGACTCGACGATTCGTCGAGAGGGGGGGGGGGGCACACGGCCTGCGACACGGGCGTGTCGCAGGGCGTGTCGACCCGTGTCGACACTTAGCCGTGAGTCGTCGAGTTGTACTCGACGATTCGTCGAGAATGGGCACACGGCCTGTGGCACGGGCGTGTCGCAGGGCGTGTCGACCTGTGTCGACGATCGTCCCGGGGAGTCGTCGAGATTCACTCGACGATCGTCGAGACAAGGCACACGGCCTAGGACACGGGCGTGTCCAAGGCCGTGTCATCAAGTCGTCGATCTTCCCTCGACGAAATGTCCCGTGTACACGGCCTGGGGTCCAAGCGTGTCAAGGTGACACGGGTAAGGACACGGGCGTGTCCTAGAACCCGTGCAGTGCTCGGGTTGAAAATGGGGAAAAATCATGGGGTACACGGCCGGCTACACGGCCGTGTTAAGTGGAACACGGGCGTGTCAGCTCGAACACGGGCGTGTTCGATACCCGTGTGAGGTTCCAGGAGATTCGATTTTGACGGCGAATGCGGCAGACGGCCCTGGACACGGGCGTGTGCCAGGCCGTGTTCGGTCCAGATTGGGCATTTCAGCCCCGAATCAAAGCCGTTCGTTTCCTTGTTTTGAGATCCAACGGCTGGGGGATGTTCCTGAAGGGATATACCCGTGAGTTGACTTAGAAATCCATCACTTTCATACCTTATCATCTCTCCAAGTCCTTGGAGAAAGAGGAGAGCCATTGGAGGAAGAAGAACTAGATTCCGCCATTGGAGGAGCTTCGGAGCTCCGAATCGCAAGCCGACTCCGGATCCACGGAGGCAACGCAAGTGCGGTGATTTCCATCCGATTACTTTTCAATGGCGCCAAAGAGGAACTCAAGGGTAACGATCCTCATCTTGAGCACGAATAGCTCTCTTTCCTAGCATAGGAAGCCCGCTCTCGCGAGTTTGCGGAGAGTTGGAGGCGTTCCTTCGGGTAGATATGTGAAGTCCCCGTTGTTTAGAGTCCGTATGCGAGAACGGACATATGCATGATGTGTGAAGCCTACCCGGACATGTTAGTCTGGATCGGTGATGTTGCATTGCATAAGGCCGGAGAAGACTCCGTGCTATTGGTTGTTTTCGGGTTTTCTACGCGGTAGATTGCAGCAGGGAGGCTTGGGGACTAACACAAAGGTGCACCCGGAAAACTGGGCGGATACGAGATCTTGCCAACTTGGTGGCCTGAGAGCCAACTTGAACATAACTGAGTTATGTGACTTGCGATAGAATGGGACTCGGCGAAAGTTTGACCCGCGCAAATGGCTTAAATTGTCGTTGCGATGTGAGCACGGGTTAGATGGAACCGTACCCGCTTTATGTCGTTCGGTTAAAGAGACGTAAGGTTACGTGGCACTTGCCGTTGGCATAGATGTGAGTCTTCGGCGGTCAATGGCTTAAATTGACGTGACCTATGCCAAGAAGACAAATTGCTCATAGGTTTGGCCGTCTAAGTGGCGGTGGTGAGTCTGGAATGTCAATGGCTTAAATTTACGTGACATCGACCGGTTCACCGAGAATGTGCCCTGAGTGCACGGGGCGTGTGGCCGTACGAGCCAACATCTGTGATGTTATGGCTATGGTTATAAATTACTCGCTTATGCTAATGAAATGCAGGGAAGGAGCATCGCCGCCCCGAGTTGGGGGCGGGATCGTTATAATTTGGTCTGCATTGCTGACCGTTGCCTTGTTTTGCCACCGTGCGGTGGTTTGTTGCTTGCAGGTGCAGCTGGACCAAGCGGTCAATAGCGGGCTAAAGCCCTTTTTGCGAAGCCGGCCCTTGAAGGCCCAAGAAGAAGTGTTTACTGCTTTATTCATGTATGACCGGCCTGCGTGCCGTGGTTTGTAAAACATGTAATATTCAAGTGAAACATTTTGTAAGACCTTAAGGCTTATTTTGAGTATTTTGTAATAACATTCCTATTTCGTAGTAGTGGACATTCGTGCTTGTTGCTGGGTTCTTATTTACAACCTTTATAAACTGATTCCGCTAGAATGCTCTGTGTAGGACGTTGAGATTGGTTGGATGGTTTCCATAAGTAACTACCCGGTCTGTCTGTGGTATATGACGTCGGGCCCCGGCCGGACCTACTGCTATATGCTATGCGACGGATAGGGGGTGTTACAATTTGGTATCAGACTACTGATTTTGGTCGGACTTAAGCTGAATTCGTGGACGAATTCTTTTTAAGGGGTGGTGAGCACATTGTGTGCGTCATCGTTATAACGGTAAAAGAACCCATGACTGTCCACTTAGGAATGAAAATACTCGTGTTTGAGGAATCTGCGTGTTCCTATAATTACTGTTCGCAATTTTATTTGGTCGCTTGACGGTGTTTTGTACCACTATAGGTGACCGGAAGCGGTGCTGGTAGCCAGAATGTCCAGTTTCTGAGGAGCATAGTGCACCCGGTGAGGTGTTTGAGCCTCCTCCTTCGTATGAAACCGTTAGACGGATCGTAGAAGCGGTGTTCACTATGAAGGGTGCACAATTTGGAGGAAATGTACAACCCTGCGCACCTGTTGTGGCCTCAACGCCGGTGGGCGCGATGCAGCAGATGACCTTTGGTAGACCATTGGGGCAGCAGCTGAATATGCATTTAGTGCAGGGAGCGCGCACAGTTGAGGAATATTTGCAAGCATTTCTTATGATAAGCCGCTACCCATGCTTCGAGGTGGATAATGAGCAAGCTACAGTCGATAGGTTTTATAGTGGCCTACGTGCCGAGTTACGAGTTCTACTGCTAGGACCAAAGTTATTGTGATTCCGAGCCTTGGTGGAATCAGCTAGATCTTTGGAGGCAGATCTGAGGAAGACCCTCCCGATGCCAGCGACCATGGTATCGAACTATTCAAACCCCATAAGAGCTGCATCCGGCAGAAAGCTGGAGAAAGGGGCTATGAAATCGACTAGTAAAGCTACTTACACTTGTTATACTTGTGGAAAGAGAGAGCACTTTGCCCGAGACTATTGGAATGGCGCTCGGAAGGGTAAGGAAGCTATGTCAGGTGCAGTCAAGGATGTTAGTGCAAAGGAAACGACATTCAAAGTGCCGAACACCTCAAAGTCTGCATATCGTAAATGGTATAAGAAGCCTAGGACTTCGGGTCAAGCTCTTTCTGGTGCTTCTGGGGCGACTACGGGTCAGACCCCGGGCAGATGTTTCAACTGTGGGGAGCCGGGGCATTATGCTCGTGAGTGCCTAAAGCCCTGGAGGAAGCACGGCGTCGTGATGACAGGTATGATTTAAAGATAGTTTTGCCTTAAATACTTGTCGCCCTTGTGCATGTTAGCTTAGAACTATCTGTGTTAAGCTTTGTTGCGACTTTACTTTATCTGCGAGAGCACCGTTCGTTTAGGGAGCTTCGCATTCCTTTATTAGGAATTATATTGTGCGTCGGAGTACCTTCTTCGATGGTGAATGACATATTTGATGCGTTATAGTCCAATGATGCTCATTGTGCGCGGGTAGACGTTGTTGCGCTTAGCTTTGGATTGGGAATCAGGAGTTCGACGTTATATTTGGTATGGACTGGCTCTCGGAGCAGCAAGCCAATATAGATGCGGTAGCAAGGAAGTCAAGCCGGGAGCAAGTCGTGAGATGACCTTTACGGGCTCGAAGAGGTCGAGCAAGACGTTGGCGTTTGCTCTTCAGGTGGTGAAGGCGGTTCGTGCCGGAGCAGAACTGTTCTTTACACTAGTGGAGGTTGCAAAGCCGAAGCCCACATTGGATTGTATTTCAGTGGTATCGAAGTACCCTGATGTGTTCCCTAGAGATCTTCCTGGAGCCACGCCTCGACAGGAGATAGATTCCATGTTTGAGCTTGTACCAGGTGCAAAGCCTGTGTCACGCTCTCCTTGTCGGCTAGCGCCAACGGAAATGACGGAGCTGAAGGTGAAACTTCTAAAAGTTGTTGGAGCAAGGGTATGTGCGTCCAAGTCCTTTGCCTTGGAGCGCACCGACCCTCTCTCGTGAGAAGAAGAACGGAATCTTGGGGCTATGTATTAATTATCGGGAGCTCAACAAGGTGACGGCAAAGAACAAGTACCCAATCCCAAGGATCGATGATCTTTGTGATCAGTTGGTCGGGCCAACGCCGTACTCTAAAGTAGTTAAGGGAGAGAGATATCCCTAAGATAACGTTCAGTACAGGATACAGACGCTACGAGTTTAGGGTCATGCCGTTTGGGCTGACAAATACGCCGTCAGTGTTCATGGATTTGATGAACAAGACTTTCAGGGAGTACTTGGACCATTTCGTGATCATCTTTATCGACGATATTTTGGTGTACTCGCATAGTGAGGAAGATCACTGCAGACATCTTCTTTTGGTGTTGGGGACGCTAAGGAGAATTCAGTACTATGCCAAGTTCTCGAAGTGCGGGTTTTGGCTATCCTCAGTGGTGTTCCTCGGGCATATAGTAAGTGGAGAGTGTATTGCTGTGAATCCGGCGAATATTGTTGCGCTACGGGAGTGGCCTGAGCTTGCTACGGTAGCGGAAGTCCGAAGTTTTCTGGAGCTTGCCGACTATTATAGGCGCTTCGTGGAGAACTTCTCGCAGATAGCGTTACCTCTCACTACGTTGATGAGGAAGGAGCATAAGTTCTTTTGGACGCCGGAGTGCGCGCGAGCTTTTGAGGAGTTGTAATGTCGGTTGACTACGGCGCCTGTGCTGACTTCGCCGAGTGGAACCGAAGGTAATGAGATTTATAATGATGCTTAGGGCAGCGGTTTGGGTTGCGTGCTACTGCAACACGCAAGCGTAATAGCGTATGGCCCTGAGTTTTGCCTTGAAGCTATGGAGGCATAATTGTATACGGTGTGAAAATGGATCTCTACGCCGGTCACAAGAGCGTGAAGTATCTGATTGATCAGAAGGATCCGAATTTACGGCAGCGTAGATGGATGGGGTTCTTGGGAGACTATACATTCAAGATCCACTACGCGCCTGATAAAAGGGAATGCGGTTGCTGACGCGGTGAGTCGCCAAGCCCCAGCTCGAGCCAATTGGCTATCGGTGCATGATGAGCGGTTGGTGCGAGAGTTGGAGGCGTTGGGGATCGTTTGTGTGGACAAGCAATCAAGTGCTGAAGCAGTTCTGAATTGGACTGAAGTCCAATATGACCTAGCTGATCGTTTTCGGCGGGCTTAGGATATGGATGCTCATATGAAGCAGTTCATGGTAGAGGCTCTGGATGGGTCAAATTCCCAATTCGTCGTGGCGGACGAATTGCTTCGGAGAGACGGTCGTTTGTGCGTCCCAAGTGTGGGTAATTTGCGGGTGGAGTTGTTGTACGAGTCACATCATACCAAGTACTCGATTCACCCGGGGAGCACGAAGTTGTACCGTGATGTGAAGAAACTGTGTTGGTGGCCGGGTTTGAAAAAGGATGTGGCGCTATACGCAGCGAAGTGCCAAACCCGCGCCTTGGAAAAGGCGGAGTGCCAAAAGCCGGGAGGATTTCTTAAGTCCTTGCCTATTCCGGAGTGGAAATTCGATGACATCTCTATGGACTTTGTGCACGGTTTGCCAAGGTCGAAAAAGGGGAACGACGCCATTTGGGTGATCGTGGATCGATTAACGAAGGTGATACATTTTATTCCGCATAGGAAGGATGATCCGGTGGAGAAGTTAGCAAAGCTTTATGTGGATAACATAGTACGACTTCATGGTGTGCCCCGCAGCATCGTGAGTGACCGAGATGGGCGGTTCACGTCCAATGATTGGAGGCTGGTGAAACAAATGTTGGGAACAAAGCTGAAATTCAGCACAGCCACCCATCCGCAAACGGATGGGCAGACCGAGAGGGTCAATAGAACCATGGAAGACATGCTCCGCATGCGTGTCTTGGATTTTGGGAAGCAAAGGGAAGACCACCTTTATTTGGTGGAGTTCGCATACAACAACAGCTACCAAGCGAGTATTCAGATGGCGCCCTTCGAGGCCCTATATGGTAGAAGATGTCGCACGCCGTTGTCTTGGTTAGAAACGGGTGAATCAAAGTTGTATAAGCGATCGGAAGTGGAGGAGGCTACTTCTTTGGGGAGAACCATTCGGGAGAGGTTGCTTATCTCTCCGGACCAACAAGCAAAGTACTATAATGCCAAGCACAGAAATGTGGAGTTCGCTGTGGGCGATTAGGTATACCTAAAGATCAAGCCGTTCAAGGGTGTCTCGCGGGTGCGACGAGTGAAAAAGCTAAGCCCGAGATACCTTGGGCCGTTTGAGGTTCTGGAGCGAGTTGGCTAAGCGGCCTATAGGTTGGAGCTAAGTGGTTTACATGATGTATTCCATATTTCGGTGCTTTGGAAGGTGGTGCAAGAGCCTACGCAAGTGATCGCGGTTGATCAAGTACCGGTGGATAGTGGGCTAACGACAAAGGTCAAGCCCGTGTGGATTGAGGACTCGGAGGTCAAGCGGCTACACAATAAAGAGATCAGGATGGTCAAAGTCCGGTGGGACAATTGCAGTCATGAGGAGCTCTCTTGGGAGAGAGAGCAGACTATGTTTGACGAGTATTCGGAGTTGTTCCGCTCAGGTGCAAATTTTGGTTTTGTACATGTCTTTCCTTTATGTAATTTCGTGGGCGAAATTCTTCTAAGAGGGGGAGAGTTGTAACGCCCCGAAACTCAAAGGAGCAAAAGGGGGACGTTTTGGGCCAGTTTAGGTTCTGGCAGCAGGCACACGGCCTGGGATACGGGCGTGTCAAGCCGTGTCGACACTTAGCCGCGAAGTCGTCGAGTTTGACTCGACGATTCGTCGAGAGGGGGGGGGGGGGGGGCACACGGCCTGCGACACGGGCGTGTCGCAGGGCGTGTCGACCCGTGTCGACACTTAGCCGTGAGTCGTCGAGTTGTACTCGACGATTCGTCGAGAATGGGCACACGGACTGCGACACGGGCGTGTCGCAGGGCGTGTCGACCCGTGTCGACGATCGTCCTGGGGAGTCGTCGAGATTCACTCGACGATCGTCGAGACAAGGCACACGGCCTAGGACACGGGCGTGTCCAAGGCCGTGTCATCAAGTCGTCGATCTTCCCTCGACGAAATGTCCCGTGTACACGGCCTGGGGTCCAGGCGTGTCAAGGTGACACGGGTAAGGACACGGGCGTGTCCTAGAACCCGTGCAGTGCTCGGGTTGAAAATGGGGAAAAATCATGGGGTACACGGCCGGCTACACGACCGTGTTAAGTGGAACACGGGCGTGTCAGCTCGAACACGGGCGTGTTCGATACCCGTGTGAGGTTCCAGGAGATTCGATTTTGACGGCGAATGCGGCACACGGCCCTGGACACGGGCGTGTGCCAGGCCGTGTTCGGTCCAAATTGGGCATTTCAGCCCCGAATCAAAGCCGTTCGTTTCCTTGTTTTGAGATCCAACGGCTGGGGGATGTTCTTGAAGGGATATACCCGTGAGTTGACTTAGAAATCCATCACTTTCATACCTTATCATCTCTCCAAGTCCTTGGAGAAAGAGGAGAGCCATTGGAGGAAGAAGAACTAGATTCCGCCATTGGAGGAGCTTCGGAGCTCCGAATCGCAAGCCGACTCCGGATCCACGGAGGCAACGCAAGTGCGGTGATTTCCATCCGATTACTTTTCAATGGCGCCAAAGAGGAACTCAAGGGTAATGATCCTCATCTTGAGCACGAATAGCTCTCTTTCCTAGCATAGGAAGCCCGCTCTCGCGAGTTTGCGGAGAGTTGGAGGCGTTCCTTCGGGTAGATATGTGAAGTCCCCGTTGTTTAGAGTCCGTATGCGAGAACGGACATAGGCATGATGTGTGAAGCCTACCCGGACATGTTAGTCTGGATCGGTGATGTTGCATTGCATAAGGCCGGAGAAGACTCAGTGCTATTGGTTGTTTTTGGGTTTTCTACGCGGTAGATTGCAGCAGGGAGCCTTGGGGACTAACCCAAAGGTGCACCCGGAAAACTGGGCGGATACGAGATCTTGCCAACTTGGTGGCCTGAGAGCCAACTTGAACATAACCGAGTTATGTGACTTGCGATAGAATGGGACTCGGCGAAAGTTTGACCAGCGCAAATGGCTTAAATTGTCGTTGCGATGTGAGCACGGGTTAGATGGAACCGTACCCGCTTTATGTCGTTCGGTTAAAGAGATCTAAAGTTACGTGGCACTTGCTGTTGGCATAGATGTGAGTCTTCAACGGTTAATGGCTTTAATTGACGTGACCCATGCCAAGAAGACAAATTGCTCATAGGTTTGGCCGTCTAAGTGGCGGTGGTGAGTCTGGAATGTCAATGGCATAAATTGACGTGACATCGACCGGTTCACCGAGAATGTGCCCTGAGTGCACGGGGCGTGTGGCCGTACGAGCCAACGTCTGTGATGTTATGGCTATGGTTATAAATTACTCGCTTATGCTAATGAAATGCAGGGAAGGAGCATCGCCGCCCCGAGTTGGGGGCGGGATCGTTATAATTTGGTTAGCATTGCTGACCGTTGCCTTGTTTTGCCACCGTGCGGTGGTTTGTTGCTTGCAGGTGCAGCTGGACCAAGCGGTCAATAGCGGGCTAAAACCCTTTTTGCGAAGCCGGCCCTTGAAGGCCCAAGAAGAAGTGTTTACTGCTTTATTCATGTATGACCGGCCTGCGTGCCGTGGTTTGTAAAACATGTAATATTCAAGTGAAACATTTTGTAAGGCCTTAAGGCTTATTTTGAGTATTTTGTAATAACATTCCTATTTCGTAGTAGTGGACATTCGTGCTTGTTGCTAGGTTCTTGTTTACAACCTTTATAAACTGATTCCGCTAGAATGCTCTGTGTAGGACGTTGAGATTGGTTGGATGGTTTCCATAAGTAACCACCCGGTCTGTCTGTGGTATATGGCGTCGGGCCCCGGCCGGACCTACTGCTATATGTTATGCGACGGATAGGGGGTGTTACAGAGAATCCTTAGAGAGATAGTTACATATCACCTTGCACTTGTATGTTTTGTATAGGTCTTGCATGCTATGAATTCCAAGGCCCCCCGTGGATAATGGCATGCAAATTCTTTTGTATTTTATCCAATGAAACTTCCTCCATCAGCGCCCGCCCATAAAAATTGGGCAATGCTTGTGTCAATTGCTTTCTAACTAAAGATAGGAATATTGCAACTGATCATTGTGTATATCGCGAAGCAAGAAAGGACTGACTTGGGCTCCGTTTGGGGGGACTTATTTTCACCGGTCAAGCGGTTACGACCGCATGAACCAGACCTTAATTAGGGTCCGGTTCATGCAAATCTCGGCAGGAAAAAAAAACAGGAGAAGCACAGTCGGAAGGGAAGAGCAGCAGTAAGACGGATCCACCAAGCCGGAAGAGGAGGCGGCAAGCCACAGAAGCAATACGACGACGCAGAGGAGCAGCGACAAGGAGCCACCTGGGCCGGAGAAGAAGCCAACCAAGCCTCTTTCTCCATCGGGAGAATAAGGGGGGGGGGGAAACACTTCCCCTGGCTGTGAAAGAGAGGGGAGGAGAAGCAGAGGACGAAGTAGCACCACATGAGACGATGGAAGTAGACGACGAAGTCGTCAGGAGAAGCAGCACGACAGCAGCGGTGGAATCTGTCCACGACGTCGACATTACTGGCGGAAGCAGCACACGACATCGACGATGCAGGAAGAAGCGGAGCCGCTCCTGTCTTCGGGATGAGCTATCAACTTTGTCAACAGGAGCGGCGGGCGGTGGGCGTGAGCCCTAGCAGCCTGTGGAAGAAAAAAAATCACGGGTCGGGGGAGGAGGAACATTGGCGGAAGCGGAAATCGGAAAAAAAAAAAAGTTTAGGCTTCAGATCGATCCTCTAATACCATGTAGAAAAAAAATGAAATGTGCAATTTTATTTTTCCACAAAGGGCCATAATATAGGAGATACAACAAGACACCCACCACCGATATGTGGTGTGGTACTAAACTCGATAATATAAATACACTAACTCTAACAAGAACAAAATGAGAAATTATTTTTAGAAATCTATTCCTGAAAAAGTGATTGTTAGATGCAAGAATTATAAAATTGAAATTAAAGAGATGAACCAGACCTTAATTAGGGTCTGGTTCATGCGATCGTAATCGCTTGACCGATAAAAATAAGTCCCCCCAAACAATAAAAATAAGTCCCCCCAAATAGAGCCTAAATTAATGTTATTCTACCAGTTTGATTGTTAATGTATATTTGGACAATTAACGGGTTGGTTCGGATACACGGATATTCGATACCCATAGATACTCATAGGGTTTGCCTATTTATAGCCACCTAGGGGCACCTACGGGAAACAGATAGGTGGTTTCACCTTGATCTTCATCCGGATGCTTCGAGCGACACTGAAAGTTGGGGGATAGATCTTAACTAGCACTAATTAGAGATATATGTATATATAACTATAAAGAGCAGAATATCACAGCACAAAGAAAATAAAGAAAGGGAGCAAGCAACCAGAAGACACAAGGATTTTATAATGGTTCCCCAACCTGGGTACATCCACTCTTCTACCACCCTGGTAGGAATCCACTCAGAGTTTTGATCAGGTGCCTGACACCAATGAGATTTTGATCAGGTGCTCAAAAACCAAAATTCAAGTCTTTTGGTCAGGTGACTTGCAATCAGGAATAACTTTTGAATGAAGTTATAACCCTTTATACAGTGGGGGGATGAGAGTAATGTTGTCTTCTCTGTCAACAGTCTAAGAGAAGACTTAAGTGGATATGATGTTAGCAAAAGGCTCCCCCTGATATTTTGAATGATTCAGGAAGATGGAGCTTTACTTCAGGGTGATAGGCCTTCAGATTGATGATATCTCCAGCAAGCTTCTTAAACTGATATTGATTGTGTGTCTCTTGAGAAGCCTGAAGCAGATGAAGAACTCTGATGAATATGTTGATTGATGCAGAGTTCCTCCTTCTCTGTAAAATTAAAAGCCTTCACTATATCTCTACACACTACTATGCTCTGTTTGTCCCTGTGTGTATCTGTATTCCTTGTATCTGTCTCTATCTTCATGTCTCTTTTATACTTTCTCTGTCCCGACTTATAACATTTGAATTTCATTTCTCTTGATAACTGATGAAGCATTCCCGAGAGTAGAATATGCTTTCGGAATTGATCCTGAATTAACTCCTAAAACAGCACATGTTTAATGCAGCATTTGAACGACTATTACCATATTGACTGTAATTAATTCTTGAGTTGATCTGACAACTGTAAATCAATAGGCCTGGAATAACTGCACAAAATTCGTTGATCTGAGCTCGCAGATCGTCGAGCTCAGCTTCTATTTCGTCGAGCTGGGAATCTGTCTTGAACTAATCTCAGCAGCCGTCGACCTAAACATGGAGTTCGTCGAGCTAAGCTGGATTTCGTCGAGCAGAGCTTCTTGCTTGAGATCAGAGTTCGTCGACCTGAGTTCAGAGAATGAACTCATAATTCATCGATCTGAGTTCGACGTTCGTCGAACTGAGTTTGACTTTCGTCGAACTGATTTTCTGACAACTGCATTTCTTGGAATTCTTCTGAGGCAAATCTGGAAATATGCCTATGATTCATGACTATACATTTTGGGTCAATCTAAGAAAACCTAATAGTGATCCTTGCCCAAATCATAACTGAGGTTCCAACAATCACCTCATATTTGGGTGAGTACACTATTTACATAAAAACTAATAAAATGCAAAGCAAAAACAATCTGCCTGATTTAAAAAGATTGTCAGCAGATGTACAAAAGTGATTTAAAATAAAATAAATAAAAGAAAGCTATTGGTGCATCCTTCCAAGTAATTTCCTCCTTATAAATCAAATAATCTCGCCCTATATACTTTTCCTTGCCCTAATTTGAGAAGAAATTATAAGCAGTCTCTCTCTACTGCTGTAGTCTTCCAAACAATCTCCCACTTTACAGCCACTGATGTTTCCTGTGTCGGATGAAACTATAGTTTTTGATTATGGTCATATACCACTATTTCTCTGTGGTAGGATAGGTCTTTTCCTGAAAGGAGAGGTTAGAAGTTCTGGACCCAGATTATCTTGGGTCCTAGTTCTCTTTTATAATAATTAGTAATAAAAGAATATCCAGATTGATTTTCATAACCAAGTGGATGATATTTCGTAGGAGGGATTACCCACACAGTGAAAGGATTTTTAAAATTAGTAATAAAGGAATATCTTATGGTCATATACCACTATTTCTCTGTGGTAGGATAGGTCTTTTCCTGAAAGGAGAGGTTAGAAGTTCTGGACCCGTGTTGAAGTATTAGACTGGGCGGCCTTGCGGTCTTGTCTGGCGGTTTGTTGACCGAGCGGTCTGGCGATCTCCTCTGGTGCTTGGAGACCGGGCGGTCTATCGGACTCACATCGCGGCCTGTTCTTATCCTGCTGGAGTTGCCGTGCGGTTATCCCATATGTCTAACCGCGCGGTCTGTGCGGTCTCCTTTATTTCTAGCCGCTCTGCCCTGTACATGTTTAGTCCCAAATTGTTTGTTTATACTCTCTCATATCTCCTCCATTCTATATAAGTGAGGTCATACCTTTGTAAATGATATCTTTTTTGGATAATAAAATTTCAATTATTCAAAAGTCTATCCATTTGTACTTGCATGATCGCTACTTTTTACATGGTATCGGAGCACACGGTCTTTTCCTCCTGATTGTGTACGATCTCTGATTCGCGCGGCTTGTTCTCTGCTCTCCGCGACCTATTTTCGCGGCTTGCCTTCTCTTCTGTCCGCTGCCCTGTTCGCGCGGCTTGTTTCTGTCCGCTGCCCTGTTCGCGCGGCTTGCTTCTCCTTGGTTCTCTTCTCCTGCTCATATTCGTCGCCGCGATCTGTTCTATTGTCGCCGCACTCCTGGTTCCTTCTTGCCTCTCCGACTTCCTAGTCGTTGCGGCCTGTTTTCTGTTCGTCCGGTTTGCGATTTGTTGTTATCGCTGCCTCTTGCTCCGGCTTCTCTTTTGTTCGCTCGGATTTTTCAGTCCGCGCGACCTCTGCCCCTCTGTGCCTTTGACTACTTTCTAGCCGCTAGTGTTCGCGCGGCTTATTCCTTTTTATCCGCTGCGGTTTCTTGCTGTGTTCTATGTCTACTTCCGGTCTCACCACCCCCGTTATCTCCACCACTCCTGCCGCTCCTCCTCCTTCGGGCAACCTTGACACCCTTTCTAAGCTTGTTGACTCCAACTATTCCGATTGGAGCGTTTCTTTTACTTTTCTCCTTCTCTCTCAGCGCAAGCGTCATCACCTCACCGATAACACTCCTCCTCGTAACTCTCCTGAGTTTGATGACTGGGATGAGAGATGCTCTTGTCCGCACCTGGCTGGCCAACAACCTTTCTGATGAGTGCCTTCCCGTCATTCGCCATGATGAGACGGTCAAGGCCGCCTGGCTTCACCTCGCTGCTCTCTATTCGAAGGGGGGACAGACGTCCCGCATTTATACTCTCTATGCGGACCTCTTCGCCTGCCATTCCATGTCTCCTGCTACGGCTTATCAGCAGGTTCAGGCTCTTGGTGCTGAAATCCTCCAGAATCGCCCCTTCTCCGCGGATTTGGCCGAACAACACAAACACTTCCAGGAACTCCTGTTTGTTTGTTATATTCTCCGTCTTCCCGATTCCTATGATCTGATCCGCCAGCAGATTCTGGGTGAGGCGGAATCTCCTACTTTGGATGCCACCGCCGCTCGCATTGCCGCTGTTACTTCGCTGCTCCAGCGGCCTCTGTTGGCCTCACCCCCTTCCCAGGACTCCTTTGCTCACCAAGCTCAGAGGGGGGGGGGGGGGGGGGGGGGGGGGGCTAGTGGCCGCGGCCACTCCGGCAGACGGGGTTCATCCCTGTTCCTCTGCTCTCACTGTGGTCGTACCGGCCATTCTGTTGACTGCTGCTGGCAGAAACATCCTCATCTTCGCCCTTCCGATGATGCTCCTTCGGCCTCCGCCTCTTCTCGGTCGTCTGCCTCTGTGGCAACGATGTCAGGTAGTGCCCACGTCGTTACCCAAGGTAAATGACTGATTGACTCCGGTGCTACAAATCATATGACGGGCAACCCTCATTGCTTCTCCCGTCTTGAGACACATGACCGCTTACCCCCGGTTCATGTGGCAGATGGTTCACCGTCCCCGATTCATGAGACGGGCATGGTTCAACTCACCCCATCGCTTTGCTTGGAGGACACCCTCTATGTCCCGAAGTTCCTGTGCAATTTATTATCAGTTATTACTTTATGCCGACAACTTCAGTGCTCGGTCTTATTCACTCCAACTACTTGTTCTTTTCAGGACCCGAGAACCCAGCAGACGATTGCTACTGGGACTGAGAGCGGCGGCCTCTACTTCCTCGACGATGTTTCCGCTCTGACCGCCTACTCCTCTTCTACAGATCTCCTTCAGTGGCATCTTCGCCTTGGCCATCCTCCTACTCGGATTCTTCGACAGCTTCTGCCCCACTTGCCCCCTACCAGTTCTCCGCTCAACTGTGATGCATGCCAGCTTGGCAAACATCATCGCTCCTCCTTCCCACTGAAGCAAGGCCGTGGCTCCTCTCGCCCGTTTGATCTTATTCATTCTGATGTATGAGGTTCGGCTCCTACCCTCACTGTTGGTCGGTGTAGTTCCTATTTTGTCACTTTTATAGATGATTTTTCACGATGTACCTGAGTGTATCTATTAAAAGATCGCTCTGAACTCTTTTCTATTTGGCAATCATTTTATTGTATGATTCAGACTCAATTTGCACTTTCTATTAAAGTTTTACGTTCTGATAATGCCAAAGAATATCTTAGTCATGAGTTTGCCTCTTTCTTTCACCAACATGTCATGCTTCATCAAACGACTTGTGTTTACACCTCTCAGCAGAATGGGATGGCGGAACGAAAAAACCGTCACCTGCTTGATGTTGCTCGTACTCTCATGACACAGATGCACGTCCCTCGCTCCTACTAGGGCTACGCTGTGCTTCTCGCCTGCCATCTCATCAATCGCCTTCTCTCCACAGTTCTCCACGGTCAGACCCTCTTCTCCATTCTCTACCCCCACAAGGAACATTTTCCTCTCTCTCCGTGTCTTTGGCTGTACGGCATTTGTTCACGCTCCCTCCGCTACCCGCGACAAGCTTTTCCCCTGTTCTACCAAGTGTGTCTTTTTAGGGTACTCTACCACTCAAAAAGGCTATTGTTGTTTTGACCCCCTTCTCCGCAAGCAGTTTGTCTCAGCGGATGTGACTTTTTTCGAGAATGCTTCCTATTTCTCTCCTACCTCTTCTATTCCTTCTGATCTCTCCATTCCCTCCCCGCCTCTCGACGTCTTCCCACATCCGTCTCCTCCTCCACCGTCTCCTTCCTAGTCCGCCTCCCCACCCACCACTCCACCCTCCTCTCCACCGCCGTCTCTCTCTAGTCCTGGGCCAGCCTTCTCCGCCACGGACGCTCCGGTCGCTGACGCACCAGTCGACCTGGATCTTACCATTTCTCTTCGCAAAGGGGTGCGGGCGTGTACTCAACAACCGCTTGCCGCAGTTGTTTCCTATGATCGGCTTTCTCCTTCTCACAGGTGTTTTGCCTTGGCTATCTCCGCTACTTATACTCTCCGCACCTACCAGGAGGCACTTGCTCTCCCTCATTGGAAGTCTGTCATGGATGAGGAGATGGCTACTCTTACTGAACGGGGTACCTGGACCCTTGTTCCTCCTCCCGTGGGCACTGATGTGGTTGGCTGTCGCTGGGTCTTCGTTGTGAAATTTCGCCCCGACGGTACTGTGGATCGCTACAAGGCCCGGCTGGTGGCCAAGGGCTTCACTCAGACTTACGACATTGATTACTTTGATACCTTCTCTCCAGTTGCTCGCCTCAGCACCATCCAGGTTCTTCTTTCTGTGGCTGTTAACCGGGATTGGGCTATTTTCCAGCTTGATGTGAAGAATGCCTTTCTCTATGGCGATCTTCAGGAGGACGTCTATATGGAGCAACCTCCTGGGTATGTTTCTCAGGGGGAGACACGCGTATGTCATTTGAAGAAGGCCATTTATGGCCTAAAGCAGAGCCCTCGGGCGTGATTCGACAAATTCAGTGGCATTGTGGCTACCATCGGCTTTAGAAGGAGTTCGGTTGATCCCTCCTTATTCATTCGCAAAACGGCCTCGGGACTAGTGATTTTGGCAGTATATGTGGATGATATTCTTCTTACTGGCGATGACCGAGATGGAGTGGACTTGACGAAGAAGCACCTCCATCAACACTTGATCACGAAGGATATGGGCTCCCCGAAATACTTTTTGGGGATAGAAATCTGTCGAAAACTTGACTCGTTGGTTCTCTCCCAACGGAAGTATGCCCTTGCTCTTCTACAAGAAGCAGGATTGACAGGTGCCAAACCGGCTCGGTTTCCCATGGCTATTAGAGAAGGCAAAACGTGGACGGATGACTCGCCTCTTCTATCTGATGTCACAAGGTACAGACGTTTGGTAGGCAAATTCATCTATCTCACGGTGACTGTACCCGACATCGCTTATGATGTAGGCAAGGTCAGTCAGTTTATGCAAGATCCCAGGGAGTGCCATCTTCAGTCTGCCTTGAAGATTTTAGAGTATATCAAAGCAGCAACAGGTAAAGGGTTAATCTTTCAGAAGAATGATCATCTGAGGGTTGAGGCCTACTCGGATTCCAGTTACGCGGATGACAAAGGCGATCGTAAATCCACATCAGGTTTTTGTACCTTTGTTGGAGGTAATCTTGTGAGTTGGAAGAGCAAGAAACAGTCCATTGTCTCCAGATCTAGTGCAGAAGCCGAATATCGGAGTATGGCATCAACCACGTGTGAGTTAAAGTGGTTGCGGGCTCTCATGCTTGACCTGGGCGAGGTATATGACTATCCTCTCCCTATGTTCTGTGACAACAAGACTGCTATTTACATATCCAGGAATCCGGTCTTCCATGAGAGAACAAAGCATATAGAGGTTGACTGTCACTTCATTCGGGAAGAGATTTTGAAGAAACAGATTTGTATTCCGTTTGTCACCTCTGATAAGGAATTGACAGATATCTTCACCAAGCCGGTCTTTACTTCCTTTTTCCACATTTGTGACAAGCTGGGTATGATTGATATCTATGCTCCAACTTGAGGGGGAGTGTTGAAGTATTAGACCGGGCGGCCTTGCGGTCTTGTCTGGCAGTTTGTTGACCGAGCGGTCTGGCGGTCTCCTCTGGTGCTTGGAGACCGGACGGTATATCGGACTCACATCACGGCCTGTTCTTATCCTGCTGGAGTTGCCGTGCGGTTATCCCATCTATCTAACCGCGCGGTCTGTGCGGTCTCCTTTATTTCTAGCCGCTCTGCCCTGTACATGTTTAGTCCCACATTGTTTGTTTATACTCTCTCATATCTCCTCCATTTTATATAAGGGAGGTCATACCTTTGTAAATGATATCTTTTTTGGATAATAAAATTTCAATTATTCAAAAGTCTATCCATTTGTACTTGCATGATCGCTACTTTTTACAACCCAGATTATCTTGGGTCCTAGTTCTCTTTTATAATAATTAGTAATAAAGGAATATCTAGATTGATTTTCATAACCAAGTGGATGATATTTCGTAGGAGGGATTATCCACTCAGTGAAAGGATTTTTAAAATTTTGAGCTTGATTATAATTTTGAAAGGAATAAAAATTTCTGTTCTGAAATCTTGAGTTCGACGAATTAAAGTAATTTCGTCGAACTAAGTTCGACGAATGGTATTGAGATCGTCGATCTCTGCTCAGAGAACAATGTAAATTGTTTTCTCCATTTCATTTTCGTCGACCTCTGTTCGACGAATTATATCTATTTCGTCGAGCATAGATTTCAGACCAGTTAAGATTGAAATTTTTGTTCATAGTTCGTCGAGCTTTGTTCGACGAATGATATTGTTTTCGTCGATCTCGGTTCGACGAATTATTTTGAACAAAAAATTGCGGAAGATTTTTAGTTTGATTTGAGAAAACTTCAGTTATTTTGTCTATGTTCTCTAACTTTTCTTTGTCTTTAATTTATTCTAAATGACTTATTTGTTCAAGAGCATTCTTCAAATCTTCTTTGAGTTTTGAATTTTCAGAAGATACATTATTTAGTTTCTCTCTGAGAAGTTTTATTTCCTTCTTAGATTAAATTAAGTCTTCACACAATAATTTAAAATCAGTTTTAAATTCCTCTAATGAGAGATCAAGGGTAGAGATTACCTGATCTTCTTCTTATTCACATTCTGATTCTTCATCAGAGTCTGATTCTTCATCAAGGTTGCTGCAAGAGGCATTTATGGCCATTAAGCAGAACTCTCTTGCTCTTAACTCTTCTTCATCATCAGTTGTGCAGGATGAAGCTTCAGAGACACTCCAGGTTTCAGCATCAATTATTCTTTATTTAGCTGATCCAGCAACCATTGCTGTGAGGGAGTCCCACATATCTTTTACAGATGAACATTCTACAATTTCTTGAAAAATGTCATCAGACATTGATTGTGCAAGAATGTTCATTGCTTGTGTATCAGCAATCTTCAGCCTTTTTTGGGCATCTATCCATTGAGATGATGGAACAACATTGGTACTTGTTGTTTCCTGAGGTGGAGCTGAACCTGACAAGATGGAGTTGAAAATGCTTTCATCAATAGAGTTCATATAAAACCTAATCTTTGTCTTCCATGATGCAAGCTTATTTAGATTGCACATAGGTAGTCTGGTGCTTGAAAACTCTTTATTTTGTGCTATGATAAACTCTAAAGATGTATAAGATCTATCAGATCGTTTTGGTTCAGGTGTTAGCCTGTACATCCAAGATAACCTGCTCTGATACCAATTGAAAGTTAGGGGATAGATCTTAACTAGCACTAATAAGAGATATATGTATATATATATAACTATAAAGAGCAGAAGATCACAACACAAAGAAAATAAAGAAAGAGTGCAAGCAACCAGACGACACAAGGATTTTATAGTGATTCCCCAACCTGGGTACATCCACTCTTCTACCACTATGGTAGGAATCCACTCAGAGTTCTTATTATGTGCATAACACTAATGAGCTTTTGATCAGGTGCTCAAAAACCAAACCTCAAGTCTTTTGGTCAGGTGACTTGCAATCAGGAATAACGTTTGAAGGGAGTTATAACATTTTATGCAGTGGGGGGATGAGAGTGATGTTGTCTTCTCTATCAACAATCTAAGAGAAGACTTAAGTGGATATGATGTTAGCAAAAGGCTCTCCCTGAGATGTTAAATGGTTCAGGAAGATGGAGGTTTGCTTCAGGTTGATAGACCTTCAGATTGATGATGTCTACAACAAGCTTCTTAGACTGATATTGATTGTGTGTCTCTTGAGAAGCCTGAAGCAGATGGAGAACTCTGATGAATATGTTGATTGATGCAGAGTTCCTCCTTCTCTGTAAAATGGAATGCCTTCACTATATCTCTACACACTGCTATGCTCTGTGTGTCTCTGTGTGTATATTCCTTGTATCTGGCTCTATCTTCTTGTCTCTTTTATATTTTCTCTGTCCCGACTTATAAAATTTGAATTTCATTTCTCTTGATAATGGATGGAGCATTCCCGAGAGTAAAATATGCTTTGGGAATTGATCTTGAATTAACTCCTGAAACAGCCCATGTTTAATGCAGCATTTGAACGGCTATTTGCATATTGACTGTAATTAATTATTGAGTTGATCTGCCAACTGTAAATAAATAGGCATGAAATAACTGCACAGAATTCGTCGACCTGAGCTCGCAGATCATTGAGCTCAGCTTCTATTTCGTCGAGCTTGGAATCTGTCTTGAACTAATCTCACCGTTCGTCGACCTAAACTTGGAGTTCGTCGAGCTCAGCTGGATTTCGTTGAGCAGAGCTTCTTGCTTGAGATCAGAGTTCATCGACCTGAGTTCAGAGAAGGAACTCATAATTCATCGACCTGAGTTCGACGTTCGTCGAATTGAGTTTGACTATCGTCGAACTGATTTTCTGACAACTGCATTTCTTGGAATTCTTCTAAGGCAAATATGGAAATAAGCCTATGACCCATGACTATACATTTTGGGTCAATCTAAGAAAACCTAATAGTGATTCTTGCACAAATCATAACCGGGGCTCCAACAGACACTATCATTGATTTAGGATCTTAGACCTCCAATCATGGATTCTCATCTCGACCTTTACCACCATGCAATCATTTACCATGTTCACTGCATCCATTTTAATAATATCCCGACAAAATTGTATAAAAACCACCCCCGAATCCTGTTAAAATTTTTGTTGAAAGATAATTCCAAGCAAACTGCATTAACTACAAAAGTTCAACTACAAGGAACTACCAACACAATACACCCTTGCGAGGTTTTAGACATTAACACCCAAAAAAACAACTCTGCACAAGCAGCAGCATGGCAGCCCAGCGGCTCGGCAGTGCAGCAACTCGACAACTCAATGACTCGGCAACAACCAGAAACTAGCTCAGCAGCAACCTGTGACAAATTGGCAGCAACCTCCATAGCGCAGCTCGGCCGCAACCTGAAACAACTCGGCAACGACCTCCAAAACTTAGCTCAGCAACAACCTGGAACAGCTCGGTAGGACCTCCAACAACATAACTCGGCAGCAACCTGGACCAGCTCGGTAGAGACCTCCAATTACACTGCTCGACAGCGACCTCAATTCACACAACACCGACTGCTCCACTGCATAGCTCGCCAGCGGCCACAAGTACAGATCGCCCAAACTCGGCGACTACTAAACCAGTTCGCCCAAACACCTTGCAGACCACACCAGGCTGGCGGCTGCAAATACCAGGCCGCAAAATACAGTTTTCCTTCTTTTTTCTTGGATACAGAGAAGAGGAGAAACACCCTATATATAGAGAAAAAACCAGAACACCAAACACCAGAAAGTTCACCAGCCTTGCAGCAGATCCTCCTAGAATGCCCACCAGCAAACACCAGACCAGGCAACAAGCCACCCGACTTACCCGACAGGCCACCCAGCTTATCCGACACGCCGCCCGGTCTCACTTCAAAACTAAACACTCCCCCTTGAAGTGAGCCCTAGGGACAACTCCAAGAAGAGATCGAAGTCGCTCAAACTGTAAGACCCATCCCACTCCCAAAACACAAAACACGACACGAGGGGATTCTTATGGCCAGAACAACCGCCTTGCAGTAGTGTCAGAACATGAGCTAACATGTACTACAAGATGCCTGTCTTGTCGGCTATAATCAATATCAAACATTGTCAACCCAACACAGAACATAAAACAGAAGTCAAATCCACACATAAGTAAATAGTCCAAAAGTACATCAAATAAAAGAAGTATCAAGAAGCTTCTATAACATCAGAGTACAAGTACAAAATGAGTCTCTCTAACTCATATCAGTCACCGACGGTAGCGATGACACCGTCCCTTCAGGCCCTGTCATCCTGGCCTGGTTATCCTTCTGCATAACCTGCTGTTACTCTATCTGCGGGGTTCCCTCCTAAAAAGGAAGACATAACAACCATTAGTCATAAAGACTAAGTGGCTTCACATCCGCTCCCCCGGCAACTCCTCGGCACAGGGCGGAGAAAAGGACAAGTACAATATATATATAATTGTAGTAATACAAACAGGTGGTAAACGAGTGAGTAATATCAATGTATATCAGCAGTTTAATGAATGAGTAAACAACCTACTCTAGCAATTCTATCATCTAAGCCAGTATAAAAGGTAAAGCTACAACAGAAAGTAACTCAACTAATATGAATGTCCATACATACATATAAGTTGAGGATAAACTCAACAGTAAAGTAACTTATCGTATAAGAGTGCCTATACAAACTTACACGATGAGGGTATTGTGTATGCAATATAGTGTAATGACATGAATGCAATGCAATGACTCACCCATGATCACGCACATGCAACTGCTATGTCGACATAGACTTGTAATTCCTACTTTTCGAGCAGGTAGCTTGTTGGATACATTGAAAAATATGTACTTGATTTGAAGAAGTCTCATCCTACTCAATGATATACATCAAGGTGTATTTGATGTATTTTGAGTTACCTTGTGCAGGTTAAGTAATTGAAGGGAAAGCTTAAAAGTTTCTAAGTTCATGTGTCGACACCTAGAAGAAAAGTGTCGACACTTAGGAAGGCTTGTGTCGACACCTAGAGAAGCAGTGTCGACACTTGTAGTAATTGTGTAGACACCAGGAATGCAGAGTCGACACCAAAAGGAAAGTGTCGACACATACAGGCTGTGTCGACACACATTGAAGAAGAGTCTAAAGAATCAGTGTCGACACTTAAAAGTAGTGTCGACACCCAGTGGAACTTTGTCGACATCAAAAGTGTCGACACTAGGAGGATGTGTCGACACTCAGCAAGACATCAATAAAGTTCAAGTACATGTGTCGACACCAGGAGGCTGTGTCGACACTCAGCAAAACATCAACCAAGTTCAAGAAAAAGTGTCGACAGTAGGAGGCTGTGTCGACACTCAGCAAACTTCAATAGAGTTTAAGTACAAGTGTCGACATAATGAAGAATGTGTCGACACACAGCAAAAGTCTCAACACATGAAGAAAGTGTCGACACTAGGAGGCTGTGTCGACACTCAGCAAATTTCAAAAAAGTCTAAGTACAAGTGTCGACAGAAAGGAGATGTGTCGACACTCAGCAAAAGTATCAACACATGAAGTATGTGTCGACACAAAGGAGTTGTGTCGACACTCAGCCAAAGTTTCAACACATGAAGAATGTGTCGACACAAAGAAGATGTGTCGACACTTAGCAAGTATCAACACAAGAAGATGTGTCGACACAAAGGAGTTGTGTCGATACTTACAAGAAATCAACTAAGTATCAAAGAAGAAGGACTTGTGTCGACACACAGGATCAGTGTCGACACATGTTGAAGAAGCAGTGTCGAGAAGCAGATTCTACAACACAAGGAGTTGTGTCGACACCATGAAGGCTAGTGTCGACACTTAGTCCACTTGTGTCGACACTTAGTGTATCAGTATCGACACTTAAAGACTGACTATCTCGACACTTTCAGAAAGTTGCAGAAAATTCAAGAAGTGGCTGGATGACTTGACAGCTACCATTCCAGCCGGTGTACTGCAACTGTCAGAGCTGTCAGAAAGTTGTTAGAAATCGGATCAACCGGTCACCATGAAGAAAGCCTATATAAAGGCTTATTCTGTCAACAGAAGATGATGATTAACAACAATCAGATTGAAGTTCTAACAACACTAAAAGAAGAAGACCTTCAAGTGAAAATCTAAGAAGTTGGAGAGAGAGAGAGCTCCTTCTAAGAAGACAGCTGTTGAACTAGGCTGTGAAGAAAGTTTCAGATTGAGATCTGATTCTTAAGTCAGCAGTGATTGAAGATCATCTGCATAGAGTTTCAACCCTACTGTGTTCTAATTCAAGAAGCTTTGAAGAAAGCCAAGGGAGGTTGATCTCAGCAAAGTTCTTCCAAGAACTCATCAAGAAACCAGTCAACTCTTCTCTCTCATTCTGAGTTGTGGGTTTATACTTTGTAATTTTAATTTCTTGTAGGATTCTAAGGAATCTGAGTTGTAAGCCTGAAATTATAAAGGCTGAGTGGTAGGGCCTGTGTGCCTGAGTGTAGGAGATTCATTTCTCTGAGTGTAGGCCTTATTGGCTGAGTGTAGGTCTTGGTGAAGACTGAGTGGTAGGGCTGTGTGCCTGAGTTGTAAGAGTGGGATCACTCTGAGCTGTAGGAACCTATTTGGGGTTCTGAGTGTAAGATCTGAGGATGTGAGGAATAGTGAAGAAGTTGAGCCGAATCTAGTACACTAATAGATAGGCGAAGGGAGAAAGTGGATGTACCCAGACCTTGGGGAACCACTATAAAATCTGTGTGTTCTCTGTGTGTGCTTTATTCTGTGATTGCTGTGCTGTATTACTGTGAAGAATTGCATATAATTCTGTAATTCTGCCTAAAAGTTTAAAAAGATTAAGTGCACCTATTCACCTCCCCTCTAGGTGTTTATGCACTAGTTCTTTCAAGTGGTATCAAAGCGAGGTTACTCAAAAAGGACATAACAGTCTGAGTAAATCTCCTGTAGGCAAAATCAAGAATGAAGAAAATGGGTTCAACAGAGAGTCATAAAAAACTAGGATCCATGAAGTTGCCAATCTGCAGAAAGGTGATCTTTGACATTTGGAAAGAAAGGGTTAGACTGTTTATGGAAGCCTCTGACCCCAGAATTTATATTACTGTTAAAGAAGGGCCATATGTGCCAATGAAAGTATCTGTGTTAGATGCAAATCAGAGAACTCCAAAAGACTATTCAGAGATGACTAAAGATGAGATTATTCTGGCCACTATGAACAAGAGGGCTCAGAATATTATTGTAAGTGCAATAGATGATGCCACATTTCAGAATTTGATACACTGTAAAACATCAAAGGAAATCTGGGACACACTGATAGTGTACATGGAGGGCTCTGAAGAAGTTAGACAGGACAGAAAGTCTTTATTAAATCAGTAGTATGAAAGTTTCAGACAAGGCAGGTCTGATAGTATAACTGAGTGCTATAAGAAATTTTATAGGATTGTCAATGAGTTGATGTCTTATGAAAGAGAATTCAGCAATTATGAATTGGATGATAAGTTCTTGAGATTCCTGACTAAGAACTGGGATACCAAAATTTGTGCCATAAGAGAAATGGCCAAATTAGCAGACATACATCCTCCAACATTATTTGGAAAACTGTTATCATATGAGATGCAGTTAATTGTAAGGAAGGAGGAGAAGAAGACTACAAGAGTTGAGCACAAAGAAAGAGCTATGACTTTCAAGACAGAAGCCATTAGGAAATATAAAAGTAAGTCTCCATCTCCACCTCCGAAAGTTGTTGAGACTGAGACAGATGAGTCAGAAAGCAAGAATTCTGAAAGCAGTGAGAGTGATGAAGACTTTCCAGCTTTCACTAGACATTTTCATAAGTTCCTAAAGAAGAAACAGTGGAGATATAAGCCATCCACTTCACAGAAGTCATCAAATAATCACAGGAGAAAGCCCAAGTCAAGTAAAACTACATCCTCAAAGATAGTTTGCTATTGTTGTAACATACAGAGACATGTTGTTGCTGACTGTCCAGAGAAGAGGAAAGAGTCAACAGATAAGAAAAATACTCAAATCAAGGGCAAAAAAGAAAGGTCCTTTGTTGTTAAGAAGGAAAAAAGTCTGTCTGATATGTCATCTTCAGAATCAGATTCAGAAGCTGAAACTTATATTGGACTGATTGCTGAAAACGAGGAAGATGAGTTCATACAATTAATGAACTCAATATATGAGCATGAGGACAATCAGTGCCAGGGACTGATGGCCTTATCAGAAGAAGACAAAATCCAGGATCAGCCTGGACCTAGTCAGGTACAAAATTGTTCTGTTAGTTCAATTTCTAATACTGAGTCAGATTCAGATACATCAGCATCAAGTGATGTTAGTGGGTCAGAATCTGAAGAAGATATTCATCAGTTGATTGATGAATATAGAGTTGTGTTGCAATCTTTAAAGAAAAACAAATCCTTGGCCAAGAGTCCGGATAAGGAGATTGCTAGTCTTAAAGTTGCTGCAACAGATTTTGACAAGTTGCTTGATCAGAAATTAAATGAAATAGCCAGACTGAACCACATTATTGTTATTCAGATGAGGACTATAACATTTAAAAATGATCAAATTAGAAATCTGGAGATTAATCTTCAGAAAAAGAGAGATATTGTTGCAAGTTTTTCTAAACCAAAATCTATTTTACCTTTGATAGATGAATTTGTACATCAAAAAGGTAAAACTGGATTGATGTTTACAAAAACTGCCAGGACAATAAAGTCCAAGTCTAAGGGCAAAGCCCCAGTACTTAACAAGCAGCCTGCTGTAGATAAAACAGCTAGGGTTGTACATAAACAAAGGTACAATAGATTTGAGTGCTGGTGTTGTGCCAAGGTAGGCCACTTTGCCATAGACTGTTGACACAATTCTAGTGCCAAGGTGAGTAGTAATCTGCCTGCTAGAAATGCTACAGGTAGTTTTGTTAAGATTCAGACTAACTTGCACTAAGGACCCAAGAAGTTTTTGGGTTCTAAGGTTAAGTAATCTGTTTTGCAGGTGAGTTCAAGTGGTCATGCCGTAATATGGTACTTGAATAGTTGATGTTCTAGGCACATGACTGGAACTAGGGGATTGCTAAATGACTATACATCAATCAAAGATGGTGCTAAAGTCAGCTTTGGTGGTTCTGAAAAAGGAATCAACAAAAGCTTTGGTAACATTTCTAGCAACCTTATTACAATTACTCAAGTGACTTATGTTAAAGGTTTGAAACACAACCTCATTAGTATAAGTCAGCTGAGTGATTTAGGATATGACATCTCATTTGTCAAAGATGGTTGTCATATCAGGAGGTCAAATGATCAAATGATCATTCTGACAGGTTATAGGAAGAGAAATGTCTATTATCTAGACATTATGTGTGAGAACAATGTTTCTCCTGTGTGTCTTGTAGCTGATAAGAAAGACTCTAATTGTGTTAAATGACATAAGAGGATAGCCCATCTTAACTGTAAGATAATTGGTCAACTCTATAGTAAAGAGTTAGTGAGAAATGATCCTCAGGTTAAGTGTAAAAAAGTTGTGATATGCTCAGCTTGTCAAAAGGGCAAGCCGACTAGATCCACCTTTAATAGCATTGAGAACAAAGATGCTGTGAGGTACTTATACCTCTTGCATATGGATCTCTTTGGTCCTATGCCAGTTCACAACCTAGGTAGGAAGGTCACACATTTGTGGTTGTAGATGACTACTCAAGGTTTTCCCGAGTGTTCTTCCTTAGACAGAAATCTGAAACTCCTAGTATCTTTTATAGTTTTGTCAAACAAATTCAGAATGAGTTAGACAGTACAGTGGTCAAAATAAGAAGTGACCATGGTACTAAATTCCAATCTAACAGTATGACAAAGCTATGTGAAGAGTTTGAGATATTTCAGGAATTTTCTTCACCAAGAACATCTCAGCTAAATGACATTGCTGAAAGGAAAAATAGAAACTTGATTGAGGCTGATTGAACCCTATTAAGTGACACATCTCTCCCAGAATATTTCTGGGCTGAGGCAGTTAACACTGCATGTCATGTAATTAATAGGGCTACTGTCACCAAGAGGCACAATAAGACCCCCTATGAGATTGTGAAAGACAGAAAACCAAATCTATCCTATTTCAGGATTTTTGGTTGTAAATGCTATATACTTAACAATGGTAAGTGTTACTTAACCAAGTTTGCTGCCAAATCCCAAGAGGAGATCTTTGTTGGGTACAGCAACAACAATAAGGTTTATAAGGTCTACAACTTGACTACTCAAGTTATAGAAGAGTCAGTACATGTAGTATTTGATAAAGCTAGACTCATTAACAATGAATTGTCTAGAAGTGTTTGCAGCTCTACAGGTGTGATTAAGAAGATGGACAAGCTTACTATTGAAGAAGGATCTACTTCAAGTCAGCATGTGGATGATAGTGACTGCTGTCCAGGGGGAGTACAAGATACTCCAGTTGATGAAGAAGATCAAGATGAGCTGCTGAATGAAGAAGCTGTAGGTGCACAACTAGAAGACAGGCTGCCTCCAGCTAATAGACATTTAAAAGATCATCCAGTCAATCAAATTATTGGTGATCGCAGACAAGGGGTACAAACAAGAAGCAGAAATCTAAGTTCAGTACTCTACTCCAGTTTTCTATCCCAGGTAGAGTCAAAGAAATTTGAAGAAGCCATCCTAGACCCTCATTGGATCGAGGCCATGCAAGAGGAGCTGAACCAGTTCAACAGATGCAAAGTCTGAGAGCTAGTTCCTAAACTCAAGGATCACAATATTATAGGAAATAAGTGGATCTTTAGGAACAAGATGGATAAACATGGAGTTATTGTGAAGAACAAAGCTAGACTGGTTGCTAAGGGATATAAGCAGGAAGAAGGTATTGATTTTGATCAAAGCTTTGATCCAGTAGCCAGACTGGAGGTCATAAGGATATTTCTTGCCTATGCAACCTATCAAGGGTTTAAAGTATACCAAATGGATGTTAAGTCAGCTTTTCTGAATGGAAATCTGAAGGAAGAAGTTTATGTAGAACAACCAGTTTTGTTGATTCTATCAAATCTAATTATGTTTATAGACTTAGTAAGGCTTTGTATGGGTTAAAACAAACCCCTAGGGCTTGGTATGAAACCCTGTCTAGTTTCCTCATTGAGAATAAATTCACAAGGGGAAAAATAGACAAGACTCTATTCCTTAGGGAATCTAGAGGCAAGATCATTTTAGTCCAAATATATGTAGATGACATCATATTTGGGTCTACAGAAAGTAGTCTTTGCAAAACATTTGCTAAACTAATGCAAGGACAATTTGAAATGAGCAGTATGGGGGAACTTAAGTTCTTCTTGGGTCTCCAAGTTAGATAGACTGAGAATGGTTTATCCATATGCCAGTCTAAGTTCACCCTAGAGTTGATAAGGAAGTATGGTATGTAATCATCCAGTACCATGAAAATTCCTATGGGGTCAAGCATGTCTCTAAGCAAAGATGATGTAGTGAAACCTGTAGATGAGACTTTGTATAGAGGGATTGTTGGCTACCTATTGTATTTGACTGCAAGTAGACCAGATATCATGTATGCTACATGTGTCTGTGCAAGTTACCAAGCTTGCTCTAAAGAATCTCATTTGACAGCAGTCAAAAGAATTCTGAGATATCTTAAGGGCACTCCTTATCTAGGCCTTTGGTACCCTAGGAATGAAGACTTTGAACTGACAGGTTATTCAGATGCAGATTTTGCAGGTTGCAAGGAAGATAAGAAAAGTACAACTGGAACCTATCAATTCCTAGGTGGAAGGCTGATATCATGGAGTAGCAAGAAGCAAACCAGTGTGGCTATCTCCACAGCAGAATCATAGTATGTTGCTGCAGGAAGTTGCTGTGCTCAACTTCTATGGATTCAACATCAGCTAGAAGATTATGATATTCAAGTAAGTAGAACACCTCTATTTTGTGATTCTACTAGTGCTATTTCTGTTGCAAATAATCCTGTCTCCCATAGTAGGACTAAGCACATAGAAATAAAATACCATTTTCTAAGAGAATATGTGGAAAAAGAAGATATTTCCATAGAATATATTAATACAGATAATCAGCTAGCTGACATGTATACTAAGCTCTTAGATGAAACCAAATTCAATAAATTGAAAATTGAATTAGGTATGATAAACTTAGAATAGTTTACAAAAATTGGCTAAGTAAAAAGGTGTCGACACACAGAGTTGTCTGTGTCGACACAGAAAAGTGGTGTCGACATTTCTGAGAAATGATGTCGACACATCTAGGAAGTCGGTGTCGACACTTCGGAGAATCAGTGTCGACACATGCAGTGTAGGTGTCGACACATCCAAGGTGGTGTCGACACTTAGACTGTACTTAGAATTAGTCTAGTAAAGTCTCGACTAAGTGTCGAGCAAAGCGGTGTCGACACATAAACAAGTGTCGACACATATATTCTGTCGACTATACTTGTGTCGACACATAGTTGTCGAGACATTATAAGTAAGTGTCGACACTTTTCAACAGTGTCGACACAATTTAAGTATTTTGACGCGCGCTTTCATCTTCGATTCTAGAAAGGTATAAATAGGTTTTCGCCATTGTTTGTCGACACGCTCACCAAACTTTCGAGACCAAACTTGTGTGTCGACATCTCTCTTCTCTAAATTCAAATCTCTTCAAACCCTAATGGGGCCCAAGTTAGGAGAGAATGTGAATGAAGGATATGAACTCGTGCGCCACGCATTTGATGACGCGGAACCTGAGATCAAAGGCGTGATAACCCTAATAGCAGAGACTGGGTTAGAATTTCTTGTATCAGAACCGATCAAGATATGAAAGAAGGAAGTCCTCCGATTTTTGAATGAAGCAATTCTAGATGAATCAGGACTCAAGATTAAGTCCAGAGTTCATGGGGCAAAGGTGAAGGTCTCTCCTAAAAGTCTGAGAAAGGTACTACAACTACCAAGAATTAAGGAGGAAGAAGATGTATCTGCTTCTAAGACTAGAGAAGCATTACAATGGTGTGGACTGGACTCCAACATGAAAATAGGATCTGTATTCAACAGAAAAGGCATGAACATGCAGGGCAAGTTCTTATCTGAGATTGTGGGCAAGGTCATACTGAGCAAGCCTGGTGGGCATGACAGAATTTCAGCTCACATGTTCAGTCTAATGATTAGGATTATCTTCAAACTAGAAACTGATTGGTCTGCAGTTGTGTTTGAGAAGATAAAAGAGAGTATGAAGAAGCCCAATTTGGGAAGAATTCTGAGTTTATACCTAGCTGGAAGTATTCCAGAGGTGATGAATCAAGCAGCTGGATCTAAGATTAACCACATGAGGAAGATGGATATGAGATTCTTCTCTAGGTGAGATAGAGTATTGACCAAGGAAATGCCAACTCCAGTAAAGGACACACCCCTGAAGAAGAAGAAGAAGACAACCCCTGTGACTCAAGAATCCTCAAGCAGCTCTGAAGAGCAAGTTGTTTTTACTCCTGATGAGGAAGAAACTGGAAATGCTGGACAATCTCCAGCTAGACAAGAAGATACCCAGAGGCAGGGGGAGCTACCCTCAGCAAGCCCAATTCACCTTGATTCCATCCAGGGGGAGCCCTTACTTGTGGATGAGCCAACTCCACTAGAGAGTGAACAAGCTACTCAAATTATACTTGAGGTAATAACTAAAATCAACCAATTAGATTTCCCTATTGAGAATGAAGTTATGACTGACACATTATTTGATGTTAATCAGCAACCTCAGATTCTTAGTCAACCTCAGGATGTTGTCATGGAAGACACATCTGTTGCTAATCAAGTGGTTGATGAGATAAGAGATTCTCCAGTCCTTCCTCAACAGGAATTTACCTTAGAGGAGCTATTCCCAGATCTTCTACAAACAGATTTTGAGAAAGAGAAAGCTGCTGCTGAGGGGGAGAAGGTCAATGTTGAGGGGGAGCAAGTGGAGATTGAAGAAGAAACTGTAAGCAAAGAGACTGAGAAACCAAATGATGCTGATGAACTACCAAGGACTGAGAAGGATTCACATCCAAGTCCTAAGGACAGAGTGAATATTGATAGCACATCTACATCAGAAGATGAAGAGCCTGCTAGAGCCAAGAAGAGAAAGTTCCAAGTCTTCAAAAGAAGAAGCCAGACTTACAGAAAGGCTTTACAAACAATTGCACCACAGCCTGCACCATCTACTGATTTCAGTTCATTGATGGTGGCATTGCAGATAAAGATGGATGAGCAAAGACAAGCTATAAAAAAGTACATAGATGAAGGGCATAAGTCACTGCAATTTGATCTGGCCCAAGACATTAAGTCAATCAGATTTGAAATGAATAAAAACAAGAATGAAATGACTGATTGTTTCCACAAGGGTGGCAATACAGTAGTCTATCTGGCCACACATCAAGAAAAAATAAAAACCAAACTTGTTGATCTAGAAGTAAAGCAAGACTATGTCCTAGAGAATCAGATAATAATGAATGATAATTTGACAGCTTCACACAATGCCATTGTAACTGAACTGAAGAATATAACAACTGCCCAGAATGCAGCCCTGACCACTGCCAAAGAAGAATTTGACAAACAATTGCAAGAGAGCGTAACTGCTGTTAAAATTGCTATTGAAGACTCTCAGAAGGCAATTACTGACAAGCTTCAAAGATTAAAACCCTTCTATAAAGATAGAGTAAATTATTTGAATGCACAGATAAAGTTTCAGAAAGATGATCTGAGGGATCACATTGAGAGAGAAGTCATAAAGGGGGAGACGGTATTAGTCAAGGCAGGCTCTGATCATGCCAAATGGATTTCAAATTCTATCAGAGCCACCCTTGGATATCCACCCTTATGTGATGATGACAATGTTGCAGAATCTGGGATTAATCCTGCATATCTTGGAGGAGAGCAAGCTGAAGTAGCTCAAGTGATATACCCTACACCAGACTTTGATATGATATATCAAGATATACAGTCAATGTATAGCCCTCCTGAGGGAAATCAGAATGTCATCATTGAGAAAGTGGTTCAGCCTGTGCCAGAGGCAATACTGAAAGAACAAGAGGCCTTGCTAAAAGAACAAGAAGCATAATTATCTAAGAAAAGGTTCAGAGAGCAAACTGAACTTAGACCTGATTTTGAACAATGTAGCCCCACTTTCAGGAATATCATTTTGACTGCATGGAAGGCTGCTAAAGATAATATTCTGGATAGAGGCAAATGGTATTCTGACCTGGAGTGGAGGAAGCATGAGAGTAAGCAAGAGGCCATTGTGCAGTATAGAAGAAAGACTAAGTTGGGAAAACTATCTCCTACTGCACAGGAGCCTAGCAAATACTTTCCAAAGACTTATCATTATTTTGAAAGGCAAAAGATAAAGGCTGAAGAATTAAAAAAGAAAGATGTTAAGGGAAAAAAGCCTGCTGCTGCTGATGATACTGAAGCTCCTGTCCAAGCAAAGATACAATCAGGAAAGGGCATAGTTATCAAGGAGCCTGAGCTGCCTTAGGATAGAAATTTTTCTTAAGTTTACTATGTGTAATCAGTTGCATTCAACTTTCTGTAAAATTTTGAATAATGAAAATGTTGAAGTTGTTAGAACAATGTGATATGTGTTAAATCTATTACATTACTGTTCTGAGATATTTGTGTATACATGTTTTGTTTATACATGTTTATGTACTTACCCTATCATTTAATATTGTTTTACATCATACTGTAAATTTATTATGTATGGTGTATATCATTGATTAAATATTATGACTTCTCCAAATAGGGGGAGATTGTTGGGTACATTGGAAAATATGTACCTGATTTGAAGAAGCCTCACCCTACTCAATGATATACATCAAGGTGTATTTGATGTATTTTGAGTTACCTTGTACAGGTTAAGTAATTGCAGGGAAAGCTTAAAAGTTTCTAAGTCCATGTGTCGACACCTAGAAGAAAAGTGTCGACACTTAAGAAGGCTTGTGTTGACACCTAGAGAAGCAGTGTCGACACTTGTAGTAATTGTGTCGACACCAGGAATGCAGAGTCGACACCAGAAGGAAAGTGTCGACACATACATGCTGTGTCGACACACATTGAAGAAGAGTCTAAAGAATCAGTGTCGACACTTAGAAGTAGTGTCGACACCCAGTGGAACTTTGTCGACATCAAAAGTGTCGACACTAGGAGGCTGTGTCGACACTCAGCAAGACATCAACAAAGTTCAAGTACATGTGTCGACACCAGGAGGCTGTGTCGACACTCAGCAAAACATCAACCAAGTTCAAGAAAAAGTGTCGACACTAGGAGGCTGTGTCGACACTCAGCAAACTTCAACAGAGTTTAAGTACAAGTGTCGACATAATGAATAATGTGTCGACATACAGCAAAAGTCTCAACACATGAAGAAAGTGTCGACACTAGGAGGCTGTGTCGACACTCAGCAAATTTCAATAAAGTCTAAGTACAAGTGTCGACACTCAGCAAAAGTATCAACACATGAAGTATGTGTCGACACTCAGCAAAAGTTTCAACACATGAAGAATGTGTCGACACAAAAAAGATGTGTCGATACTTAGCAAGTATCAACACAAAAAGATGTGTCGACACAAATAAGTTGTGTCGACACTTACAAGAAATCAAATAAGTATCAAATAAGAAGGACTTGTGTCGACACACAGGATCAGTGTCGACACATGTTGACGAAGCAGTGTCGAGAAGCAGATTTTACAACACAAGGAGTTGTGTCGACACCATGAAGGCTAGTGTCGACACTTAGTCTACTTGTGTCGACACTTAGTGTATCAGTGTCGACACTTAAAGACTGACTGTATCGACACTTTCAGACAGTTATAGAAAATTCAAGAAGTGACTGGATGACTTGACAGCTGCCATTCCAGCCGGTCTACTGCAACTGTGAGAGCTGTCAGAAATTTGTTAGAAACCGGATCAGCCGGTCACCATGAAAAAAGCCTATATAAAGGCTTATTCTGTCAACAGAAGATGATGATTAACAATAATCAGATTGATGTTCTAACAACACTAAAATAAGAAGACCTTCAAGTGAAGATCTAAAAAGTTGGAGAGAGAGAGCTCCTTCTAAGAAGACAGCTGTTGAACTAGGCTGTGAAGAAAGTTTCAGATTGAGATCTGATTCTTAAGTCAGCAGTGATTGAAGATCATCTACATAGAGTTTCAACCCTACCTTCTCTCTCATTCTGAGTTGTGGGTTTATACTTTATAATTTTTATTTCTTGTAGGATCCTAAGGGATCTGAGTTGTAAGCCTGAAATTATAAAGGCTGAGTGGTAGGGCCTATTTGCCTGAGTGTAGGAGATTCATTTCTTTGAGTGTAGGCCTTGTTGGCTGAGTGTAGGTCTTGGTGAAGACTGGGTGGTAGGGCTGTGTGCCTGAGTTGTAAGAGTGTGATCACTCTGAGCTGTAGGAACCTATTTGGTGTTCTGAGTGTAAGATCTGAGGATCTGAAAAATAGTGGAGAAGTTGGGCCGAATCTAGTACACTACTAGATAGGCGAAGGGGGAAAGTGGATGTACCCAGATCTTGGGGAACCACTATAAAATATGTGTGTTCTCTGTGTGTGTTTTATTCTGTGATTGCTGTGCTGTATTGCTGTGAAGAATTGCATATAATTCTGTAATTCTGCCTAAAAGTTTAAAAATATTAAGTGCACCTATTCACCCCCACTCTAGGTGTTTAGGCACTAGTTCTTTCAGCTATCACAATTTCCGCAGTTTTACTATATGCAGACCAATCTACGCTATATGATGTACTTGACGGGAGGTACTTCAAAATTTCATACAAAAGCCCTAATATAAGTATTGGGGGTCTATCACGACACATTTAGCCTAAATCAAACTTGTAATTTTCTTAATTAATTTGGCATTTATTAAATTTTCCCAAAAGTTAGGTACAATGTTTTTCAGATTATAGTACTGATTCAGAATTAGATACATCTGCATCAAGTGATATGGGTGGATCTGAATCTGAGGGAGATATTCATCAGTTGATGGATGAATATAGAGATGTATTGCAGGCACTTAAGAAGAGCAAAAATCTGGTCAAAACACTGACTAAGCAAATTGCTAACCTTAAGTTGACAGCTTTTGATTTAGATAAAGTGTTAGATCAAAAACTAAATGAAATAGCCAGGCTGAAGAACATTACAGTTATTCAGATGGGAACTATTACATTTAAGAATAATCAAATTAGGAATCTGGAGGTTAGACTTCAGAAGGAGAGAGAGATTGTTGCAAGTTTTTCTAAACCAAAATCAGTTTTACCTTTGATAGATGAGTTTACCCCTCAAAAGGTTAAGACTGGATTGGGGTTTACAAAACCTGCCAGGACAGTTAGGTTCAAGTCTAAGGGCAAAGCCCCAGTACTCAACAAGAAGCCTGCTGTAGATAAAACAGCCAGGGTTGTACCTAAATAAAGGTACAACAGATTTGAGTGCTGGTGTTGTGGCAAGGTAGACCACTTTGCTATAGATTGTTGGCACAATTCTAGTGTCAAGGAGATTAGTAAACTACCTGCTAGAAGAGTTACAAGTAGTTTTGTTAAAAGTCAAACTAACCTGCACCAAGGACCCAAGAATTATTTGGGTTCTAAGGTTAAGTAATCTGTTTTGCAGGTGAGTACAAGTGGCCATGCCCCTATATGGTACTTGGACAGTGGATGCTCCAGGCACATGACTGGAACTAGGGGATTGCTGAAGGACTATACACCAATCAAGGATGGTCCTAAAATTACCTTTGGTGGTTCAGAAAAAGGATTCATCAAAGGCTTTGGTAACATTTGTAGCAACCTTATTACAATTACTCAAGTGACTTATGTAAAGGATTTGAAACATAACCTCATTAGCATAAGTCAGTTGAGTGATTTAGGATATGACATCTCATTTCTCAAGGATGATTGTCATATCAGTAGGTCAAGTGATCAAAAGATCATTCTGACAGGATATAGGAAGAGAAATGTCTATTGTCTGGACATTATGTGTGAGAACATTGTTTCTCCTATTTGTCTTGTAGCTGATGAGAAAGTGTCACATTGTGTTAAATGGCACAAGAGGCTGTCTCATCTTAACTATAAGACAATTGGCCAACTCTTTAGCAAAGAGTTAGTAAATAATGATCCTCAGGTTAAGTGTATAAAGGTTGGGATATGCTCAGCTTTTCAAAAGGGCAAGCAGACCAAATCCACCTTTCATAGTCTTGAGAACAAAGATGATGTGAGGTGTCTATACATTTTGCATATGGATCTTTTTGGTCCTATGCCAGTTCACAGCCTAGGTAGGAAGGTATATACATTTGTGGTAGTTGATGACTACTCAAGATATTCCTGGGTGTTCTTCCTAAGGCAAAAATTTTAAACACCAAGTATCTTGTATAGTTTTGTTAAACAAATTCAGAATGAATTGAACAGTACAGTGGTCAAAATCAGAAGTGACTATGGTACTGAATTTCAGTGTGAAAGTATGACAAAACTGTGTGAAGAGTTTGAAATTTTTCAGGAATTTTCCTCGCCAAGAACACCTCAGCAAAATGGTATTGCTGAAAGGAAAAATAGAACTTTGATAGAGGCTGGTAGAACCCTATTGAGTGATACTTCTCTCCCAGAATATTTCTGGGCTGAGGCAGTTAATACTGCATGTCATGTAATCAATAGGACTACTATCACCAAGAGCCACAAGAAGACCCCCTATGAGATTGTGAAAGGCAGAAAACCAAATCTATCCTATTTCAGGATCTTTGGTTGCAAGTGTTATATCCTTAATAATGAGAAGTCTTATCTAACCAAGTTTACTGTCAAATCCCAAGAGGGGATCTTTGTTGGGTACAACAACAACAGTAAGGCTTATATGATCTACAACTTGATTACTCAAGTTGTATAAGAGTCAGTACATGTAGTTTTTGATGAAGCAATGCTTATTAACAATGAATTGCCTAGAAGTGTTTGCAGCTCCATAGGTATAACTGAGAAGATGGACAAGCTTACTATTGCAGAAGGTCCTACTGCAAGTCAGCAAGTGAAAGAAGGTGTTTGCTGTTCAGGGGGAGTACAAGATACTCCTGAAGCTGAAGAGGATCAGGAAGTGCAGCTAGATGAAGAGAATGAAGGTGTACAACCTGAAGATAGGCTGCCTACTGCAAATAGACATTTAAAAGATCATCCAACCAATCAAATTATTGGAGATCTCAGACAAGGGGTACAAACAAGGAGCATGAATTTAAGTTCAGTTCTCTACTCCAGCTTTCTATCCCAAGTAGAGCCAAAAAAATTTGAAGAAGCAATCCTAGACCCTCATTGGATTGAGACTATGTAAGAGGAGTTGAACCAGTTCAAAAGATGCATGGTTTGGGAGCTAGTTCCTAAACCAAAGGACCACAACATTATTGGAACTAAGTGGATCTTTAGGAACAAGTTGGATGAGAATGGAATTATTATAAAGAATAAAGCTAGAATAGTTACAAAAGGATATAGACCGGAATAAGGTATTTATTTTGATCAAACCTTTGCTCCAGTAGCAAGACTGGAAGCAATAAGGATGTTCCTTTCCTATGCAACATATCAAGGATTTAAGGTATATCAAATGGATATTAAGTCAGCTTTTCTGAATGGAAATCCGAAGGAAGAAGTCTATGTAAAGCAGTCATCAGGTTTTGTAGATTCTCTTAAACCTGATTATGTATATAGACTTAGAAAGGCTTTGTATGAGTTAAAACAAGCCCCTAGGGCTTGGTATGAAACCCTGTCTAGTTTCCTTATTGAGAACAAATGCTCAAGGGGGAAAATTGACAAGACTCTATTGCTTAGGAAATCCAGAGGCAAGATTATCTTAGTCCAAATATATATAGATGACATCATATTTGGGTCTATAGAAAGCAGTTTTTGCAGAAAGTTTGCAAAACTTATGCAAGAACAGTTTAAAATGAGCAGTATGGGGGAACTTAAGTTCTTCTTGGGTCTCCAAGTTAGACAGACTGAAGATGGTTTATTCATATGCCAGTCTAAGTTCACCCAAGAATTGATAAGGAAGTATGGTATGGAAACATCCACTACCATGAAAACTCCTATGGGGTCAACAATGTCTCTAAGCAAAGATGATGCATGGAAACCTGTAGATGAAACTTTGTTTAGAGGGATAGTTGGCTCCCTACTGTATTTGACTGCTAGTAGACCAGATATCATGTATGCTACATGTGTCTGTGCTAGGTACCAAGCTTGCCCAAAAGAATCTCATTTGACAGCAGTCAAAAGAATTTTGAGATATCTTAAGGGCACACCTTATCTAGGCCTATGGTATACTAGGAATGGAGATTTTGAACTGACAGGTTATTCAGATGCAGATTTTGCAGGCTGCAAGGAAGATAGAAAGAGTACCACATGAACCTGTCAATTTTTAGATGGAAGGTTGGTGTCATGGAGTAGTAAGAAACAAACAAGTGTGGTTATCTTCATAGCAGAATCAGAGTATGTGGCTGCAGGAAGTTGCTATGCTCAACTTCTATGGATCCAACATCAGCTATAAGATTATGGTATTCAAGTAAGTACGATACCTTTATTTTGTGATTCTACTAGTGTCATTTCTATTGCAAATAATCCTGTCTCCCATAGTAGGACTAAGCATATAGAAATAAAATACCATTTTCTAAGAGAACATGTTGAAAAAGAAGATATTTCTCTAGAGTATGTTAAGACAGATAATCAGTTAGCTGATATGTTTACTAAGCACTTAGATGAAACCAAATTCAATAAGTTCAAAATTGAATTAGAGATGATAAACTTAGAATAGTTCATAAAAATTGGCTAAGTGAAATAGTGTCGACACACAGAGTTGTGTGTGTTGACACATAAAAGTGGTGTCGACATTTCAGAGAAATAGTGTCGACACATCTAGAAAGTCAGTGCCGATACTTCAGAGAATTAGTGTCGACACATGCAGTGTAGGTGTCGACACATCTAGGGTGGTGTCGACACTTAGGATTTACACAGAATTAGTTTAGTAGAGTCTCGACTAAGTGTCGAGCTGAGATGTATAAGTGTCGACACATATATTCTGTCGACTATATTTGTGTCGACACATAGTTGTCGAGACATTTTAAGTAAGTGTCGACACTTTTCAACAGTGTCGACACAATTCAAGTATTTTGACGCGCCTTTTCACCTTCAATTTTAGAAAGGTATAAATAGGTTTTCCCCATTGTTTGTCGACACGCTCACCTTAGTCTCGGGACCAAGCTTGTGTGTTGACATCTCTCTTCTCTAAATTCAAAAGTTTTTCAAACCCTAATGGCGCCCAAGCTAGAAGAGAACATTAACGAAGGATATGAGCTCATGCGTCACGCCTATGATGACGCAGAACCAGAAATCAAAGGTGTGGTAACCCTAATTGCCGAGACTGTACTAGAGTATCTTGTATAAGAACCCATCAAGATCTGGAAGAAGGAGGTACTTGAATTCTTGAGTGCAGCTACTCTTGATGAATCATGGCTCAAGATTAAGTCCAGATTTCATGGTACAAAAGTCAAGGTCACACAAAAAAGTCTAAGAAAGGTATTTCAACTAACAAGAACAAAAGAGCAAGAAGATGTATCTGCTTCTAAGACTAAAGAGGCATTGAAATGGTGTGGATTAGACTCAAACCTGAAAATTGGATCAGTTTTTAACAGAAAAGAAATGAACATACAAGTAAAGTTTCTATTTGAAATAGTAAGAAAAGTAATACTGAGCAAGCCTGGTGGGCATGATCGAATCTCTGCTCACATGTTCAATGTAATGACAAGGATAATATTCAAACTTAATACTGGTTGGTCTGTAGTCATGTTTGATAAGATAAAAGAGAGCCTGAAGAAACCCAATCTGGGAAGAATTCTGAGTGTATACTTAGCTGGCAGTATACCTGAAGTGATACATTAAGCTGCAGGTTCAAAGATAAATCACATGAGGAGAATGAATATGAGAATTTTCTCAAGATGGGATAGAGTATTGACAAAGGAACTGCCAACTCCAGAAAATGCAACACCTCAGAAGAAGAAGAAGAAGACAGCCATTGTGGCTCAAGAATCCTCAAGTAGCTCTGAAGAACAAGTGGTTTTTAGTTCTGATGATGAAGAGGGAAGAAATGCTGGACAGTCACCAACAAGATAAGAAGATACTCAGAGACAGGGGGAGCTACCCTCCGCTAGCCCAATTCACCTGGACCACTGCAGGGGGAGCCTCTACATGTGGAAGAGCCAACTCAACTAGAGAGTGAAAGGGCTACCCAAACTATTTTATAGGTAATCACTAAAATTAATCAATTAGATTTCACTATTGAGGATGAAGTTTTGACTGATTCATTACCTGATGTTAATCAGCAAACACAGATACATAATCAACCCCAGGATGTGGTCATGGAGGACACATCAGTTGCTGATAGAGAGGTATTAGATGCTCCTGAGAACAGAGATTCACCAATTCAACCTCAACATGAGTTTACTCTAGAGGAGCAATTCCCTGATCTAATACAGACTGACTCAGAGGGGGAAAAACAGCTGTTGAAGGGGAGCAGGTAAACCTTGAGAGGGAGCATGTAGAGGAGCTGTCTAGACAAGAGACTATGGAGCCAAAGGATGCTGAGCAAATACAAAGGACTGAGAAGGAACTACCTCCTAGTCCTAAGGATAGAGTAGATATTGCTAGTACTTCTGCTTCAGAGGATGAAGAGGCTGTTAGAGCCAAGAAAAGGAAGTTCCAGCTCTTCAAGAGAAGAAGCCAGAACTACAAGAAAACACTACAGACAATTACTCCACAGCCTACCCCATCTACTGATTATAGTTCACTGATGGTGGCTTTGCATATTAAGCTATATGAGCAAAGGAAAGCTCTAGAAAAGTATATGGATGAAAGGCATAAATCCCTGCAATTTGATCTGGCACAAGACATCAAATCTATAAGATTTGAAGTGAATCAAAACAAAAAGGAAATGACTGACTGCTTTTATGCAAATACAAAGGACTGAGAAGGAACTACCTCCTAGTCCTAAGGATAGAGTAGATATTGCTAGCACTTCTGCTTCAGAGGATGAATAGGCTGTTAGAGCCAAGAAAAGGAAGTTCCAGCTCTTCAAGAGAAGAAGCCAGAACTACAAGAAAACACTACAGACAATTGCTCCACAGCCTACCCCATCTACTGATTATAGTTCACTGATGGTGGCTTTGCAGATTAAGCTATATGAGCAAAGGAAAGCTCTAGAAAAGTATATGGATGAAGGGCATAAATCCCTGTAATTTGATCTGGCACAAGACATCAAATCTATAAGATTTGAAATGAATCAAAACAAAAAGGAAATGACTGACTGCTTTCATAAAAGGAGGAAATGCAGTAGTCTATCTGGCTACTCATCAAGAGAACATCAAGAAACAGATTGATGAAATTGTAGTGAAGCAAGACTATGCCCTGGAAAATCAGATAAGGATGAATGATAATCCCACTGCTTCACATAATGCCATTGTAACTGAAATGAAAAATATAACTACTGCACAGACTGCAGTAAGTGCAACTGCCAAAGAAGAATTTGATAAGAAATTACAGGAGAGCCTCACTGTTGTGAAAACTGCCATTGAAGATTCTCAGAGAGCTATTTCTGCCCAGCTTCAGAAGTTCAAACCTTTTTATAAGGATGGAGTAAAATATTTGAATGCTCAAATAAGATTTCAGAAAAATGATCTTAGGGATCATATAGAAACAGAAGTCATAAAGGGGGAGAGGATTTTAGTCAAGGCAGGCTCTGATCATGCAAAGTGGATTTCAAACTCCATCAGTGCCACCCTGGGATATCCACCTTTATGTGATGATAACAATGTGACAGAGTCTGTAATAAATCCTGCATACTTTGAAGGAGAGCAAGCTGAAGTGGCTCAAGTGATATATCCTCCTACAGATTTTGATATGATACATCAGGAGGTACAGTCTATATATAGTCCTCCTGAGGGTAATCAGAATATTAACTTTGATAAAGTAGTACAGCCTGTGCCAGAGGCAGTACTCAAAGAGCAAGAAGCATTATTAAAAGAACAAGAGACTCAATTATATAAGAAAAGGTTCAGAGAGCAGGCTGAATTAAGGCCAGATTTTGAACAATGGAGCCCCACATCCAGAAATATCATTTTGACTGCTTGGAAGGCTGCTAAGGACAATATCCTGGATAGAGGCAAATGGTATTCAGACCTGCAGTGGAGAAAACATGAGAATAGGCAAGAGCCCATTGTACAACATAGAAGGAAGGCTAAACTGGGAGAGCTACCTCCTAATGCACAGGAGCCTAGCAAGTATTTCCCTAAGACTTATCACTATTTTGAAAGGCAGAAGATAAAGGCTGAAGAGCTGAAAAAAAAGATCTCAAAGGGAAGAAGCCTGTTGATGACAATGATGCACCCGTTCAAGCAAAGATTCAATCTGGAAAGAGGATTGTTATCAAGGAGCCTGAGTAGGCATAAGATACAAATTCTCTTAAGTTTACAATTTGTAATCATTTGCATTTAACTCTATGTAAACTTTTGATTAATGAAAATGTTTGGAGTTGTAAGAACAATATTATATGTTCAATCTATTACATTAATTGTTCTGAGATAATTGTTTATACATATTTAATATTTTCCCTATCATATGATACTATTTTGTTTGGAGTCTCGGCCCACGTTTGAAATTCGGATATTTAAAAAAATTATCGTAACTTCGTTAGGCCATAACTCGAGATCGGTGCGTCGGATTTTGATTCCGACTTCGCCGTTGGGTTCGTAGCATCGACATTCGCCTACGGTGCGAATTTTTGTCCGTTTCGACGTGCGTTTGGGCCTTCGTAATAGGATAAAAAAAATATAAATAAATTTTATCTTTTATCTTCTCTGCGCTCAGAGATCTCCGAGCGGAGCTCAGAGATCTCTGCGCTCAGAGATCTCCGAGCGGAGCTCAGAGCTCTCTGCGCTCGGAGATCTCCGAGCGGAGCTCAGAGCTCTCTGCGCTCGGAGATCTCCGAGCGGAGCTCAGAGCTCTCTGCGCTCGGAGATCTCCGAGCGGAGCTCAGAGCTCTCTGCGCTCGGAGATCTCCGAGCGGAGCTCAGAGCTCTCTGCGCTCGGAGATCTCCGAGCGGAGCTCAGAGCTCTCTGCGCTCGGAGATCTCCGAGCGGAGCTCAGAGCTCTCTGCGCTCGGAGATCTCCGAGCGGAGCTCAGAGCTCTCTGCGCTCGGAGATCTCCGAGCGGAGCTCCGAGATCTCTGCGCTTGGAGATCTCCGAGCGGAGCTCAGAGCTCTCTGCGCTCAGAGATCTCCGAGCCTCCATTTTCTTTCTTCGAATGTAGCCCCATTATAATATTTATAATAATAATAATAATAATATTATTATTATATATATTATAAGTCTTCTTCCTCCCGAAGCTAGAATCGAGCCCCCATTTCCTTTCCCCTGTTCATTTCGGCCGAAGCAGTGCAGCGAATTCCTTTTTCTCGGGAGCCTTCCGACCGACGCCGACGGAGCTCCGGTGCTCGGAATCACGAGCCGAACATAGATTCAGAAAGCTCTCGCCGAGATCTAAGCGTTCGTGGTGAGTATTTCTACTTTCATGGAATTTCTCCGTTACGGTTTTTGGCCCTAACTTCTGTTTCGACCTTATTGATGTAGATTTCTATTTCTCGCCTTCGCTAGGGCCGATCTGCGTTGTGATGCCTTCTGAAGTGCGGTTTCGGGTGGTTGAGGCAAGTGGTGCCTTTAAAGTTATGGTAAATTACTTTATATAATCAAAATATCTATAGGATCTTGTATAGATCTGAGCTGTAAGCCTATTTTATAAAAGCTGAGTGTAGTAGACTGTGTGCTCTGAGTGTAGGTCTTGTTGAAGACTGAGGTAGGGCCTTGTGTCTGAGTTGTAGGAGACTTTGTTCTCTGAGTGTAGGTCTTGTTGAAGACTGAGTGGTAGGGATTTGTGCCTGAGTTGTAGGAGTGGGGACACTCTGAGTTGTAGGAACCTGTTTGGGGTTCTGAGCTGTAAGATCTGAGAATCTGAGGAGAAGTGTTGAAGTTAGGCCGAATCTAGTACTCTACTAGATAGGCGAAGGGGGAAAGTGGATGTACCCAGACCTTGGGGAACCACTATAAAAAACTGTGTGTACTCCGTGTGTGATTAATTCTGTGATTGTTGTGTTATCTGTGCTGAATTGCTGTAGAGAATTGCATAAACAGGTCTAATAATTCAGTGTTTCTGGCTTTAAAGTTAAAAAGATTAAGTGCACCTATTCACCCCCCCCTCTAGGTGTTTAGGCACTAGTTCTTTCAGATAGCGATAACACCGTCCCTTCAGGCCCTGTCATTCTGGCCTGGCTATCCTGCTGCATAACCTGCTGCTGCTCTATCTGCGGGGTTCCCTCCTAAAAAAGAAGACGTAGCAATTGTTAGTCATAAATACTAAGTGGCTTCACATCCGCTCCCCCAGTTTCTCCTCGACACCGGGCGGAGAAAAGGTCAAGTACAATATTTATAAAAGTGTAATATAAACAGTTGGTAAACGAGTGAGCAATATCAATGTATATCAGCAATTTAATGAATGAGTAAACAACATACTCTAACAATTCTATCATCTACAGCAGTACAAAAGTTAAAGAAACAACAGAAAGTAACTCAACTTATATGAATGCTTATACAGACATATAAGTTGAGGATCAGCTCAACAGTAAAGTAAACTTATATGATAAGGGTCTTGTGTATGCAATGTAGTGTAATGACATGAATGCAATGCAATGATGCACCCATGATCACGCACATGCAACTGCTATATCGACCTAGACTTATAGTTCCCACTTTTTGAGCAGCTAGCTAACCTCTCAGGAGTCAGCCGTTGTGGCCATGCAGTGACAGTGGAGCGGGCTTCCCCACTACTAGGAGAGCATCCACACTAACAAGCCCAGGCCTCCGTACGCCTCAACGCTAAGAACACAACAACATAGCTCACATGCGTACTACGACTCAGAAGGGGTCTCGGGTAGATGTGCACCAAGATGCCAGCTCAACTGGCCTATATTCGTGGCACGTAAGGTGCCTGTTTGAACAAATCACCAAAGGACCAAGGCCAACCGTCCACTAGCACGGAGGGTGCCTCAGGAAGTGAGCACCGAGGACCATGGCCCAACCGTGCAAGTATAACTGTCAATTCCCGTCGATGTGATGACTAGAGAGCCCGTAAACCTGACATACTATCCTTAACCCAGGATTACGACAACACGTGTCGACTCACACCACATGCAATTTCACATCATCGTGGTACAGAAGGTGCCTCTATGGACAAATCACCAGAGGACCAAGATCAACCGTCCACATATGTCTCTTTTCATCATTACCAACCCAGTACGGTCAAACGCCTGCACTTACACCCTTTCACAATCTCATGCCCCAAGACACTAAGGGTTCATCATCAACATAAAGATACATCAAATATTCATCAACCATTTGGTCAACATGATTACATATGAACTATGGTCACATAACTTTAGTATCACTTGTTATAATTATTTTACCAAGTTCAAACATTCGTTCACACATGGATCAATCAACTAAATGCCAGCAACCATTTGTTCATAACAATCACTACTAATTATGCTCAACATCTTCAAGCCAAACTCGTCATTATTTAACGCATTACCATTGTCGAACGCGTCCTTATTGAGTCACATATTTAAACCATTCCTACCATCTCCACCAGTCAACTCATTCGTCCACTACCCTTCATTAAGGATCTATCCAACAGATGTCTTTAACAATATTTTATCACAAATTCATACAGACTAAATTTAACAAAACATTAACATTGTTGTACTATAGTCTCTCCCTACCAAATTCAAAGCTAATTCAACATTATTGGTGCAGGAAAATTACTGTACAACAATTTCAACGGGGATTTTCGAGGCTACAGGAATCCAGTGAAGCGTGTAACCCCTGTTGGAAAGGTATTTTCAAGGGCTATGACTTTCGTATTTAGTCAAAAGAGCAGATCTAGCTGCATCATGTCTGAAAATGACCTTGAAGATTGTTGCACACAAAAAGCATATTTCTGCGCACATCTTAAAGCAGAACGAACGTCGTCGGTTCGTCTTCTTCCCCCAAACAAACTTCCCAAATCACATCCAGAATTCCTCCTCCCTTGTTCACCCTCAAAAGGCCAACTTTCTCCACGAAACCAAGTCCCTATCTTCTCATGGAAGGAAGGAGTGGTCAAAGACATCATATCTCTAGGGCACAAGCCCAAGCATGGCCTTATCCTAAGAAAGACTTCTCCTCACGAATCAAGACTCTTTTGAGCTGATATCTCTCCAAGGAATAATTAGAGATCTAGCACCAAGAGAGATGGTAGGAAGCTCATTTCGGTTCCGACATTTCCAGCTATTGATCTCGTCACTCTCCTTGGCGGCATCTTTCCCTTGCTAGTATTGTTCTTTACGGGAAGAAAGAGGGAAGGTGCAGATTTTCTTCCAGAAATCGACCCCGGCGGCTTCTCCATTTCGTAGGGATTGGCAGACACAACTGCTAGGTAAAGTGATAAAAAGAAGGCTAGGGATTCCGTATATCCCTTTTTATAGTGAGAAATTAAAGTAACTGTCTAGCCATGTGTCGGCCTGAAATTGGACCGCCTAATATTATTTTAAATGAGTTATTTTGAAAGGATGCGGCCCATTTAAGTCGATTTGGCGCAGTTCCCGAAAATTCGGTTCAGCAGCGACCGAAGATTCACCCAAGGTAAAGTTTTTCTAAGTTAAATGACATTCGACGAATTTTAGCCCAGTTTGATGAATCAGCGATTGACGAACTCAGCGTTCGACAAACTTACCTGAGTTCGACGAATTTAGCTCTGCTCGACGAATCAACGCTCAATGGATTCAGCATTCGACGAACTTACCAGAGTTCAGCGAATTTAGCTCAGCTCGACGAATCAATGCTCAACGGAATCAGCGTTCGACGAACTTACATAAGTTCGACGAATCAACGATCGACGAACTCAGCGTTCGACGAACTTACCTGAGTTCGACGAATTTAGCTCAGCTCGATGAATCAGCTCTCAACGGATTCCGCGTTCGACAAACTTACCCGATTTTGACGAATTTAGCTCATCTCGACGAATCAGCGCTCAACGGAATCAGCATTCGACGAACTGAGTTCGATGAATCAGTGGTTGACGAATTATACTCAGCCTATGGAGTTGAGTGACGTTGAGTCGACTCAACGCTCTTCACGCCTTAACCCACTAGTCTAAGTTAAATGACGTCGAGAGCATTGATTCCACTCAATGCTCTCAACACCTCAACCCGGTCAGAATGAACGAAGTTAAATGGTGTCGAAAGCGTTGAGTCCAGAGTGGACTCAACGCTCTCAACGCCTAACGCGCCAGGAGAATTCTAAGTCAAATAGCGTCGAGAGAGTTGAGTCCACTCAACGCTCTCGGCGCCTAACCCGCTAGAATTTCACAAAGTTACTTGGCGTTGAATGTGTCGAGTCCACTCAACGCACTCGACGCTTAACCTGCCAGAATTTTCTAAGATAATTCCTGATCTAGTCATTGAGTCCGGTCGACTCACTCGACACTCCCCGAACCTGATTCAATCTTCTTGACTTAAACACATATGAGGAGTTTGGCACGAAATGAGACGTTACACAAACGACCATTTGTACAGAGCCTTTGTAAGGATATCTGTGTTGGGTCTATTGATCTCAATATTCCAGATTGGTAAGAAGTCAAACATGAAAGATATGGTACCTAAACACCTAGAGGGGGGTGAATAGGTGACCTAATCCTTTTCTAACTTTATTGGCAGCAATCAGTTATATCAAAGCAAACTAACTAGTTTATCACAACAAACACAGCATACACAGCAACAATTTCAGCACAGTACAGCACACAGTGATTTATAGTGGTTCCCCAAGATATGGGTACATCCACTTTCCCCCTTCGCCTATCTAGCAGTGTACTAGATTCGGCCAAACTCCTGCACTGTCTCAGAACCCAAATTGGTTCCTACACCTCAGGCCCAAAGCCTTACAACTCAGCTTTATCCCAAAGCCTACACTCAGCCAATCAAGGCCTACACTCAACCAACCAAGGCCTACACTCAGCCAACAAGGCCTACACTCAGAGATCTCTATCTCCTACACTCAGGCTAACAAGCCCTACCCTCAGCCTTTATAAATATAGGCTTACAATCACTCAGATCCAATGGATCCTACAAGTTAAAAATGTAATACAAACAATAACTCTACAACTCAGAAATAAAGGAGGGGAGTTGAGAGATTCTTGATGAGTTCTTGGAAGAACTCAGCTGGATTCACCCTGACTTAGCTTTCTTCAAAGCTTCTTGAGTAGAACTGAATAAGACTGAATCCTCTGCAGTTGTTCCTTGACCTCTGCCACTTAAGATCCAGAATTGAATCTGAATCCTTCTTCTCAGCCTAGTTCCAGAGGCTGATTTCTTGGATGGAGTCATCTCTCTCCAACTTCTTAGATCTGCACTTGAACTGCTAGATCTTCTTGTGTTGATCCTCTTTGTAACACTATAATTACTTCAATAATCTGATCAACAACTTTGAACTTCTTTCAACAACTTTGAACAACTTTCTACCACAGTTTTTGTAAACTGTAGGTGCCTATTTATAGGATTTCTTCATGGTAATCGGCTGGACCGGTCCATAACTGACTTCTGATATCTCTGACAGGTGCTGTAGACCGGCTGGAACGGCATCTGTCAAATCATCCAGTCACTTCTTGAAAATCTCTAACTGTCTGTAAGTGTCGAGACTTTCTGTCTTTAAGTGTCGACACTTATAGTCCAAGTGTCGACACATGTTGTGTAAGTGTCGACACAAGTCTACAAGGTGTCGACACAACTCCTTGTATGTCTCGACACAGATTCTTCTGCATGTGTCGATACTGAAATTGAGTGTCGATACAAGTACTTGTTCTTCTAGCTTTTGCTGAATTCTTCTATGTGTCGACACATCTCCTTTGTGTCGACACAACTTCATGTGTTGAATCTGTCAAGTGTCGACACTGCTTCTTGGTGTCGACACATAGTCTTCTATGTTGAATCTTGCTGAGTGTCGACACAGCTTCTTGTGTCGACACACCTTCTTGTTGTTGAGACTTCAGCTGAGTGTCGACACTTTCCCATAGTGTCGACACTTGTACTTAGAATAATTTGTTGTTCTTTCTGTTCTTTGCTAAGTGTCGACACAGCTCCATGTGTCGACACTTTCTTCAAGTGTTGAGTCTTCAGCTGTGTGTCGACACATTGTTCTGGGTGTCGACACATACTTCAAATGTTGACTCTTTTGTTGAGTGTCGACACATTGTGTTGAGTGTCGACACTTACTTCAAGTGTTGACTCTTCTGCATAGTGTCGACACATTGTGTTGAGTGTCGACACTTGTACTTAGACTCTGCAGACTTTTACTGAGTGTCGACACATCTCCAAGTGTCGACACTTTCTGGTGTAGACACAGCTTCACTGAGTGTCGACACACCTCCTTGTGTCGACACTTTCTGTCTGCACTTTTTTTCACTGAGTGTCGACACAGCTCCAAGTGTCGACACTTTCTGTCTGGTGTCGACTCTGCATCCCAGGTGTCGACACAATGACTCCAAGTGTCGACACTGCTTGTCTGGGTGTCGACACAAGCTTTCTTAAGTGTCGACACTTTCACTCTGGGTGTCGACACATGGACTTAGAAACTTTTTGCTTCAGTACAGTGATTTCTTAACCTGCACAAGTAACTCAAACATACATCAAATATATTATGATGTATATCATTGAGTTGGGTGAGGCTTCTTCAAATCAGGTACATTTGACCAATGTACCCAACAATCTCCCCCTATTTGGAGAAGTCATAACCCTTAGTCAATGATATTCACCATTCATAATTAAAATTACAAAATGATGTAAAGCAGATTATAAACAGCAGGGTAAACATAAACATGTAATATTTCACACATGTATACACATTCAACATTGCAGAACAAACAAGAAATAGACAAATTCTCAGAACAATCATGAAATATATTTATCATATATTGTTCTAATATTTTTCTAATACATCTTTAATGGTTTACAAAAATGTATTTCATTCAAAAGATTACAGCAATCTTCAAGTCAATTCCTAATCTATTTCTGATCTGGTTCTTTGATAACAATGCCTTTGCCAGATTGGACTTGAGCTTTGACAGTGGCTTCAGCAGTTTCAGCAACAGCAGGCTTCTTGCCTTTTAAGTCCTTCTTCTTCAGCTCTTCTGCTTTGATTTTCTGCCTTTCAAAATAGTGGTATGGCTTGGGGAAGTACTTGCTAGGCTCCACTACAGTAGGAGGTAGCTTTCCCATCTTAGCCTTTCTTCTATATTGAACAATGGCCTCTTGTCTTATTTCATGTTTCCTCCATTCTGCTTCAGAGAACCACTTGTTCCTTTCATGAGCATTATCCTTGGCAGATTTCTAGGCAGTTAAAATTATATTTCTAGAGGTAGGGCTCCACTGTTCAAAATCTGGCCTTTGTTCTGCTTGTTCCCTAAACCTCTTCTTTGACAACCTTGCCTCTTCTTCTTTCTCTAATGCCTCTTGCATAGCTGCAGAAATAGGCTGAATCACTTTATCCAGAATAACATTAGGCTTCCCTTCAGTTGGGCTATACATTGTCTGGACATCTGCTTGAATCATTTCAAAATCTGGAGGTGGATAAATCACTTGAGCTACCTCTGGTTGCTCACCTCCAAGATATGCAGTTTGAATCCCTGATTCAGCAACATTATCATCATCACAGAGTGGAGGATAACCCAGTGTAGCTCTGATGGAGTTAGATATCCATTTGGCATGGTCAGAGCTAGCTTTGACTAATACTCTCTCCCCCTTTATGACTTCTCTGGCCATATGGTCTCTGACATCATTCTTTTGAAATCTTATTTGACTGTCCAAATATCTGATTCCCTCTTTAAAGAAATGTTTTAGCTTTTGCAGTTGTTCAGAGATAGCTTTCTGAGAGGCTTGAATTGCAGTCTTGACAGTAGTAATCTCAGCTTGAAATACTTTATCAAAGTCAGCCTTAACTGCAGCAGCAGATGTAGAAGGTTCAGCAGTCATATTCTTCAATTCAGTGACTATAGCATTGTGTGATGCAGTCAGATTGTCATTCATTCTGATTTGGTTTTCCAGCACATATCCTTGCTTTAAGGCTATATCATCTACCCGAGCCTTTATCTTCTCTTGGTGTGTTGCCAGATACACCACAGCATTTCCACCCTTGTGGAAGCATTCATTCATCTCCTTCTTATTAAGGTTCATCTCAAACCTTATAGACTTTATTTCTTGGGCCAGGTCAAACTGTAAAGTCTTCTGCCCTTCATCAACATAAGCCTCTATAGCCTTTCTTTGTTCATCCATTTTGATCTGCAGTGCAATCAGTAAAGCACTATAATCAACAGTTGGGGCTTGTTGAATTATAGGCTGTGGGGCTACAGATTGTAGAGCTTTCTTGTAACTCTGGCTTCTTATTTTAAAAACATATAATTTCTTCCTTTTAGCCTTTGCAGCCTCATCTTCTTCAGATTCTGAAGTGCTGGCTATTTCAACTCTTTCCTTAGGGCTTGGAGGTTTGTCAGCTTGCACAGCATTTGCCTTTTCAGTTTCTTGCCTAATAGGCTCTTCCAGAACTTCCATGTGCTCCCCCTCAGCAGCAGCACTCTTATCTTCAGCAGCAGCATCCTTGTCCATATCAAAATCTTCTTGATCTAGATTTAGGAATAGATCTTCCATTGTAAACTCTTGAGGTGAAGAAGCTGGAGAAGTTCTTGGTTCTTCAACTACTTGATCAGGAACCACTTCTAGGACAACATATGTGTCTTTGATAACAATATCTGGTTTTTGGCTAGGCAGCTGAGTTTGCTGAGGAACATCAGACAAATCAGCATCTTTTATAAGATATTCTATAGTTTTGAGGTCAGTGAGTACCTCTTGGATGATGATGGTGGCTTGCTCACTGTCCAGAGTAGATGACTGTTCTACAACTGGAGGCTCCCCCTGGCTTTGATCCCTGTGGATGGGGCTAGCCTGTGGTAGCTCCTCCTGGATCTCAGCAATATCTTCAGCAGCAGGGGTCTTCTCTGCAGCCACTTCCTCTTGATCATCTGGAGTGAAAACAACTTGTTCTTCACTATCAGAACTGCTGGAGGACTCTTGTGCCACAGCAGCAGTTTTTCTCTTCTTCCTTGGAGGAATCTCCTTCTCAGCAACTGTCTTTTCTGGGGTTGGTATTTCCTTGGACAACACCCTGTCCCATCTGGAAAATATCCGTTGATCCATCTTTCTCATGTGATTGATCTTACTTCCTGCAGCTGTATTCATTACCTCTGGTATGGTACCAGCTAGGTAGAGACTAAGTATTCTGCCCAGGTTGGGCTTCTTCAGACTCTCCTTGATTTTCTCATACACCACTTGAGACCAATCTGTTTTCAGAGTGAAAATTATTCTTGTCATGATTTCAAACATGTAGGCAGACACTCTGTCATGCCCTCCAGTCTTGCTGAGTAAGACTTTTCCTACAATCTCAGACATGAACTTCCCTTGATTATTCATGCCTTTCCTGTTGAATACAGATCCTATTTTCATCTTATGATCAAGTCCACACCAGGTAAGGGCTTCCCTGGTCTTGGATGCAGTTACTTCTTCTTCATCTTGTGTTTTAGGTAGCTGGAGTACCTTTCTCAGACTTTTTGGTGAAATCTTGACTTTAGATCCATGAACTCTGGATTTGATTCTATATCCAGAGTCATCTACAGCAGCTCCATTAAGGAATTCAAGAACTTCCTTCTTCCAAATCTTTGTTGGTTCTGAAACCAAGTATTCTAGTCCAGAATTGGCGACTAGGGTTACCACCGACTGGATTTCTTGATCTGCGTCGTCGAACGCGCCGCGCACTAGCTCATAGCCCTCGTTAACGTTCTCCTCAAGCTTAGGAGCCATTAGGGTTTGGAGAATTTGTCTTTTAGAAAAGAGAAGTGTCGACACAATAGTTTTGGTCTCGAAACTTTGAAAGCGTGTCGACAAACAAAGATAGAACCCTATTTATACCTGTCTAATTTTGAAGATGAACAGGCGGGACAGCTATCTTAGGATGTGTCGACACTGGCAATAAGTGTCGACACTGACTTATAATGTCTCGACACACATGTGTCGACACAAGTTTAGTCAACAGATTTTATGTGTCGACACTTGGTTATGTGTCGACACAACACAACTCGACACATTGTCGAGACTTTACTTAGAAAAATTCTGAGTAAAACTTAAGTGTCGACACCATATTGGATGTGTCGACACCTACTTGACATGTGTCGACACTAACATTCTGAAGTGTCGACACCATATTCCTATATGTGTCGACACCTTTTTCCTGAAGTGTCGACACCACTATTCTGTGTCGACATAGACTTGTCTATGTGTCGACACCTTTTTACTTAGTCAATTTTCTATTCTCTAAACTTAGTGTAAGTTTATCATTCCTAGTTCAATTTTGAATCTATTGAACTTAACTTCTTCTAGGGGCTTAGTAAACATGTCAGCTATCTGATTATCAGTTTTAACATATTCAAGTGAAATATCTTCTCTTTCTATATGTTCTCTAAGAAAGTGATATTTAATCTCAATATGTTTTGTTCTACTATGAGATACAAGGTTATTAGCTATTGAAATAGCACTTGTAGAATCACAGTAAAGTGGAGTTCTACTTACCTGAAATCCATAGTCCTCTAGCTGATGTTGAATCCACAGAAGTTGAGCACAACAACTTCCTGCAGCCACATACTCTGACTCAGCTGTGGAGATAGCCACACTAGTCTGCTTCTTGCTACTCCATGAAATTAGTCTCCCACCTAGGAATTGACAGGTTCCAGTAGTACTCTTTCTATCCTCTTTGCATCCTGCAAAGTCTGTATCTGAATAACCTGTTAGATCAAAGTCTCCATTCCTAGGGTACCAGAGGCCTAGATAGGGAGTGCCCTTTAGATATCTCAAAATTCTCTTGACTGCAGTCAAGTGAGACTCTTTACGGCAGGCTTGATACCTTGCACAAACACATGTAGCATACATGATATCTGGTCTACTAGCAGTCAAGTATAATAGGGAGCCAACTATCCCTCTATACAAGGTTTCATCTACAGGTTTCCCTGTATCATCCTTGCTAAGAGACATACTTGACCCCATAGGAGTATTCATGGTACTGGATGAATCCATACCATACTTCCTTATGAGTTCTAGGGTGAACTTGGACTGACATATGGATAAACCATTTTCAGTCGGTTTAACTTGGAGACCCAAGAAAAACTTCAGCTCTCCCATACTACTCATTTCAAACTGACCTTGCATAAGTTTTGCAAACTTTTTGCAAAGGCTGCTTTCAGTAGACCCAAATATAATGTCATCTACATATATTTGGACTAGTATGACTTTGCCTCTTGATTCCCTAAGGAATAGAGTCTTATCTATTTTCCCCCGTGAGAATTTGTTCTCAATGAGGAAACTAGATAGGGTTTCATACCAAGCCCTAGGGGCTTGCTTTAACCCATATAAAGCTTTCCTAAGTCTATAGACATAATGAGGTAGAGTTGGATCAACAAAACCTGAAGGCTGCTCCACATAGACTTCTTCTTTCAAATTACCATTTAGGAATGCTGACTTGACATCCATTTGGTATACCTTGAATCCTTGATAGGTTGCATAGGCCAAGAACATCCTTATGGCTTCCAGTCTGACTACTGGAGCAAAGGTTTGATCAAAGTCAATACCTTCTTCTTGCATATATCCTTTAGCAACCAGTCTAGCTTTATTCTTAATGATGACCCCTTGTTCATCCATCTTATTCCTGTAGATCCACTTAACTCCTATTACATTGTGGTCTTTAGGTTTAGGAACCAATTCTCAGACCTTGCACCTCTTGAACTGATTAAGCTCTTCTTGCATTGCTTCAGTCCATTGTGGATCTTGTATTGCTTATTCAAATTTCTTAGGTTCAACTTGTGACAGAAAGCTGGAATAGATTACAGCATCCTGATTTCTGCTCCTAGTTTGAACTCCTTATCTTGGATCTCCAATAATCAGCTCTACTGGATGATCTCTAAGATGCCTGTGGGCTGGAGGCATCCTCACTTCAGGTTGAACCACTTCAGCATCTGCATCATGCTGTATTCCTTGGATTTCTTCAGCAACAGGCACATGTAGTTCTCCCCCTGGACAGCAGATACTCTCCTCTCCTTGCTGTCTTGCAGCAGGCACCTCTTCTATAGTCAGCTTTTCCATTGTCTTTGTCAAACCTGTGGGGCTGCATATATTGCTAGACAACTCAATATTAATAAGTTTAGTCTCATCAAAAACTACATGCACTGATTCTTCTACAACTTGTGTAGTCAAATTGTAGACTCTATAAGACTTACTATTATTGCTGTACCCAACAAAAATTCCCTCTTGGGACTTGGCAGCAAACTTAGTTAAGTAAGACTTCCCATTGTTAAGTATGAAGCATTTACAACCAAAGATCCTAAAATAGGATAGGTTTGGTTTCCTGCCTTTCACTACTTCATAGGGGGTCTTGTTAAGCCCTTTAGTGATGGTAGCCCTATTTATAACATGACATGCAGTGTTAACTGCTTCAGCCCAGAAATACTCTGGCAGTGATGTATCACTTAGTAGGGTTCTACCAGCCTCTATCAAGGTCCTATTTTTCCTTTCAGCAATGCAATTTTGCTGAGGTGTTCTAGGTGAAGAGAATTTTTGAAATATCCCAAAGTCTTCACAAAGTTTTGTCATGCTATCAGACTGAAATTCAGTACCATGGTCACTTCTAATTCTGACCACAGTACTATTTAGTTCATTCTGAATTTGCTTGACAAAGCTGTAGAAGACACTAGGTGTTTCAGATTTCTGTCTTAAGAAGAACACCCAGGAAAACCTTGAGTAGTCATCTACAACTACAAGGGTATAGACCTTCCTACCTAAGCTGTGAACTGGCATTGGAGCAAAGAGATCCAAATGCAAGAGGTACAAACACCTCACAACATCTTTGTTTTCTATGCTTTTAAAGGTGGATTTAGTCTGCTTGCCCTTTTAACAAGCTGAGCAAATGCCATCTTTAACACACTTAACTTGAGGATCATTTCTCACTAACTCTTTGCTAAAGAGTTTGCTAATAGTCTTGTAGTTAAGATGAGCTAGCCTCTTGTGCCATTTGACACAATGAGAGACTGTCTCATCAGCTACAAGACAAACTGGAGAACCATTGTTCTCAATCATAATGTCTAGGCAGTAGACATTCCTCTTCCTATAACCTGTCAAAATGATCTCTTGATCACTTGACCTCTTGATATGACAACCATTTTTAACAAATGAGATGTCATACCCTACATTACTTAATTGACTTATACTTATTAGGTTGTGTTTCAACCCTTTAACATAAGCCACTTGAGTAATGGTAACTAAGTTTGAAGAAATGTTACCAAACCCTTTGATGATTCCTTTTTCAGAACCACCAAAGGTCACTTTAGGACCATTTTTGATTGGAATGTAGTCCTTCAGTAGTCCCCTAGTTCCAGTCATATGTCTGGAACATCCACTGTCCAAGTACCATGTAGGGGTATGGCCACTTGGACTGACCTGCAAAACAAATTAATGAACCTTAGAACCCAAAGTATTCTTGGGTCCTTGGTGATTGTTAGTTTGCAATTTGACAAACCTACCTACTGGCTTTCCAACAGGTAGTTTGGAACTCACTTTGGCACTCACATTGTGCCAACAGTCTACTGCAAAATGGCCAACTTTGCCACAACACCAACATTCAAATTTATTGTACCTTTGCTTAGGTACTACCTTGGCTGTCATGACTACAGCAGGCTTGTTGAATGTTGGGGCTTTGCCCTTGGACTTATACTTGGACTGCTCAGTCCCTGCAGGTCTAACAAAGCCCAATCCAGCTTTACCCTTGTGATGAACAAATTCATCAATTATGGGTAACACTGACTTAGGTTTAGAAAACCTATCAACCAAGTCCTTCTCCTTCTGAAGATTGTTCTCCAGACACTTAATTTGATCATTCTTAAAAGTGATAGTTCCCATCTGAATCACTGTTATGTGTTTCAGCCTGGCTATCTCATTCAGTTTTTGATCAAATTGTTTCTCAAAATCTGTTGCAGCAGCTTTAAGATCAGCAATTTCCTTTGCCTGACTTTTGGCAAGAGACTTGCTTTTCTTGTAAGCTTGCAACAGCACTCTATATTCATCTATAAGTTGATGAATATCATCCTCAGACTCAGATACATTCTCATCACTTGATGAAGAAGAATCTGAATCTGAACTAGAACAAGAAACAGAATTTAAACTTGAACTTTGTACCTGACTGGGTCCTGGCTGCTCCAGGATTTTGGCACTTTCTGTCAAAGCCATTAGCCCTTGGCAATGACTGTCTTCTTGTTCATAAATTGACTCCAAGATCTGCATGAATTCTTCCTCTTCTTCTTCAGCAAACAACCCTATGTAGGCTTCAGCCTCAGACTCAGTTTCTGAAGAAGAGATATCTGATAGAGTCTTCTCCTTCTTAGCAACAAAAGAATTTTCTTTCTTCCCTTTGAAGTGAGTCTTTTTCCTGTCACCAGATTCCTTTCTCTTCTCTGGACAATCTGCAATAACATGGCCCTGTCTATTGCAGCAATATCAAACAATCTTTGAACCAGTTGCCTTGCTTGATTTTGTCCTTTTCTTGTCATTCTTTGAACACCTCTTTTTCTGATAAGAGTCTTCCTTTCCTTGTGATGTAGAAGGCCTTGACCTCCACTGTTTCTTTTTCAAAAACTTCTGAAAGTGTCTAGTGAAAGCAGCAAAGTCTTCATCACTTTCACTGCTCTTAGACTTTGTGCTGACAGACTCATCAGACTCTGATTCAACTACCTCTGGAGGTGGAGTTGAAGACTTATTCCTGCACTTTCTGGGAACTTCTGTCTTGAAAGCAACAGTTCTTTCTTTGTGCTCAGTCCTTGTTGATTTCTCCTCCTCTTTTCTCACTGTTAACTGCATTTCATAAGACAATAGCTTGCCAAACAGTGTGTGAGGAGGAATTTCCCCCAACTTAGTCATTTCTCTTATGACACAGATCTTGGTGTCCCAATTTTTGGTTAGGGACCTTAAGAACTTGTCATTTAGTTCATAGTTACTGAACTCTCTTCCATAAGACATGAGTTCATTAACTATTCTGAAAAATTTCTTATAGCACTCAGTGATTCTATCACCCTTTCCTTGCCTAAAGCTTTCATACTCCTGATTTAGCAAGGACTTCCTATCTTGCCTAACTTCTTCAGAACCTTCCATATAGACAATGAGAGTATCCCACATCTCTTTTGCTGTTTTACAGTGAATTAAGTTCTGAAAAGTTGCATCATCAATGACACTCACTATTATGTTCTGTGTCCTCTTGTCCATGGTGGCCAGGACAATTTCATCCTTAGTCATCTCATAGAAATCCTTTGGAGTTCTCTGATTTGCATCCAATACTGAAATCTTCATTGGCACATAAGGCCCTTCCTTAACTGTGATGTAGATTCTAGGGTCAGAGGCTTCCATAAATAGCCTTACCCTTTCTTTCCAGATCCCAAAGGTCTCCTTCCTGCATATGGGTAATTTCATAGAACCCAATTACTTGTGATTCTCATAAGAACACATGTTTCTTGATTTTCTTGAAGCTGTGTAATGCCTTACTCTGAATCTGCCAAACAGGATCTCCTCAGACTGTTAGTCCTTGTTTTGGGGAACCTCGCTTTGATACCACTTGAAAGATATGGTACCTAAACACCTAGAGGGGGGGTGAATAGGTGACCTAATCCTTTTCTAACTTTATTGGCAGCAATCAGTTATATCACAGCAAACTAACTAGTTTATCACAGCAAACACAGCATACACAGCAACAATTTCAGCACAGTATAGCACACAGTGATTTATAGTGGTTCCCCAAGATATGGGTACATCCACTTTCCCCCTTCGCCTATCTAGCAGTGTACTAGATTCGGCCAAACTCCTACACTGTCTCAGAACCCAAATTGGTTCCTACACCTCAGGCCCAAAGCCTTACAACTCAGCTTTATCCCAAAGCCTACACTCAGCCAATCAAGGCCTACACTCAGCCAACCAAGGCCTACACTCAGCCAACAAGGCCTACACTCAGAGATCTCTATCTCCTACACTCAGGCTAACAAGCCCTACCCTCAGCCTTTATAAATATAGGCTTACAATCACTCAGATCCAATGGATCCTATAAGTTAAAAATGTAATACAAACAATAACTCTACAACTCAGAAATAAAGGAGGGGAGTTGAGAGATTCTTGATGAGTTCTTGGAAGAACTCAGCTGGATTCACACTGACTTAGCTTTCTTCAAAGCTTCTTGAGTAGAACTGAATAAGACTGAATCCTCTGCAGTTGTTCCTTGACCTCTGCCACTTAAGATCCAGAATTGAATCTGAATCCTTCTTCTCATCCTAGTTCCAGAGGCTGATTTCTTGGATGGAGCCCTCTCTCTCCAACTTCTTAGATTTGCACTTGAACTGCTAGATTTTCTTGTGTTGATCCTCTTTGTAACACTATAATTACTTCAATAATCTGATCAACAACTTTGAACTTCTTTCAACAACTTTGAACAACTTTCTACCACAGTTTCTGTAAACTGTAGGTGCCTATTTATAGGCTTTCTTCATGGTAACCGGCTGGACCGGTCCATAACTGACTTCTGATATCTCTGACAGGTGCTGTAGACCGGCTGGAACGGCATCTGTCAAATCATCCAGTCACTTCTTGAAAATCTCTAACTGTCTGTAAGTGTCGAGACTTTCTGTCTTTAAGTGTCGACACTTATAGTCCAAGTGTCGACACATGTTGTGTTAGTGTCGACACAAGTCTACAAGGTGTCGACACAACTCCTTGTATGTCTCGACACAGATTCTTCTGCATGTGTCGACACTGAAATTGAGTGTCGACACAAGTACTTGTTCTTCTAGCTTTTGCTGAATTCTTCTATATGTCGACACATCTTCTTTGTGTCGACACAACTTCATGTGTTGAATCTGTCAAGTGTCGACACTGCTTCTTGGTGTCGACACATAGTCTTCTATGTTGAATCTTGCTGAGTGTCGACACAGCTCATTGTGTCGACACACCTTCTTGTTGTTGAGACTTCAGCTGAGTGTCGACACTTTCCCATAGTGTCGACACTTTGTACTTAGAATAATTTGTTGTTCTTTCTGTTCTTTGCTAAGTGTCGACACAGCTCCATGTGTCGACACTTTCTTCAAGTGTTGAGTCTTCAGCTGTGTGTCGACACATTGTTCTGGGTGTCGACACATACTTCAAATGTTGACTCTTCTGTTGAGTGTTGACACATTGTGTTGAGTGTCGACACTTACTTCAAGTGTTGACTCTTCTGCATAGTGTCGACACATTGTGTTGAGTGTCGACACTTGTACTTAGACTCTGCAGATTTTTGCTGAGTGTCGACACAGCTCCAAGTGTCGACACTTTCTGGTGTAGACACAGCTTCACTGAGTGTCGACACACCTCCTTGTGTCGACACTTTCTGTCTGCACGTTTCTTCACTGAGTGTCGACACAGCTCCAAGTGTCGACACTTTCTGTCTGGTGTCGACTCTGCATCCCAGGTGTCGACACAATGACTCCAAGTGTCGACACTGCTTGTCTGGGTGTCGACACAAGCTTTCTTAAGTGTCGACACTTTCCCTCTGGGTGTCGACACATGGACTTAGAAACTTTTTGCTTCAGTCCAGTGATTTCTTAACCTGCACAAGTAACTCAAACATACATCAAATACATTATGATGTATATCATTGAGTTGGGTGAGGCTTCTTCAAATCAGGTACATTTGACCAATGTACCCAACAAAACAGGTCAATGATATACACACATAATGTATTTGATGTGTGCTTGAGTTCATATATGCAGGTAGTCAATGACTGGACAGGTCAACAAAAAGAATATGCTGGAGAATTCAAATTTTGTCAAGTTCAGTTCAAAGTGTGGGTCTTAGATTTTGTCGAGCTCAGCTCGCAGTTCGTCGAGCTCAGCTCACAGATCGTCGAGCTCAGCTCACCATTCCTTGAGCTAAACTCAGGAGCTTAGGATTCAAATTTCATCGAGCTCAGCTCGCAGATCGTCGAGCTCAGCTCACAGATCGTCGAGCTCAGCTCACCATTCCTTGAGCTAAACTCAGGAGCTTAGGATTCAAATTTTGTTGAGCTCAACTCAAAGTTCGTTGAGCTCAGCTCAAAGATCGTAGAGCTTAGCTCACCACTCATTGAGCTAAATTCAGAAGCTTGAGGGTCAGGTTTGTCGAGCTCAGCCCCAATTGTCGAACGCAGTTCAACATTCGTCGACCTAAAGTCAGACAAATTGACTAAGGCAAATCCGTTGAGACAGCTGAGACAGCAGAGAAGCATGTATCAACATAACCGCTGAGACAAAACAAGGTGGATTTCTCTAAGTGCAGAAGGCTTGAGTGAAGCAGGATCACTCATCGCTTCTAATAAAGAAGAAAGCGCTAAGACCGCTGAGAGCAAACCGCTGAGATAGAAGACAGTCGTAACTGAGAAGAAGAAAGCATTGAGACCGCTAAGAAGAAAAATGCTGAGACAGATGACAGTCTCAGCTGTGAAGAAAGAACCGCTGAGACAAAACCAGTAGAAATTCACCAAGTCTAGAAGCGTTGAGAGCCAAGACAGATGCCGTTGAGTGACTTAACCATCACTCGACGCTTAGTGATATTCTGGAATTTTTCTAAGTTCAGAAGGTGATGACCACTGCTGATGTCATCAAAAGTCAATAAGTCAAAGTTTCTCATACCGTTGTAGGAAAGCTTCAGCAGCACCAAATGACCACTACTGACGTCACCAAATATCAACAAATTCATGTCATTGCGGGAATGCTGTAGTAGCGCCGAAAGCTATCTTTTTTTCCTTTTTTGAGTGAGGTGACACTCACCATCCTTGGGTGGGCCCACTTTCGAATTGTGTCTTTGATTCAAATCAACAGATATAAAAAGGAGAAAGAAAAAGACATTAGGGTTACAGAGAACAAACACAGAACATAAAAAGAAAACAAGAGATGACTGGACTTCATTTTCTCAAATAACGTTGAAAGCAAAAGTCCAGCATAGTTAGCCAGAAGACAAATAAAGAAAGGTGAAGCTTTTCAAGATCAGCAAGATAGTTCTCTCCAGAACAAGATAGCTGATTTATCTATTCAGCAAGGAGATGTCTGTGTGTAGGGCCATCAACCTTCAACAGCAGATTGCTGCTCTCCTGCGCAACAAAGAAAAAGTTGGCTGTAGAAAAAGACTCATTCTTTCTACAGCAAGTGGGCTGGACTGATATCTTCTCATTACAGCAAAGTAAACTCAGAGATTTATCTCTGAGTCAGTATTTCATTTTATGTATCTTGTCTCCCAGCCTGAGTAGTAGGCCTTAGTGATAAGACTGAGGTAGGTGACTGGTGAGTCACTGAGCTGTAGGTGACAAATGTGTCACTGAGTATAGGACTTGGAGGAGGTTGAGCACCGAGATTATACACTCGCGCTATTTTAGAAAATTATAGGGTGGATACAGTATTTAGGGATTTAGACCCACTAAACTGCTTCATTTGAATTAGTGATCAACATGAAAGTTATAGATCTCGATGAGATCTACAACTTTTATGTTGATCACTCTTTCAAATGAAACAGTTTAGGCCCCCGATTAGGACTCCGAAAAATGCCTCTTCCGCAACCACGCATCAGTACAATGTGCGGAAGTGACATTTTTCGGGGCTCAAATCGGGGCCTAAACGGCTTCATTTGAAAAAGTGATCAACATAAAAGTTGTAGCTCTCATCGAGATCTACAACTTTCATGTTGATCACTTTTTCAAATGGAAAACATTTGCTGGTCCAAATCTCAAAATTCAGCATTCGCACTATAATTTTCTAAAATAGCTCGAGTTAATACCCTCTTTTCTCTCTCTCTCTCTCTTTATATATATATATATATATATATATATATATATATATATATATATATATATATATATATATATATATATATATATATATATATATATGAGCATCTTCGCACGTGCTACGTCCGTACTCGATGCTCGCGGGCGGCCTTTGGCCGTATCCAGCTGGGCTTCGCCCGTGCTCGATGTCTCTCTACTGGCTGCGCCAACATCAAAACGGACTACACCCACAACGCATACATATGAGTACTCAAAACAACCTTAAAAAATCTAAATGTAGATTTCAATTTTATTTTTTTTAAAAATGTACGGTTTGCCGTAAAACTTTTATTTCTCCCTCCCTCTCTCTCATATAGCTTTAAGAGGTATATTAATATTCTTTTCTCTTCTCTTCCTTGCTCTCTCTTCCATCTTTTTTTTTCTCTTTCTACATATAAAGAATGAGATTTAATATACTTTTTGATCAAACTGTTAAGAGGAAGTATTTGATGTGTTTGAAGATATGAATATTGATATATATGATTGAATTATATATACTAATGAAAACTTTCAGCAGACATGTTTAGATATCAAATTATCATATTATAAAAAATATATAGTATGATAATTCATTGAATATTATTTGAATGACAAATTGAAGTTTATAATGACAAATTGAAGTTTATATGATAGAACTATATATACTAATGAAAACTTTCAGCAGACATGTTTAGATATCAAATTATCATATTATACAAAATATATAGTCTGATAATTCATTGAATATTATTTGAATGACGAATTGAAGTTTATAATGACAAATTGAAGTTCATATGATAGAACTATATATACTAATGAAAACTTTCAGCAGACATGTTTAGATATCAAATTATCATATTATACAAAATATATAGTATGATAATTCAGTGAATATTATTTGAATGACGAATTGAAGTTTATAATGACAAATTGAAGTTTATATGATAGAACTATATATACTAATGAAAACTTTCAGCAGACATGTTTAGATATCAAATTATCATATTATACAAAATATATAGTATGATAATTCAGTGAATATTATTTGAAAACACAATGCAGATGCGGGATCTGAAAAAGAAAGGCGAGGACGTAGAAACGACATTGATTCGTCCGACCAATAACGTGAATTATGAACAACGGCCAATACATGGCAAAAATAAGCGTGCAAAATCAGTGAAAGAATGATGAAACTGTGCTCCAACTGGAAGAAAGAGGGGAGCGCAGCTAGCTGGTTCAGAGATCACTACTTATATATTCTATTTTTAATAATTTAGTGAATCTTATTATATTAATGTATACATGATGGTGAATTATATCATGGTCTAGTGAATTATGTGGATGATATGTTCTAGTGAACGCATGCAGGGTATTAATTCCGGTTATAAATAAAACAACTTATATATATATTTTTAATCAGTGATTTGGAAAAAAAAAGGAAGACATTTAAATAACCAGCAACTTTTTTTTATTACTTAACGCTTGATTGATGTTGCGGTATATTAATAATCAACGATCCCTCGATCTTGTGTGTTATATTACATGACAATTAACCGATCGTCCAGATTTTTGAAACCCTAATTTCTCTTTATGGGAGCGTATTGAAATTGTTTTTTAATTTCTCTAATGCAAAGAGATTGTAATTTAATTCGAGATGATTTTTTTCATTATTTTCTTCATCTTCTATTTTTCATTACATTAGTTATTCTATATATATATTTAAAAATTTATATATCCTCTAATATTTCTCTTAATTTATTTTATGCCACCTTAGATATTTTAGTTGAATTAATATGTAAAAATTTTTCAAATTAAATAGAAGCAGAAAAGAGGTCGCATGAACATTCAGCTACAACTGAACACAAGTAAAATCAGCAGCAACAACAACACAAGAGTTTTCAATTGAAATTAATTTCTTTTACAGTGCAAGTTATACATTTTAAGACATGATTTACAATATAACAAAGTGAACAGAAATCTGCAACAAAAAGTTAACCGCGCGTAAAGATAACTGAACCGCACTAGTCGCCAGACCGCTAGCCGAGTCCGCCGAAGCGGCCTATCCGCGACTAGCTGCACAGACCGCTGCAATTGAAATGCTGAAGGAACTTGAACAGAACCCATTGATTGACTGAGCGAACTGCTCTGCTTATCCGTAACTCAGAGAAAGAGATCAAGTTGCAGAGACCGTGACCTGCTGTTATACACAGACTGCTATCTGCGAACTATTCGACACCAAGCCTCCACTAGTTTCGTAGCCGCCTGATGTTAGCCGCATAGGCTGCACATATTCAACTTCCTTAGTCGCAGCGGTTAGAAAACCGTAATCGCAAAAACAAAGCGCGAGCTAGTTCTCACTGTTCTCTGTTATTTGTGACAAGCTGATGACTCCTATTTATTGGTGTGAAGAGGAGTGTCGTCACCACCCATAGCGATAGAAAAATCCCTCATCAGACCTATCGTCTAACAACGCATATCCGCACAAGTGCGAATACAAAACATGTCTGCAGCTGAAGAGGCAATCCGCCCAAGTGCGCGGACAACATCATCTACGCAAGAACAACCTGACCGCCAGGCTTGCGGACACAACTCTAGTCAGCACAAAGCTTCGGCCCGTGACAACCAAGTTGCCAACTTGACGAACTCGGCGATCTCAAAAAGAAGTCCGCACACAGGCTATCTCGGCGAGCTAGTCAACAAAGCTTGACTTTGTCTCACAAGACCAAGTTCACAACAAGCTCCACGGTCTCCAAGTAACCGCACCACCTGAGACTAAGACCACACCTAAGCTGAACAACACCATTCCTCCACCATGCAGACCCCTCCATCAGACAGCGTAGACACCAGGCAATTAGTTCGTGAAACTATGCCGACCTCCACAATCTAACATCCAGATCGCAGGCACATAAACTAGTCGGACACCGACGAGCTCCAGAAGGGTCCGCCACAATATCAATGTCGAACTCGGTGAACTCCATACGAGTCTGCCACATCCGCGGTTAGCCAACACTACCCGCCAGACAAAGCAAGGATGCTTATCAACTGATGGTTTATCAAGTCCCCGGTAACAGCGCCAAAAACTTGGTGGTTAAAACTCGCGGCGCCCCGCAGGTTTATTTTTGGAAAAACGGTTGATTTTATTTTGGATGTACGGGGCACGTGGATTTATTATCTATAAAAAAGTTGAAACCGAGTTTTAACGAAAGGAGGAAAATGCACCTATCGCGTGTAGTACATGATATTCCGGTGAGGAATATTGGGGTCGTATTATTCTCAGGGACTGGTTTATTATTTCTACTCTTCCCTGGAGTGGACTATTATTTTATAGAAAATAACTTGTCGGGTTATTATTTATATATATATATAAACAAAAAATAAACATTAAAAAGGAGCCGATGAAACAATAGCGCATTGGTATCAAATCGAATTTGAAATAAAATAACTTTTAATAAATAGAGATCCTAAATTTCAAATTAATTAAGGCGAACACTTGGACGTGGAGGTTTCACAAAAATGAGCTCACCTATCTCTAGGACTATCGCTCACCTGAACATTAAGACTATTCGACCGGGCTCTCGTCCGACGAAGGATTCCTATTAATGCCCGCATTACGGTAAGAACGCCGCTATTGGGTGGGGAACCCAATCCGGTAGAATTTCGCGCCTCCTCTCTCGAGGGTTAGTACGGAAGTCCCTTTACCAAGGGGTGATCGGTCCATACGCACAACCACTCAGCTAGCTAGAGTATGGACTACGGAAATAGAGGCCACACATCGATCTGTAGTTCTACGCGTCGTACACCCGGGGAAAACCTTAAGTAATTTTAATTAACGAGAAAAGGAGGAACTTTAATTATTTAAAGTGATTTTATCTGTCCCAATGCTCTTCGATACTGAGGGCTAAGAGCGGTTAGCCAATCATCGGAATGGGGACGGCTTGCAAAAAGAAAATTGCATAAATGAAAAGTGCGAGTCTTACCCAAACGAGTAGGCGGGAAATGAAAGCAGTAAAAGAAAGCAGTAAAGAAAACTGTAAAATGCAAGTCCTACTCAAACGAGTAGGCAGGAAATGAAAGCGATAAAATTGCGAGTCCTACTCAAACGAGTAAGCGGGAAATGAAAATATTAAAATGACAAGTCCAACTCAAACGAGTAGGCGAGAAATTAAAGCAGTAAATGTGAGTCTTACTCAAACGAGTAGGCGAGAAATGACAAGTCCTACTCAAACGAGTAGGCGAGAAATTAAAGCTGAAAATACAAGTCCTACTCAAATGAGTAGGCGGGAAATTGTGAGTCCTACTTAAACGAGTAGACAAAAAAATTAAAGAGAGACTTCCTCAAATGAGTAGGAGGAAATAGATTCACAGACACACACACTCTACAGGAATAAAACGCACACACTCTACATAAATAAAAACACACACTCTACTTGGACAAAAATAATAAAATCTAACTCATACACTCACACACACATAGAAAAATAAAGAAAACAAGATAAAATAAATAAAAATAAGATTGCTTAAGGAGGGACGCTCAGATGAATTCCAATACCATATATGGAGAAGAAAAACACATATTTTTATTAAGACAAAAAGGAGATTACAAAGCTAAACATAAAAGAGAGGGGAAAAATTTCCCTTACATAGCATGGAATAACACCTAAGCAGCCCAACCCTTAAGCAAAATGGTTCACAAAATAGAACCCCCAACTCAAACAGAGAAGTTCTAATTATAGACAAAAATTTCGGGTTACACGCCCTAGGTCACAGGCGAGTAGGGGAGGGGGGGGGGTATCAGTATTGTTACTGAGTTGATGCTAAGTATTTATTGATTGTTGACTTTGGGGCTGTACACGTGGAAGTCACGGGCGAGACCCTGCTGTCACAGGCGTGTAGGTAGGGCTTGTCCAGAAGGTTTATCTGGGAAAGGTGTCGTGTCATTTCGTCGCCGTCGCCATCTTGTCTGGGACAGGTGGAGAGGTCACAGGCTTGTCGAATATTGACACGGGCCTGACGGGCAGCTTGACGATCGTCGAATGTCGAGCGTCGAGCTGGAGGCGTTGAGCATCGAATGAGATTCACACGGGCGTGTCGGAGCGTGTCACGGGCATGTCCAGCCGATCGTCGAGTTGAGTTCTACGAACATCGAGGGCATGTCACGGGTTGAACACAAGCGTGTCATTATCGGACACGAGCATGTACTTTACTTTTCTTTGAAGATAGCAACATTTTTTGGAATCAATGTCACACGCCCAGGTCACGGGCGTGACCGAGAAGTACACGGGCGTGTACTATGAATTTTGACAATTTCCTAAAAAATTTCAGAAAACAAATTTAATGCTAAGTTAGAATAATATTTACAAAAACGAAACATTTTATTGAAGAAAATTACCTAAAAGTAACAAAAATAAATTAAAACGACTTAAATAACGTATATAAAAATACGTATATTTACAACTTATCAAATACCCTCATACTTAAGATTTTACTATTCCAGAGCAAAAGTTGGAGATGTACTTATAAGGAATTAAAGGAATCCTATGTGTAGCTACCGCTTGAATTAATCGAAAGAAAGATCAAAATAATTATCCGGGGTATAAGAGTTAAGTTCTAAATTATGACAAAATTTAAATAGAGAAAGAGTTTCAGCTAAAAACTTTTTGATATAATCAAATAGAAAGCAAAATTTTATTTGTTAGGTTAACAAAAGTAGTTGGAATTATAGAAACTTTAGTTTATAAGAATTAAAAGAAATAATGCAATTTAAAAATTATTCTCTCAAAAAGATTTTAAAATTAAATATATAATCATTTGAATATGGCGGAGGGGTGGGGGGGGGGATGGTGTGGTTTATGAAGAGAGCTTTGGATTTAGAGGTGAGGTATATTTTTTTCGCTCAAACCACTCAAGAACTTTTTTTTGGTTGAATGTGAACGTTTAGAAAAACGAAACCTTATTTTCCACAACATATAATATTTTTTTTGAATAACTTCATATAACCCAATGTATATGTATACGAGTAATGAATTTTATCCTCTTACTCTGTAACATATAATCTTTTAAAAACATTGGATGCCTATGTTTACGGAATAAAATCTTATTCCCATTGACATAAGTTCTTTTAAGAATCAAAATCATGGCAAGTAAGACATGAAAAAAAATAAGCAGATAGTTTTTTTTTCAGAAAGAAAATTAGATGCAACAAAAATAATTTTGAGAGCAACCTTTATAAATTAAACGTTCCTATATTTCAAAAAAAACTTGGAGTAAACATAATTGAAATCTTAGGTTGTTATTTTCTTAATAAAATAAATGTGCAACTATTTATATAAGTTAGAAATAATGCTGAAAACAAGTCTCTTATTTAAATAAAAAAGAAGCATAAAAAATTCTTTAAAACTTAACCTCAGATATCTAAATATATCAATCTCTAATTAATAAACGAATAGTAAATAAAGAATTAATAAAATTCGCTTATAAATAAACTCTCAGCTAGATTTTTGGAGAACGAAAATGTTGGGTACATTGGAATATATGTACCTGATTTGAAGAAGCCTTACCCTACTCAATAATATACATCAAGGTGTATTTGATGTGTTTTGAGTTTATATGTGCAGGTTAAGTAATTGCAGGAAAAACATAAAAGTTTCTAATTCCATGTGTCGACACCTAGAGGTGAAGTGTCGACACTTATGAAGGCTAGTGTCGACACCCAGAGAAGCTGTGTCGACACTTGGAGTAATTGTGTCGACACCAGGAAAGGCAGAGTCGACACCAGAACAAAAGTGTCGACACATACAGGCAGTGTCGACACACAGTGAAGAATTGTCAACATAATCTGTGTCGACACTTAGAGGCAGTGTCGACACCCAGAGAAACTTTGTCGACATCAAAAGTGTCGACACCAGGAGGCTGTGTTGACACTCAACAAACTCCAACAAAGTTAAAGTACTTGTGTGGACACAAAGGAGATGTGTCGACACTCAGCAAGTTTCAACATATGAAGGCATGTGTCGACACAAAGGAGATGTTTCGACACTCAGCAAGTTTCAACACAAGAAGGCATGTGTCGACACAAAGGAGTTGTGTCGACACACAGCAGAATTTAACTAAGTATTAAAGAAGAAGTATTTGTGTCGATACACTCAACCAATGTCGACACATTCAATAGAAGGCTTGTGTCGACACACAGGATCAGTGTCGACACATTCTGAAGAAGCAGTATCGAGAAGTTGTTACAACAACACAAGGAGTTGTGTCGACACCATCAAGGCTAGTGCCGACACTTAGTCTACTTGTGTCGACACTTAGTCTATTTATGTCGACACATAATGACTATCTGTCTCGACACTTTTAGACAGTGACAGTGATTTCAAGAAGTGAGTGGATGACTTGACAGCTGCAATTTCAACCGGTCAACTACAACTGTCAGAGCCGTCAGAAGATTGTTAGAAACCGGATCAGCCGGTTACCTTGGAGGAAGATTATATAAAGACCTTTCTCCTTCAACAAAAGAATAATAGGGAGATTACAAACAGATCACAATTAATCAAGAGATCTAACAACACAAAAGAAGAAGACCTTCGACAGAAAATCTAAGAAGTTGGAGAGAGAGAGCTCCTTCTAAGAAGAGCAGCTGCTGAACCGGGCTGCTAAGTAAGATTCAGATTGAGATCTGAATCTCAAGACAAAAGTTGATTGAAGATCATCTTCATAGTAGATTCAACCCTACTGTGTTCTAATTCAATAAGCTTTGAAGAAAGCCAAGGGAGGTTGATCTCTGCCAAGTTCTTCTAAGAACTCATCAAGAAGCCAGTCAACTCATCTCTCTCTTTCAGAGTTATGGTTAATTACTTTGTATAATCAAAATATCTATAGGATCTTGTATAGATCTTGTTGGGTACATTGGTCAAATGTACCTGATTTGAAGAAGCCTCACCCAACTCAATGATATACATCATAATGTATTTGATGTATGTTGAGTTTACTTGTACAGGCTAAGTAAGTACTGGACTGAAGCAAAAAGTTTCTAAGTCCATGTGTCGACACCCAGAGGGAAAGTGTCGACACTTAAGAAAGCTTGTGTCGACACCCAGACAAGCAGTGTCGACACTTGGAGTCATTGTGTCGACACCTGGGATGCAGAGTCGACACCAGACAGATAGTGTCGACACTTGGAGCTGTGTCGACACTCAGTGAAGAAAAGTGCAGATAGAAAGTGTCGACACAAGCAGCTGTGTCGACACCCAGTGAAGCTGATTCTACACCAGAAAGTGTCGACACTTGGAGCTGTGTTGACACTCAGTAAAAGTCTGCAGAGTCTAAGTACAAGTGTCGACACTCAACACAATGTGTCGACACTATGCAGAAGAGTCAGCACTTGAAGTAAGTGTCGACACCCAGCACAATGTGTCGACACTCAACAGAAGAGTCAACATTTGAAGTATGTGTCGACACCCAGAACAATGTGTCGACACACAGCTGAAGACTCAACACTGGAAGAAAGTGTCGACACATGGAGCTGTGTCGACACTTAGCAAAGAACAGAATTATTTCCAAAATATTCTAAGTACAAGTGTCGACACTAAAGGAATGTGTCGACACTCAGCTAAAGTCTCAACAAGAAGAAGGTGTGTCGACACAAGGAGCAGTGTCGACACTCAGCAAGAATCAACATAGAAAACTATGTGTCGACACCAAGAAGCAGTGTCGACACTTAACAGATTCAACACAAGAAGTTGTGTCGACACAAAGGTGATGTGTCGACACTTAGAAGAATACAGCTAAAGAAAGAAGATGATGTACTTGTGTCGACACTCAATTTCAGTGTCGACACATGAAGAAGAATCTGTGTCGAGACATACAAGGATATATGTCGACACCTTGTAGACTTGTGTCGACACTTACAAAGCATGTGTCGACACTTGGCCTATAAGTGTCGACACTTAAAGACAGAAAGTCTCGACACTTTCAGACAGTTAGAGAATTTCAAGAAATGACTGGATGATTTCACAGCTGCCGTTCCAGCCGGTCTACAGCACCTGTCAGAGATATCAGAAGTCAGTTATGGACCGGTCCAGACGGTTACCATGAAGAAAGCCTATAAATAGGCACCTACAATTTACAGAAACTGTTGTTCAGAGTTGTTGAAGTTATTGATCAGATTATTGTTAAGGTTGTTGGAACACCCTATTACTAATTTGGGTCAGGATCACTATGTCTCTAGGAATCTGTGTTTGACCTTCTGTATAGCTTAATAAGTCAATTAGAATTGAGTCTAAGGGATCAGGAGTCTAGGTTTGGAAGCTGCCCTGTAGACCAAAGTTTTTCTGGAGACTAAGTCCAATCGTCGAGCTCAGCACGACGTTTCGTCGAACTCCGGTCGACGATCGTCTAGCTCAACTTCGACAGATCGTCGAGCTCCATTCGACGATCGCTGAGCTCAAACCTCATAATATCGTCGAGCTCCACTCGACGATCGCTGAGCTCAACTTCTCAATATCGTCGAACTCCATTCGACGATCGCTGAGCTCAGGTCGACGATTTTGACTCTGCACTGGATCCTCATCTCTGAGCTCAGTTCGACGATCTTTGAGCTCAGATCGACGATTTCTTTGCTGCTTGCACTTTCCAGTTCGCTGAGCTCAGCTCGACGATAGCAGAGCTCAGCTCGACGATTTCAGTTATCTTTCAGAATTCAAATTTAAATCAGATAGAAGTTATTCTGCATTTAATTCAGAAGATCTGCCAGCCGTTTTCATTTACTTTTGGAGCAAGTTTCAAGGGATTTTTCAAGGAACAATTCAGTGGACTTTCCTTCAGAACAAATTATGCAATTAAGGCTGTAATCAATGTAGACCAACGGCTATCTTTGACAGAGTGATATTCTATTCAGACACAGAGAATAAAAGACAGAATGCTTTTGAATCAAGACAGAGAATAGATAAGAACAAAAAGAGAGATTGACAAGAATAGGACACAACTCAGTACACAGAGACTCCTTGAAAATATTCTGTCAACAAGAATTCTGAAGAACACTCATCAAAAAGAGATCAATCTTTCAAACAATCTTCAGATCTCTTCAGCTCTCAAAGTGTTCAAGGCCAACATCATTTCAAGACTCCAGACACTCAACATTTCAGCTTGCTGAAATCATCTTTTGCTGGAGATCTATCTTTGAAGGCCTATCACCCTCAACAAAGCTCTTCTTCCTGAAGATTTCAAGGATTCAGGAGGAGCTTTGACATCAATCCACATAGTCTTCTCAGTTGATTGAGAAAGAGAAGACTGCCATAACTCTCTCACCCCCACTCTGTAAAGGGTTTTTCAAACTCCCTTCAAAAGTTTGAATCTGGTTTTTGAGCACCTTGTCAAAAGCTCATTGGTGGCAAGACACCTGATCAAAAAATCTGTTTTGGTTTTTGAGCACCTTATCAAAAGCTCATTGGTGCCCAGGACACCTGATCAACTCATCCTGCAGTGGATTCCTACCTAGGGTGGTAGAAGAGTGGATGTACCCAAGTTTGGGGAACCACTATAATTCCTTGTGTCATCTGGTTCTGCATGTTTTCTTTTTGTTTCTGGCCTAGATTTTCTTGTGCTTAGTTTCTGCATAGCTTGGTTTTGTGATTAGTTTTATTTCTGCTTCCCTGCTTACACTCATTACAACAATTGTTGTAAAGCTTTGCAAAAGTTTTTCTTTGTGTTTTAAAATCACCATATACTCTATTCACCCCCCCTCTAGAGTATATCTGATCTAGTTTCCCCTTTCAAAGGTTGATCACCTTGTTGAAGTAATTATTAAAGTGGTACAAAGAGTATCAACACAAGAAGATCTAGCAGTTCAAGTGCAGATCTAAGAAGTTGGAGAGAGAGGGCTCCATCCAAGAAATCAGCCTCTGGAACTAGGCTGAGAAGAAGGATTCAGATTCAATTCTGGATCTTAAGTGGCAGAGGTCAAGGAACAACTGCAGATGATTCAGTCTTATTCAGTTCTACTCAAGAAGCTTTGAAGAAAGCTAAGTCAGGGTGAATCCAGCTGAGTTCTTCCAAGAACTCATCAAGAAACTCACAACTCCCCTCCTTTAATTCTGAGTTGTAGAGTTATTATTTGTAATACATTTTAACTTGTAGGATCCTTTGGATCTGAGTGAATTGTAAGCCTATATTTTTAAAGGCTGAGGGTAGGGCTTGTTAGCCTGAGTGTAGGAGATTGAGATCTCTGAGTGTAGGCCTTGTTGGCTGAGTGTAGGCCTTGGTTAGCTGAGTGTAGGCCTTGATTGGCTGAGTGTAGGCTTTGGGATAAAGCTGAGTTGTAAGGCTTTGGGCCTGAGGTGTAGGAACTAATTTGGGTTCTGAGACAGTGGAGAAGTTTGACCGAATCTAGTACACTGCTAGATAGGCGAAGGGGGAAAGTGGATGTACCCATATCTTGGGGAACCACTATAAAACACTGTGTGCTGTGCTGTGATTGTGCTGTGGATTAGCTGTGTATGTTTTGTTATTGTTGTGTGCTGTGCAAAAGTAGTTAGAAATCTGTGATATAACTGTTTGGCTGCCAACAAAGTTAGAAAAGGATTAGGTCACCTATTCACCCCCCCTCTAGGTGTTTAGGTACCATATCTTTCAAGTGGTATCAGAGCCAGGTTCCTTAAAACAAGGACTAACAGTCTGAGGAGATCCTGTTTGGCAGATTCAGTGTAAGGGAAAACACAGATTCAAGAAATTCAAGAAAATCAAGAAACATGGGTTCCTATGAGAATCACAAGGAATTGGGTTATATAAAATTACCCATATGCAGGAAGGAGATCTTTGGGATCTGGAAAGAAAGGGTAAGGCTGTTTATGGAGGCCTCAGACCCTAGAATCTACATCACAGTAAAGGAAGGGCCTTATGTGCCCATGAAGATTTCAGTTCTAGATGCAAACCAGAGAACTCCAAAGGATTTCTCTGAGATGACTAAGGATGAAATTGTCCTGGCCACCATGGACAAGAGGGCACAGAACATAATAGTGAGTGCCATTGATGACGCAACTTTTCAGAACTTAATTCACTGTAAAATAGCAAAAGAGATGTGGGATACTCTCATTGTTTATATGGAAGGTTCTGAAGAAGTTAGGCAAGATAGGAAGTCCTTGCTAAATCAGGAGTATGAAAGCTTTAGGCAAGGAAAGGGTGATAGCATCACTGAGTGCTATAAGAAATTTTACAGAATAGTTAATGAACTCATGTCTTATTGAAGAGAGTTCAGTAACTATGAACTAAATGACAAGTTCCTAAGGTCCCTAACCAAAGATTGGGACACCAAGATCTGTGCCATAAGAGAAATGGCTAAGTTGGGAGAAATTCCTCCTCCCATACTGTTTGGCAAGCTATTGTCTTATGAAATGCAGTTAACAGTGAGAAAAGAGGAGGAGAAATCAACAAGGACTGAGCACAAAGAAAGAACTGTTGCTTTCAAGACAGAATTTCCCAGAAAGTGCAGGAACAAGTCTTTAACTCCACCTCCAGAGGTAGTTGAATCAGAGTCTGATGAGTTTGTCAGCACAAAGTCTAATAGCAGTGAAAGTGATGAAGACTTTGCTGCTTTCACTAGACACTTTCAGAAGTTTTTGAAAAAGAAACAGTGGAGGTCAAGGCCTTCTACATCACAAGGAAAGGAAGACTCTTATCAGGAAAAGAGGTCTTCAAAGAATGACAAGAAAAGGACAAAATCAAGCAAGGCAACTGGTTCAAAGATTGTTTGCTATTGCTGCAATAGACAGGGCCATGTTATTGCAGATTGTCCAGAGAAGAGAAAGGAATCTGGTGACAGGAAAAAGACTCACTTCAAAGGGAAGAAAGAAAAGTCTTTTGTTGCTAAGAAGGAGAAGACTCTATCAGATATCTCTTCTTCAGAAACTGAGTCTGAGGCTGAAGCCTACATAGGGCTGTTTGCTGAAGAAGAAGAGGAAGAATTCATGCAGATCTTGGAGTCAATTTATGAACAAGAAGACAGTCATTGCCAAGGGCTAATGGCTTTGACAGAAAGTGCCAAAATCCTAGAGCAGCCAGGACCTAGTCAGGTACTAAGTTCAAGTTTAAATTCAGGTTCTTGTTCTAGTTCAGAATCAGATTCTTCTTCATCAAGTGATGAGAATATATCTGAGTCTGAGGAAGATATTCATCAGCTTATAGATGAATATAAGGTACTATTGCAAGCCTACAAGAAAAGCAAGACCCTAGCCAAAAGTCAGGCAAAGGAAATTGCTGATCTTAAAGCTGCTGCAACAGATTTTGAGAAGCAATTTGATCAAAAACTGAATGAGATAGCCAGGCTGAAACACATAACAATGATTCAGATGGGAACTATCACTTTTAAGAATGATCAAATTAAGTGTCTGGAGAACAATCTTCAGAAGGAGAAGGACTTGGTTGCTAGGTTTTTTAAACCTAAGTCAGTGTTACCCATAATTGATGAATTTGTTCATCACAAGGGTAAAACTGGACTGGGCTTTATTAGACCTGCAGGGACTGAGCAGTCCAAGTATAAGTCCAAGGGCAAAGCCCCAACATTCAACAAGCCTGCTGTAGTCAAGATAGCCAAGGCTGTACCTAAGCAAAGGTACAATAAATTTGAATGTTGGTGCTATGGCAAAGTTGGCCATTTTGTAGTAGACTGTTGGCACAATGTGAGTGCCAAAGTGAGTTCCAAACTACCTGTTGGAAAGCCAGTAGATAGGTTTGTCAAATTGCAAACTAACAATCACCAAGGACCCAAGAATACTTTGGGTTCTAAGGTTCATTAATTTGTTTTGCAGGTCAGTCCAAGTGGCCATACCCCTACATGGTACTTGGACATTGGATGTTCCAGACATATGACTGGAACTAGGGGACTACTGAAGGACTACATTCCAATCAAAAATGGTCCTAAAGTGACCTTTGGTGGTTCTGAAAAAGGAATCATCAAAGGGTTTGGTAACATTTCTTCAAACTTAGTTACCATTACTCAAGTGGCTTATGTTAAAGGGTTGAAACACAACGTAATAAGTATAAGTCAATTAAGTGATGTAGGGTATGACATCTCATTTGTTAAAAATGGTTGTCATATCAAGAGGTCAAGTGATCAAGAGATCATTTTGACAGGATATAGGAAGAGGAATGTCTACTGCCTAGACATTATGATTGAGAACAATGGTTCTCCAGTTTGTCTTGTAGCTGATGAGATAGTCTCTCATTGTGTCAAATGGCACAAGAGGCTAGCCCATCTTAACTACAAGACTATTAGCAAACTCTTTAGCAAAGAGTTAGTGAGGAATGGTCCTCAAGTTAAGTGTGTCAAAGATGGTATTTGCTCAACTTGTCAAAAGGGCAAGCAGACTAAATCCACCTTTAAAAGCATAGAAAACAATGATGCTGTGAGGTGTTTGTACCTCTTGCATTTGGATCTCTTTGGTCCAATGCCAGTTCACAGCTTAGGTAGGAAGGTCTATACCCTTGTAGTTGTAGACGACTACTCAAGGTTTTCCTGGGTGTTCTTTTTAAGACAGAAATCCGAAACACCTAGTGTCTTCTACAGCTTTGTCAAGCAAATTCAGAATGAACTAAATAGTACTGTGGTCAAAATTAGAAGTGACCATGGTACTGAGTTTCAGTCTGAAAGCATGACAAAACTATGTGAAGACTTTGAGATATTTCAAGAATTCTCTTCACCTAGAACACCTCAGCAAAATGACATTGCTGAGAGGAAAAATAGGACCTTGATAGAGGCTGGTAGAACCCTACTAAGTGATACATCACTGCCTGAGTATTTTTGGGCTGAAGTAGTTAACACTGCATGTCATGTTATAAATAGGGCTACCATCACTAAAGGACTTAACAAGACCCCCTATGAAGTTGTGAAAGGCAGGAAACCAAACCTATCCTACTTCAGGATCTTTGATTGCAAATGCTTCATACTTAACAATGGGAAGTCTTACTTAACTAAGTTTGCTGCCAAGTCCCAAGAGGGAATTTTTGTTGGGTACAGCAATAATAGTAAGGCTTATAGAGTATACAACTTGACTACACAAGTTGTAGAGGAGACTGTGCATGTAGTTTTTGATGAAACAAAACTTATTAACAATGAGTTGTCTAGTTCTATATGCAGCCCCACAGGTTTAACAAAGAAAATGGATAAGCTTACTATAGAAGAAGTGCCTGCTGCAAGACAGCAAGGAGAGGAGAGTAGCTGCTGTCCAGGGGGAGAACTACATGTGCCAGTTGCTGAAGAAATACAAGGTGTACAGCATGAAGCAGATGCTGAAGTGGTTCAACCAGAAGTGAGGATGCCTCCAGCCCACAGGCATCTTAGAGATCATCCAGTAGAGCTGATTATTGGAGATCCAAGACAAGAAGTTCAAACAAGGAGCAGAAATCAGAATGCTGCAATCTATTCCAGCTTTCTGTCACAAGTTGAACCTAAGAAGTTTGAAGAAGCAATACAAGATCCACAATGGACTGAAGCAATGCAAGAAGAGCTTAATCAGTTCAAGAGGTGCAAGGTTTGGGAACTTGTTCCTAAACCTAAAGACCACAATGTAATAGGAGTTAAGTGGATCTACAGGAATAAGATGGATGAACAAGGAGTCATCATTAAGAATAAGGCTAGACTGGTTGCTAAAGGATAGAGGCAAGAAGAAGGTATTGACTTTGATCAAACCTTTGCTCTAGTAGCCAGACTGGAAGCCATAAGAATGTTCTTGGGCTATGCAACCTATCAAGGATTCAAGGTATACCAAATGGATGTCAAGTCAGCATTCCTAAATGGTAATTTGAAAGAAGAAGTCTATGTGGAGAAGCCTTCAGGTTTTGTTGATCCAACTCTACCTCATTATGTCTATAGACTTAGGAAAGCTTTATATGGGTTAAAGCAAGCCCCTAGGGCTTGGTATGAAACCCTATCTAGTTTCCTCATTGAGAATAAGTTCTCAAGGGGGAAAATAGATAAGACTCTATTCCTTAGGAAATCCAGAGGCAAAGTCATACTAGTCCAAATATATGTAGATGACATTATATTTGGGTCTACTGAAAGCAGCCTTTGTAAAAAGTTTGCAAAACTTATGCAAGGTCAGTTTGAGATGAGTAGTATGGGAGAGCTGAAGTTTTTCTTGGGTCTCCAAGTTAAACAGACTGAGAGTGGTTTGTCCATTTGTCAGTCAAAGTTCACCCTAGAACTCATAAGGAAATATGGTATGGATTCATCCAGCACCATGAAGACTCCTATGGGGTCAAGTATGTCTCTTAGCAAGGATGATGCAGGGAAATCTGTAGATGAAACCTTGTATAGAGGGATAGTTGGCTCCCTATTATACTTGACTGCTAGTAGACCAGACATCATGTATGCTACATGTGTTTGTGCAAGGTATCAAGCATGCCCTAAAGAGTCTCATTTGACTGCAGTCAAAAGAATATTGAGATATCTAAAGGGCACTCCCTATCTAGGCCTCTGGTACCCTAGGAATGGAGATTTTGATCTAACAGGTTATTCAGATGCAGACTTTGCAGGATGCAAAGAGGATAGAAAGAGCACTACTGGAACCTGTCAATTCCTAGGTGGGAGACTAATTTCATGGAGTAGCAAGAAGCAAACCAGTGTGGCTATCTCCACAGCTGAGTCAGAGTATGTGGCTGCAGGAAGTTGCTGTGCTCAACTTCTGTGGATTCAACATTAGCTAGAGGACTATGGATATCAGGTAAGTAGAACTCCACTTTTCTGTGATTCTACAAGTGCTATTTCAATAGCTAATAACCCTGTATCCCATAGTAGGACAAAACATATTGAGATTAAATATCATTTTCTTAGGGAGCATGTAGAAAGAGAAGATATTTTATTAGAATATGTTAAAACAGATGAACAAGTAGCTGATATGTTTACTAAGCCACTAGAAGAAGCTAAGTTCAATAGATTCAAAATTGAACTAGAAATGATAAACTTAGAGTAAGTTTACAGATTTGAAAATGACTAAGTAAAAAGGTGTCGACACATAGACAAGTCTATGTCGACACAGAATAGTGGTGTCGACACTTCAGGAAAAAGGTGTCGACACATCTAGGAATATGGTGTCGACACTTCAGAATGTTAGTGTCGACACATGTCAAGTAGGTGTCGACACATCCTAAGTGGTGTCGACACTTAGTATTTACTCAGAAATTTCTAAGTAAAGTCTCGACAATGTGTCGAGATATGTTGTGTCGACACATAACCAAGTGTCGACACATAAAATCTGTTGACTGAACTTGTGTCGACACATATGTGTCGAGACATTATAAGTCAGTGTCGACACTTATTGCCAGTGTCGACACATTTTAAGCTAGCTGTCCCGCCTGTTCATCTTCAAAATCAGAAAGGTATAAATAGGGTTCTGTCTTTGTTTGTCGACACGCTTTCAAAGTTTCGAGACCAAAACTCCTGTGTCGACACCTCTCTTTTCTAAAGACAAATTCTACAAACCCTAATGACACCTAAGCTTGAGGAGAACGTTAACGAGGGCTATGAGCTAGTGCGCGGCGCGTTCGACGAAGCTGATCAAGAAATCAAGTCGGTGGTAACCCTAGTCACCGATTCTGGACTAGAATATCTTTTGTCTGAACCTACAAGGATTTGGAAGAAGGAAGTGCTTGAATTCCTTAATGGAGCTGCAGTCAATGAATCTGGATTCAGAATCAAATCCAGAGTTCATGAGACTAAGGTCAAGGTTACACCAAAGAATCTGAGGAAGGTGCTCCAGCTACCCAAAATTCAAGATGAAGAAGAGGTTACTGATTCAAAGACCAGAGAAGCTTTAACCTGGTGTGGTCTTGATCCTAAGATGAAGATAGGATCTGTGTTCAACAAAAAAGGCATGAATAACCAAGGAAAGTTCATGTCTGAGATTGTAGGAAAAGTCTTACTCAGCAAGACTGGAGGGCATGACAGAGTGTCTGCCTACATGTTTGAAATCATGACAAGAATAATCTTCACTCTGAAAACAGATTGGTCTCAAGTGGTGTATGAGAAAATTAAGGAAAGTCTGAAGAAGCCCAATCTGGGCAGGATCATTAGTCTTTACCTTGCTAGTATCATACCAGAAGTCATGAGTTCAGCTGCAGGAAGTAAGATCAACCACATGAGGAAGATGGATCAAAGGATATTTTCCAGATGGGATAGGGTGTTATCCAAGGAAATGCCTACCCCAGAGAAGACAGTTACTAAGAAAGATTCTCCTCCAAGGAAGAAAAGGAAGACAGCTCCTGTGGCACAGGAGTCCTCCAGCAGTTCAGGGAGTGAAGAACAAGTTGTTTTCACTCCTGATGACCATGAGGAAGTGGCTGCAGAGAGGACCCCTGCTGCTCAAGATATTGCTGAGATCCAGGGGGAGCTGCCTCAAGCTAGCCCCATCCATAGGGATCACAGCCAGGGGGAGCTACCAGGTGTAGAAGAACCCTCTACACTGGAGAGTGAACAAGCCACTAACATCATACAAGAGGTACTCATTGACCTAAATACATTGAATTTTTCTATAGTAGATTCTGATTTGTCTGATGTACATCAGCAAACTCAGCTAGACAGTCAAGTTCCAGATATTGTTTTAGAAGACACATCTGCTGTAGTTCAAGATGATACTTCTCAAGTGGTTGAAGAACCAAGAACTTCTCCTGCACAGTCTCCACCTGAATATACAATGGAAGATTTATTCCTAAATCTAGATCAAGAAGATTTTGATATGGACAAGGATGCTGCTGCTGAAGATAAGAGTGCTGCTGCTGAGGGGGAGCAAATGACAGTTCTGGAAGAGCCTTTAAGGCCAGAAAGTGAGAAAGCACCTGATGTGCAAGCTGACAAACCTCCAAGCCCTAAGGAAAGGGTTGAAATAACCGGCACTTCAGAATCTGAAGAAGATGAGGCTGCAAAGGCTAAAAAGAAGAAACTCTATGTCTTCAAGAGGAGAAGTCAGAGTTATAAGAATGCCTTGCAATCTATAGCCCCACAGCCTATAATTCAACATGCTCCAACAGTTGATTATAGTGCCTTACTGACTGCACTACAGATTAAAATGGATGAACAAAGAAAAGCAATAGAGGCTTATGTAGATGAAGGGCACAAAGCTTTACAATTTGATCTAGCCCAAGATATAAAGTCTATAAGGTTTGAGATGAACCTTAACAAAAAGGAAATGACAGACTGCTTCCACAAGGGTGGCAATGCAGTGGTGTATCTGGCTACACACCAAGAGAAGATAAAAGTACAAGTAGATGATATAACATTGAAGCAAGGATATGTGCTGGAAAACCAACTCAGAATGAATGACAATCTCACAAAATCTCACAATGCTATAGACACTGAATTGAAGAATAAGACTGCTGAACCCTGCAGTTAAGGCTGACTTTGATAAAGTATTTCAAGCTGCGATTACTGCTGTCAAGACTGCAATTCAAGATTCCCAGAAAGCCATCTCTGAACAACTTACAAAGCTAAAACCTTACTTTAAAGATGGAATCAGGTACTTGGATAGTCAAATCAGATTCCAGAAGGATGATGTAAGAGATCATGTTGCCCAAGAAGTCATAAAGGGGGAGAGAGTTTTAGTCAAAGCTAGCTCTGACCATGCAAAATGGATATCTAATTCCATCAGAGCTACACTGGGCTATCCTCCACTCTGTGATGATGACAATGTTGCTGAATCTGGGATTCAAAGTGCATATCTTGGAGGTGAGCAACCAGAGGTAGCTCAGGTCATATATCCTCCACCATATTTTGACATGGTGCAAGCTGATATTCACCAGATGTATAGCCCAACTGCAGGGAAGTCAAATGTTGTTCTGGAAAAGGTTGTTCAACCTATTTCTGTAGCTATGCAAGAGGCATTAGAGAAAGAAGAAGAGGCAAGGTTGTCAAAGAAGAGGTTTAGGGAACAAGCAGAACAAAAGCCAGATTTTGAACAGTGGAGCCCTACCTCTAGGAATATAATTTTAACTGCATGGAAAGCTGCCAAGGACAATGCTCATGAAAGGAACAAGTGGTTCTCTGAAGCAGAATGGAGGAAACATGAAATAAGACAAGAGGCTATTGTTCAATATAGAAGAAAGGCAAAGATGGGAAAGCTACCTCCTACTGCAGTGGAGCCTAGCAAGTACTTTCCTAAGCCATACCACTATTTTGAGAGGTAGAAAATCAAAGCAGAAGAGCTGAAGAAGAAGGACTTAAAAGGCAAGAAGCCTGCTGATGCTGCAACTGCTGAAGCTACTGTCAAAGCTCAAGTCCAACCTGGCAAAGGCATAGTTATCAAAGAACCAGACCAGAAATAGATTAAGAAATTACTTAAAGATTATTTTGTAATCTTTTAAATGTAAAACATTTTTGTAAACCATTGAAGGTGTATTAGAAAAATGTTAGAAAAATATATGATAAATATATTTCATGATTGTTCTGTAAATGTGTCTATTTCTTGATTATTCTGAAATGATGAATGTGTGAATTTCTACATGTTTATGTTTACCCTGCTGAATATAATCTGCTGTACATCATTTTGTAATTTTAATTATGGATGGTGTATATCATTGACTAATGGTTATGACTTCTCCAAATAGGGGGAGATTGTTGGGTACATTGATCAAATGTACCTGATTTGAAGAAGCCTCACCCAACTCAATGATATACATCATAATGTATTTGATGTATGTTGAGTTTACTTGTACAGGTTAAGAAAGTACTGGACTGAAGCAAAAAGTTTCTAAGTTCATGTGTCGACACCCAGAGGGAAAGTGACGACACTTAAGAAAGCTTGTGTCGACACCCAGACAAGCAGTGTCGACACTTGGAGTCATTGTGTCGACACCTGGGATGTAGAGTCGACACCAGACAGATAGTGTCGACACTTGGAGCTGTGTCGACACTCAGTGAAGAAAAGTGCAGACAGAAAGTGTCGACACAAGGAGCTGTGTCGACACCCAGTGAAGCTGAGTCTACACCAGAAAGTGTCGACACTTGGAGCTGTGTCGACACTCAGCAAAAGTCTGCAGAGTCTAAGTACAAGTGTCGACACTCAACACAATGTGTCGACACTATGCAGAAGAGTCAACACTTGAAGTAAGTGTCGACACCCAGCACAATGTGTCGACACTCAACAGAAGAGTCAACATTTGAAGTATGTGTCGACACCCAGAACAATGTGTCGACACACAGCTGAAGACTCAACACTGGAAGAAAGTGTCGACACATGGAGCTGTGTCGACACTTAGCAAAGAACAGAATTATTTCCAAAATATTTTAAGTACAAGTGTCGACACTAAAGGAATGTGTCGACACTCAGCTGAAGTCTCAACAAGAAGAAGGTGTGTCGGCACAAGGAGCAGTGTCGACACTCAGCAAGAATCAACATAGAAAACTATGTGTCGACACCAAGAAGCAGTGTCGACACTTAACAGATTCAACACAAGAGGTTGTGTCGACACAAAGGTGATGTGTCGACACTTAGAAGAATACAGCTAAAGAAAGAAGATGAAGTACTTGTGTCGACACTCAATTTCAGTGTCGACACATGAAGAAGAATCTGTGTCGAGACATACAAGGATATGTGTCGACACCTTGTAGACTTGTGTCGACACTTACAAAGCATGTGTCGACACTTGGTCTATAAGTGTTGACACTTAAAGACAGAAAGTCTCGACACTTTCAGACAGTTAGAGAATTTCAAGAAATGACTGGATGATTTGACAGCTGCCGTTCCAGCCGGTCTACAGCACCTGTCAGAGATATCAGAAGTCAGTTATGGACCGGTCCAGCAGGTTACCATGAAGAAAGCCTATAAATAGGCACCTACAGTTTACAGAAACTGTTGTTCAGAGTTGTTGAAGTTGTTGATCAGATTATTGTTAAGGTTGATCACCTTGTTGAAGTAATTATTAAAGTGGTACAAAGAGTATCAACACAAGAAGATCTAGCAGTTCAAGTGCAGATCTAAGAAGTTGGAGAGAGAGGGCTCCATCCAAGAAATCAGCCTCTGGAACTAGGCTGAGAAGAAGGATTCAGATTCAATTCTGGATCTTAAGTGGCAGAGGTCAAGGAACAACTGCAGATGATTCAGTCTTATTCAGTTCTACTCAAGAAGCTTTGAAGAAAGCTAAGTCAGGGTGAATCTAGCTGAGTTCTTCCAAGAACTCATCAAGAAACTCACAACTCCCCTCATTTAATTCTGAGTTGTAGAGTTATTATTTGTAATACATTTTAACTTGTAGGATCCTTTGGATCTGAGTGAATTGTAAGCCTATATTTATAAAGGCTGAGGGTAGGGCTTGTTAGCCTGAGTGTAGGAGATTGAGATCTCTAAGTGTAGGCCTTGTTGGATGAGTGTAGGCCTTGGTTGGCTGAGTGTAGGCCTTGATTGGCTGAGTGTAGGCTTTGGGATAAAGCTGATTTGTAAGGCTTTGGGCCTGCGGTGTAGGAACCAATTTGGGTTCTGAGACAGTGGAGAAGTTTGGCCGAATCTAGTACACTGCTAGATAGGCGAAGGGGGAAAGTGGATGTTCCCATATCTTGGGGAACCACTATAAAACACTGTGTGCTGTGCTGTGATTGTGCTGTGGATTGGCTGTGTATGTTTTGTTATTGCTGTGTGCTGTGCAAAAGTAGTTAGAAATCTGTGATATAACTGTTTGGCTGCCAACAAAGTTAGAAAGGGATTAGGTCACCTATTCACCCTCCCCCTCTAGGTGTTTAGGTACCATATCTTTCAGATCTGAGCTGAAAGCCTATTTTATAAAGGCTGAGTGTAGGAGACTGTGTGCTCTGAGTGTAGGTCTTGTTGAAGACTGAGGTAGGGTCTTGTGCCTGAGTTGTATGAGACTTTGTTCTCTCAGTGTAGGTCTTGTTGAAGACTGAGTGGTAGGGCTTTGTGCCTGAGTTGTAGGAGTGGGGACACCCTGAGTTGTAGGAATCTGTTTGGGGTTCTGAGCTGTAAGATCTGAGGATCTGAGGAGAAGTGCTGAAGTTAGGCCGAATCTAGTACTCTACTAGGTAGGCGAAGGGGGAAAGTGGATGTACCCAGACCTTGAGGAACCACTATAAATACTGTGTGCACTCTGTGTATGTTTGTTTCTGTGGTTGCTGTGTTGTGATTGTTGTAGAATTGCATTTGCTGAACAGAATTTTTGCCTTAAAATTAAAAAAAGGAAAGTACACCTATTCACCCCCCATCTAGGTGGTTAGACACTATTTCTTTCAAGTGGTATCAGAGAGAGGTTGCTCCAAAAGGACATAACAGTCTGAGTAAGATCCTGTAGGCAGAATCAGAATAAACAAGAATCAAGAAAATGAGTTGTAGTGAGAATCACAAAGAGCCGGGGTCCATGAAATTGCCAATCTGTAGAAAAGAGATTTTTGACATATGGAAAGAGCGGGTTAGACTCTTTATGGAAGCATCTGACCCAAGAATATACATTACAGTCAAAGAAGCGCCATATGTGGCAATGAAGATATCCATTCTATATACAAATCAGAAAACTCCTAAGGACTATTCAGAAATGACCAATGATGAAATCATTCTGGCCACTATGGACAAGAGGGCCCAGAATATTATTGTTAGTGCAATTGATGATGCAACATTTCAGAACTTAATTCATTGTAAAACTTCTAAATAAATGTGGGACACATTAATAGTCTATATGGAGGGATCAGAAGAAGTAAGACAAGAGAGGAAGTCTTTGTTAAATCAGGAATATGAAAGCTTCAGAGAAGGAAAGTATGATAGCATTACTGAATGCTACAAGAAGTTCTATAGGATAGTAAATTAATTGATGTCCTATGGAAGAGAATTCAACAACTATGAGCTGAATGACAAGTTCTTAAGATCCATGACTAAGGACCGGGACAACAAGATTTGTGCCATTAGGGAAATGGCCAAATTAGCTGATATAACTCCTCCAACTTTGTTTGGAAAACTGTTATCTTATGAGATGCAGTTATTAGCTAGAAAGGAGGAAGAGAAGACTACTAGAGTGGAGCACAAGGAAAGATCTGTGGCCTTCAAAACTGAAGCCACTAGGAAGTATAGAAGCAAGTCTCCATCTCCACCTCAAATAGTTGCTGAGGCTGTGACAGATAATTCAGAAAGCAAGAATTCAGATAGCAGTGAAAGTGATGAAGACTTTGCAGCTTTCACTAGGCATTTTCAAAAGTTTCTAAAGAATAAGCAGTGGAGGTCTAAGCCTTCCACTTCTAAGCCAAAAGATGACTATTATCAAAAAAGAAAGTCATCAAGGAATTACAGAAGCAGATCCAAGCCAAGCAAAGCTACATCTTCAAAAATTGTGTGTTATTGCTGCAATAGACATGGACGTGTATTGGCTAACTGTCCTGAAAAGAGGAAGGAGTCAACTGACAAAAAGAAGACTCATTTTAAGGGCAAAAAAGAAAAGTCCTTTGTTGCTAAGAAAGACAAAAGTTTGACTGATCAGTCATCTTCAGAAACAGAATCAGAAGTTGAAGCTTATATTGGATTGTTTGCTGAAGAGGAAGAAGATGAGTTCATGCAGCTAATGAACTCAATTTATGAGCATGAGGATAATCAGTGCAAGGGACTGATGGCCTTATCTGAAGGAGACAAGATCCAGGATCAGCCTGGACCAAGTAAGGTAAAAAGTTGTTCTTATAGTTCAATTTCTAGTACTGAGTCAGAATCAGATACATCTGCATCAAGTGATGTGGGTGAGTCTGAATCTGAAGAAGATATTCATCAGTTAATTGATGAATATAGGGACTTGTTGCAGGCCCTGAAGAAAAGCAAAACCTTGGCCAAAACTCTGGCAAAGGAGATTGCTAGTCTTAAATTGGCTGATGCTGATTCAAACAAGTTGTTTGATCAGAAACTGAATGAAATAGCCAGGCTGAAGAACATTACTGTTATTCAGATGGGTACTATTACATTTAAGAATGATCAAATTATAAATCTGGAGGCTAGACTTCAGAAGGAGAGAGAGATTATAACAAGTTTTTCTAAACCAAAATCTATTTTACCTTTGATAGATGAGTTTGTACCTCAAAAGGGTAAGACTGGATTGGGGTTTACAAAACCTGCCTGGACAGCTAGGTCCAAATCTAAGGGTAAAGCCCCAGCACTAAACAAGAAGCCTGCATTTTCAGCCAGGGTTTTACCTAAACAAAGGTACAATAGATTTGAGTGCTGGTGTTGTGGCAAGATAGACCACTTTGCCATAGATTGTTGACACAATTTAAGTGTCAAGGAGAGTAGCAAACTGCATGCTAGAACAACTATAGGTAGTTTTGTTAAAGGTCAGACTAACCTGCACCAAGGACTCAAGAATTATTTGGGTTCTAAGGTTAAGTAATCTGTTTTGCAGGTGAGTCCAAGTGGTCATGCCCCTATATGGTACTAGGACAGTGGATGTTCCAGGCACATGACTGGAACTAGGGGGTTGCTGAAGGATTATACACCTATCAAGGATGGCCCTAAAGTTACCTTTGGTGGTTCAGAAAAAGGAATCATCAAAGGCTTTGGTAACATTTCTAGTAACCAAATTACAATTACTCAAGTGGCTTATGTAAAGGGTTTGAAATATAACATCATTAGCATAAGTCAGCTGAGTGATTTAGGATATGACATCTCATTTGTCAAGGATGGTTGTCATATCAAAAGGTCAAGTGATCAAAAGATCATTCTAACAGGATATAGGAAGAGAAATGTCTATTGTCTTGACTTTGCATGTGAGAACAATGATTCTAATATTTGTCTTGTAGCTGATGAGAAAGTCTCACATTGTGTTAGATGGCACAAGAAACTGGCTCATCTTAACTATAAGACAATTGGCCAAATATTTAGCAAAGAGTTAGTGAGAAATGGTACTCAGGTTAAGTGTATAAAGGATGAGATATGCTCAGCTTGTCAAAAAGGCAAGCAGACCAAATCCACCTTTCATAGCCTTGAAAACAAGGATTCTGTGAGGTGTCTATACCTCTTGCATATGGATCTTTTTGGTCCTATGCCAGTTCACAGCCTAGGTTGGAAGGTCTACACATTTGTGGTTGTAGATAACTATTCAAGGTTTTCTTGGGTGTTTTTCCTTAGACAAAAATCTGAAACCCCAAGTATCTTATATAGTTTTGTTAAACAAATTTAGAATGAATTGGACAGTACAGTGGTCAAAATCAGAAGTGACCATGGTACTGAATTTCAGTCTGACAGTATGACAAAACTGTGTGAAGAATTTGGAAATTTTCAGGAATTTTCCTCACCAAGAACACCTCAGTAAAATGGTATTGCTGAAAGGAAAAATAGAACCTTGATAGAGGCTGGTAGAACCCTATTGAGTGACACATCTCTCCGAGAATATTTCTGGGATGAGACAGTAAACACTGCTTGTCATGTGATCAATAGGGCTACTATCACCAAGAGCCACAAGAAGACCCCCTATGAGATTATGAAGGACAAAAAACCAAATTTATCCTATTTTAGGATCTTTGGTTGCAAGTGCTATATCCTTAATAATGGTAAGTCTTATCTAACCAAGTTTGCTGCCAAATCCCAAGAGGGGATCTTTGTTGGGTACAACAATAATAGTAAGGCTTATAGTGTCTACAACTTGATTACTCAAGTTGTACAAGAGTTTGTTCATGTAGTTTTTGATGAAGCTAGACTTATTAACAATGAATTGCCAAGAAGTGTTTGCAGCTCCACAGGTGTAACTGAAAGAATGGACAAGCTTACCTTAACAGAAGGTTCTTCTGCAAGTCAGCAAGTGGAAGATGGTGGCTGTTGTCCAGGGGGAGTACAAGATACTCCTGATACTGAAGAAGACCAAGAGGTGCAGCTAAATGAAGAGACTGAAGATATACAACCTGAAGACAGGCTGCCTCCAGCAAATAAACACTTAAAGGATCATACAGCCAATCAAATAATTGGAGATCCCAGACAAGGAGTGCAAACAAGGAGCAGAAATCTAAGTACAGTTCTTTACTCCAGTTTTCTATCCCAAGTAGAGCCAAAGAAGTTTGAAGAAGCAATCCTAGACCCTCATTGGATGGAGGCCATGCAGGAGGAGCTGAATCAATTCAAAAGATGGAAGGTCTAGGAGCTAGTTCCTAAACCCAAGGAACACAACATTATTGGAACTAAGTGGATCTTTAGGAGCACGTTGGATGTGAATGGAACATAATAAAGAATAAAGCTAGACTTGTTGCAAAGGGATATAGGCAGGAAGAAGGTATTGATTTTGATCAAAACTTTCCTCCAGTAGCAAGACTGGAAGCAATAAGGATGTTCCTTGCCTATGCAACATATCAAGGGTTCAAGGTATATCAAATGGATGTTAAGTCAGCTTTTCTGAATGGAAATCTGAAGGAAGAAGTCTATGTAGAGCAGCTATCGGGTTTTGTTGATTCTCTTAAACCTGATTATGTATATAGACTTAGGAAGGCTTTGTATAGGTTAAACCAAGCCCCAAGGGCTTGGTATGAAACCCTGTCTAGTTTCCTCATTGAGAATAAATTCTCAAGGTGGAAAATAGACAAGGCTCTATTCCTTAGGGAATCCAGAGGCAAGATTATCTTAGTCCAAATATATGTAGATGACATAATATTTGGGTCTACAGAAAGTAGTCTTTGCAGAAAGTTTGCAAAACTTATGCAAGGATAATTTGAAATGAGCAGTATGGGGGAACTTAAGTTCTTCTTGGGTCTCCAAGTTAGACAGACTGAAGATGGATTATCCATATGCCAGTCTAAGTTCACCCTAAAGTCGATAAGGAAGTATGGTATGAAATCATCCACTACCATGAAAACTCCTATGGGGTCAAGCATGTCTCTAAGCAAATATGATGCAGGGAAACCTGTAGATGAAACTTTGTATAGTGGGATAGTTGGCTCCCTACTGTATTTGACTGCTAGTTGACCAGATATCATGTATGCTACATGTGTCTGTGCTAGGTACCAAGCATGCCCTAAAGAATCTCATCTGACTGCAGTCAAAAGAATTTTGAGATATCTTAAGGACACACCTTATCTAGGTCTTTGGTACCCTAGGAATGGAGATTTTGTACTGACAAGTTATTCAGATGCAGATTTTGCAGGCTACAAGGAAGACAAAAAAAGCACAACTGGAACCTGTCAATTCCTAGGTGGAAGGCTGATATCATGGAGTAGAAAGAAGCAAACAAGTGTGACTATCTCCACAGCAGAATCAGAGTATGTTGCTACAGGAAGTTGCTGTGCTCAACTTCTATGTATACAACATCAATTAGAAGATTATGGTATTCAAGTAATTAGAACACCCCTATTTTGTGATTCTACTAGTGCTATTTCTATTGAAAACAATCTTGTCTCCCATAGTAGGACTAAGCACATAGAAATAAAATATCATTTTCTAAGAGAACATGTGGAAAAAGAAGATATTTGCATAGAATATATTAATACAGATAATCAACTAGCTGATATGTATACTAAGCCCTTAGATGAAACCAAATTCAATAAGTTTAAAATTGAATTAAGGATGATAAACTTAGAATAAGTTTTCAAAATTGGCTAACTAAAATGGTGTCGACACACAGAGTTGTCTGTGTCGACACAGAAAAGTGGTGTCGACATTTCAGAGAAATGGTGTCGACACATCTAGACAGTCAATGTCGACACTTATGAGAATTAGTGTCGACACACTACAGGAACCTGTCAATTTCTAGGTGGAAGGCTGGTGTCATGGAGTAGCAAGAAGCAGACCAGTGTGGCTATCTCCACAGCTGAGTCAGAATATGTTGCTGCAGGAAGTTACTGTGCACAACTCTTATGGATTCAACACCAACTAGAAGACTATGGTATTCAAGTAAGTAGAACACCTTTATTTTGTGATTCTACAAGTGCCATTTCTATTGCAAATAATCTTGTCTCACATAGTAGGACTAAGCACATAGAAATTAAATACCATTTTCTTAGAGAACATGTAGAAAAAGGAAATATTTCACTAGAGTATGTTAAAACAGATAATCAGTTAGCTGATATGTTTACTAAGCCCCTAGATGAAACCAAATTCAATAAGTTTAAAATTGAATTAGGAATGATAAACTTAGAATAGTTTAAAAATTAGCTAAGTAAAATAGTGTCGACACATAGAGTTGTCTGTGTCGACACACAGAAGTGGTGTCGACATTTCAGAGAAATGGTGTCGACACATCTAGACAGTCTGTGTCGACACTTGACAGAATTAGTGTCGACAGATGCAGAGTATGTGTCAACACATCCAGGGTGTTGTCGACACTTAGGATTTACACAGAATTCGTCGAGTAGAGTCTCGATTAATCGTCAAGCTGAGATGTATAAGTGTCGACACATATATTCCGTCGACTATATATTTGTGTCGACACATAGTTGTCGAGACATTAGAAGTAAGTGTCGACACTTTTCAACAGTGTCGACACATTTCAAGTATTTTGACGCGCCTTTTCACCTTCGATTTTAGAAAGGTATAAATAGGTCTTCACCGTTGTTTGTCGACACACTCACCATAGTTTCGAGACCAAACTTGTGTGTCAACATCTCTCTTCTTTAAATTCAAAATTTATTCAAACCCTAATGGCGCCCAAGTTAGAAGAGAACATTAATGAAGGTTATGAGCTCGTGCGACACGCCTTTGATGACGCGGAACCAGAAATCCAAGGTGTGGTAACCGTAGTTGCAGAGACTGGGTTAGAGTATCTTGTTTCAGAACCAATCAAGATATGGAAGAAGGAGGTCCTCGAATTCTTTACTGGAGCTACACTTGATGAAACTGGACTCAAGATTAAGTCCAAAGTTCATGGGGCAAAAGTCAAGATCACCCAGAAAAAGTCTAAGAAAAGTTTTACATCTCCCTAGAACTAAAGAAGAGGAAGATGTACCTGCTTCAAAGACAAGAGAGGCACTGACATGGTGTGGACTTGATTCAAGCCTGAAGATTGGATCAGTTTTCAACAGGAAAGGCATGAACATGCAGGGCAAGTTCTTGTCTGAAATAGTTGGCAAGGTAATTCTGAGCAAGCCTGGTGGGCATGATGGAATATCAGCTCACATGTTCAGTTTGATGACCAGGATAATTTCACAACTTAAAACTGATTGGTCTGTAGTAATGTTTGATAAGATAAAGGAAAGTCTAAAGAAGCTAAATCTGGGTAGGATTCTGAGTTTATACTTAGCTGGAAGTATCACTGAAGTGATGAACCAAGCTGCTGGATCTAAGATAAACCATATGAGGAGAATGAATGTTAGGATTATCTCAAGGTGGGATAGAGTGTTGACAAAGAAAATGCCAACTCCAGAAAAGGAAACACCTCAGAAGAAGAATAAGAAGACAACCATTGTGGCTCAAGAATCCTCAAGTAGCTCAGAGGAGCAAGTGGTTTTTAGTTCTGATGATGGAGAAGATGACAATGCTGGACAGTCACCAGCAAGACAAGAAGATGTCCAGAGGCAGGGGGAGCTACCATCAGCTAGCCCTATTCACCTGGATCCACTCCAGGGGGAGCCTCAACATGTGGATGAGCCAACTCAATTAGATAGTGAAAGGACTACCCAAATAATTCTTGAGGTAATCAATGAAGTTAATCAATTAAATTTCACTATTGAAGATGAAGTTTTGACTGACTCATTACTTGATGTTGATCAGCAAACCCAGATACATAGTCAACCACAGGATGTGGTCATGGAAGACACATCAGTTATAGAAAATGCTCCTGAGATAAGAGATTCTCCTGTACAACCTCAACATTAGTTTACACTAGAAGAGCTGTTCCCTGATCTTATACAGACTGATTTTGAGAGAGAGAAAGCTGCTGTTGAGGGGGAGCCAGCTAATATTGAGGGGGAGCATGTAGAGGAAACTGCCAGAAATGAGACTGAGGAGCAAAGGAATGCTGAGGAGCTACCAAGGACTTAGAAGGATTTACCTACTAGTCCTAAGGACAGGGTAAACATTGCCAGTACATCTGATTCTGAAGATGAAGAGGCCGCTAGAGCCAAGAAAAGAAAGTTCCAGGTCTTCAAGAGAAGAAGCCAGACCTACAAGAAATCACTGCAAACCATAGTTCCACAACAAGCCCCAAATGCTGACTATAGTTTTTTGTTGGTGGCTTTGCAAATCAAGCTGGATGAGTAAAGAAAGGCTATGGAAACTTATATGGATGAGCACCATAAGGAACTACAATTTTCCTTAGCTCAAGACATAAAGTCCATAAGATTTGAAGTGAATCAACACAAGAAGGAAATGACTGATTGTTTCCATAAAGGAGGAAATGCAGTGGTCTATCTGGCTACTCATCAAGAGAACATAAAGAAACAGGTTGATGACATAGCAGTAAAACAAGGATATGTCCTGGAAAATCAGATTAGGATGAATGACAATCTGACTGCTTCTCATAATGCCATTGTAAGTGAAATGAAAAATATAGCTACTGCCCAGACTGCTGTAAGTGCTACTGCTAAAGAAGCGTTTGATAAGCAATTACAAGAGAGCCACACTGCTGTTAAAACTGCCATTAAAGATTCTCAAAAGGCTATCACTGAAAAGCTCCAAAGGTTAAAACCTTTTTACAAAGATGAAGTTAATTATTTGAATGCTCAGATAAGGTTTCAGAAGGATGATCTTAGAGATCATATAGAAAGAGAAGTCATAAAGGGGGAGAGGGTATTAGTCAAAGCAGGCTCTAACCATGCTAAATGGATTTCAAACAGCATCAGAGCTACCCTTGGATATCCACCTTTATGTGATGATGATAATGTAGCAGAGTCTGCAATAAATCCTGCATATTTTGGAGGAGAACAGGCTGAAGTAGCTCAGGTAATCTACCCTCCAGCTGATTTTGACATAATACATCAGGAGGTACAATCTATGTATAGTCCTCCTGAGGGTAATCAGAATATTATTATTGAGAAAGTAGTACAGCCTGTGCCAGAGACACTATTAAAAGAGCAGGAAGCCCAATTATCTAAGAAGAGGTTCAGAGAGCAGGCTGAATTAAGGCCAGACTTTGAGCAATGGAGCCCAACCTCTAGGAATATCATATTGACTACTTGGAAGGCTGCAAAGGATAATTTCCTAGAGAGGGGAAAATGGTATTCTGACCAAGAGTGGAAAAAACATGAAGCTAGGCAAGAGGTCATTGTTCAATACAGAAGGAAGGCTAAATTAGGGAAGCTACCTCCTAATGCACAGGAGCCTAACAAGCATTTCCCTAAGCCTTATCATTATTTTGAGAGACAGAAGATAAGTGCTGAAGAACAGAAAAAGAAAGATCTTAAGGGAAAGAAGCCTGCTGATGACAATGATGCTCCAGTTCAAGCAAAGATTCAATCTAAAAAGGACATTGTTATCAAGGAGCCAGAGCAGCCATATGATAGAATTTTCTTAAATTTACAACCTTGTAATCATTTGCATTAAACTTCATGTAAACTTTTGATTAATAAATCTTTTGGAAGTTGTAAAAACAATGTTTAATGTTCAATCTATTACATTGTTATTCTGAGATAATTGTTTATACATGTTTTGTTTATATATGTTTAGTTTTTACCCTGTCATATAATACTGTTTTACATCATACTGAGAATATGTTATGTATGGTGTATATCATTGACTAAGGGTTATGACTTCTCAAAATAAGGGGAGATTGTTGGGTACATTGCAATATATGTACCTGATTTAAAGAAGCCTCACCCTACTCAATGATATACATCAAGGTGTATTTGATGTGTTTTGAGTTTATATGTGCAGGTTAAGTAATTGCAGGAAAAACATAAAAGTTTCTAATTCCATGTGTCGACACCTAGAGGTGAAGTGTCGACATTTATGAAGGCTAGTGTCGACACTTAGAGAAGCTGTGTCAACACTTCGAGTAATTGTGTCGACACCAGAAAAGGCAGAGTCGACACCAGAAGAAAAGTGTCGACACATACAGGCAGTGTCGACACACAGTGAAGAATTATCAACATAATCTGTGTCGACACTTAGAGGCAGTGTCAACACCCAGAGAAACTTTGTCGACATCAAAAGTGTCGACACCAGGAGGCTGTGTCGACACTCAGCAAACTTCAACAAAGGTAAAGTACTTGTGTCGACACAAAGGAGATGTGTCGACACTCAGCAAGTTTCAACATATGAAGGCATGTGTCGACACAAACGAGATGTGTCGACACTCAGTAAGTTTCAACACAAGAAGGTATGTGTCGACACAAAGGAGTTGTGTCGATACACAACAGAATTCAACTAAGTATTAAAGAAGAAGTATTTGTGTCGACACACTCAACTAGTGTCGACACATTCAATAGAAGGCTTGTGTCGACACACAGGATCAGTGTCGACACATTCTGAAGAAGCAGTGTCGAGAAGCTGTTACAACAACACAAGGAGTTGTGTCGACACCATCAAGGCTAGTGTCGACACTTAGTCTACTTATGTCGACACTTAGTCTATTTATGTCGACACATAATGACTATCTGTCTCGACACTTTCAGACAGTGACAGTGATTTCAAGAAGTGACTGGATGACTTGACATCTGCCATTTCAACCGGTCAACTGCAACTGTCAGAGTCGTCAGAAGGTTATTAGAAACCGGATCAGCCGGTTACCTTGGAGGAAGACTATATAAAGACCTTTCTCCTTCAACAAAAGAATCACAAGGGAGATTACAAACAGATCACAATTAATCAAGAGATGTAACAACACAAAAGAAATATACGTGATTTTTTTGGTGGTTTTTAGGAGGGAATGTTTTTGCTATATAAATATATATACATTTTTAATAACAAAATATTATACATTTTTGGTTTTTAGTTTTTGAGGGTTTTTTTTGTTTTTAGTTTTTAGATTTCTTTATTTTTAGTTTTTAGATTTTTTAATTTTTTTGTTTTTAGATTTGTTAGTTTGTTAGTTTTTTTAAATTGTTTAGGAAACGATATCATTTCATTTTTTTTGTTTTTATAAATAATAATAATATAATAAATTTTTAAGTTTTTGTTTGTTTTTTTAAAGTAGTATTATTATTAGTATTATTATTAGTAATTTTTGTTGGCCATTTTTGTTATATATATAAATAAAAATAGGTAAAAGTAATAGTTTTTCAGAGTTCGAAATATCAGCACGAAAAATCTCCGGCAATGGCGCCAAAAACTTGATGGTTTACCAAGTCCCCGACAATAGTGCCAAAAACTTGGTGGTTAAAACTCGCGGCGCCCCGCAGGTTTATTTTTGGAAAAGCGGTTGATTTTATTTTGGAAGGATGGAGCGGGCGGATTTATTATTTATAAAAAAGTTGAAACCAAGTTTTAACGAAAGCAGGCAAGTGCACCTATCACGTGTAGTACAGGATATTCATGTGAGGAATATCGGGGACTTATTGTTCTCGGGGACGGGTTGATTATTTCTACTCTTCCTTGGAGGGGACTATTATTTTACCGAAAATAACTTGTCGTGTTATTATTTATATATATAAAAACATAAAATAAACATTTAAAAAAAGCCGATGAAGAAATAGCGCATCGATATCAAATCGAATTTGAACTAAAATAACTTTTAAAAAATAGAGATCCTAAATTTCAAATTAATTAAGGCGGAGACTTGGCCGTGGAGGTTCCACAAAAATGAGCTCACCTATCTCTAGGACAATCGCTCATCTGAACATTAAGACTATTCGACCGGGCTCTCGTCTGACGAAGGATTCCTCTTAATGCCCACATTATGCTAAGAACCCCTCTATTGGGTGGGGAATCAAATCCGGTAGAATTTAGCGCCTCCTCTCTCGAGGGTTAGGGCAGAACTCTCTTTACCCAGGGGTGATTGGTCCATACGCACGGCCTCTCGGCTAGCTAGCATATGGACTACGGAAATAGAGCCCACACATTGATATGCGGTTCTATACGTCGTAAACCCGGGGCAAATCTTAAGTAATTTTAACTAACGAGAAAAAGAGGACCTTTTTTAAAGCGATTTTATCTGTCCCAATGCTCTTCGATACTGAGGGCTAAGAGCGGTTAGCCACTCTTCGGAATGGGGACGGCTTGCGAAAAGAAAATTGCATAATTGAAAAGTGCGAGTCCTACCCAAACGAGTAGGTGAGAAATGAAGGCAGTAAAAGAAAGAAGTAAAGAAAGCAGTAAAATGCAAGTCCAACTCAAACGAGTAGGCGAAAAATGAAGCGATAAAATTGCGAGTCCTACTCAAATGAGTAGGCGGGAAATGAAAACATTAAAATGACAAGTCCTACTCAAATGAGTAAGCGGGAAATTAAAGCAGTAAATGCGAGTCCTACTCAAACGAGTAGGCGAGAAATGATGAGTCCTACTCCAACGAGTAGGCGGGAAATTAAAGCTGAAAATACAAGTTCTACTCAAACGAATATGCGGAAATTATGAGTCATACTCAAACGCGTAGGCGGGAAACTAAAGCGAGTACGACTCAAATGAGCAGGAGGAAATAGATGCACACACACTCACTTTACAGTAATAAAACACACTCACTCTACAGAAATAAAAACACACACACTCTACTAGAATAAAAATAATAAAATCAAACTCATACACTCAAACACACATAGAAAAATAAAGAAAAACAAGATAAAACAAATAAAAAGAAGATTGCTTAAGGAGGGGCACTCAGATGAATTCCAATACCATATATGGAGAAGAAAAACACATATTTTATTAAGACAAAAAGGAGATTACAATGCTAAACATAAAAGAGAGTGGGAGAAATTTCCCTTACATAGCATGGAATAACACCTAAGCAGCCCAACTCTTAAGCAAAATGGTTCAAAAAACAGAACTCACAACACAAATAAAGAAGTTCTATTTATAGGCAAAAAATTCGGGTAGCACTCCCCAGGTCACGGGCGTGTCGGGGGGGGGGGGGGGGGGGCGTCAATACTGTTGCTGAGTTGATGTCGAGCATTTATTGATTGTTGACTATGGGGTTGTACACGTGGAAGTCACAGGCGTGACCCTGCTATCACGGACGTGTAGGTGTGGCGTGTAACATCTCGACTTTTATTGGGCGACCAAAGCCCTAGTGGGCCCAATAAAAGTGGCTCGAACCCTACCCATGACCCGGTGGGAGATAGCCCTTGGCAGGAAATAGAGTTAGAGAACTCCGAATTGAGTTCTATCGATTCCTATGACCTCATATAACCTAGAAGCGTGCATCGGAACTTGTCGCGTCATAATCCGAGATCTAACTACAGATTTAGACACTTTGACCGTTTTAGCGCGCTGTGGCGCGCAAATTTTGGACTTTCGCCAAACGGACTACGATTCAACCCCAGTCAGAGGCGTTGGAGTCGTGTGGTCAATACGAAGTCAACGGAAGTCATCCTAGTCAATTTCGACGACAATTGGTCAACTCGTTGGCAAATCAAGCATATTCGTGCACCAAAACGTGTGTCGCACACCAATTGTGACGCGACACCCGAACTTTGACACGATCCCGATGACCTGGACCCACTTTGACTTTGACCATCATAGGGGGACCCACCCTAGGGTTGAGTTGGTCAAACCCCCCTAAAAACACACTTTTTGGAATTCTTTCCAAATGGGGGCCCCACCCTTCTTCATGACCACTTAAGGTATTGCACCTCACCCACTTTGGCCCCCCCAACCAGCAAACAAAACAGCCCACTACAAGTGGAGGCCCACAACTATATATATATATATATATATATATATATATATATATATATATATATATATATATATATCTTTCTCTCTCTCTCTCTCTCTCTCTCTTCCCCACCCTAAAGCCCAAGCCAAAAAGGGCTTAACCCCTTTTTCCCCATGTGGGAGAAATCTCCCTGACCTCCAGCTGTCCTTGGATAGCTGGACGGTGGGATTAATCCCTCCCTAAGGAGGGATTAATCCCACACCAAGTAGAGAAGGGGAGACCCCTCCCCACTAGCCTATAAAAGGCCCCCTCCCCCTCCTCCACCTCAAGCTCTCTGAACAACTCCTTCCCCCCTGCCCAACCCCCTACCGGAGCCCAGGTGGTCGGAAAAAAAGCCAAGCCAAGGGGCCTCCCCCTCCACCGCTCCCACCTTTAGCATGACCGACCAGGACGGCCCCTCCCGAGCCCACCAAACTCAGGTAGAGACTTTCTCCCTCCCCTTCCCTATTCTAGACGTCGTGTATGCGCCTCCCAGCGGCCGGAGCACCGCCGACTCCACCCGAGCCATGTTCCAGGCCAGGTGGGGCCCAAGGAGGAAAGCCCCTTCCCCAGCATCAATGGTGGCACTGGGGGAGTGCTAGACCACTGGGGGAGGCGACCCACAGCAGCGAAGAGTGGTGGTGCCGTCGGAAAACGCGGCTCCGGTGATACCTGCAAAACAGAGCAATGCTCTGTTTAGAGCTGGTGGCGGCGGCCGGCGGCGGCCGGTGGCATAAGGCCGGCGGGCCACCGTCGACGAGAAGCCCGACCCCCGGCGCGCCGATCGGTGCTGGAGCGGTAGGAGGCCAACCACCCGAGGAGCGGGGGTGGCGTGGTAGTGCCAGGAGCAGAGCCCCTGCCACCCTAGGCTCTGTGGTTGGGTTTTTCCAGCGGCAACCGGCGACGTCAGATAGCCGGACCATCGCCCAGAGGGTCGCCGGCCCCCGGCTAGTCGATCGGGGCCGACGACGGTGGCTAGCAGAGGTTGGCCTTCTGTGGTGGAGGCTGCCACCCTCCACACCGCCAGGAAGCACATCGGCCGCCCGATCTCCAGATGAGATCGGACGACCCTGATTTCCTTAATCCCCTCCCCCCGCCTCCTCTTCTGTTCCCTCCATAGCGGATACGTGGTCGATCCGCTGTGGGGAAGCACTGGCCTAATACGCTGTGCGGCTCGATCTCAGCCGCAGGATCCTTGTGATCTGCTAAATGTAGACCATTTTATGATCAAAAATTTGTAGAAATTTCTGGGCCAAACCTAGGCCCCTAGGGGAAAAATGGCCAACATGAAAAATATTCCCCATGATGAGGGCTTCCTCCACAAAAATATGGAGAATTTTTGGAAATGATTTGGTATTTTTAAAAGCAAAAATAAAATTTGTTTGGCCAAATTAAAAGCCCAAAATACTTTGGAAAATTATAAAAAACTTACTAGCCTCATTTTAGGCCCTCCTAAGGGTTATAACAAAATTTGGGGTCATGGGATAAGTTTTGACATTTTTCCTAAAGTTTGGAAACCTAGGGTCGCGCTCGCAACGCATTCCGCTCATTTTCTCTCAAAGGTGAAAATTGGAGTGCGCGACCACCCCTTTATAATCAAATAAGTAATTCAAACTATTTTATCGATGAGAGTGGTCGAGGAAAGTGACCAAGCTCTGGGAATTCCGAGATTTCGTAAAACCGTCGAGCGCCTCGACTCTCGGGTAAATTGGACACGCTCGGAAGGTGAGAGTACGAGTGATGAGTTAGGAGTTGTTCTCGACGACTAATAAGAATGTTACTCCTAACAAGCCCTTGATCCAATTAAGCCGTAATAAATATGGCGCAACCAAATTAATTGGATCCTAATAATTGGTGTAACCCAACGAAATCTCCTTTAAATCTGAGATGAAACTGAAGCCTCCTGGATGGAGTGATTGGACTACTAACCATTTTCTTTGTGTTTTCTCCAGTCTCGTACTGGTCAAGCTTACTTTAGTGCTTTCAATTAAGTACTACTCCATCTCATACTGGTCAAGCTTATTTTAATGCTTTCAATTCAGTACTACTCTAGTCTCGTACTGTCAAGCTTATTTTAGTACTTTCAATTCAGTACTACTCCAGTCACGTACTGGTCAAGTTTATTTCAATACTTTCAATTCAGTACTACTCCAGTCTCGAACTGGTCAAGCTTATTTCAGCACTTTCAATTCAGTACTACTCCAGTCTCGTGTTGGTCAAGCTTATTTCAGTACTTTCTATTCAGTACTACTCCAGTGTCATACTAGTCAAGCTTATTTCAGTACTTTCTATTCAGTACTACTCCAATCTCATACTGGTCAAGCTTATCTCAGTACTTTCAATTCAGTACTACTTTAGTCTCGTACTGGTCGCATTTCATTCCAATACTATAAATAAGCAGCATAATCACCGTACTTGTCCTCATTGCAATTTAATATTATAATCCCGGATCCTGCTCTGATGAGCAATCATTGTTAAAGTTGAGCCTTAGTTGCGGATAACCGGAGTTGAAGTAGTCCTCCAGGTATAAACCCAAATAATGCGCTCCCACGCTCCTTGACGAAAGTAGAGCTGAGTGCCGCCACCCGAAGTTTAAGCCTAGTAGGGCAGGCCGACGTAGACCCGGTGTGTAATATGATTGTCATTTGTTTGATTGTTGTAAATTTCTTGCGGTGAAATAGTGGCGGGTCAGTCCCTCCCGCAGACCCTTCGTACCGGTGCGGGAAGTTCGACGACTCAAGGTGATTGGGAGATGGGTACTACGGGTGACCGTTCGTTATATTATTCCCCGTCGGGTTTTCGTCCGCTGGTCGGCCAAAAAGATTCGCCGGATGTCCCTCACATCCAAGAGTACCCAAGGTTGTACGTTAGGGCCTGGGGTTGTGCGGTACTACCACCCCCAGAAGTGGCAGGACTAGCCACTGTCACCGACGGCCACATCGGTGAGGACCGCGGGGCTCGCTACCCTGCTGGAAACTGAAGCGGTCCAAACTATGTCGACATAGGGTTTGCGTGCACGGCTATGAATGCATGCGGTGTGTGCGCGGCTATGAATGCCTGCGGTGTGTGCGCAGCTATGAATGCCTGCGATAGAATTCAGGATGTGAAAACCTGATGTGCTGATGAGCTAGTGGAGCCTTGTTATAACTGATTTATATTGCTGCTGCTTTTTCCAATTATACTATCCTGCACTTTTTTATAGTTGCTCCTAGCTATGCATATATGAAATGTTGTGCTAACCCTCTCTTGCTTCGGCTATTTACTTTTGTTGGGTGGGTGTGTGCTCGTCCCCAGGATATGGATCCGGGGAGGAGATTTGTTTCCACTTAGTTCCGTGACTAATAGTTACCTAAATAACCATTCACAGGAAATGAAGCATCATAGTGACCCGCTACCGCAGGAGATTACGCCAGCAGCTAGGACTACTCGAGCAGATGCAACCCCGCCGTCTTCGGAATTTAGAGATGTGAGTACCGCCGAGCAGCATATGGAGTGAGAGTGTGAGGGTTATATGTAGTACATGTATAGCCCACGAGCTTATTTAAACGCTTAGGCTTCGGCCATAGAACCTCCGTATTATTATATAATATGTTATATATATCTGTAGTGGTTTCTGTTAATGCTTCCGCTATACTCTGATGGGTTGTGAATGTTGTGATTCGAGCCGAGCAAGGCGGCCATCTAGTGCTTAGATAGTGTCGATCGTTTCCCCTAAGGAGCACTGGGTGGACGTCTTGGGCCAGTAGTACCCCTCCGGCCCGACCTAGGCAAAAGGTTGGGGTGGGGGGTCTACAAATGGATCAGAGCCATCACGATTCATCCTTGTGGAGCAGTCTCAGGATCCATCCATCCCTCACTTCGTTCTGGGTTCGGGACGAACCTTGCAGCGGAAGCCTGGTGGACCCTAGTATAGAGGCTTAGGGATTCTAGACTATACGATAGTATGTCCATACACCGTTGTTTCCGCTTCGATTGTCGTTTTTGCAAATTTCCCCTACTTTTGCAAAATACTGACACCCTTTCTTGTTACTTCTCTAGATACCGGAGTACAGTAACGGGGGATCCTTGTCTAGAGGATATGTTCCAGCTACCCTACCTCCAGACCCGGTCGCTCCCACAGCCGTAACGTTTGTCGAGCCAGATATGGGGCAGACACCGACAGCTATTCTAGCGACTTTCCGGGCTGCCCTGGCACAACCATCGCAAGAGATGACAACACCCACCGATCAGCTGTCAACTTTCCGAGGACTGAAGCCTCCCCCTTTCAGAGGTAAGGAGACGGCCATCCGGATAGAGGAGTGGGTGTAGCGGTTGGAGGAGCTATTAGTGTGAATGATGTGCCCAGGTGTGGCTGCAGTATCTTTAGTGGTGACCCTTTTGGAGGGATACGCGAGGGATTGGTGGAGAGCGGCTAGTCTCTCTACTTTTCGAGGTCGGCAGTTGAGCGCGATTCTTTGGGGAGAGTTCTCTGAGGCTCTACTAGAGTTCTTCATCACGGATGTAGACTGAGCTGTGCTGTAGGAGAGGTTCTTGCTCATTCTACAGGGCAACTATACAGTGGCAGAGTACGATGGAGAGTTTATACACCTGGCACGCTTCATCGAAAATCTGGCTTCCTCTGATAGAGATAGAGCTTCTCAGTTCTACCGAGGACTACGAGATGACCTGAGGCAGGCCCTGATCATGCTCTCTCAGTCCACCTTTCACACCATAGCCACCCATGCGGCAACATTGGAGTTGGATCAACGGACAGTTGCTCAGCAGAAAAGAGGCCAGGTAGAGATTCCTCTTGACCAGAAGCAAGACAGAGGAGTCGCTCCACATAGATAGGATAGAGAGTGCAGATAGCGATGCCGCAAATAGCCCTATAGGCACCCACCAGTACCACCAACACCACCAACCACGCTGCCAGACATCAGACCAGCTCCAGCACCACAACCCGCACCAATGGCCCGACGAGATGTTCCCTTCACGGGGAACTGCTTCTTATGTCAGCAGCCAGGACATATGAGAGCTTTCTGCCCATAGGTGACAGGGAGACAAGGTTTAGGAGCAGTTCAAGGTGGACAGCCAGCATGGGGACAGGGTCAAAGAGGCCGTAGAGGCAGAGCTGGCAGGAGAGGCCAGCAGGGCCGAGCTGCGCCCCTGGAGGCCTAAGCACTAGACTTGCAGCACGGACCGGCCCCTGACGTAGTTATAGTTATATACTTTAGTCAATAGGGAGATACCAGATCTTACTACTGATGTTGTATATTACTTGTATATATATGTGCGTACATCTTCTAGATGATATATATGTATATACTTTCCATATCATTAGGAATCTTGTTGCTAAAAGGACACCCTTCCAAGACCCTTTTCGACACAGGAACGACACATTCTTTCGTTTCCAATGAATTCATTGCAATATAAGAGAACGTTACTCATTCAACCGAACTATCTATATGAATTCATTTACCGGACGGGTCGGATATGACATCTACGGAAAATTGCTCGTTCCAGGTTGTGCTGCGAGAAGTAGAATTTGAGATCTATGCAACCATCCTAGCAATAACCAGATTTGACATTATTCTGGGGGTGGACTGGCGGCCGAGCACCATACACAATTAAACTGTTCCACACGAGAAGTCCGGCTACAGAACCTAAATGACCAGAGCATCATGTTGACAGGTGTGCCCTCAGCCTCGCACATTATTCTGACTTCTACACAGATTGTGAAATCAGTCCGACAGAAGGACGAAGTATACCTTATCTATTTCGAGATGGAAGACAAAACCCAGGTGCTCGCCAAAGTTCTAGTAGTCTGCGACTTTCCAGATATTTTCCCTGAGTCCCTCCCGGGATTGCCACCCCAGCGAGAGGTCGACTTTCAAATTGAGCTCATGTCCGGAGCATGGCCAGTATCACGAGCCCCCTACTGGATGGCCCCAAAAGACCTGACTGAACTGAAAATCCAACTACATGAACTGATAGATGCTGGATTCGTCCGTCTTAGTTCCTCGCCATGGGGAGCCCCGATGCTTTTCGTTAAGAAGAAATACGCAACACTGCGACTGTTTATCGAGTATAGGGAACTAAATAAGCTTAATATACACAACACATACCCCCTCCCTAGGATCGACGAACTGTTCGATCAGTTGCAAGGTGCATCCATGTTCTCCAAAATGGACCTGAGATCCGGCTATTATCAGCTTCGAATCAGAGAGGACGATATTCCCAAGACTGCCTTCAGCTCCAGATACGGTCTATATGAGTTCCTAGTGATGCCCTTCGGTCTCACTAATGCGCCCTCCACCTTCATGGCCCTGATGAATAAAGTCTTCGAACCCTTTTTGGATCACTTTGTCATCGTCTTCATAGACGACATCTTAATCTACTCGAAGACCAATATGGACCATACTCGGCACCTGCAGATGGTGCAATTAAAACTCTGGGAGCACTCTCTCTTCGCCAAATACAGTAAGTGTGAGTTTTGGCTAGGAGAAGTTGAATTCTTGGGTCACACGATAAACAAGGAAGGAGTAACAGTAGACCAAACCAAGATCCAGGCAGTACAATATTGCCCGCCACTCAGGATGGCTGCGGACATCCGGAGTTTTCTCGGTGTTGCCGGATACTACAGGAAGTTAGTCAAAGGTTTTTCAAAGATTGCCCTAACCCTAATTGCTCTCACTAGTAAAGACATCACATTCAGATGGACGCCGGAGTGCGAGGTTGTGTTCGTCGAACAGAAGAAGCGACTGACTTCTGTACCAATCCTTACGATGCCCACAGGGACCGAGGGATTCCAAATCTACACTGATGCCTCACTGAAGGCATTGGGAGCTGTTATAATGCATCATGGCAAGGTAGTGGCCTACGCATCACGACAATTAAAGTCGTACGAATTAAATTACGCAGCACACGATTTAGAGTTGGGCGCCGTTGTCTTCGCCCTTAAAATCTGGAGGCATTATCTGTACGGAGTAAGATGTGAGATCTTCTCCGACCACAAGAGCCTCAAATATATCTTCACATAGAAAGAGCTGAATCTCCTGCAGTGCCGATGGATAGAATTCCTATCCGGTTACGACTTCGCTCTCCAATATCACCCCAGGAAAGCTAACAGAGTCGCTGACGCCTTGAGCCGCCAGCCTGCGATAGTCGGGGGTTGGATGGATCAGATCCCTAAGGAGCTATTCCAGTCCTTGATAGATGTAACGTCCCAAAAGTCAGAAATGATTTGGTACCTTCTCAAGGACAATCTAGGGCCTGATTAGGGTCACACGCTCTTGGACACGGGCTTGTCCATGGCCGTGTCATGATACGAGTTTGGCAAATTTCCGTGTGGTCGACGAAATGCGTTCGACGATGTTTGGGGGTCGGGCACACGGCCGGAGACACAAGCGTGTCCACGGTCATGTCCTACTCTATGTCGGTAGAGTGGTGTAGAGAGAGGCACATAGCCTGGGTCACGGGCATGTCCAAGTCGGGCATGGACGTGTCTAGGTCGGACATGGGCATGTCTAGGTCGGACATGGGCCTGTCCAGGGTCGTGTCCTTCTCTGTGTTAGCCGATCTGTGTCGAGCGTGGTAGACAGCCTGGAACACGGGCGTGTACTGGCCGACATGGATGTGTCTAAGACCATGTCCTGGTCGGGATGTGACGTTTACTCTGTCATTTGAGGGACACGCACCGTAACACGGGTGTGTCATAATCTGACACGGGCGTGTCAATCAGTACGCGGGCGTGTCTGAGCCCGTGTCATGTTCTGTGTTCGACGATCGTATTCAGATCATGAGATACAACCTGTAATATGGGTGTGTCACAAACCATGTTAGGCCCAGGAGTTTGTTTTAAGTGCGAATCATGGCCGTCCGTTTCCTTCTTTTGGGATCCAAGGGCCCAAGGATGTTCTTGCTGAGTTAAGTCCGGAAATAGGGTTTGAAACCCTCATTCCACTTGGAGCTTTCTCTTTCTAAAGCTTTAGAGAGAGGGGAGAGCAAGGAAGAAGGAGAAGGAGAGATCCGGCCGCCGGAGGAGCTTCGGAGTCCCAAATCGCAAGCCGAGTCCAGATCTAGGGAGGCGAGGCCGTTGCGGTGATTTTCATCCATCTAGATCTTCATGGCTCCAAAGATAAGCACAAGGGTAACGATTCTCTTCGTGGACATGTGAAGTTCACTTTCCTTTTTGCATAGGAAGCCCGCTCTCGCGAGTATGCGGTGAGTGTGAGGTATTCCTTCAGGTAGACATGAATTGTCTCCATTATTTTGCATATAGAGTCCGAAATCGAAGTACAGACATAGGCATGTTGTGTGAAGCCTACCCGGACAAGTTGGTCTGGATCGGTTATGTTTCATTATGAATGAATGGCCGGAGAAGACTCCATGCTGATGGTTGTTTTCGGGTTTTCTACGCGGCAGATTGCAACATGGAATCTTGGGGACTAACTCCAAGGCGCACCCTAAAAACTGGGCAAAAGCATGATTCTGCCATCTTATGGGCCTGGGAGCCAACTTGCACATAACTGGGTTATGTAAAATTTGTGTGATAGATTTGGGACTCGGGGAAACTTGACCCGCACATATGACTTAAATTAACGTTGCAGTGTGAGCGACAGGTTAGGCAGAACTGTACCCGCTTTATGTCGTTCGGTTAAAGCGACCTAAAGTACGTGGTACTTACCGTTGGCATAGATGGAGGGTCTTTGGCTTAGGCCGGAAAGACTAAAATGCTCACGAGATTTGTTGTCCAAGGGTTGGTGGTGAGACCGCGAGTTTGATCGGGTTCACCGAGAATGTGCCCTGAGAGCACGGGGTGTGTGGCCGTGCGTGCCTACGCCTGTAGTGAAGTGTAATTTTCACAATATTATTTGGCTATGCTAATAAAGTGTAGGGAAGGAGCATCGCCGCCCAGAGTAAAGGGGCGGGGTCATTATAATTTGGCCAGCTTTAGCTGACATTTGATTTTGTTTGCCACCGCTGCAGTGGATTGTTGATTGCAGGTGCTGCGGAGCCTAGTGACAAATAGCGGGCAAAAGCTCTTGTTGCTGAGCTGGCCCTCGAAGGCTTAAGTGAATGTTTACCTATTATGCTCATGTGTGACCGGCATGCGTGCCGATGTTTGGAAGACACTATTTATTTAGGTAAACTCTTGTAAGGCCATAAGGCCAAGTACTTTGTGTATTTTGTACGCTCATTCATAATTTGGGTATTTAGTGGACATTCATGTTGTTGGCTTGGGTTCTTTTCTTTGCAACTTTTAAAATGCTTCCACTAGAATGTACTCTATGTAGGATGTGTGTTATTGGAAGGTTGGTTTAATTTAGTAACCCTTCTGTTTGTCCGTAGTATATGGCATCGGGCCCCGGCCGGACCTACTACTATATGCCATGTGACAGATAGGGGTGTTACAATTTGGTATCAGACTACCGGTTTTGGTCATGCTTAAATGAATTCATGGACAAATTCTTTTAAGGGGTGGTGAGCACATGTGTGTGCATCATCGTTATAACATAAAAAGAACCCATGAATGTCCACTTAGGAATGAAAATACACACGTTTTAGGAACCTGCGTGTTCCAATAATTGTTTTTTGCAATATTATTTGGTCACTTAATGGTGTTTTGTACGACTATAGGTGACCAGGAGTGGTGCAGGGCCATCAGAATGTCCGGTTTCTGAGGCAATAAACGTACTGAATGATGTGCCTGCAACACCTCCCTCGATAGAAACCATAAGATTGGTGGCTGAAGCGGTGTTCGCTATGATAAATGCCCAGCCTGCAAGACAAATGCAGTAGCCTGCCCCTGTAGTGGAGCAGGTACCGCTTCAAGTAGCGGAACCAAGAAGGGTGGAGCAAGTGGTGGTGGAGCCGTTGATACCTAGAAGAGCGACTGAAAAGCAGCTCAAGCATGTTGTGGGCTTCAATCCTCCGGTGTTCTCGGGGACTGGATGTAACACCCCAAATCCCAAATTTGGGTTCAGGCTGGGCAACATGGCCTGGGACACGGGCGTGTCACAGGCCGTGTCCTACTTGGTTGAGCAGCCTGTCGAGTGCTTGACGAAATGCACTCGACGAAGTTCTCGAGAGGGAACACGCCCTGCGATACAGGCGTGTCAGCCATGTGACACAGACGTGTCCTGTCCAACTACTCGAGTGGTTGTCTCGAGTAGGTCTCGAGTGGGTCTCGAGAGCTAGATACGGGCATGTCAGGCATATGACATGGGCGTGTCCTGTCCAACTACTCGAGTGGTTGTATCGAGTAGGTCTCGATTGGGTCTCGAGAGTTAGACACGGGCGTGTCGGCCATATGATACGGGCGTATCCTGCCCAACTACTTGAGTGGTTGTCTCGAGTAGGTATCGAGTGGGTCTCGAGATCTAGACACGGGTGTGTCAGCCACATGATACGGGCATGTCCTGCCCAACTACTCGAGTTGTTGCCTCGAGTAGGTCTCAAGTGGGTCTCGAGAGCTAGACACGGGCTTGTCAGCCATATGACAATGGCGTGTCAGCCATGTGACACGGGCATGTCATATGGCCGTGTCCTGTTCTAGAGAAGGCGGTTTGTGCGTCGCTTAAGGGACACGGTGTTGGAACACCCTATTACTAATTTGGGTCAGGATCACTATGTCTCTAGGAACCTTTGCTTGACCTCCTGTATAGCTTAAAAGGTCAATTAGAATTGAGTCTAAGAGTTAGAAGTCTAGGTTTGGAAGCTGCCCTGAAGACCAAGTTTTTCTGTCTGGAGACTAAGTCTGATCGTCGAGCTCAGCACGACGATTCGTCGAACTCCGATCGACGATCGTCTAGCTCAACTTCGACAGATCGTCGATCTCCATTCGACGATCGCTGAGCTCCACTTCGACAGATCGTCGAACTCCATTCGACGATCGCTGAGCTCAACTTCATAATATCGTCGAACTCCATTCGATGATCGGTGAGCTCAGGTCGACGATTTTGACTATGCCTTGGATCTTTATCTCTGAGCTCAGTTCGACGATCTTTGAGCTCAGATCGACGATATTTTGCTATTGTGTATTTCCAGATCGCTGAGCTCAGCTCGACGATAGCAGAGCTCAGTTCGACGATTTCAGATAACTTCCAGAATTCAAATTCAAATCAGTTAGGAGTTATTCTGCAATTAATTCAGAGATTTGCTAGCCGTTTTCATTTAATTCTGGACCAAGTTTCAAGGGATTTTTAAAGGAATGTCTCTGTGGACTTTCCTCCAGAAGAGTTTATGCAATTAAGGATGCAATCAATGCAGACCAACGGCTATCCTTGACAGAGAATGATATTCTATTCAGGACCAGAGAATAATAGATAGAATGTTTTTTGAATCTCAAACAAGAACAAGAAGAAGAACACACAATACAGAAAGAGAATACTCATTACAGAGACTCATTCAAAATCTTCTGTCAAAAAGAATTCTGAAGAACACTCATCAAAGGAGATCAAGCTTTCTCAAAATCCTCAGATCTCTTTAGTTTTCAAAGTGTTCAAGGCCAACATATTTCAAGACTCCAGACACACAATATTTCAGCTATTGCTGAAATCATCCATTGCTGGAGTTCAATATTTGAAGGCCTATCACCCTCAGCAAAGCTTTTCTTCCTGAAGATTTCAAGGATTCAGGGGGAGCTTTGACATCAATCCACAGTCTTCTCAGCTGTTTGAGAAAGAGAAGACTTCCATCAATCTCTCACCCCCACTCTGTAAAGGGTTTTTCAAACTCCCTTCAAAAGTTTGAACCTGGTTTTTGAGCACCTTGTCAAAAGCTCATTGGTGGCAAGACACCTGATCAAAAAATCTGCTTTGGTTTTTGAGCACCTTATCAAAAGTCATTGGTGCCCAGGACACCTGATCAACTCATCCTGCAGTGGATTCCTACCTAGGGTGGTAGAAGAGTGGATGTACCCAAGTTTGGGGAACCACTATATTCCCTTGCGTCTTCTGGTTTTGCTTGTGTTTATGTTTGTTTCTGGCCTTGATTTTTCTGTGCTTAGCTTTTGTTTAACTTAGTTCTGTGATTAGACTTTCTATTGCTTACCTGCTCACACATATTACAACAATTGTTGTAAAAGTTTGTAAAAGTTTTTAAAGCACCATATACTCTATTCACCCCCCCCCCCCTCTAGAGTATATCAGATCTAGTTGCACTTTCAATTGGTATCAAAGCGAGGTTGGTTAAACATACCATATCTGATTGGTTGTACAGGCTAACACCTGAACCCCAAGATCCCAAACCAGATCTGTTTTTCTTTGGTATTTTATTATTAGATTTTGTTTGCACAAATCATGGCCCAAAACAAAGATTATGCTAGCGCCAGACCTCCAGTGTGCAATCTTTCCAAGTTTGCACTTTGGAAGGCAAGGATTAGACTTTACATGAATTCTATTGACGAAGATATCTTTAATTCTGTTTTGACAGTGTGTACAAGACCCCCAGAGAGCACAAGCACAAATGCTGTGCCACCTCCATCAGGAACAGATGCTGACATCAAGAGATGGAAGGTAGCTGATGCCAAGGCTATGAACATCCTAGCCCAGACAATGTCAGATGACATATTTCAAAAGGTAGCTGAATGCAATTCAGCCAAGGAAATTTCGGACAAGCTCTCAGAAATAGTCTCAGGCTCAGCTGATGAGAGAAAGGACAGAAGATCCCATCTCATCTCTCAATATGAGAACTTTAAGAAGGGAGAGACTGAGTCAGTGGGAGATATGTACAACAGACTAAGTCTAATTGTCAGTGAGCTAAGGACATTGGACAAAGAGATCTCTCTAACAGAACTTAATGATAAGATCCTAATGTGCTTCCCCAGTACTTGGGATTCAAGAATCTGGCCAATTAAGGATGCCAGAAGTCTAAATGAGATCACCACTAAAGCTTTGCTGGGTAAGCTCAAATCTTATGAGCTACTCATCAAGAATAGAGAGGAAGAACAGAAGGCTGCTTCACCAGCCACAAGGAAAGAGAAGACCATAGCCTTTAAGGAAACTGAGGATCTGCCTGAAGATAAAGCTACAGGCAATGATGAACTACTTAGCTTGTTGACCAAAAGATTCTACAAGATGGCCAGAAAGGACTTCAGAAGAAGATCATACAAGGAGCAGGACAAGCCAAGGTATGACAAGTCCATTAACAACAATAAAGACATTATTTGCTTTGGTTGCAGGAAACCAGGGCACATAGTTCCTGACTATCCAGAGAACAAGAACAAGGACAGAAGGGACAGGAAAGAAAGAAGGAAGGAGAAAGACTCCAAAAGGAATGGAAATGACAAACCTTCTTCAAGCAAAAATAAGCATATAAGAAAAGGGTTTGTTGCTGAATCCTGGAGTGAGACAGAAGAGGAGTCAGAAGCCTCTTCTAGCTCCAGTGATGATGAGGATGATGCAGAAGAAAATGAGTTCTGCATGATGGCAATCAATGCCTCACAACACAATTCAGAGGAAGAGGAGTCAGAGTCAGACTCAGAGACCAAACCTGAAGAAGATCAGGTAATTAGTTCTTTTGATTTTAGTTCAGAAGATTTTAAATCTGAATTTAAAGCACTGTGTTTAGACCTGCTAAAGTCTGAGAAAGAGATTATCTCTCTCAGAAATCAATTATCTGAACACAATGTTTTAAAGTCAGAAAACCTCAAACTCTCTCAGGAGTTGGAGAACTGTAGGGAACAGATAGCTACACTGAAAAGTGAGCTCTCTGAGGCCAAGAAGCTTGAAGAATCCCTTAATGGGAGAAGCATCAAGCTGATGGACATCACAAGCACAGTGAACTCTAGATTTAACAGTACACTGGGCTTGGGTGCCTCATCCAGCCAACCTATTGTTCTAACAACCCCAATCAAATTCATTTCTGACAAAGGAAAGGGAGTTGTAGAGGTTGCTAGGAAAAATTCTGATCTGCCTCAGAAAACTAAGTCCCAGCAGAAATCGTCGAACGTAGATCGACGATCGTCGAATGAAGATCGACGATCGCCGAACGCAGCTCGACGATCTCAGGAAAAATCGTCGAACGCAGATCGACGATCTCAGCCAAAGTCGTCGAATGCAGGTCGACGATCTCATATACCTAACCTCAGCCATAGTCGACCGTCAAACAGAGCTCGACGATCTGACCCAAGATCGTCGAACGCAGCTCCAAGATCGTCGAACAGAGGTCAGAGCTCTGGAAACCTTTTCAAAGGCAAATCAAAATTGAATCCTAAGGGTCCTTCATCCCAAATCTATAACCCTTATACTGAATGGATTCTACCTCTAAGGAGATATCATCCTGAAGGATATAAGAGTCAACCTGGGATGTCTTTCATTTCTGAATTTAGAGGTTATCAACCTAGGCCCAAGGTAAACTGGGTCAAAAACAAATGAATTGTCATATGTGCAGGTGAAGACCTATCCAACATCTAACCAGCAATGGTATTTGGATAGTGGGTGCTCTAAGCACATGACAGGGAATAAGGACAACCTCACATCCTTCAGAGCTAAGCTTGGACCCAAAGTTATCTTTGGTGATTCCAACTTTAGACAAACTAAAGGATATGGTGCAGTCCAGATTGGATCAGTAACTTTCAAGAAGGTAGCTTATGTGGAAGGACTGAAGCACAACCTAATCAGCATCAGTCAGCTGTATGATGAAGGCTACCAGGTGACCTTCAGCAAAGCCTTATGCAAAATCAAGTCAGAGGACAACACAACTGTGTTGACAGGTACAAGGAAAGGTAACATCTATCTAGTAGATTTTCTTTCAACTGATGTGGATATCTGCTTGTTTAATTCAGTTTGTAGACCAAATGTTTTATGGCATAAGAGATTAGGACACCTAAACCTTAGAACTATTGCTAGGCTATCCAAAGACAACCTTGTTAGAGGACTACCTTCTGGCCCCTACAAGAAGGAAGGACTCTGCAGGGCTTGTCAATTAGGCAAGCAAACAAAAAACAACTTTAAGTCACTTAATAAGAGTGATTCACCTAGGATATTGTATCTGCTACACATGGATCTTTTTGGATCCATCACAGTACAAAGCCTAGGGGGGAAATCGTATACTTTAGTAATTGTAGATGACTTCTTTAGATTCACATGGGTGTTCTTTCTAAGGAAGAAGTCTGATAACTTCAAGTGTCTGACAGAGTTTCTCAAATGTATACAGATTGAGTTCAATACTCACATTGCCCTGATTAGAAGTGATCATGGGACAGAGTTTGATTCTCTTATTATGCAAGAGTTCTGTCAGAGTGAAGGGATCAGACACACTTTCTCAGCTCCTAGAACTCCTCAACAAAATATGGTAGCTGAAAGGAAAAATAGAACCCTTATTGAATCTGCCATCACATTGTTGTCAGATGCTCATCTACCTCTATCCTTTTGGGCAGAGGCAGTGAACACCTCCAACTATATGCTGAACAGAAGTCTGATACATAAACTAAAGGGAAAGACTCCCTATGAATTACTCAAAGGGAAGAAACCTAAAGTTGACTATTTTAGAGTCTTTGGTTGTATTTGCTATATTCATAATAATGACAAGAAATATCTAGCAAAATTTCAAGCCAAAGCTGATGAAGGAGTGTTTCTGGGATACTCCATGATCAGCAAGGCCTATAGGGTCTATAATAAATCATCTTTGAAAATTGAGGAATCTGTTCACATTTCATTTGATGAAGCTAACATGTCTTTTAAGGAGAAGAATTCTTCTACCATAGAACCTTTGCAGGAACATTCTCTAGTTGAAGATATGAACAAGTTACAGGTTACTCAAGAGGATGAAAGCAGTGAAGATGAAGGGAATGCTCAACATATTGAAGCACAACTTGAAGAGCCAGTTGTTGTACCACAAGAGGAAACAACAACACAGGTTGGTGAACAATCAACACCCCCTGTTGATTTAGTAACATCAAGAGACCATCCAATTTCCCAAATAATTGGAGAAATCTCAGCTGGTGTGCAAACCAGAAATCAGGTCAACCAAAACCTGTTACACACCTGCTTCCTATCTCAAATTGAACCTCAGTCCATTTAAGATGCAGAGTAAGATCCACACTGGATCATTGCAATGCAAGAGGAGTTGCATCAATTTGAGAGGAACAAAGTATGGGAACTAGTGCCAAAGCCTAAGGATCATTCCATTGTTGGAACAAAATGAGTATTCAGAAACAAACTAGATGATCAAGGAGTAATTATAAGGAACAAGGCAAGGCTAGTTGCTCAAGGATACTCTCAAGAAGAAGGAATCGACTACGACCAGACTCTTGCACCAGTTGCAAGATTGGAAGCCATCAGAATTTTTCTAGCTTATGCAGCTCACAAAGGCTTCAAAGTATATCAGATGGATGTCAAAAGTGCTTTCTTAAATGGAGACATCAAAGAGGAAGTTTATGTCAGACAACCTCCAGGTTTTATCTCTCCAACTTATCCTGATTATGTTTTTAGATTAAACAAAGCATTATATGGTCTCAAGCAAGCTCCTAGAGCATGGTATGAGACCTTAGCATGCTTTCTCTTGGAAAATAGTTTTATAAGGGGTAGAGTAGACCAAACTCTTTTTATTAGAACCCATAAGTCCCATACCCTACTAGTACAAATTTATGTAGACGATATCATTTTTGGTTCTACTGACTCCAAATTGTGCAGAAGGTTTTCTAACCTAATGCATTCTAAATTTGAGATGAGTAGCATGGGTGAGCTATCCTTCTTCCTAGGATTACAAGTCAAACAACATGCTGAAGGCATCTTTATTTCTCAAACCAAATATGCAAATGAACTGGTTAAGAAATTTGGTATGTCTGAGGCATCTTGTATGAAAACACCCATGCCTACCAATGCTGTATTGGATGCTGATGAACATGGGAAACATGTTGATCAGACAACATGTAGAGCAATGATTGGCTCTCTACTATATCTTACAGCTAGTAGACCAGATATAATGTTTGCTACATATATATGTGTTAGGTTCCAAGTAAGCCCTAGAGAGTCACACCTCACTTTAGTAAAGAGGATTCTCAGGTATGTTAAAAGTTGTCCAAATCTAGGTCTCTGGTATCCAAAAGTTTCAGCATTTGAGTTAACTGAATTCTCTGATGCTGATTATGCTGGATGCAGAATTGACAGGAAAAGCACCAGTGGAACTTGTCAGTTCCTTGGTGACAGACTTGTCTCTTGGTTTTGTAAGAAACAAACATCTGTGTCAACTTCAACTGCTGAAGCTGAATATATGGCTGCAGGCAGTTGTTGTTCACAAATCTTGTGGATCCAAAACCAACTCCTAGACTATGGCTACAACTTAGAGAAGTCTAAAATCTTTTGTGATAACATAAGTGCTATTTCCATAGCTCAAAATCCAGTCCTCCATAGTAGGACAAAACACATAGAGATTAGGCATCACTTCTTAAGGGATAATGTTGAAAAGAATAAAATTGAATTACAATATATCCCAACTGATTTACAAAGGGGAGATATTTTCACCAAGCCTTTGGATGAAAAGAAACACACCTTTTTCCTAAATCAGTTAGGAATGTTAGATGGAGGAAGTCTTAAATAATATCCAAGATTTTGAAAGCTCAAAATTGACCAAGACTAGGCAAAAATTCTGATTTTTCTTAGTGTCTAGAATTTTTCTGATCTCTGAACTGCGCTCGACGATTTCCCCTAAGATCGTCGAACGGAGATCGACGATTTCCAAAAATCGTCGAACTAAGTTCAGCGCCTCTCAGATAGTATGAACTATCTCTTCCGGTCAACGATCGTCGAACGACGCTCGACGCTTTTGTTCTCTGAACGATCGTCGAACGGAGCTCGACGCTCTCCAATATCGTCGAACGGAGATCGACGATGTTGAAGTCTCTTCAGATTCCTTAAGGAGCCTCGATCGTCGAACTGAGTTCAACGATCTTTCCAATTCTGCGTCGAACCCTAATATAAAACTCTTTTTTTCGCCGTCGTTCTCTTTTGCGCTTTCGATTTCTCTACAAGAATTTTCTTTCCCTCCAAACAGTTCTACGCTTGGTCGTTTTGTTTGTTGAGTTTTTGCAGGTACAATGGTTGTGTCAGTTGCTGTCCTAGCTGCAATGAAGTTTGATGCTGGGTTTGACATTGATATAGAATCATTCAGCACCACTGACCAGATTTTCCAATACATACCGGGTTTGTTCAAGGATCAGAATCTAACTGCCCTCATGACCACCAGGATCAAGCTGGCTTCAGATGAGATCAAGGAGTGGGTCTATACTGCTCATAATCAAGATAACAACACAATAATTGGGTCTATTGCTGGAAATCAGGTACCCTTGACCCCCACAATTTTAACAGAAGTTTTTGGATTGAGAAATGGAGAAGAATCTGCTGAGTTATCTGGAGAGGAGTTTTCTGACCTTCTTGCCAGGATGGGTCATCCAGAGGGAAACCCTAGCAAGCTATTCAAGAGGAATCTATCTGTTGAATACAGGTTCCTGGCAGATGTGGTAGGGAAAGTGCTGCTGGCAAAGCACTTTGCCCATGATACTATATCCAGACATCAGCTCTGTCTCATGGGAGCTCTGGTGGATAAGAAAAATCTGAACTGGGGAGAGGTGTTCTTTGACCTCATCAAGAAGAAAATAAACAAGAGTTTTGTTAATTTTGGAAGAATTCTTGGAGTTTTCCTGCAGACCAGGTGCCCTGCCTTGCTGGTCTCCTCTGGAGTTCACATAAATGCCTCCAAGAGACTAACCTGTGCCCTCTTTGGAAAGTGGGACAGGCAAATAAGCAAGCCTAGCAGGCCCTCCTCCAGTGCTCCTTCAGGCACAAGGACTCCAAGAGTCACTCTCCCACAGGTCTCTGCTCCTGCAGATGACCTGGCTGCTGCTGTTGCTGCCTCTCCTCCTCCTCCAATTCCATCCCTTCCCTTACCATCCACCATTCCAGCTCCATCCTCCATCACCATATCCAGCCCATCTCCAACATCAACTCCATCTCCAGACCCCATTCTACCTCCACCAGAGGATCAATTCCACCCTCTATTCTCCTACCCTCCACCAGATATCACATCATCACCATCCATTCCATCCTTCACTCTTCTGGATGATTTCTTCATGGATGATTCCCCCTCATCTCCTCCTGAATTACCTTCCTCCTCCACTTCATTCCAAGACCTCCTACACCACATCATTGATCCACCAACATTCACCCCATCCATCTCCATTCCCCTGTCCTCCATATCCACCCTACCAACACCTCAGCCATCCATACCAACATTCTCCAGCCCTTTCCTTCCAGCATCCCCAGCTGCTTCCATTCCATCTACCTCTGCTTTAGCTGTTGAGCAAGTAGATCTCTCAGCCCTAGCTGACAGGCTGTATGAGCTGATTGCCCCCAGGCTCTCTCTACTATTGGAGACCTCCTTGGCTCCTCTACACCTGTCAGTGGCAGCTCTCTCTGCTAGGCTCTCCTCCCTCTTCCCTCAGGCAGCACCTACAGCAGTGTGCCTTGATCCAGATGTCTCTGCATCTAGGCAGGGGGAGATGCCACATGAAGAAAGCCTTCTTGCTGTTGCTGCTGCTGTTTCTGCTTCTTCTGCTGCTCCTCTTGCTGCTGCTGCTACTGAGCCTCCTACTGTAGTTCTTGCAATAGACCTAAGGTCTTTGCTATCTGCTTTTGATTCTGCCTTCTTTAGCTGTCTGCCAGAGAGTAATGCTGTCCAGCCCCCAGAAGACTTATCCAAGGCACTTGTGCCATTATCTTGTTGTGACCCTAGCATCCTCACTTCTTTTGTATTTTCAGTAATTGCTGCTACTGAAGATGTTGATGCTGCTGCTGCTGAAGATATTCTTACTGCTGCTGAAGTTCCAACCGTTTCTGATGCACCAATATCCAAGGATCTTCTGATATTAGAGGCCACTGAAATTGAGCATGTTGCAATTTTTGATGATGCTTCTGCTACTGTCAGTGAAGTTGTTGCTGCTATCAACTCTCCAGTTTCTGTTGTTGAGAGTGAATCTGCTGTTTTTGCTGTAAGTGAGACTGTTACTGCTGCTGTCACCTCTCCTGCTGTTGTTGTTGTTTTTGCTTCACCTCCTCCATCTGCTGCTGTCCCTGCTGCTGCTATCTCATCTTCTGCCTCATCTGCTGCTGTTCAACTGAAGAAAGATCTTATGAAGAAAATAGATGCTTTATATGATGATCAGAGTTCTGAATCTGATGAGTTTAAAACAGACTCTGATGACTCATCTGCTACCATTGCCAGGAAAAGGAAGGCAAGGAGCAAGGCAATAAAAAGGGTTCCTCCTGCTAAAGTTAAGGATAATAATGATATTCCTTATTATATTCTTCATAATTGCCCAATCTTTGAACACTGGATGCAGTATTCCAAGAACCAGCTGAAAGCCATGAAGAAAAAGAGAAAATATGAGAAGGGCTCATACCAATTCCAGCACCCTCATCCTCCTCCACCACCTCCTCCTGATGCAGGTGCAGGTGGAAGCTCTGCAAGTCAACCCCCAGCCAGAAGCCAGGCTCCCTATCAACCTCATGCCAGATCCTATCAAAGGGAAAGCCAATCCAGGGGTTCATATTCTAGGAGAGGAGGATATAGGGGCAATCAGAGAGATATTCAAGTTTATTCCAAAGGGTATTCCATGCAGCACCCATATTCTAGGGGAGGACATGTTTCATCTGATACATCATCAGGTCCTTTCCCCTACAAGCTAAAAGAGACTGTGTCTGCCAGGCCTCCTCAAGACAACCCTTCCAATAGGTATGAGCCACCTGTACCTTTTGAGGACCCTGAAAATAACCCAGCTGCTTGGACTGCCAGGTTAAAGGAATTGGCTGCACTGGATCAGATTAAGAAGGCCAGAGATCAAGGATTGGATACCTCCAACATTTCTACAATGTCTGAGTAAAGACAGAAAGAATTAGAAAGATATGCTTCCAGTAAATTCTTTGATGCTGACAGATACATGGAGTTACATCCTGCAGCTGTGGTTCCCAGGCCTACAAAGCAAACTTATTTGGGTGCAACAGATGACACCAGGTCCAACAAGGAAGCCCTAAACCCAAAAAGAGAAATTAAAATGGTTAAAGGCAAAGAGAAGAAGTGACATTGTAAGGTGACAATTTCTGGATCTTCTGATTATCTGGATGATATATATATATATATCTCTGGGTTTCTGCTTGTCTAGCTATTGCTTTTCTGCTTTAATACTTGTATGTTGTTATTTAAAATTTTTCCAAAGTCTGTAAATAGTAATCCTAACCCAAATAGGGGGAGATTGTTGGAACACCATATTACTAATTTGGGTCAGGATCACTATGTCTCTAGGAACCTTTGCTTGACCTCCTGGTATAGCTTAAAAGGTCAATTAGAATTGAGTCTAAGAGTTAGAAGTCTAGGTTTGGAAGCTGCCCAGATGACCAAGTTTTTCTGTCTGGAGACTAAGTCTGATCGTCGAGCTCAGCACGACGATTCGTCGAACTCCGATCGACGATCGTCTAGCTCAACTTCGACATATCGTCGATCTCCATTCGACGATCGCTGAGCTCCACTTGGACAGATCGTCGAACTCCATTCGACGATCGCTGAGCTCAACTTCATAATATCGTCGAACTCCATTCGACGATCGGTGAGCTCAGGTCGACGATTTTGACTATGCCTTGGATCTTTATCTCTGAGCTCAGTTCGACGATCTTTGAGCTCAGATCGACGATATTTTGCTGCTGTGTATTTCCAGATCGCTGAGCTCAGCTCGACGATAGCAGAGCTCAGTTCGACGATTTCAGATAACTTCCAGAATTCAAATTCAAATCAGTTAGGAGTTATTCTGCAATTAATTCAGAGATTTGCTAGCAGTTTTCATTTAATTCTGGACCAAGTTTCAAGGGATTTTTAAAGGAATGTCTCTGTGGACTTTCCTCCAGAAGAGTTTATGCAATTAAGGATGCAATCAATGCAGACCAACGGCTATCCTTGACAGAGAATGATATTTTATTCAGGACCAGAGAATTATAGATAGAATGTTTTTTGAATCTCAAACAAGAACAAGAAGAAGAACACACAATACAGAGAGAGAATACTCATTACAGAGACTCATTCAAAATCTTCTGTCAAAAAGAATTCTGAAGAACACTCATCAAAGGAGATCAAGCTTTCTCAAAATCCTCAGATATCTTTAGTTTTCAAAGTATTCAAGGCCAACATATTTCAAGACTCCAGACACTCAACATTTCAGCTATTGCTGAAATCATCCATTGCTGGAGTTCAATATTTGAAGGCCTATCACTCTCAGCAAAGCTTTTCTTCCTGAAGATTTCAAGGATTCAGGGGGAGCTTTGACATCAATCCACATAGTCTTCTCAGCTGTTTGAGAAAGAGAAGACTTCCATCAATCTCTCACCCCCACTCTGTAAAGGGTTTTTCAAACTCCCTTCAAAAGTTTGAACCTGGTTTTTGAGCACCTTGTCAAAAACTCATTGGTGGCAAGACACCTGATCAAAAAATCTGCTTTGGTTTTTGAGCACCTTATCAAAAGCTCATTGGTGCCCAGGACACCTGATCAACTCATCCTGCAGTGGATTCCTACCTAGGGTGGTAGAAGAGTGGATGTACCCAAGTTTGGGGAACCACTATATTCCCTTGTGTCTTCTGGTTTTGCTTGTGTTTATGTTTGTTTCTGGCCTTGATTTTTCTGTGCTTAGCTTTTGTTTAACTTAGTTCTGTGATTAGACTTTCTACTGCTTCCCTGCTCACACATATTACAACAATTGTTGTAAAAGTTTGTAAAAGTTTTTAAAGCACCATATACTCTATTCACCCCCCCTCTAGAGTATATCAGATCTAGTTGCACTTTCACACGGCCTGTGACACAGACGTGTCACAGGGCGTGTCAGACCCAAAATAGTCGTTTTTAGGAAATTTGTAGCCGTTTGTTTCCTTTCTCTGGGATCTGATGGTCCAGGTTTCTCCTTGCTGCTTTAAGGCGAAAGTGAGAAGAGAAGTCTCATTTTACCTTTGGCCATTATCTTTCTAAAAGTGCTAGCGAGAAGGGAGAGCAAGGAGGATAAGGAGGAGGAGGAGAAGGGAGTCGGCTACCGGTAGAGCTTTAGAGTTCTGAACTGAGGTCCGAGGCCAGATTTGTGGAGGCAAGGCTGCTGCAGTGTTTTCCAAGTGGCTAGAATTCCATGGCTTCGAAGAGGTCGTCAAGGGTAACGATCTTCCTTCTTGGACATGTGAAGTCCTTTTTGGCATGTGCATGGATTTCCCCCACCAGAGGGTGGATTGCAAAGGGATTTCCTTTGGTTGATTCTTGGAATCCCCACTAGTTTTGCATATAGATCCAGAAATATGTAGTACGAAATAGGCATGCTGTGTGAAGCCCATCTGGATAGGTTGGTCTGGATTGGTGATGTTTCATTTGCACACCGGAGAAGACTACGCAGTTAAACGTGTAGTTTGTGGGGTCGAAGGGTTGGATCTGTGAATGGAAGTAGCAGGAAGTACTGGAGTGGTAGTCCAGGAAAAATATCCTTGTGATGCTTATGCTGTGTGCGATGGCAAGACCAGTTTTCTGGCACTGCAGGATGCTGCAGGGTTTGGGCGGAGTTGGGTGCAGAAAGTGAGTTCTGCGGAACCCGCTAAGCGATCATGAAGGACTCTAGCATGAACTCCCCTTGTTGATTGTGAAGCCAGTCCTTGGTGGACATTGTGGCTATTGAGAAGTCAGTCCTTGATAAACAACATGGCTATTGTGAAGCCAGTCCTTGGTGGACAGTATGGCTATTTGTGAGCTTGATGAGCTCTTGAAAAGGCCTCGTGCCAAACAGGAAAGGTGAAACCGACCCTCTCCTTATATTTAGCCGCGAGTACATTGGTATTCGGTGATGGCAAGGCGACTTAAGCAACGAGGTGTGGTTGATCCGTACCTGTGTTATGTCCATCCGACTCGAAGACCTGAAAGTGCAGTCAGTTGGAGCGCATAATGAGAGTCTTAGGCCTGCGCGTTGGAAAGACTAAATGTTCAATTTTACAGTTGGGTTTCGGACCTAGAACAGTGGTGGGACCCTGGTTCGCCGGTATACTAAGAATGTGCCCTGAGTGCACGAATCGTCGGGCCGCGTGGTTGACGATTGTGATGGATTGTTTGTGCGTGAGAGCACAATGTGTGATATATATATATATATATATATATATATATATATATATATATATATATATATATATATATATATATATATATATATATATATATATATATATATCTGTATATGCATTGCTATGCCTGCAGGGAAGGAATACCATTGCCCCAGGAAAGGGGTATGGTCGTTATAAATTGGTCAGCTTAATGCTGACCGTTGCCTTGTTTTCCACCGTTGGGTAGACTATCCTTGTGCAGGTGCTGGAGAGCCGAGCGGGACTCATAAGAGCTGAAGTCCCTGCTGCTGCTACTAGCCCTTGAAGGCTAAGCGAATAATTCTGTGTTTTGTGCATGTGTGGCCGGCCTGCGCGCCGATGTTTGAAATCCACACTATTGTAAAGAGTAACTGTAAGGCCATAAGGCCCACCGATGTTGTATTTATGGACATTCCTTCGAGAGTTGATATATAAATGTGGTTGTTTATATATATATATTGGACATTCATGGTTGGAGTTCAATATTCTTGTTATAATCTTCCGCTAGCATGCTCTGAGTTAGGGTGCGCTTATGGTTTGGTATTAACCTGTACCTTCCCCGCCTGTTTTGTGGCATATGGTGTGGGGCCCCGACCGGACCTTCTATTATATGCTATATGAATGGATACAGTCGTTACATTTTGGTATCAGCCTGTCTCGATCTTTCCCTTTTGAATTCGTGGTCGAATTTTTTATGGGGGTGGCGAGCACGTGTACGTGCGAACCGCGTTAACACTAATGAACTCTTGAATGTCCACTTAGGAATGCAAATATATTTGTGTGAGGAACCTGCGCGTTCCTAAATTGTTGTTATTACTTGTGCCAGGTCACTAATGTGTGCCTTGTTCACCTATAGGTGACTCGTAGTGGTGCTAGGCAGTCTGAGCCACAACATTCTGATGAGAGTACGACACCAGCTGAGGTGCCTACACCTTCCCCTTTTGCAGAAACTGTCCACTTAGTTGTTGAGGCGCTGTTTGCGATGTTTCAAGCACAGCCTGTTAGGCATGCGCAAGCGACATTGGTGTTTGAGCAGGTTGCGGTGAGGCTAGAACCAGTTGTGGCTCTGGATCCTCGAGCAGCTGAACGGTGGTTGAAGCAGTTCATGAGCTTCAATCCCCTTACGTTTACGGGTATGGGATCCCCTACACAGGCGGAGGATTGGTTGTCGCGCGTCAAGCGTATATTGACGGCGATCAGGATAGAGGTAGTGTTAAATTTTCTCAAGGTGGTCAGTAAGATAGCCCAAACTCCAAATTAATATCTTTGGAACTACCCAGTTCACACCTTGAACCAGCGGAAACCCAGGGAGCAGGCTCAACACACCAAGCACATGGAAGAACACGCAGATCTTATATTCATTTAACTTCTTTACAAGGAGGGGTATACGTAGCGAGACATGATTTCGCTAGTATAAACAGCTGTAAACAGAAAGCACCAAAAACCAAGCCGGGCGGACAACACCGAAATCCGCCGAGATCGCCGAGGTCGCCGAGTCCGCTGAGATCTCCCGAACTTAAAATGCAATCCGCCGAATAGACACGGAGTCCGCCGAAGCCGCGAGGCGCGTGGACACACCGTTATTCGCCTCCTGCTGATGAACAGAGGAACAAATGCCTACCCGCCTGAGACCGGCGGACAGGTTATTGAAGCTGGGAAAGTTGAAACAGAGAACTGACAAGCCGCAGAGCGACCTGCTGAATCTGCAGAGACCGCACCCTTCCAAGTACTTGACCGAAGTCAAAGCCAAACTCCTGGCTCCTTGAAGCTACCCGCGCGCCCTGCACACAGCAAACCGTCAGCCCTGAATCAATCCGCGCGGACAGAAAAACTGAGACCGCAGCACCTCGCCGAACCCAACTTACTATTCACTCAGTTACTGTAGACCTGCCAGGGTGGTCCTATTTATAGGCAAGGTGAGGAGTGTGGTCACCGCCTTAGAGATAGCGACACCGCCCTAGCCCACGCGATAGCAAAACACCGTCCGCCGAGTCCGCAAGGACTTAGCCAGATACCAAGGAAAAACCGCCAGGAGCAAGGCAACTTTGGCGAACCCTAATCTGTCCGCCCAAGCTATGCGGATAAGGCATCAGCCCGGAAAGCCACCAACCACTGCAGGACAGCAACCCCCTTCAATGGCTGTCCGCACAAACTCGAGGCAGTCCGCAAGACTCAAGCCTCAATCCGCCACAAGTCCACGACCAAAGGCAGATAACAACAGTCCGCCCGGTCAACAGCGGACTTGGCAGATACTGCGGACACCATGGTATTGGGACAGAGTGTGACCAAGTCCAAAACCATCAAAGCCCAATGCGAGCATGGCAGACATAGCTCCGTCTACCAAACATCCAAGCACACAGACCGCCAGCAGTCCGCAAGCTACTCGCACACCTGCCCCAAGCAACGGTCATCTCCCGGACTCCATACACCAGTCTGCCAACGACCTCCACAACAAAGCACCTACTGTACCACTAGAGCTCGACAAGGCCTCAGCCAAGCTCTAAGCCCAGTCCGCAATCAGCGCAACCACGGACATGATAGTCCGCAAGCTTCCCGCGAACATGAGCCAAACCAGCAATGCACAAGCTTGCAACGCGGCCACTGAGCAATGCACCAGTCCGCAAGCCTCTATCCGCTCAGGCCGCTCCTTGGCTAAACCAATCAGCCAACGCCTTATCCGCAGATACCAGGCCGCACAGTCCGCAGACTACTTACATACAACCCGCTCAGAACCGGCTTCCACTAGACTTATCACTAGGTCGCAGTCCGCCCAGTCCGCCCAGTCCGCCCAGTCCGCCCAGTCTGCCTCCTCAACCAGATGGCTTCCCGAGCAGCCAAGGTCGAAGCCTTATACTCTGCCTCTGTAGTTGAGACCGACACCGAGTCCTGCTTCTTGCTACACCATGAGATGCTAGCTGAACCGCAAGTGAACACATAACCTGAAGTAGACCTCCGATCATCCGAATCACCTCCATAGTCAGCATCCGTGTACCCAAGCAATGCAAACTCCGAGTCCCTTTCATAGAGGAGTCCCATGTCAGAAGTCACCTTGACATACTTCAGAATACCCTTCGCTGCCACTAGATGAGATTTCCTTGGTTCAGCCATAAACTGACTTACTCGGCCAATAACATAAGTAATGTACGGCCTTGTAATCGTCAGGTAAATCAAGCTCCAAACAAGAGCCCTGAACACCAAGGGATCATGAAGAACCCTTCCCTCATCTCGTCGAAGCCTCAACACAGGTTCTAGTGGAGTAGAGCACTTCTTCCCTTCGCCCATGCCGAACCGCTTCACAATGCGATCTGCATACCCTTTCTGGCAAATGAGAATCCCGCACTCCTTCCTCTCCACCTCAAGACCGAGAAAGTGATGAAGCTCTCCCAAGTCTTTCATCTCGAAGCGTATAGCAAGCTCTGACCTGAGCCTTGCTACTTCCCCCTCCGAATTTCCTGTGATGATCATGTCATCCACATATAGCAGGACCAAGACTTGTAGCTCCCCCTTCTTCTTGACGAACAAGCTTGAATCCAAGTTGGAAGCAAGGTATCCACAGAATTGCAAGTACTCTGCAATCTTCCCATACCAAGCTCTAGGAGCTTGCTTCAACCGGTGGAGAGCCTTCCTGAGTTTGTAGACATAGTCCGGATGCTTTTTAGAGACAAAACCAAGCGGCTGATCCATGAAGATGTCCTTATCAATCTCTCCATGAAACGCATTCTTCACATCAAGTTGCCACAACCTCCATCCCTTGCTAGCAGCCAAGGCGATCACCACTCTAACTGAAGTCATCTTCGCAACCGAACTAAATGTCTCCTCATAGTCTTCTCCATACTGTTGTGAGAATCCTCTAGCGACCAGGCGAACTTTGAACCTATCAATGCTCCCATCAACCTTCTTCTTCAACTTATGCACCCACTTGCAAGTAACCAGAGTAATGCCATCAACCTTGGGCACAAGGTCCCAGGTTTCATTCTTCTTCAGAGCATCAATCTCTTCTTTCATGGCACCTTCCCACTCCTTCACTCCAGTGCCTCGTTGAAGGTTGCAGGCTCTCGCTCATCCAGAGGACCTGCAAAGAAGCAGGAGGCAAAACTCACTACATTCCCATCACAGTACCGAGTCGGTGGCTTAACAACCCTCTTCGATCTCCGAAGGGTCAGCACCTTGCTCGCTGCTTCTGTTGCTTCTTCGGGCTCAACACCTACTTGGGGCAAGCATTGAGCAGTGCTCCCCCTGCTTCCTTAGCCAGAAGGCTCAGCCTTGGAGTTAGAAGCAACAGGAGCTTCTGGTGAAACAGCAAGCTCCTCTTCCAAGCCTTCAACAGCCACCACCGGTGCTTCATCAACCTTACTACTTCCGATTAGCTCCACCGAGCCACCTCCATATGAAGTCAACTCGGCAAAGACAACGTCTCTTGACACCACGAACTTCTTCGTCACAGGGTCCTTGCATTTCCATCCCTTCTTTCGCTCATCGTAGCCAACAAAGACAAGCTTCCTTGCCTTCTCATCCAGCTTAGTCCGTGAAGTATCCGGGACATGCACGTAGCAAGTTGAACCGAATACCCTAAGATGTCCCACACTTGGCTTCTCCTTCAGCAACAACTCAATAGGAGTCTTCATGTTGATAGGGCTGAGCGGCATCCTGTTGATGACATAAGCAGCACAAGACATTCCCTCCGCCCAAAAGGACCTTGGGATATCTTTTGCATGAAGCCAACATTTGCAGGTCTCCGTCAGATGACGAATCTTCCACTCTGCTACTCCATTTTGTTGTGGAGTGTGAGCACAAGTAAGCTCCCGTTGGATCCAGTGCTTCCTGCAGAAGTTAGAAAACTCGGAGGAAACAAACTCACCCCCGTTATCAGTTCTAAGCTTCTTAATCTGCAAGCCAAGCCGGCCTTCTACCAACTCCTTAAACTCCACAAACAGACGGAAGGCTTCTGACTTGTCCTTTAAGAAGTACACCCAAGTATACCTTGAGTAGTCATCAACCAAGACAAGCATGTATCTACTTCCTCCAATGCTGGAAGTAACCGTCGGTCCCATCAAGTCGCCATGAATGCACTCCAATGGTAGCTTGCTCCTTATTTATGATTTATCAAATGGAAGGCGATGTGCCTTACCGTATTGACAGCCCACGCAAACATGCCCATCACCAAAGGAGGACAACTTAGGCAACCCCTTCACCAAACTTCTACTAGCCATTGCCTTCAGCTTGTCCATGCATACATGCCCCAGCCTCTCATGCCAGATAGCAGCGCTATCATTGGCCATCATACGATCAACATAAGAATTGGTGGCAAGAACAAACAAGTTCTTCACCCTCCTTCCAACATGAGCAACATTAGCCTTAACCGCTGATACGTTGCGAAGGAACCTCACGTCTATTGGCCCAAACAGAACGTGATAACCAGCGTCTGCCGCGTTGGTCACTGAGAAGAAGTTCATCTTCATGCCCAGCACGTGATACACACTCCTTAACGTGAGTGGCCCCTGATCACTATCCAAAGACACGACCCCCTCTTTCTCTACTGCATAAATAATATTATCAGCAGTGATAATAGCTTCATTACTTGAGTATGCCTGCATGGAGGTGAACTTCGACTTGTCTCCGGTGAGGTGATGACCACACCCGGAGTCCACGATCCACTCGCCGTTGAAATCCTCAGCAGACAAGGCACGGACATAAGTGCCTGTCATGAAAGCTCCGCCCCATTCTGCTTCTTCACTTCTCGAGCAAGCTTCCTCCTTTCCCGCAGTATGCCCAGGCTGTAGTTTGACCTTGCAGTCCCGCTTGAAGTGCCCTCGCTGATGACACCGGTAGCACTTCAATTTCTTCTTCTAATCCTTAGGAGCATTGCTCCTCTTCGGCTGATATGAAGTTGAAGTCTCCTTCTCACCAGTGACCTGCACCTTCTTCTTCTTCTTCCATTCCCATCCTTTCTTCTTGCCTGAGAAGAGAGCTTCGCTGCCTTCCGGATTAAGATTCACTCCATCCATCTACCTTGCCAAGCTCTCCTGCGAGGCAAGCAGATTCTCCAGCTCTAGCAAAGACGACTGAGTAGCCCACCCTTGAACAGATGTCACAAAGGCCACATACTCCTTCCGCAAGCCGCGGATAATGTGCCTTTTCATCTTAGCCTCAGAGATAGGCTCATCAGGATCCAGTGCCGACAGCTCAGCACACAAGCTCTTCATCTTTAAGAAGTACTTCGAGATGGAAAGGTCTCCCTGAGTTGCCCTGGCCAACTCATTCTCCAGAAACTGAAGCCGCGCCACATTCTTCCTATTGAACAACTCATCAATGGTTGTCCAAATATCAGCAGCCGACTCACATCCAATGATGTGATCAAACAGTTCCGGAGACACGACCCTCTTGAGGATAAACTCCGCCTTAGCATTTGTTTTCCTCCAGAGCCTAACCTGCTCAGCAGTACCGAACGCAGCAGTCACTTCCTGTCTGTCGTCACCACCGACGACTTCCCACAACTCCTCGCCAAGAAGATAACTCTTCATGCACGACTTCCACTTCTTGAAGTTAGTCGGCGTTAAGAGTTCAATGCCAAGACCCCTTGCAAAGCTCCCTTCCATTGCAACACCTGCTTGGATAAGCCTTCAGAAGCACAGAGCACCAACACAGGTTGATCACCACTCAAACACAGAGCACAACACTGGTTGCAGACCGCTCAAGCAACTAAACCTCGCTCTGATACCATGTTAAATTTTCTCAAGGTGGTCAGCAAGATAGCCCAAACGGCAAATTAATATCTTCGAAACTACCCAGTTCACACCTTGAACCAGCGGAAACCCAGGGAGTAGGCTCAACACACCAAGCATATGGAAGAACACGCAGATCTTATATTCATTTAACTTCTTTACAAGGCGAGGTATACGTAGCGAGACATGATTTCGCTAGTATAAACAGCTGTAAACAGAAAGCACCAAAAACCAAGTCGGGCAGACAGCACCGGAATCCGCCGAGATTGCCGAGGTCGCTGAGGTCGCCGAGGTCGCCGAGTCCGCTGAGATAGCCCGAACTTAAACTGCAATCTGTTGAATAGACACGGAGTCCGCTGAAGCCGCGAGGCCGCACGGACACACCGTTATTCGCCTCCTACTGATGAACTGAGGAACAAACTACCTACCCGCCTGAGACCGGCGGATAGGTTATTGAAGCTGGCAAAGTTGAAACAGAGAACTGACAAGCCGCAGAGCGACCTGCTGAATTCGGAGTGACCGCACACTTCCAAGTACTTGACCGAAGTCAAAGCCAAACTCCTGGCTCCTTGAAGCTACATGCACGCCCTACACACAGCAAACCGTCAGCCCTGAATAAATCCACGCGGACAGAAAAACTGAGACCGTAGCACCTCGCCGAACCCAACTTACTGTTCACTCAGTTACTGTAGACCTGCCAGGGGGGTCCTATTTATAGGCGAGGTGAGGAGTGTGGTCACCGCCCTAGAGATAGCGACAATGCCCTAGCCCACACGATAGCAAAACATCGTCCGCCGAGTCCGCAAGGACTTATCCGGATACCAAGGAAAAACCGCCAGGAGCAAGGCAACTTTGGTGAACCCTAATCAGTAATCCCAAGCTATGCGGACAAGGCATCAGCTCGCAAAGCCACCAACCACTGCAGGACAGCAACCCCCTTCAATGTTTGTCCGCACAAACCCGAGGCAGTGTACAAGACTCAAGCCTCAATCCGCCATAAGTCCACGACCAAAGGCAGATAGCAACAGTCCGCCCGGTCAACAACGGACTTGGCGGATACTGCGGACACCATGGTCTTGGCACAGAGTGTGACCAAGTCCAAAACCATCAAAGGCCAATGCGAGCATGACGGACATAGCTCTATCCGCCAAACATCCAAGCACACAGACCGCCAGCAGTCCGCAAGCTACTCGCACACCTGCCGCAAGCAACGGCCATCTCCCAGACTCCATACACCAGTCCGCCAATGACCTCCACAGCAAAGCACCTGCTGTACCACCAGAGCTCGACAAGGCCTCAGCCAAGCTCTAAGCCCAGTCCGCAATCAGCACAACCGCGGACACGCCAATCCGCAAGCTTCCCACGAACATGAGCCAAACCGCCAATGCACAAGCTTGCAACGCGGCCACTGAGCAATGCACCAGTCCGCAAGCCTTTATCCGCTCAGGCCGCTCCTTGGCTAAACCAATCAGCCAACGCCTTATCCGCAGATACCAGGCCGTACAGTCCGCGGACTACTTGCATACAACCCACTCAGAACCGGCTTCCACTAGACTTATCACTAGGCCGCAGTCCGCCCAGTCCGCCGATGCTGTCCGCCCAGGCCGCCCGGCCTGTCCCATCAACCACTTCCACTTCACAATTTTCAACAGGTAGATCAGAAGGTCACCTTGGCCACCTTCTTATTGGAAGGAGAGGCTCGGCTCTGGTGAGACGAGATCGAGTTACACCACTTATCGGGCAGACAGTTAACACAAGTTTCGATTGAGGAATTCTCGCGACTATTCCCGGCGAAGCACCTACCAGCGGCACAATGCATTGCCATGGAAAATGAGTTCCAACGGCTAATGCAAGGAGAAAATAGTGTTGAGACTTACCTGCATGAGTTCACAAGGTTGGGATGTTATGTAGGCTCCATCTTTGCCAATGAGCAGCTGAAAACCAATAGGTTCTACGAAGGATTGCGGGATGAGTTGCGATTCCTGCTCTCGAGTTCCGTAAACCAAGGGTTTCAGGCATTGGTCGATACTGCGTGTGTGCCGGAGAAGGATATGAAGCTGGTGTAAGGGAAAATGGCCTTGGCCATGACAAAGTCAGAGTTTAAAGTGCCCCGACGTGGAAAATCGTACAAGAAATGGGGCAAGAGGTCCAAGCCTTCTGGGCAAGATCCTTCAACAGTTCTATCGGGGGCCACTTCGAGGCCGGAGACTCGCACCTGCTTTTGTTGTGGAAGAGTGGGGCATATAGCCCGTGAATGTCGGGTTGCTCCACCAAAGGGTGAAAAGAAGATGGGAGCGTCTTATGCTGAGAAGGGCAAGGCAGTGGTGGAGTCCTCTACATCCCAGGCGCAGCCCCGAGTCTATAACCTTGGCCAATAGGAGGCCATAAAGCAAAGTGACGTCGTCACAGGTACAAGTTACATTATTGATTGCTTTTCTTATTGCATGTTTTGTATGTGGCTTGTGTGCGATGTGGTTACCACAGACTTTGTTATGATTCAGAACATGCTGGCGAGAGCACTATTTGATACGGGTGATTCACATTCATTTCTGTCTAAGGACTTTGTTGCTCGAATTGGAGTACCTAGTCATGTGAAGACAAAAAGCGTAAAGGTGTTATTAACGAATGGTTGTTTGATGCTTGCGGATAGGGCTTGTGATGTGGCGGTTCAAATTGGAAGTCAGGATTTTTGTTTGAGTGCATCTGTGCTACTGATATCGGAATTTGATCTGATTTTTGGTATGGAATGGCTTGCGGAGCAGCATGCCTTTATTGATTGCACGTCAAAAGAGTTCACACTGGGCCAAAATACCGAGCTTGAGACTAAGTTCGCTGGTATGCGAAGAGTGAGCGGGATCTTGATGTCTGCACTCCAAGTCGTCAATGCTGTTCGGATGGGCGCGAAGTTATTCTTAACGCTGATTCAGGCTGTTGAGCCTAAGGCCAATGTGAGTGATGTTTCGATTGTGTCAGAGTTTGTGGATGTGTTTCCTAAAGATCTTCCTGGGCTACCACCCCAGCGGGAGATCGACTTCACGATCGAGTTGGTGTGAGGTCCGAAACTTGTGGCCCGCTCTCCATATCGTGTCGCGCCAAAGGAAATGGCTGAATTGAAAGTTCAATTGCAAGAGTTGCTGGAGCAGGGATATATACGCCCATGTTGTCCTGTAAAATGAAATATTGATCAAGTGCAAAAGAACAGAAAGCGCGGGATGGAGCTAGAAGAAAACCTAGTTATAAAGTTTTCAGAATGTGAAGCGTCGGGCTCTGTCCGGCGAAAATAAAAATTCTTCGATCTTAAGTCGACGAATGCGGAAAATTCGTCGATCTCAGTTTGAAGAGGAGGGAAAATAGTTCGTCGATCTTAGGTTGATGAAATATTTTCGGAAGAAAGTTAGTCGATCTCAAGTCGACGAAAATGACTTCCTACAGAGAGTTCGTCGATTTCAGATCGACGAAAAATCTCAAGAAGATTTCTCAGCTCGTCGATCTCCGTTTGACGAACTTTGAAAAATTCTTCGACCATAGACAGAAATTAAATTAAAGACTCTTCATTCAACATACCTAGCTGATTCATAAAGAACAGATGGTTCATCTCATCTAAGGGTTTGGTGAAGATGTCTGCTCTTTGCAAATTAGTATAAATATAGACAAGCTTATTTTTATTTTTGTCCACACAATCTCTAATGAAATGATGCCCTATTTCTATATGCTTAGTTCTACTATGATGCACTGGATTTTGTGCAATGGAAATTGCACTTGTACTATCACATAGTAAGGTTGAATTATTTAAGTTGAAACCAAAATCTAGGAGTTGGTTCTGAATCCACAGTATCTGGGAACAATAACTGCCAGCTGCTATGTATTCTGCTTCTGCAGTTGAAGTAGACACATATGTCTGCTTTTTGCAAAACCAAGACGCTAGGCTAGCACCAAGGAACTGTCATGTCCCTGAGGTGCTTTTTCTGTCCACTCTACATCCAGCAAAGTCAGCATCTTAGTATCCAGTTAACTCAAACTCCGACTCAGTTGGATACCAGAGTCCTAGACTAGGACAACCCTTTATATATCTTAAAATCCTTTTTAGAAAAATAAGGTGGGATACTTTAGGGTTCACATGGAACCTAGCATAAAGGCATGTAGCAAACATTATGTCTGGCCTAATTACTGTGAGATATAACAGGGACCCAATAATACCCCTATGTAGTTTCTGATCAATAGGCTTGCCATGTTCATTAGAGTCAATCACAGCATTAGAAGCCATGGGTGTTTTCTTTGTTGAGGCATTTGACATCCCAAACTTTTTGATTAGTTCCTTAGCATACTTGGATTGGGATATGAAGATGCCATCAGGCAATTGCTTTACTTGGAGGCCAAGAAAGTAAGAGAGCTCATCCATGCTACTCATTTTAAACTTGGAATGCATTAGGTCAGAGAACCTCTTGCATAGTTTGGAATTAGTAGAGCCAAAGATAATGTCATCTACATAATTTTGTACTAATAAGATTTGATCCTTATGATGTCTAGTGAATAATGTCCTATCTATTATGCCCCTAGAGAATTTATGCTCTAGAAGAAAGCTAGCAAAGGTTTCATACCAAGCTCTTAGAGCTTGCTTTAGACCATAGAGAGCCTTATGCAATTTAAAGGCATAAGAAGGATGGGTTGGATAAATAAAACCTGGTGGTTGCTCCACATAAACCTCTTCTTTAAGTTCACCATTTAAGAATGCACTCTTGACATCCATTTGATATACTTTGAACTTCTTGTAGGCAACATAAGCAAGGATGATTCTGATTACTTCCAGCCTTGCAACAGGTGCAAATGTCTGGTCATAGTCAGTCTTCCTCTTGTCTATAGCCTTGAGCAACTAGCCTTGCCTTGTTCCTGATGATAATACCTTGGGCATCTAGTTTATTTCTGAATACACATTTAGTTCCAATGACTTGGTAGTCTTTGGGTCTTGAAACTAAATCCCAAACTCTACATCTCTCAAACTGGTTGAGCTCCTCTTCATTGCAATAATCCAGTGCAGATCTTGCTCATCTTCTATGGATTAGGGCTCAGTTTATGATATGAAGCAGGCATAGATCAAGTATTGGTTAAGTTGATGCCTAGTCTGCACACCTACTAACATGACTCCAATCACCGGAGATACATGATGATCTCTAAGTGTGACAAACACAGTAGATGGAGTTGGTTCAACAACAGCTTGGGGAATTAATTTCTCTTGTGGAATTAGGGGAGCTGTTGTTGGTTCAACATCCACTTCAGTGGATTCTTCTTCACTGTCTTCATTTATATGTGGAGAGGGACGTGCTACTTCTCATTTGTGAGGGTCAACTCATCCAACTTCTCACACAAATGTGGTACCCGTAAAGTTTCACTGGTAGAAGGATTCTTCTCCTTGTAAGACATGTTAGTTTCATCAAATTATATATGTATAGTCTCTTCCATTTTCATAATAGATTTATTATATACCCTATATGCCTTACTGACTTGGGAATATCCTAGAAAAATTCTCATTACAGCCTTGACTTCAAACTTTCTAAGATATTTCTTGCCATTGTTATGAATGAAGCATAAACAACCAAAAATTCTAAAGTAATCTACTTTAGGTTGCTTCCCTTTAAGTAATTCATAAGGAGTCTTGCCCTTAAGCTTATGTATCAGGCTCCTATTCAGTACATAATTTATTGTGCTTACAGCCTCTGCCCAAAAGGATAGTGGCAAGTAAGCATCTGCAAGAAATGTGCCTACACCTTCAATCAGGGTCATGTTTTTCCTTTCTACTACCCCATTTTGTTGAGAAGTTCTAGGAGCAGGGAAACTCTGTCTGATACCTTCCATATCACAGAATTCTTGCATGGGAAGAGACTCAAACTCAGTACCATGATCACTTCTCATCAATGCAACTAGAGTAGAATACTCAATCCTTATGCTCTTAAGAAAGTCTGTAAGAACTTTAAAGTTATCAAACTTGTTTCTCAAGAAGAACACCCAAGTGAACCTTGAGAAGTCATCAACAATCACTAAGATATAAGACTTCCTTCCTAGGCTCTGTACAGATATGGGTCCAAAAAGATCCATATGGAGTAAATACAGAATCCTAGGCGAATCACTCTTATTAAGTGACTTAAAACTATTTTTGGTTTGCTTGCCTAATTGACAGCCCATGCAAAGACTTTCCTTCTTGTAGGGGCAAGAAGACAATCCTCTAACAAGGTTGTCTCTAGAGAATTTAGCAATATTTTTCAAATTAACATGTCCTAATCTCTTATGCCAAAGTTCATTGTTGTTGCTAGTTTGATTAAATAGACATATTTCTAACTTAGCAGACTTAAAGTTCACTACATAAATGTTTTGTACTCTAGTTTCAGTTAACACAACTTGGTTATCTACTGAAGTAATAATACAGGAGGATTTATTAAATGATACCTGAAATCTTTCATCATATATTTTGCTTATGGATATTAGGTTGTGCTTCAGTCCACTTACATATGCTACCTTCCTGAAAGTGACAGCTCCAATTTTAACCTTATCATAGCCTTCAGTTTGGCCATAGTTGGAGTCACCAAATATTACTTTTGGACCTAGCTTGTACTTATAGTTGGTTAGGTTGTCCTTGCTGCCAGTCATGTGCTTTGAACAGCCACTATCCAGGTACCATTGTTCCTCTATGGTGGGATAGTCTTTCACCTGCATTTAAATAGATTAGATATTCCTGACCCAGGTTACCTTGGGTCCTTATTTCTTTTCATAATTAAAACTGGAAATATAAGAATATTCAGGTTTGTTCTTATATCCTAGGTGATGAAATTTTCTTGGTGGAATTATCCACTGATTAAATTGGTTAATGAAAGATCTTGGTTGGTTATAAGTTTTAGGAAAATTTGAGTTTCTGTTAAATTGAACTAGGATCGACGAATCTTTATAAGTTTGTCGACCTGTGTTCGATGAAAAGGGATGAGTTCGTCGAACTCCACTCAGAGAATGAAGGTATTCATTTTCTGTGCCCCAATATAGTCGATCGCAGTTCGAAGAACTATATTGGTTTCGTCGATCGTAGTTCGACGAATAATTATAAGAGAATTCTGCATTTAGAAGTCGTCGATCTGAGTTCGACGAACTGTACACATTTTATTGATCTGAGTTCGACGAAATCTACTGAACATTGTTATAGTTAGAATTTTTCTTGTTCTTTTTCTTATTTTTCTGTTTTAATTCTATTTGCTTAGTACTATGATCATCTACCTTTTCTTTCCCTTTTTTAGAAACAAATTTGATTGGAGTTGATAGCATGTTTTTCTGAATTAATGAGGGTTGGCTTGATGAAGCACCTAAGCCCAGCTTGTCATTAAGTCCGGCATTAACTGTGCTTGTGATGTTCATAAACTTGATGCTTCGCCCATTTAGGGATTCGTCAAGTTGCCTTGCCTCATCTAATTCTGATTTTAGTGACATGATTTGTTCATTAGCTAAAATTAATTCATCTTTCAATTTGATGTTTTCATATAGAAGATTGTCTTGTTCAGTTATCTTATCTTTGAGTATTTTAATTTCCTTCTCAGAATTAATCAAATCATTACATAATAGTTTGGATTCAGTTCTAAAGCTATCTGAATTAAAATCAAATGAAGAGATTACCTGATCCTCTTCAGATTCTGATTCTTTTTCAGATTGCTCATCTTCAGAAATGCTACCTGATGCATTGATAGCCATCAAGCAAACTTCTCTTGCTTTTGCTTCCTTTTCTTCTTCACTTGAGCTGGAAGATGAGGATTCTTCTTCTGAATCACTGCAGGTTTCAGCAACAAAGCCCTTGTCCTTTCTTTTGTACTTGCTGGAGGAGGGCTTGCTGTAATGCCTTCTGGATTCCTTTTCTCTTCTTTTCTCCTTATTCTTATTCTCTGGACACTCTGAAATAATATGTTCAGGTTTTCTGTATCCAAAACACACAATCTCTTTAGTATGTGTTTTGTCATACATTGGTTTGTCATCCTGTGTGGATGATTTTCTCTGAAATCTGTTCTTGCTATCTTGTAGAATCTTCTTGCCAGAAGACCTATAAGCTCAACATTGTCAGGTGGAGCTTCTGATCCTTCAACTGCTTTGAAGGTAATGCTTGGATCTTTTCTCCCTAGTGTGGAGGTTTTCTGCTTAGCAGCTTCTCTGGTCTTCATCAGCTGCTCATAAGATTTGAGCTTTCCCAATAGAGACTCAGTAGTGATCTCATTCAGACTTTTGGCCTCCTTGATTGGCTAGATCCTGGAAGCCTATAAGCTGGAGAAGCACATGAGAATCCCGTCATTGATATCAGTCAGGGTTATGTCCTGGTCCAAGGTTTTTAGCTCATTGATAATTGAGCTAAGTCTATTATACATATCACCCACTGACTAAGATTCTTCTTTCTTAAAATTCTCATATTTGGAGATGAGATTTGATCTCCTGTCTTTTCTCTCATCTGCAGATCCAATAACCATCTGGTTTACAGAATCCCAGATGGCTTCAGCTTAGGTGCACTCTGCCACTTTCTGGAAAATATCATCTAAGATTGTCTGAGCCAGAATGTTCATGGCCTTGGCATCAGCTATCTTGGCCTTCTTCTGCACATCTGTCCACTCAGGTGGTGGAACAACATGAGTGCTGGAAGTTACAGTAGATGTAGCCACTGGAGCTAGTGGTCCTGTAAAGATAGAATTAAAAATATCTTCATCAATGGAGTTCATATATAATTTAATTCTTGTCTAATAGATAGCAAACTTGTTCAAGTTGGAAACTGGAGGTCTGGTGCTTGTATAGTCCTTGTTCTATGCCATGGTATAAGTAATATGTTAGAGAAATTAGATCTTAGAAGGATCTGTTGGTTCAAGTGTTACCTTGTACAACCAAATAGACCTTGCTTTGATACTAATTGAAAGAAATGGTAAACCTCTGATACCAATTGAAAGATAGGGGATAGATATAATATACTCTAGTGGGGGGGGGGGGGGTGAATAGAGTAATTTAAATTCTTTTGGCTATTTTTATAATTATCAAAGAAATTAGTGATAGTAGTAGTAGAAGTATAAAATGAAATAGAAACTAGGTTAAACTACATAATCATAGCACAATAAAACAAATAAGAATGAACACACAAACAACATAAGAATTTATAGTGGTTCCCCAAATCTGGGTACATCCACTCTTCTACCACCCTACTAGGAATCCACTAATAGGTTTTTGATCAGGTGACTGCCACCATAGGTTTTTGCTCAGGTGCCCTGTCACCACAACATCTATTTGCAGGGAGATCTGACAACTTTAGGCTTTTGATCAGGTGCCCAAAAACTAACAAAAATTTTTGAAGGGAGTTAATAAACCCTTTATACAGGAGGTTAAGAAGGTGATGTTGTCTTCTCTTTCTCTAAACAATATAGAAGACTTCAGTGGATTACTGGTGTCAAAGCTCCCCTTGAGATGTTGAAATGTTCAGGAAGACTGAAGCTTTCTTCAGGGTGTAGGTCTTCAGCCTTGGAACTTGTAGACTGATCTAGAAGTGTTGTCTTTGAGGATTCCTGGAGTAGAAGTTGAAGAGGACACTTGATATATGTTTGATGTTCTTCTTCAATCTTCTATAAGATCAAGGGGAAAATAGCTTGTTTTCCTACACAGAGGAGCAGAGTTCTTCTGTATATTGTTCTATGTAGGTCTATCTCTTCTGCTTATTCTTCTTATTCTCTTGAGTCGTCAAGAAAATCTCTCTTTAATATCCTGATATCTAATTCTGCTTTTGAATTTGAATTATAAGCATTGATTGCTGATTAGATTCTGGAAATTGAAATGGCTGGAATATAGTCTTTAATGAGTTTCCCCAACTGTCCTAGTAAAATAAGCAAGTAATTAACTCTGATGAAATTCATAATTAATGCTACCATGTACGACTATATTCTTGAGAATATGAGCATTAATTACTCAGAGAATTACTGTCAAAGAATAAAATGAATTAGGGACAGAAATATGGAAAACTTATCATTCTGACTTTGAATAGAGTGCATCTACCTCTAGGCAGATTTCATCAACCGGAGTTCCAAGTTCGTCGAGCTGAGAGATCCTATTCGTCAATCTGAGCTTAGCAAACCTCAATCTGGAAATATCCTGTTAATTCTGAGCTCTAAGTTCGTCAATCAGAGAATCTATCTTGAGGAAGAAATCGTCGACCTGAGCTCAAATATCATCGAGCTTAACTCAGAGAAAGTACTCTGAGTTCGTCGATCTGCGATTGACGATCGTCGTGGTGAGTTCGAAGAACTTCGAACTAATAATCTAAACTCTAAATTCTTCTAAGTCTCGAGTCTCCTGAAGTCCATTCCAGGCTGGTCCATGAAGATTGATTCTAATGACTAGCCTAAACTCTAGGACTGACAAACTTGACCCTGACTATACAAGGTGGGTCAAACATCCTAATAGTGAACCTTAGTCCAAATCCAAACTAGGGATCCAACATTATATTTCTTGAATTTTTCTCAATTATTTCTTGAATCAAGTTGATTTTATTTTCCAAATCATTATTTTTTACTTTTTAAATTTTATCTAGCTTTATTATAAGTGATTGACTATTTTTAAGAGTGGAGACTATAGATTTAATATGAGCTTCATACTTCTAAATTTTCCAAAGGTCTCATTCATCTCCTTGATTTCAGTATACTTATTACAAATAGCACAATAAATTTTTAATGGTGAAATAACCATAATTAGTTTTTCATTATTTTCTTTTGACATACCAAGCTCCTTCTCAAGACCCTTTTTTTTATTTTAATTATTATAAGGTTTAACATTTTCACCTAAAGGGCTTGATGGAGTGTAAAATCCCTCCTCCCGAGAATTGGCCACGACCGAGAAGAGATTTTCTGCCCAGGACCGTCGCCTTACAATGACACTAACTACGAGTTAGTTGCCACCATAAGACAGCGTCCCTGCAGGCAAGCACGATCATTCACACAGCCAACGAAAGAAGAACTAAAACGAGTCCATGCATCATATCATAGATATTTTCATACCCAAATAAAGTTCCACATGAGATAATAAAAGAGTACACAAAATAGGGCATATGCCCAGTATATGAATATCACAAATATCACTCTCTCAGAACAAACAACACGGAAGCTAAACCTTATAATCATCAATCTGACACCGGGTAGTATTAGTGGAAGTGCGAGGCTCCGGCTCCTCTGATCATGGTGTCTTAACCTCTGGCTCTACTTGGTCGAACTGCTGTGGCGTCTCCACGTGTCGCTAAAATGATTTGGTCAAACGACCATCAGTCAAAATAGACTCAACTGCTTCGTCCCCACCTCACCCTCGCAACTCCTAGGCACCGTGCGGGAAGAAGAAATCAGAGGACCAATAGTATCAGAATGTACAAGAAGGTGACAATGGTATATATACGTAATCCTCTAGCGGTTCTATATCAGTATGATAAGAAAAGAAGAGCAACCACTAATGCAATATATAAGTACAGAAAGAGAATCCAAGTAAAAATAGTAAACTAAAGCAACTACATTACCATCACAGAATTGTACCCTAACTTATATGAATGCCCACATAAACATATAAGTTAAGGTTTCTAAAAAGTAACTCATCATATAAAAGAGCCCAAACTAATTTAAATGATGAGGATCTGCAAGTGCGTATGCTATGCCATGTTATGCAATGCAATGATTATGTAACTCACACACATGACTCTGTGCATAGACCTTTCATGCATCCTCACTTTTTGGAGGTGGCCAACCTCTTAGGTACCAACTGTCATGGCTCACAGTGGTAGTGGAGCAGGTGTCTCCACTCCTAGGTAGGTAGGCACACTACCAGGCCTAGACCTCTTGTACGCATCAATGCTAAGAACACAACAGTGGCACCCCTGCGTACTCCTGTAGGAGACTACCAGTTTTACATGGTCGGGGTGTGCTCTTAGGGGACATAGTCATCCAGACATCGATATAAACATCCAACCGGTCTTCCCAAAGGTCTACACTCCGCACTAGAGTCATCGTACTTCCATCGGTGTGCTGACTGAACCAGTATTGAGTGTCCCACCACATAATCACAAACTAGGTATAACAATACCCTCACGAGCCTCCAGCTCACAGGACCAACGCGTCCTGATATCGACCAACAACCCGAGCCACCAGCTCGTAGGACTAGCAAGCCCTATATCAATCCAACCCACATATTGGCGAGATAGATATAACATTCCTTGATCCTATCAGACTACTCTTGTCTAACTTCTGAATTACTTAGCGATTTATGGTTAACCTTGGACTTCCCGAGGTCCACCCTGTGAAGAGCTTACAACGGTACTAGGAATTATGATGGGTTGAAGCCCATCACTCCCTTTCTTAAGGCTCTTTGTAATGTTATGCTAACCTTAACCAAATCCACTCTCGGGGTTACTAAGTGTGTAATGCCCCAAAAATCTTAAAAAGAAGAATTGGAAGTTAACGCGCAGCAGTAGGGTTAACGCTAACATTAGCCTTCGAATTAAATCGTTTGATTGCTCGGGAATCTACCGCGCAGCGGTTGTAAGCTAGCACGTGGCGCTACCACTCAACGCTTTCGACAAAGCGTTGAGTGACTACCGCGCTACGATAGTATGATATCGCATGGCGATAACACTCAATGCCTTCAGAGAAGCATTGAGTGACTACTGCACGGAGGTACTATGCTATAGCGTGGCGATAGCACTCAACGCTCTCAATGCCTTCGGCGAAGAGTTGACTGGCTACAGCGCGGCGGTAGAGAGCTAATGTGCGACGATAGCTCGAGTTAATGTACCACTTGGCGGTAACCTGACGTGCGGCAGTAGCTGCCACATGGCAGTAATGTGGAGGCTATTTTTGACCGACAACATGATGTTGATTGGGCGAAGCGGCAGCGGCCTTTGATACCGCGTGGCGGTAGTAGATTCCGCGCGACAGTAGCCTCCAGATATAAGATGTATAAGAGAATGAATTCTTATTGTTCTTTCACTTAGTTCTTGAGGTTCTTGAGATCAAGAAGGATGAGGCTAAGCTTTGCTGGCTAAGGAAGGGAGATCATGTGGTCAAATTCAAGAGTCAGAGTAAGATTCATGAAGAGGAAAGCGAGGCGCTCCTTTCCATCTGGATAGAAGACTTATTCATGGCTCCGTAAAGATCTACAAGGGTAGCGATCTTCCTTATTATACAAGTGAAGTCCTCCTTTTTGCATAGGCATAGAATCCCCTACCAAGAGGTGGAAAAGTAAAAGGAATCCCATTAGATTGATAGATAAAATCCCCGGGTAGTTTTGCATATAGATTCAAAAATCACAGTACGGAATAGGCATGTTGTGTGAAGCCCAATCAGACAGGTTGGCCTAGATTGGTGATGTTTTATTTTGCATACGGAAGAAGACTCGAAGAATAAACGGGTCGTTTATGGGGTCTACTAGGCTATTCCTATGAAGTGGGAGTTGCAGGAATTATTGGATATGCTCTCTAGAAAACTACCCAGAAAATACCACAGTTTGCATAACTATTGGATATTGCCAGGCAACAGCGAGTATCACCGACTATAGCTCCTGACGAGCTCTAATTGATGTGAAAGACCAATTTTTTGGCACTGTAGGATACTGTAGGGTTTTCTGGATAGATGTTCTAGTTGTGGCTGAGTCTGGGTACAGAAAGAGAAATTTTATTATTAGCACTAGGGGATAGTGACTATTATTGGCGATAGCTCCTAGATAACATTTTACCTGTGTATCTTGTCTCGTGAAGACCGTGTGGGGCTAATATGTGAGTTGTGAGCCTGGGGCCTAGATTTAGTGGTCGTGAGAGCCATTGTGTATAACTGGAGTTATGTGTTGTTTACGGGAAAGGGGAGGATGACCCGAGTCCTATCGGTCAACCTAAGAGTTCGGTTTTCTGCGATGACAAGGAGAGTTGAGCAATGAGAAATTACTGATCTATACCTGCTCTATGTGGATCGGTTCCAGCGACCTAAAGTACATGGCACATACCAGTGGCATAGGGGGTTAAGTCATGGTTGTAACGTGGTTATAGGCCATGCTAAAATGCTCAAGGTTGACCGTCAAGTCATGGACATCTGAATGGTGGTGGGACCTGAGAGGTCCAGTACACCAAGAATGTTCCCTGAGTGCATGAAATGTTTGGCCGTTGAGGCAAACGTTTGTGATATATGGAATGGTGCTTAAGTTGTACCTTCTTGTGATGTCTGGATATAAATGTTATGCATGCTGGGAAGGAATACCGCTACCCCGAGAATGGGGTAGGGTCGTTATAAATTGGTCAGCTGAAAGCTGATCGTTACCTTGTTTGCCTCCCTTGTAGTGGATTGTCCCTGTGCAGGTGCTAAAGAACCGAGCGGGCGGGAAATAGCTGGTTGTAGTCCTGAATTTATGTCGGCCCTCGAAGTCCAAGAGAAGTTTTATTTCTTTCATGTGTGGCCGGCCTATGTGCTGATGTCTGTAAACCACACTTCTAAACAATAATTGTAAGTCCTTAAGGCTATAACAGTTTGACTACTGTTGACTGTCGCCGAGCGACTGTGACTATCGCTGGCAATAGTAGTTTTTGTGTATTTTTTATGTATATTCCAGTGTTTTAATAGGAGCACAATGTTGTAATACTTGAGTTCAAAACGTTAACCCTTAAATCTCCCGCTAGAATTCTCTAAGTTGGGATTCATTTAGTCTTTGATATTAACATGTAACTCTGCCGACTATCTGTGGAATATGTCGTAGGGCCCCGGCCGGACCCTTTGGTATACTTTATGTGATGGATGGAGGTGTTACAATTTTTGGTATCAGCTTGTCTTGGTCTTCCTCCGACGAATTCATGGTCAAATTCTTTTGATGGGTGGCGAGCACGTGTTTGTGCTTACCGTTATAACAAAAAAATGAACTCAAGAATGTACACTTAGGAATGAAAGGTCTATGCACAGAGTCACAACAGTGGCACCCCTGCGTACTCCTATAGGAGACTACCAGTTTTCCATGGTCGGGGTGTGCTCTTAGGGGACATAGTCATCCAGACATCATTATAAACATCCATCCGGTCTTCCCAAAGGTCTACACTCCGCACCAGAGTCATCGTACTTCCGTCGGTGTGCCGACTAAACAAGTATTGAGTGTCCCACCACATAATCACAAACTTTGTATAACAATACCCTCCCAAGCCTCCAGCTCACAGGACCAACAAGTCCTGATATCGACCAACAACCTGAGCCACCAGCTCGTAGGACTAGCAAACCCTATATCAATCCAACCCACACATTGGAGAGATAGATATAACATTCCTTAATCCTATCAGACTACTCTTGTCTAACTTCTGAATTACTTAGCGATTTATGGTTAACCTTGGATTTCCCGAGGTCCACTCTGTGAAGAGCTTACAACGGTACAAGGAATTATGATGGGCTGAAGCCCATCACTCCCTTTCTCAAGGCTCTTAGTAATGTTATGCTACCCTTGACCAAATCCACTCCCAGGGTTACTAAGTGTGCAATGCCCCAAAAATCTTAAAAAAATGAATTGGAAGTTAACACGCGGCAGTAGGGTTAACGCTAACGTTAGCCTTCAAATTAAATCATTTGATTGCTCGGGAATCTACCGCGCAGCGGTTGTAAGCTAGCGTGTGGCGCTACCACTTAACGCTTTCGACAACGCATTGAGTGACTACCGCGCTACGGTAGTATGCTATCGCGTGGCGATAGCACTCAATGCCGTCGAAGAAGCATTGAGTGACTATTGCACGGAGGTACTATGCTATAGCATGGCGATAGCACTCAATGCCTTCGGCGAAGAGTTGACTGGCTACTATAAGGCGGTAGTGAGCTAATGTGCGACAATAGCTCGAGTTAATGTACCACTTGGCGGTAACCTGACGTGCGGCGGTAGCTGCCACATTGCAGTAAGGTGGAGGATATTTTAGACCGACAGCGTGATGTTGATTGGGCGAAGCGGCAGCTGCATTTGATACCGCGCGGCGGTAGTAGATACCGCGTGGCAGTAGCCTCCAGATATAAGCTGTACAAGAGAATGAATTCTTATTGTTCTTTCACTTAGTTCTTGAGGTTCTTGAGAGCAAGAAGGATGAGGCTAAGCTTTACTGGCTAAGGGAAGGAGATCATGTGGTTAGATTCAAGAGCCGGAGTAAGATCCATGAAGAGGAAAGCGAGGCTCTCCTTTCCATCTGGATAGAAGACTTAGTCATGGCTCCGTAAAGATCTACAAGGGTAATGATCTTCCTTCTTGTACAAGTGAAGTCCTCCTTTTTGCATAGGCATGGAATCCCTCACCAAGAGGTGGAAAAGTAAAGGGAATCCCATTAGATTGATACATAAAATCCCCGGGTAGTTTTGCATATAGATTCAAAAATCACAGTACGAAATATGCATGTTGTGTGAAGCCCATTCAGACAGGTTGGCCTGGATTGGTGATGTTTTATTTTGCATACCGAAGAAGACTCCAAGAATAAATGGGTTTTTTATGGGGTCTACTAGGCTATGCCTATGAAGTGGGAGTAGTAGGAAGTATTGGATATGCTCTCCAGGAAACTACCCAAAAAATACCACAGTTTGCACAACTATTGGATATCACCAGACAACAACGAGTATCACTGACTATAGCTCCTAACGAGCTCTGATTGATGTGAAAGACCATTTTTTGGCACTGTAGGATACTGTATGGTTTTCTGGACAGATGTTCCAGTTGTGGCTGAGTCTGGGTACAGAAAGAGAAATTCTATTATTAGTACTAGGGGATAGTGACTATTATTGGCGATAGCTCCTAGATAACATTTTACTTGTGTATCTTGTCTCATGAAGACCGTGTGGGGCTAATATGTGAGTTGTGAGCCTGGAGCCTAGCTTTAGTGGTCGTGAGAGCCATTGTGTATAACTTGAGTTATGTGTTGTTTACGGGAAAGGGGAGGCCGACCCGCGTCCTATCGATCGACCTAAGAGTTCGGTTTTCTGCGATGACAAGGAGAGTTGAGCAACGTGAAATTACTGATCTATACCTGCTCTATGTGGATCGGTTCCAGCGACCTAAAGTACATGGCACATACCAGTGGCATAGGGAGTTAAGTCATGGTTGTAACATGGTTATAGGCCAGGCTAAAATGCTCAAGGTTGACCATCAAGTCATGGACCTCTGAATGGTGGTGGGACCTGAGATGTCTAGTACACCGAGAATGTGCCCTGAGTGCACAGAATGTTTGGCCGTTGAGGCAAACGTTTGTGATATATGGAATGGTGCTTAAGTTGTACCTTCTTGTGATATCTGGATATAAATGTTATGCACGCTGGGAAGGAATACCGCTGCCCCGGGAATGGGGTAGGGTCGTTATAAATTGGTCAGCTGAAAGCTGGCTGTTAACTTGTTTGCCTCCCTTGTGGTGGATTGTCCCTGTGCAGGTGCTTGAGAGCCGAGCGGGCGGGAAATAGATGGTTGCAGTCCTGAATTTATGCCGGCCCTCGAAGTCCAAGCGAAGTTTTATTGCTTTCATGTGTGGCCGGCCTATGTGCTGATGTCTATAAACCACACTTCTAAACAATAATTTGAAGACCTTAAGGCTGTAACAGTTTGACTACTGTTGACTGTCGCCGGGCGACTGTGACTATCGCTGGCAATAGTAGTTTTTGTGTATTTTGTATCTACATTACAATGTTTTTATAAGTGGACATTGTTGTGATATTTGAGTTCAAAAAGTTAACCCTTAAAGCTTCCGCTAGAATTCTCTGAGTTAGGATTCATTTAGTCTTTGATATTAACATGTAACTCCGCCGACTGTCTGTGGAATATGTCGTGGGGCCCCGGACAAACACTTTGTTATACTTTATGTGATGGATGGAGGTGTTACAATTTTTGGTATCAGCTTGTCTTGCTCTTCCTCCGGCGAATTCATGTTCGAATTCTTTTCATGGGTGGCGAGCACGTGTTTGTGCTTACCGTTATAACAAAAAAATGAACTCAAGAATGTACACTTAGGAATGAAAATACATATGTTTGAGGAACTTACGCGTTCTTGTTATTGGTTTTTGCAATATTTTTAGTTGCTTAATTGTGCATTTCACGATTATAGGAGGCTTGAATGGGTGCGGGACAGTATGTGCCCCGACGCTTGGTGGAGAGTTATTCATAAACTGAGGTGCCAACACCTCTTCCTTCTGTAGAGATGGTTTAGATAATAGTCTAGGCGGTCTTTGCAATGGTCAATTCCCAACCTGAAAGGCAAGTACAACCCCTTGTTCCTCTAATGGCATCATTGCCGATTGGTTTATTGGAGTAGATTGTAAACCGAAGAGCATCGACTCGGCCATTGAAAATGTGTTTGATACACGGACCGAACACAGTCAAAGAGTACTTACATGAATTTGTTGTGCTGAGATAACATGCAGAGTTTGTGTTTGAAACCCAGGAGAATAAGTCCAAAAACTTTTATGATGGTTTGCGCCATGAACTCCGTTTTCTGTTGATAGGTCCAAAGTTAATGGGATTCCAAACATTAGTGCACTCAGCTAGGTCGTTGGAGATGGACTTAGCAAAAGACCACCAGACGCCAGAGTTCAGGGTTTCAAGATCTACAAGGCCTGGAAAGTCTGCTCACCGCATGGAATGGAAACATAAGGCTAGAGCGTTGAAGAGTCAAGCTTCACCTTGCTATATATGTGGCAAGAAAGGACATATTGCCCGAGGTTGTCAAGGTGGTGTCTTGAAGGCAAAGAAGCTAAGGTTGGAGAGTGAACTCCACGTACCTGCTACTCGTGTGGCAATGAGGGACATATTGCTCGGGACTATCAAAGTGGCCCTTCGACGATAGCAAACTGAAATGGAGTTTAAGTGTACTTAAATAAATTGTTGTAGTAGTCAACTCTAAGTTCTATGATTTTAAACAGTGCATATTTTGCTTGTATAAACCATTAGTGGTGACTAATCAAGAAGTCTTTTGAGTTGAAAACAGGTAGAAGTTTGTGTTAAGATGCGGTTATGAAGTCATGTCGTTGGTTTAGAAGCATTTGTGATGACAATAGTTATGTTTGATGTGATCTTTGTTATGGACTGGCTCTCAGAGCAGCGTGCGTTTATAGATTGCAACTCTAAGGAAGTCACACTGGGACAGAACACTGAATGAGAGACTAAGTTCGCTAGTATGCGAGGATCGAGCAAGATATTGATGTCAGCTCTCCAAGTAGTCAAGGCTGTTCGGAAGGGCGCGAAGTTATTCTTCATGTTGTTGGAGGATGTTGAGCCTAAGTCTAGTTTGAGTGATGTTCCTATCGTGTTGGAGTACGCAGATGTGTTTCCTAAGGATCTCTCTTGTCTTCCCCCCCCAGCTGGAGATTGACTTCGTTATAGAGTTGCTACTAGGTGCAAAACCTGTGGCATGCACTCCATACCGTGTTGCGCCAAAGGAGATGGAGAAACTAAAAGTGCAATTACAAGAATTGCTAGAGCAAGGCTATATACGTCCAAGTATGTCACCTTGGAGTGCAATGGTCCTCTTTGTGAAAAATAAGGATGGAAGCTTGCGTCCACGCATTGACTATCGAGAGCTGAATATGTTAATGGAGAAGAACGAGTATCTGATTCCACGGATTGATGACTTGTTTGATTAGCTGGTCTGATCAACTGTCGACTCGAAGCTGGATTTAAAGTCAGGCTATTACCAGTTAAGAATTAAGGAATGTGACATTCCCAAGATAGCATTTGGTATACGCTATGGGCACTACGAGTTCACTATAATGCCATTTAGGCTAACAAATGCGCCATTGATATTCATGGATTTGATGCATCGAACGTTTAGGGAGTACTTGGACCTATTTGTGATCATCTTCATTGATGACATATTAGTGTATTCTCAGTCAGAAGAAGATCATGCAAATCATTTGTGGATGGTTTTGCACACCCTGAGGAGAAACAAGCTCTATGCCATGTTCCTAAAGTACATGTTTTGGCTGTCGTCAGTTGCTTTTCTTGACTATGTGGTTAGTGGATAAGATATTGCGATAGATCTGGTGAAGATAGTTTCGATATAGAGTGGCATGTGTTTTCTATTATAGAAGAAGTCAGGAGATTCCTTGGACTTGCTGGCTACTATAGGCGCTTCATTGAGAACTTTTCGCAGATATCCTTACCTCTCACTACACTAACGAGGTAAGATCAGAAGTTCGATTGGACGCCTAAATGTGCGCTAGCTTTTGAGGAGCTAAAGAGTCATTTGACCATGACGCCTATCTTGAGTTCACCATGTGGTACAAATGACTCCGAGATTTATAGTAATGCTTCGGGGAGCGGCTTAAGTTGCGTACTTCTTTAGTTTAGAAAGGTTATTGCTTATGGCTCACGATAGTTGAAAGTACATGAGTGGAATTATCCAGTCCATGACTTGGAGTTGGCGGCTGTGTTTTATGCACTTAAGTCATGACATCATTACTTATATGGAGTGAAAGTTGACATCTTCATGGACCATAAGAGCCTTAAGTATTTATTAAATCAGAAAGATCTGAACATACGACAATGGAGGTGGATGGAGTTTCTCGGGGACTACAACTTCCAGATTCATTACACTCCCAGGAAGGGAAATCTGGTCGCAGGACTCCAGTAAGGGCAAGTTGGGTTCAGATGCAAGATGAGCGTCTGATCTAGAAGTTGGAGTCCTTAGACATTTCTTATGTTAACAAGAATTCTACTACAAATTCGTGACTGAGGTAGAGTATGAACTTGTGGATAGGGTTTGGTGAGCAATGGAACTCGATGAGAGTATGAAACGCTATGTGATGGATTGGTCAAATTCCCAATTTTCCATGGATGATGGCATTTTGAGAAAATACGATCATTTGTGCATCTAGAATGTGGGCAAATATGAGAAGAATTAATGTATGAGGCACACTTCATGAAATACACAATTCACCCAGGGAGCACAAAAATGTACAATGACATGAAAAAAATGTTCAGGTGGCCGGGTTTGAAGAAAGGCATAGCTCTTTACGTGGCAAAGTGCCAAACTTATGACTTAGTAAAAGCTGAATGTCAAAAGCCTAGAGGTTTCCTGAAGTCGTTACCAAATCCGGTACGAAAGTTTGATGATATCTCTATAGATTTCGTGCACGGACTACCGAGATCACAAAGCAGAAACGATACCATATGGGTAATCGTTGACCGATTGACAAAGGTATCTCACTTCATACCAAACAAGAAGGACGATTGAGTGGAAAAGTTGGTTAAGTTGTACGTGGACAACATAGTACGATTGTACGGTGTGCCCCATAGCATCGTCCGTGACAAAGACAAGCGCTTTACTTCGAATGATTGGAGGCTAATCCACCAGTTGTTTGGTACGAAACTACAGTTCAGTACGACCATTCTTCCACAGATGGATGGTTAGACCGAGAGGACCAACAGAACAATGGAGGATATGCTCTGAATGTGCGCCTTAGATTTCGGGAAGAGGCGGGAATACCATCTCTATATGATCGAGTTCGCTATATATAATAATAGCTATCAAGCTAGCATTCAGATGACTCCCTTTGAAGCTTTATACGATAGGAAGTGTCGTACTCCCTTAGCTTGGGTGGAAACCGACGAATTGAAGTTGTATAAGTGTAAGGTGGTTGAAGATGCAAATTCGACTATACTCTTGATACGTGAGCAGCTATTGGTAGCCCAGGATAGGCAGGTAAAATACTACAATGCCAAGCACCAAAATGTGGAGTTTACAGTGAGCGATTGCGTATATTTGAAGATCAAGCAATTCAAAGGTGTGTCCAGGATTCGGTGCATGAAAAACTTGAATCTGAGGTTTCTTGGTATGTTCGAAGTGGTTGAGCGGATTGGAGAAGCTGTCTATCGATTAGCTCTTTCGAAAAAGCTAAGTGGTTGCACGATGTGTTTCACATATCAATACCGTGGAAAGCTTTGAAAGAGATGACGTAATTAGTGGCTGATGACGAGGTACCAGTCGATGGTGGGATGACGACGAAGGTTAGACCCATTCGGATCAAGGATACAGAGATCAAGAAACTATAGAACAAAGCAATTGGGATGAGAAAAGTCCGTTGAGAAAATTGTAGTCGTTAAGAATTGACATGGGAGCGTGAGCAAACCATGCGAGAATAATTTCCCGAGTTGTTTTTATAAAATCATGTTGTAAACTTGTGTACTATTTTCCTTTACAAATATATCAAATTTCGGGACGAAATTTCTATAAGGTGGGGAGGTTTGTAATGCCCAAAAAATCCCAAAAAGGAAGAATTGGAAGTTAACGTGAGGCAGTAGGGTTAACGTCGGCGTTATCCTATAAATTAAATCGTCTGAGGGCTCGGGAATATACCACGCGGATGTAGTAAGCTAGCGCGTGGTGTTACCACTCAACGCTTTTGACAAAGCATTGAGTAACAACCGTGCGGCAGTAGTATGCTATCGCTTGGCGATAGCAAGCGATAGCACTCAACGCTATCAATGCTTTCAGTGAAGCATTGAGTGACTACCGCACGGAGGGAGTATGCTATCGTATGGAGATAACACTCAACGCTCTTAACGCCTTCGGTGAAGCATTGAGTGGCTACCGCATGGAGGTAGTGAGCTAACTCGTGGCGATAGCTCGAGTTAAAGTTCCGCTTGGTGGTAACCTGACGCGCGGTGGTAGCTTCCACATGGAAGTAAGGTGGAGGCTATTTTGGACCGACAATACGATATTGATTGGGCCAAGCGGAAACCTCCTTTGATACCACGCGGCGGTAGTAGATACCACGTGGCGGTAGCCTCCAAATACAAGCCGTACAAGAGAATGAATTCTCATTATTATTTCTCTTAGTTCTTGAGGTTCTTGAGAGCAAGAAGGCTGAGGCTAAGCTCTGCTAGCTATGGGAAGGAGATCCTGTGGTCAGATTCACGAGCCGAAGTAAGATCCGTGAAGATGAAAGCAAGGTGTTCCTTTCTATCTGGATATAAGACTTATTCATGGCTCTAAAAAGATCTACAAGGGTAACGATCTTCCTTCTTGGACAAGTGAAGCCCTCCTTTTTGCATAGGCATGGAATCCCCCACTAAGAGGTGGAAAAGTAAAGGGAATCCCATTGGGTTGATAAGTGAAATCCCAGGGTAGTTTTGCATATAGATATGGAAATCGCAGTATAGAATAGGCATAATGTGTGAAACCAATCCAGACAGGTTGCTCTAAATTGGTGATGCCTTATTTTGCATGCTGAAGAGGACTCTGTGAATAAACATGTCATTTATGGGGTTTACTGGGCTATGCCTGTGAAGTGGGAGTAGCAAGAAGTACTGGAGATGCTCTCCAGGAAACTACCGAGAAAATACCATAGTTTGCATAACTGTTGGATATCGCCAGATGACAGTGAGTATCACCGGCGATTGCTCCAGATAGGCTCTAGTTGATGTGAAAGACCAGTTTTCTGGCATTATAGGATACTATAGGGTTTTCTGGACAGATGTTCCAGTTGTGGCTGAGTCTGGGTATAAAAAGAGAAATTCTATTATTACCGCCAGGTGATAAAGACTATTGCTGGTGATAGCTCCCAGATAGCATTTTACTTATGTAGCTTATTTTGTGAAGACCGTGTAGGGCTAATATGTGAGCTGTGAGCCTGGGGCCCAGCTTTAGTGGCCGTGTGATCCATTGTGCATAACTTGAGTTATGTGCTGTTTACGGGAAAGGGGAGGATTACCCGCGTCCTGCCGATTGACCTAAGAGTTCAGTTTTTGGCAATGACAAGGCGAGTTGAGCAATGAGAAATGGCTGATATGTACCCGCTATATGTGGATCGGTTCAAGAGACCTAAAGTATGTGGTACTTACCGGTGGAATTGGGGGTTAAGTCGTGACTGTAACGTGGTTATAGGCCAGGCTAAAATGCTCAAATTTGAATATCAAGTCATGGACCTCTGAACGGTGGTGGGACCCAGGAAGTCCGGTACACCGAGAATATGCCCTGAGTGCATGAAACGTTTGATGGTTGAGGCAAAGGTTTATGATATCTAGAATGGTGCTTAAGTTGTACCTTCTTATGATATCTGCATATAAATGTTATGCTTGTAGGGAAGGAATACCGCTGCCCTATGAATGAGGTAGGGTTGTTATAAATTGGTCAACTGAAAGCTTCTCATTGTCTTGTTTGCCACCCTTGTTGTGGATTGTCTATGTCGAGGTGCTGGAGAGTCAAGCGGGCGGGAAATAGCGGATTACTGCCCTGAAGCTATGCTGACCCTCGAAGGCCAAGCTAAGTTTTATTACTTTCATATGTGGTCGGCCTGCGTGCCGATGTCTGTAAACCACACTTCTAAAGAATAATTGCAAGGACTTAATGTTGTAACAGTTTGACTATTGTTGACTGTCGCCGGGAGACAGTGACTTTCGCTGGTGATAGTAATTTTTGTGTATTTTGTATGTGCATTCTATTATTTTTATAGGTGGATATTATTGTGATACTTGAGTTCAAAAAGTTAGCACTTAAAGCTTCCGCTAGAATGCTCTGAGTTAGCATTCATTTAGTCTTTGATATTAACATGTAACTCCACCGAATGTCTGTTTAATATGGCGTGGGGCCCCGGATGGACCCTCTATTGTATTTCATGTGATAGATGGAGGTTATTGGATCCCTAGTGTGGATTGGGATAGGTTCACTATTAGGTTATTGACCCACCATGTATAGCCTAGGGTCAATTTGTTAGTTCTAAGGTCTAGGTCAGTCTGACTAGGTTAGACATCTTTGATCCAGCCCTCAGAAGTATTCAGAGATTCAGACTTAGAGACAATTCAGTTTTAAAGAGTTTAGAAAGTCAGTTCGAAGTCCATTGGACTCAGTTCGACGATCGTCGATCACAGATCGACGAACTCAGAGTGCCAACTTTGAGCTGAGCTCAACAAAATACGAGCTCAGGTTGACGATCTTCCTTCTTCTACTCAGATTCTCTGGTCGACGAACTTGGAAATCAGCATTGACAAATATCTTTCAGATCAATTATCTCCGAGCTCAGCTCGACGAAGGAGATTTCTCAACTCGACGAACTTGGAGTTCAGTTCGACGAAATCTGTCCTGAGTTCGATTAATTTCCTTCAATATCAGTTTGACGTATTCTCTCTCATTTTGACTTAAATTTGTATTGTTCTAAGGCAGTAATTCTCTGATAATTAATGCTCATATTCTCAAGAATATAACTATTTCTTGGCAGCATTAATTATGATTTTCACATAGTTAATTACTTGACTTATTTATTGGGACAGTTGAGGAAACTCATTAAAAGCCAAAATACAGTCATTCAACTCTCAGAATCTCAGCAGTAAATTTAGGATATTGAAAATGGGGGCTAGACCTAATTTACTCTAGAGGGGGGGGGGGAGGGGGTGGTGAATAGAGTAATTTAAAATCTTTTTACTATTTTTTAAATTATCAGAGTAACAAAAATGTGATACCAATATTAACAGAGAAGAGATAATGTAAGCTAAACTACCACAGCATAGCTAGCCTAATATATCATAGACACAACAAGAGCAACAAGCAAAAGGGCAACCAGACAACACAAGAACTTTTATAGTGGTTCCCCAACCTGAGTACATTCAGTCTTCTACCACCCTGGTAGGAATCCACTAGCAGGTTTTGATCATGTGACTGCCACATTTGAGCTTTTGATCAGGTGCCCAAAAACCAAATAAACTTTTGAAGGGAGTTAATAAACCATTTATACAGGAGGGGGAGAGAGATTGATGGTGTCTTCTCTTTCTCAAACAACTGAGAAGACTTAGTGGATTTGCTATTGTCAAGGTTTCTTCAGAGATCACTTGAAGCCTTGCTCAGGGTGTAGGTCTTCTGTCTTCAGCTTTGACTTGAAAAATGATGATCCAAGAACTTCTGACTGATTTGAATAGGTTGTCCTTAAAAGCTCCTGAAATGGAAGTTGAAGAAGACTCTTGATTTGTGTTTGTTGTTCTTCTTCTTCTGTAAGGTCAAGGAGAAAATAGATTGTTTTGTTGTAGAGAAGATTTTGATTGTTTTGTTGTAGATCTTCTCTGTGTCTGTATGCCTTGTTGTGTGTCATTCTGAAGAGCAAATCTCTTTCATGTATCTCTATCAAATTCTCCTTTGAATTTTGAATTTCAATGCATTGAATGCTGATTTCATGGAGAATGTAATACGGCTGGAGAATATTTCTTTAATGTGTTTCCCCAACTGTCCCAATAAATTAGGCGAGTAATTAACCTGATGAAGACCATAATTAATGCTGCCACGTAACGGCTATATTCAGAGAATATATGCATTAATTACTCAGGAGTTACTGCTAAATAATATGGAATAAGGACAGAGATTAAGGGAAATTCTAAGTCGAGAACTACAACAGAAATCTTCGACCATAGAATAGAGTTCTTCAACCTGAGATCCAAGTTCGTCGACCAGAGAAATCCTGTTCGTCGACCTGAGAAAACTTGTTCGTCGACCTGAGATTCAAGTTCGTCCACCAGAGCTCAGCGAACCGCATTTTGTGATTTACTTGCGAATTCTGTGGTCCAAGTTCGTCGAGTTGATAAACTATCTTCGTCGACCTGAGTTCAGAGAAAGTATTTTGAACAGAATGCGTTGAAGTTGAACTTCCAGACTTCGTCGACCTGAGCTCAAATATCGTCGAGCTCAACTCAGAGAATTTACTCCGAGTTCGTCGAGCGAGCACGACTATCGTCGAGCTCAGTTTGACGAACATCAAACTCACCTTCTGAACTTGATTTTCCTCTAAGTATTGAGTCTTCTGAAGTCTTCTGTTGGCTGGTCCATGTAAGGTTGATTCTAAGGGCTTAGCCTAAACTCTAGGACACAAATACATGCCCCTCGCTATACATGGTGGGTTAATCATCCTAATTAGTGAACCTAGCCCAAATCCAACTAGGGATCCAACAATCTCCCCCTATTTGGGTGAGGTCAGTAATAATATAAAAAGAAAAATATTCACAAAGTAGGAAAAATATATCTTGCAGAAAAGTGAAATATTCAGTAGATATTTACAATCAGTAGTTTTGTGACAATAAATACATAAAGTTCAGACAAGAATAACTAAACAGAAAATAAAATTTCTTCTTCAGCTTTTCTTTTTGCTTGTCATCTTTCTCTTTCTCAGACGGCTGTGTAAATTTGATTTCTCTATTTCGATTAGCTGCTGGTCTTTTGGACATTGTCATATCAACAGCTCCAATAATATTAAGAGAGGTAGCTCTGGGCACAACAGCCTCTGGATGCAGATTCATGTAAGTATCAACAGTAAAGAATTTATTGGCCTTATCATACCTTCTTAATTCTTTCTTTCTGTATGTTGACATTGTTGAGTATTGGGATGGATCTCTCCCTTCAGCTTTAGCTTTATTTATCATTGATAATCCAACAAGTTCCTAGAATCTGGTCATTCTTGATGTTGTCTCAGTTTCTAGATCCACAAATGGAATAGGTGGAGACTCTGGCCTTTTAGGACTATGAGCTTTCTCTATTTCAGGAGCTTGCTGTTGCTGTTGTTGTTATTGATGTTGTTGATGCTGAAGTTGTTGTTGTCTACTGGAGGAATACCTCTGCTGGTTGGTTTCTTGAGATTTTGAGGATCTACCTTGATGTCTATGATATGTTTGAGCATAATAGGTAGACCTCAAAGAACTTCTTCCTAAAGCACCAGCAACAGATGGAGGAGGAGGAGGACCTCTCCGGTTCCTTTGAGGAGGAGGTAGAGAGTATCTCCTGCTTTTCTTTCTGGCTTTTTGTTCATTCTTTGAAATCCACATCCATGCTAGCATCCCAGGATATGGAGTGATTTTTTGTAGGATATAATATGGTGTATCATGTGTAGAATTTGGTTTGGGAGCAGCCTTTCTCTTCTTTGAGACTTTCTTCTTGGCAGCAGTGCTATCATCATCATCAGAATCATCATCTTCATCTTCATCAGAAGATCCCTGAGGATTACCATATAGATCATCAAGAGCTTTTGGAAGATCTTTTGATATTTTCTTTCCAGCCTGGGGCTGTACTGGAGGTTCTAGAAGAGCTGGAGCAACTGTTTTAGGAACATTTTCAGCAACTAATAAATTTTCAGACATTAACTTATTTTCTTCTTCAATGTCAGCCATGATGATTTCATCTAAATCAGGGAGGGGACTATCATCCATTTTGTATGTTGGAGCTGAAATAGCTTCTTGAGAAGAACTGTCCATGGAAGGGGATGGTACAACTGGTGGCTCTATTACTATAAAACTAGCCTTAAGTTGCTTGGCACACGTGGGGCTTATTGGTGCAGTATATGGTACAATAGCTTTGGATAGCTGTACATTAAAGCTGGATAGATTATTTCTGTAGACAAAATTGAATAAATCTAATAAAGAATTAAGATTAACTGTGGGATTTAAAATATAATCACCAATAGTATTTATTTCTGGTATAACTGACTCATCCATATCTGTATCAGAATCAACTAAATCAATTATTTCATCAGGAATGTCTAGCTCTTCTGAATCATCAGACATCACCGAAACTACTGCTACTTCTGCTGCTGCTGTCACAACTGGAGCTTCTTCATCACATAGCATCTCCCCTTGACTGGTTTCAGGGGGTCCTGAGGCCAGTCCTCCATAAGAAGGGATAGATAATAAAGAAGTAATTCTGGTAAAAAGAGATGTGATGGAAGCAGTAAGAGGAGCTATAACATCAGATATAAGTTTATTAAGAGTGGGAGAAATGAATGCTAGTAGGTCTTTAGCTATACCAGAAAAATTGAGGTAGAGGGATTCTAGAGCAGAGGAGGAGTATGGAGTGTGATGTCCACAATTGGAACATACAGAGAATGCACTGGACATATCTGTATGTGTATAATCTGGAGCAGTGTATGGAATGTCAGTTTGGGTGAGTGGAGGGATGTGAATAAAGGGAGTTGCAGTTGTAGAAAGTGGAACTGTTATTGTAGGGGAGGAGATGGGTTCTTGGATTGGAGATCTATGTGGAGATTGATGTGGAGATTGATGTGGAGATAGTAGGTTGAAGGATGGTTCCTGAATAGAGGTAGATGGTATGTCAGAAAGATGAGGGGGGAAGTGGAGATTGAGGTGGAGTGATGTGCTCAGGAGAGGGAACTAGTGTTGATGCTGGTGTGGGTTGATGTTGTTATTGTTGAGGTAGAGGAGGAGAAGGAATGTTGGTGGAGGAAGGAACTTCCTCTTGGGGTGGAGGAGAGGATGTTATGGCCCTGGTGTTCTCAGAAGTTCTTATAAAGGATGAAGCCTTAGATGTCTTGGTGATTCTCCTCTCCCATCTGCCAAACAGGGCAGAGGTAAGCCTTTTGGAGGCATTTATGAACACTGTCGTGGATACCAGATGTTCAGGAGCCTTTTCATGAAGGACGATTCCTAGAATCCGTCCAAAGAAAACTTCCTTCTTATTGTTTTTCTTCTTGATTAAATCAATTAGTAGTTTGCTCCAGTTTACTGCTTTCTTCTCTACCAGAACACCCATCACCATGAACTGGTACCTGGTGATGTAATCATGTGCAGTGTGTTTGCCCAGCAGCACTTTGCCGACTACATCAACCAAGAACTTATACTCAGCAGATAAATTCTTCTTTAATAGCTTGTTTGGGTTATCTCAAGAATGACCCATCCTAATCAACATGTTCTCATATTCCTCATTGTCCATATCTAATTCTTCATTACCATTCAGTAGGCCAAAAATCTCAGATAAAATGGTGGGGGAAAGGGAAACTGTGTTACCAGATATTGTTCCCGTCATAGTTGATGTGGTAGATGTAAATATTGTAACGCCCCGAAACTCAAAGGAGCGAAGGGGGGATGTTTTGGGCCAGTTTGGGTTCTGGCAGCAGGCACACGGCCTGGGACACGGGCGTGTCCCAGGGCGTGTCAACCCGTGTCGACACTTAGCCGCGAAGTCGTCGGGATTCGCTCGACGATTCGTTGAGACTGGGCACACGGCCTGCGACACGGGCGTGTCACAGGGCGTGTCGACCCATGTCGACACTTAGCCGCGGAGTTGATGAGATTCGCTCGACGGTGCGTCGAGACAAGGCACACGGCCTGCGACACGGGCGTGTCGCAGGGCGTGTCGACCTGTCTCGACGATCGTCCCGGGGAGTCGACGAGCTTTACTCGACGATTCGTCGAGACAAGGCACACGGCCTAGGACACGGGCGTGTCCAAGGTCGTGTCATCAGATCGACGATTTTCGCTCGACGAAATGTCGAGAATGTGTACACGGCCTGGGGTCCAGGTGTATCAAGGTGACACGGGTAAGGACACGGGCGTGTCCTGGAACCCGTGCAGTGCTCGGGTTGATTTTGGGGAAAAATCATTGGGTACACGGCCGGCCACACGGCCGTGTGAGGTGGAACACGGGCGTGTCAGCTCGAACACGGGCGTGTTCGATACCCGTGTGAGGTTCCAGGAGATTCAATTTTGACGGCAAATGAGGCACACGGCCCTGGACACGGGCGTGTGCCAGGCCGTGTTCGGTCCAGATTGGGCATTTCAGTCCCGAATCAAAGCCGTTCGTTTCCTTATTTTGAGATCCAACGGCTGGGGGTTGTTCCTGAAGGGATATACCCGGGTTTGAGCTTTCAAAACCCTCACTTTTCTTAAGTGTTCTCTTTCTAAAGCCTTAGAGAGAGAGGAGAGCCAAGGGAGGAAGAAGGAGCTATATCCCGCCATTGGAGGAGCTTCGGAGCTCCAAATCGCGAGCCGACTCCGGATCCGCGGAGGCAACGCTAGTGCGGTGGTTTTCATCCGATTACTTTTCTATGGCGCCAACGAGGAACACAAGGGTAACGATCCTCATCTTGAGAATGAGTAGCTCTCTTTCTTTGCATAGGAAGCCCGCTCTCGCGAGTTTGCGGAGAGTTGGAGGCGTTCCTTCGGGTAGATATGTGAAGTCCCCGTTGTTTAGAGTCCGTAAGCGAGAACGGACATAGGCATGATGTGTGAAGCCTACCCGGACATGTTGGTCTAGATCGGTGATGTTGCATTGCATAAATGCCGGAGAAGACTCCGTGTTATGGTTTGTTTTTCGGGTTTTCTATGCGGTAGATTACAGCAGGGAGCCTTGGGGACTAACCCAAAGGTGCACCCGGAAAACTGGGCGGATACGAGATCTTTCCAACATGGAGGCCTGAGAGCCAACTTGAACATAACCGAGTTATGTGAAATTATGTGACGAAATGGGACTCGGGAGAAGTTTGACCTGCGCAAATGGCTTAAATTGTCGTTGCGACGTGAGCACGGGTTAGATGGAACTGTACCCATATCTATGTCGTTCGGGTTAAAGAGACCTAATGTTACGTGGCACTTGTCGTTGGCATAGATGGGAGTCTTCGGCAGTCAATGGGTTAAATTGACGTGACCCATGCCGGGAAGACAAATTGCTCATATGTTTGTCCGTCAAAGTGGCGATGGTGCGTCCGGAATGTCCATGGCTCTAACTGACGTGACATCGACCGGTTCACCGAGAATGTGCCCTGAGTGCACGGGGTGTGTGGCCTTGTGAGCCTACGCCTGTGACGTAATGAATACTATTATATTGCTCGCTTGTGCTAATAAAACTGCAGGGAAGGAGCATTGCCGCCCCGAGTTGGGGGCGGGATCGTTATAATTTGGTCAGCATTGCTGACCGTTGCCTTTTTGTTTGCCACCGTGTGGTGGTTATGTTGCTTGTAGGTGCTGCTGGACCATGCGGTCAATAGCGAGCTAAAGCCCAAATGCGAAGCCGGCCCTTGAAGGCCTATTTGGAAGTGTTTACTGCTTTATTCATGTGTGACCGGCCTGCGTGCCGTGGTTTGTAAAACATGTAATATGAAATGAAACATTTTGTAAGGCCTTAAGGCTTATTTTGGGTATTTTGTATGACATTCCTAATTTGTAATAGTGGACATTCATGCTCTAATGCTGGGTTCTTTTTTGTAACTTTTATAAACTGCTTCCGCTAGAATGCTCTGTGTAGGACGTTGAGATTGGTTGGATGGTTTCCATAAGTAACCACCCGGTCTGTCTGTGGCATACGGCGTCGGGCCCCGACCGGACCTACTGCTATATGCTATGTGACGGATAGGGGGTGTTACAATTTGGTATCAGACTACTGGTTTTGGTCGGACTTAAGCTGAATTCGTGGGCGAATTCTTTTTAAGGGGTGGTGAGCACGTTGTGTGCGTCATCGTTATAACAGTAAAAGAACCCATGAATGTCCACTTAGGAATGAAAATACTCGTGTTTGAGGAACCTGCGTGTTCCTATAATTGCTGTTCGCAATTTTATTTGGTCGCTTAACGGTGTTTTGTACCACTATAGGTGACCGGAAGCGGTTCTGGACAGCCGGAATGTCCGGTTTCTGAGGAGCATAGTGCACCCGGTGAGGTGTTTGAGCCTCCTCCTTCGTATGAAACCGTTAGAAGGATCGTAGAAGCGGTGTTCGCTGTGACGGGTGCACATCTTGGAGGAAATGTACAACCCTGCGCCGCTGTTGTGGCTTCAACGCCGGTGGGCGCGATGCAGCAGATGACCTTTGGTAGACCATTGGGGCAGCAGCTAAATATGCATTTAGTGCAGGGAGCGCACACAGTTGAGGAATATTTGCAAGCATTTCTTCTGATAAGTCGCTACCCATGCTTCGAGTTGGATAACGAGCAAACTACAGTCGATAGATTTTATAATGGCCTGCGTGCCGAGTTACGAGTTCTACTGCTAGGACCAAAGTTATTGGGATTCCGAGCCTTGGTGGAATCAGCTGGATCATTGGAGGCAGATTTGAGGAAGACCCTCCCGATGCCAGCGACCATGGTATCGAACTATACAAACCCCATAAGAGCTGCATCCGGCAGAATGCTGGAGAATGGGGCTATGAAATCGACTAGTAAAGCTACTTACACTTGTTATACTTGTGGAAAGAAAGGGCACTTTGCCCGAGACTGTTGGAATGGTGCTTAGAAGGGTAAGAAAGCTATGTCAGGAGCAGTCAAGGATGTTAGTGCAAAGGAAACAACATTCAAAGTGCCGAACACCTCAAAGTCTGTATATCGAAAATGGTATAAGAAGCATAGGACTTCGGGTCCAGCTCCTTCTGGTGCTTCTGGTGCTTCTGGGGCGACTACGGGTCAGACCCCGGGCACATGTTTCAACTGTGGCGAGCCGGGGCGTTATGCTCCTGAGTGCCTAAAGCCCTGGAGGAAGCACGCCGTCATGACGACAGGTATGATTTAAAGATAGTTTTGCCTTAAACACTTGTCGCCCTTGTGCACGTTAGCTTAGAACTATTTGTGCTAAGCTTTGTTGCGACTTTACTTTCTCTGTGAGAGCACCGTTCGTTTAGGGAGCTTCGCATTCCTTTATTAGGAATTATATTGTGCGTCGGAGTACCTCCTTCAATGGTAAAAGACAAATTGGATGCGTTATAGTCCAATGGTGCTCATTGTGCGCGGGTAGAAGTTGTTGCGCTTAGTTTTGGATTGGGAATCAGGAGTTCGACGTTATATTTGGTATGGACTGGCTCTCAGAGCAGCAAGCCAATATAGATGCGGTAGCAAGGAAGTCAAGCTGGGAGCAAGGCGTGAGATGCCTTTACGGGCTCGAAGAGGTCGAGCAAGACGTTGGCATCTGCTCTTCAGGTGGTGAAGACGGTTCGTGCCGGAGCAGAACTGTTCTTTACACTAGTGGAGGTTGCAAAGCCGGAGCCCACATTGGATTGTATTTCAGTGGTATCGGAATACCCTGATGTGTTCCCTAGAGATCTTCCTAGAGCCCCGCCTCGACAGGAGATAGATTCCATGTTTGAGCTTGTACCAGGTGCAAAGCCTGTGTCACGCTCTCCATATCGGCTAGCGCCTAAGGAAATGGCGGAGCTGAAGGTGCAATTTCTAAAAGTTGTTGGAGCAAGGGTATGTGCGTCCAAGTCCTTCGCCTTGGAGCGCACCGACCCTCTTTAGTAAGAAGAAGGACGGAAGCTTGAGGCTATGTATTAATTATCGGGAGTTCAACAAGTTGACGGCAAAGAACAAATACCCAATCCCAAGGATCGATGATCTTTGTGATCAGTTGGTCGGGCCAACGACCTACTCTAAAGTAGTTAAGGGAGAGTGATATCCCTAAGATAACGTTCAGTACAGGATACAGACGCTACGAGTTTACAGTCATGCCGTTTGGGCTGACTAATGCGCCGTCAGTGTTCATGGATTTGATGAACAGAACTTTCAGGGAGTACTTGGACCATTTAGTGATCGTCTTCATCGACGATATTTTGGTGTACTCGCAAAGTGAGGAAGATCACTTCAAGCATCTTCATTTGGTGTTGGAGATGCTAAGGAGAAATCAGTTGTATGCCAAGTTCTCGAAGTGCGAGTTTTGGCTATCCACAGTGGCATTCCTCGGGCATATAGTAAGTGGAGAGGGTATTGCTGTGGATCCGACGAAGATTGTTGCGATACGGGAGTGGCCTGAGCTTGTTACAGTAGCAGAAGTCCGGAGCTTTCTGGGGCTTGCCGGCTATTATAGGCGCTTCGTAGAGAACTTCTCGCGGATAGCGTTACCTCTCACTACATTGACGAGAAAGGAGCATAAGTTCGTTTGGACGCCGGAGTGCGCGCGAACTTTTGAGGAGTTGTAATGTCGGTTGACCACGACGCCAGTACTGACTTCGCCGAGTGGGACCGAAGGCTATGAGATTTAATAGCGATGCTTCGGGCAGCGGGTTGGGTTGCGTACTACTGCAACACGAAAGTGTAATAGCGTATGGCACGAGACGGCCAAAAGTGCACGAGAGGAACTATCCGGTCCATGACTTGTTGTTAGTGGCCGTGAGTTTTAGACTTGAAGCTGTGGAGGCATAATTTTGAACGGTGTGAAAATGGATCTCTATGCTAGTCACAAGAGCGTGAATATCTGTTTGGTCAGAAGGATCTAAATTTGCGGCAGCATAGATGGATGGCGTTCTTGGGAGACTATACATTCAAGATTCACTACGCGCCTGATAAAGGGAATGCGGTTGCTGACGCGGTGATTCGCCGAGCCCCAGCTCAAGCCAATTGGCTATCGATGCATGATGAGCGGTTGGTGCGAGAGTTGGAGGCGTTGGAGATTGTTTGTGTGGACAAGCAATCAAGTGCTGAAGCAGTTCTGAATTGGACTGAAGTCCAATATGACCTGGCTGATTGTATTCGGCAGGCTTAGGATATGGATGCTCATATGAAGCAATTCGTGGTAGAGGCTCTGGATGGGTCAAAATTCCCAATTCGTTGTGGAGGACGGATTGCGTTGGATATACGGTCGTCTGTGCGTCCCAAGTGTGGGTAATTTGTAGGTGGAATTGTTGTACGAGGCACACCATACCAAGTACTCGATTCACCCGGGGAGCACGAAGATGTACCGTGATGTAAAGAAACTGTTTTGGTGGCCGTGTTTGTAAAAGGTTGTGGCGCTATACGTAGCGAAGTGCCAAACTTGCGCCTTGGTAAAGGCGGTGTGCCAAAAGCCGGGAGGATCTCTTAAGTCCTTGCCTATTCCGGATTGGAAATTCGACGACAGCTCTATGAACTTTGTGCACGGTTCGCCAAGGTCGCAAAAGGAGAACGACGCCATTTGGGCGGTCGTAGATCAGCTGTCGATGGTGTCGCATTTTATTCCGCATAGGAAGCATGATCCGGTGTAGAAGTTGTAACGCCCCCGATTTTTCCAGCGATTTATTTAATTTCTTATTTGGCGTATTATGACGTCAGAGCGTTATGTTAGCGCGTATTGGTCAGGTGGCGTTGTTAGAGCGTGCTTTTAGCTCTTTAGGTTCCCTGTGTGGCTTGGTGATGCCTGGCAGCAAGATTCCCTAGCGAGCCGGAGTCTGTTTGGTGACTCGGTGGAGCCTCTTGGGGAATGCTTGTGTTTTGGCTTCGGGAGTTTTGCCCGAGTTCTGTTCGTCGGATTTTGTTACCGACTTTGTCGTTGCGCGTTTGCGTTCGTTAGTTTTGACCGGCCAAATTTTGGGATTTGCGTCGGGAGTGGAAAATTTTATATTAGGAAATTATATCGGCAAATTTTAGACTTGCTCGTCAAGTTTCGTCGCGTTCCGAGCATTTTTGGAGCCTCGGCGCGCGATTGAAGTTTGTATGTTTTCGCGTACGCCGTTAACTTTAGAAATTATTATCTCGAAAACGGTGCGTTGGAATTCGATTTCGACTTCGCCGTTGGATTCGTAGCATCGTCATTCGCCTACGGTGCGAATTTCGTTCGATTCGGCGCGCGTTTGGCCCTCCGTAACCAGGTTATCATGTTATAATAATTATATATATTATTATATATATATATATATATATAAAGAATTAATTAAATAAATAAATATAAAAAAAAAAGTGAAGGAAGTATTCGGTGAGAATCATCTCACCGAATGCATATGGTTCGGTGAGAATGATTCTCACCGAATCATGTGTTCGGTGAGAATCATTCTCACCGAACACCCCCCCCCCTCTTTTAAGTTTTATAATTAATATATATTATTATTATTATTAATATATAATTAATATATTATTATTAATATTATTATTATTATATAAGTTATATAAGTTAAATCTCTTCTTCTTCCTCCGATCAGCCCCCTCCCCTCCTGTGCGAAATTTTTGCGGAGTGCGGAACCCTTCCGTTCGCAAATCTTCCGGCGGCCGCCACCGCCGATCCGGTGGACGGAATTTCGATCTGATCGCGGCGTTGGAAAGCTCTCGGCGAGAGCTTCGAGATCGCGGTAAGTTTTTCCCATTTCGGTGACCGTTTCGCCTTAGATTTTTTCGGCCCTAACCCCGGTTGTCCGTTTTTTCGTTGATCTCGTCTTCGCGTGTCCCCATTTGGACGGATCTACGTGTTGGAGTATTTTGGGTGATGTTTTCAAGGTCGATTTGAGGCAAGTGGATTTCTCCCCTCTTGCGTGCCTCCATGAGTTGCATTTTTGTTGTATTATTCTTTTCTCCTTGTCGTAGAATAGGTGAAATTGGAATGTTCCTAGTTTAGGGCTTGTAGTCGGCCCAAACTAGGAAGTTTTCGGTTTTATTTTTTAGAAATAACTCGGCGGGTAGGGGAAAATAACTCGGCGGGTAGGGGAAAATAAATCGGCGGGTAGGGGGAAATAATTCGGCGGGTTTTGGTTGTAGAACTTGGTAGTTTCTAAGTGGTGTTGTCGGCTAGTTTTGACGCCGAATCGTGGATCCTTAGCATGTGGTAGCTGGGTTTCTGAAGGAGTATGGTACCAGGGGAGTTCGAGCCGTGGCCACCACCATTCCCTCCTATGGATATTTTTTTTGGGTTCCTGTAAGAGGTTGGAACTCTATGTGTGTGGACCCTGTGGCGGCCCCTTTAGTACTCTTGAGACACCTGGACCTGGTTGTTCGGTTGTGACTGTTCTTAGTCTCCGACACAGGTTTGAGATTTGTGGCAGTGCTAACGATTTACAAGTTTAGAACTGTTAGTTCCTTTCTTACTGTTCATTTGATGCATATTGGTTTCCTTCTGTGTCTGCAGGCTTGAGCGGAGTTTGGTACGTTTCTGTACTTGTTGCATTTCTCCCACTTTACTGATTATTACACCTGCATTTTATCCTCTTTTGGATTCTTTAGCTGAGTTTTTTTTTGGCATTTACTCTTGCAGGGTTGGTAACCCTTTTTCTTGCTGTTCTTTTTATTCAATTATTATCTGATGCTTCCTTGCCACTTGTTTCATTATTTCTTGCTGAGGTGTTCTTCTTTTGAATGCCTCAGGTTCAGGTCTGTAGCCGGCTGTGCGGCTAGTTTCAGGAGTTTCTCTGTGGACTGCGCTTTGGCAGTGTTTTCCTCGCTTGTCGAGGTAGTTCTTTAGCCTTGTAGTAGTACAGACATACATGCTCACCAGCGAGTTCGTGTCAGGTTGTTGACGCTCGTTGGTGATTTTCCTTTGTGATATTAAGTATTTGCTTAGCTGCTAGTTTACCTGTTTTGTGGTAGTTTCACTTGCTCTCTGTGAATGTTTTATGCTAGGTTGCTAGTTACTTTAAACCCTATAAAAGAACTACTATATGTATTGCATGATCAGCATGTTTTATAAAAGCTCAATCTCTATTTTCCAAATGCGTAAAAAGATGGTTTTACTTATAAACATTATAAATTGAAATCTAGGGTCTTGCATAGTGTAAGTTGTCCTCTTAGGACGCTTTTGCGCTCTTTTAGGATGTTTAGCATAAATGAAGTATTTTTCCGCTTTGTATAAAAATAGTTTTCAAACCGTGGACTATCTGATCCACTGAGCCGAGGGATACGACCAATTAATTTAAAAATCAGTTTTCTATTCATTTTAACTTATGATTTGAAGGTTTAGAGTGTTGCCTGAGCGTCAGCAGTTATCCCCTGCTTGACGTGGCATCACAGCTCGTAGTTTTCTCGTGCTCTGATTTATTATTATAAATGAGAAAATGCGGGATGTGACAGTTGGTATCAGAGGGAGGTTGCTTGACAAATTGTCGGGCAACCTGTCCCTGTTAGTATTAGGTGTTTAGAATCATACCATACACACACCGATATGTCATCAGCACGTCTTGGCTAAAGCACGAACACTACACTCATGAGCATAAAGAAGTATACGGGGCTTATTATGTAGTATGGGATGCATAATATGTGTTTGTATATGGATCCACCATAGGAGGCAACATGTGAGGGTTATGTAGTATGGGATGCATAACCTCACCACATGAATGCGGCTAGCACGTTTTCCTTTTCGTTGCATGGAAATGTTATGTAGTATGGGATGCATAACATTTTCATGTGTACGCCGCTCATAACATGCATTAGGGCCTTTTTAGAATGCATAGCACAATCATGCATAGCATAACATTGCATAAGCACAACGTGCCAAGCTAAAGATTTGCAGGATGACATGTGTACACACATAATTTTTGAGTCAAAAAGAATATAAATTCATGCATTCCCGATCTAGGCACAAGAGTTAGTTGGATGATAGTGAATCATCGTAGGATAAGCATATCATCAGTACAAAAAAAAAAATCCCGGAGCAAGTTAGCAGCATGAGCAAGTACTTAAGTATGTATTGTTTGTACTATGTTGTTTGGTTCTAGTGGGTGGGCTAGGTGTCTAATTAGTGTTTTGTTGTTCCATTAGAATGTCGAGGCATCCTTCGACAAGGTTGACTCCCCAGTCGGAGGGAGAATCATCAGGTGCGCAGAGCAGCGCAGTGATAGAAGGTCTGAGACAAAGCAATGAAGCCTTGTCAAAGCAAGTAGGGGATTTGCAGTCTCAGGTCCAGTCCTTGTTAGCAGTCGTGGCAGGGCAGATTCCGAGAGTTCAGGACCCTGTGGTGGGTTAAGCTGTCCCTGTTCCCCCCGCTCCTCTGGTGCCTCCGGTCGTGGTGCCATCAGAGATGACCTTTATTTCTCAGTTTCAGCGACTTAGGCCTCCGACGTATGATGGCAAGGCAGATTATATGGTATTAGACGATTGGATGATATCAATCGAGGAGATGTTCTCATACTCCGGGATCACTGATGACCAGAAGGTGATGTTAGCCGCATATCAGCTCAAGGGGTTGGCGAAGGGCTGGTGGCTGAGGGAGAAAGAAGGTCTGAAGGACGGGTGTTCCTGGGAGTCCTTTAAGGAGCTACTTCTGAGCAAGTTTCTGCCATCGGTCGAGAGGGACCGTCTGATGAATGATTTCCTGCACTTAAAGCAGAGGCAGCTCACGGTTAGCGAGTACGAAATCGAGTTTAGTAAGCTAAGCCGATTTGCCCCAGACTTGGTGAGTTCCGATGAAAATAGAAGCAAGCGATTTCTGGCTGGGCTAAGGAGTGACGTCCAGCAATTAGCAAGTGCCTATGCGACCTCAAGTTATGCTGGTATGGTGGAAGCTGCCTTAAAGGTATAGGCAATTGATAATACCAAGAATCGAGGTCAACAACTGAGGAAGGATAAAAGAAAATCTGATGAGGGTAAGAGTGCTCAGGTGCCTGACACTGCTCCGAGGAAGAGAAACAAGGAGGTATGCAGTTTCTGTGGCCGACCGGGCCATCCATTGGAAAGATGTTATCAAAGGTTAGGAGCTCAAAAGAAAGAGCAGATTCATGCAATCCAAGGTGTCCAAAAGAAAGATTTGCTTTGTTCGGTATGCAAGAAGCCGGGGCACGATGATGCCCATTGCTGGAAGAAGACTAGAAGTTGTTTCTTGTGCGGTCAAGTGGGTCATCTCAAGTATCAGTGCCCGCAAGCTCAGCTTACTCTGCAGCCAGTTCCTCTTCAGGCCTTGCCGCCGCCCCAGCGAGTGGACAAGGGGAAAGGAAAGTTGAACGTGGTCTCTTTGGAGGAAGCTCAGACGTCCACGCAAGTGATATCAGGTTAGATTTCCCCCTAGTTTTAATGTTTGGCTCATAGTTATAGTTTTGAGCATTCGCTTCCTTAGTCGCGTGTGCAATTTTATAGGACGATTTAAGGTAAAGAACTGCTGGGCGCGTGTTCTGTTCGATTCCGGCGCTACCCACTCATTTGTGGCTAGGGCCTTCGTAGAGCGTTACCGGTTGGATCTCGATCGTGTTGGTGATGCGTTCTGTGTCAAGTTTCCTTCAGGCGAATCTATAGTTTCGGACCAGGGTATCCAGAGTTGTCCAATTTTGTTAGGCGATTTCCTCGCGTTTGCTGATTTGAAGCTGTTAGATCTGGAAGACTTCGATGTGATCCTAGGCATGGACTGGTTGTCCAGATATGATGCTGTGATCCAATGCAAGGGTAAACACTTGGACTTTAGGATGGACAATGGTCAGCCCGGGAGTGTTTACGGTTATCCGCGCCAGGATTCTCCGACTATATCGGCGGTATGTGCTCGGAAGCTTGTAGATTCCGGATGTTTTGCTTGTTTGGTTTCGGTTTTAGAAACCAAGGTTAGTTTGCCGTGTTTGGAGGAGATCCCGGTGGTTCGTGATTATCCTGATGTCTTTCCAGCTAATCTTCCTGGTCTCCCGCCTGATCGAGACGTGGAGTTTGTTATAGATTTGGAGCCGGGTACGCGTCCTATTGCCAAGGCGCCTTACCGAATGGTCCCACGCGAACTGGAGGAGTTGCGTATCCAGTTAGACGAGTTGCTTGAGAACGGATTTATAAGGCCGAGTTCTTCGCCTTGGGGTGCTCCCGTTTTGTTCGTCAAGAAAAAGGATGGATCGATGAGGTTGTGCATCGATTATAGAGAGCTAAATAAGGTAACGATCAAGAATAGGTATCCGTTGCCAAGGATAGATGATTTGTTTGATCAACTGCGAGGCAGCGCCGTGTTCTCTAAGATTGACCTTCGTTCGGGCTACCACCAGTTAAGGATCCGTGAATCAGATATACCGCGGACTGCCTTCCGTTCCCGACATGGACATTTTGAATTTTTGGTGATGTCGTTTGGGTTGACCAACGCACCTTCTGCTTTCATGGACATGATGAACAGGGTCTTCAAGGACTTTCTGGATAAGTTTGTGGTCGTATTTATAGACGATGTGTTGGTGTATTCACGCAATGTTGAGGAGCATGACCAACATTTGCGTCTAGTTTTATCTGCCTTGAGGGACCATAAGTTGTTCGCCAAGCTAAGTAAATGCGAGTTCTGGTTGCCTCAGGTTTCTTTCCTGGGTCATGTGGTTAACAAGGATGGAATCTCTGTCGACCCAGAAAAGATAGCCGCAGTTATGGAATGGACGAGGCCTGCCACACCCAAGGAAATAAGAAGCTTCCTAGGGTTGGCTGGCTACTATAGAAGATTCGTAGAAGGTTTCTCTACATTATCTGCGCCATTGACTAAGCTGACGCAGAAGAATGCAGCATTTGTGTGGAGCGATAAGTGCGAAGAAGCGTTCCAAGAGCTAAAGAATAGACTGTGCACTGCTCCGATATTGACATTGCCTACGGAAGGATTAGACTATGCCGTTTACGTGGACGCTTCCCACGTGGGTCTTGGTTGTGTGCTGATGCAAGAAGGAAAAGTGATTGCGTATGGGTCAAGACAGCTTAAGATTCATGAAAGGAACTACCCTACGCATGACTTGGAATTCGCAGCAGTTATTTATGCATTGAAATTATGGAGACACTTGTTGTATGGCGCGCAGTGCAAGATTTATACAGATCATAAGAGTTTGAAGTACGTTTTCACTCAAAAGGAGTTGAACTTACGCCAGCGCAGATGGTTAGAGTATGTGGCTGATTATGAAGTGGAGATCCTATACCATCCGGGTAAGGCTAACGTGGTAGCCGACGCCTTAAGCAGGAAGACAGGGAAAATTTTCAATCTCTCCACTGAGTTGTTGGTAGAAGAGTTTCTTTTAATGGATATTTCAGTTGGTAGATGTGACTCGCCAAGCAGTTTGGAAGTGTCTGAGCCTTCATGGATTTCTCTTACGAGGCTTCATCAAAAGGACAATCCTGATCTACTGCACCTTCATAATAGAACTGAGAAGGGGGAGCTGCCTGACTTTTTGATCGATGACGCGGGTACTCTAAAGTACCGCGGTAGATTTTGCGTCCCCAACTTTCGAGATATTCGAGATAAGTTGTGCAGTGAGGCATACGGTTCAAGTGTGGCCTACCATCCAGGGTCTACAAAAATGTATAAGGACTTGAAACAGATTGCCTGGTGGATTGGGATGAAGGGTGACATCGCAAGGTTTGTGTCAGAATGTTTTACGTGCAAAAGAGTTAAGGCTGATCATGGAAGGCCTGGTGGAAAATTAGCACCTTTAGAGATTCCAACTTGGAAGTGGGATAGTATCTCAATGGATTTCATTACTGGTTTGCCGAGATCTCCCCGAGGGCATGACTCTGTTTGGGTGATTGTTGATAGATTAACAAAGTGTGCGCACTTCGTACCCTTTCAGATTGGTTACTCGATGAAAAAGATAGCGGAGCTATATTTGAATGAAGTTATCAGGTTACATGGAGTACCCGTAAGTATAGTATCAGATCGAGACTCCAGGTTTACGTCTCGTTTCTGGAAGAGCCTTCAAGAAGGATTGGGAACTGACTTGAGATATTCTACCGCATATCATCCACAGACCAATGGTCAAACGGAGCGTGTTAATCAGATTGTGGAAGATATGATCCGTTGTTATATATTTGACCACGGAGGAGCGTGGGATGAACGCTTGAGGTTGATGGAGTTCGCATACAATAACAGTTATCAAGAGAGTCTGCAAATGGCTCCTTTCGAAGCGCTATATGGAAGACGATGTAGAACTCCTCTATTTTGGGCTGAGGTTGGTGAGAGGCCGATGTTAGGTCCAGATGCCTTAGAAGAAATGGAAGTTTCTGTAAAGCTTATTCGAGAGAAGCTTCGGATAGCTCAAGAGCGATACGAGAAGAACGTCAATCGGCGTAGGTCTGTTTTGGAATTTTCTGTGGGGGACATGGTTTTCCTTAAGGTTTCCCCGATGGTTGGAGTGAAGAGGTTCGGTAAGAACCATAAGTTGGACCCGAGGTATGTGGGACCATTTGAAATTGTGGAGCGGATTGGTGTGTCAGCCTACAAGTTGAAATTGCCCGCAAATTTTCCTGGCGTGCACAATGTTTTTCACGTGAGCCAACTGCGGAGGTGTGTGCTAAGTGACAGACAAGTGCTGGATGCAGTGCCCTAGTTGGAGCCTAACCTTTCCTACGTGGAAGTTCCTATCCGTGTTTTGGATGTGCAAGATCGAGTGTTGCGGAAAAAGACAATACCGATGGTAAAGATTCTGTGGAGAAACCAAGACGTGGAGAGCGCGACTTGGGAGCTGGAGTCAGCTATGAGGGAGGCGCATCCTCATTTGTTCTCCTAGTTGTGCTCGGTAAGCATTCGATAACCCTTGGTTATTTTCTTTTCCTCTTTGGTAGAATTGTTTTATGCGTAAAGTTTCGGGACGAAACTTTCTTTTAGGGGGAGTGACTGTAACGCCCCCGATTTTTCCAGCGATTTATTTAATTTCTTATTTGGCGTATTATGACGTCAGAGCGTTATGTTAGCGCGTATTGGTCAGGTGGCGTTGTTAGAGCGTGCTTTTAGCTCTTTAGGTTCCCTGTGTGGCTTGGTGATGCCTGACAGCAAGATTCCCTAGCGAGCCGGAGTCTGTTTGGTGACTCGGTGGAGCCTCTTGGGGAATGCTTGTGTTTTGGCTTCGGGAGTTTTGCCCGAGTTCTGTTCGTCGGATTTTGTTACCGACTTTGTCGTAGCGCGTTTGCGTTCGTTAGGTTTGACCGGCCAAATTTTGGGATTTGCGTCGGGAGTGGAAAATTTTATATTAGGAAATTATATCGGCTAATTTTAGACTTGCTCGTCAAGTTTCGTCGCGTTCCGAGCATTTTTGGATCCTCGGCGGGCGATTGAAGTTTGTATGTTTTCGCGTACGCCGTTAACTTTAGAAATTATTATCTCGAAAACGGTGCGTCGGAATTCGATTTCGACTTCGCCGTTGGATTCGTAGCGTCGTCATTCGCCTACGGTGCGAATTTCGTTCGATTCGGCGCACGTTTGACCCTCCGTAACCAGGTTATCATGTTATAATAATTATATATATTATTATATATATATATAAAGAATTAATTAAATAAATAAATATAAAAAAAAAGTGAAGGAAGTCTTCGGTGAGAATCATCTCACCGAATGCATATGGTTCGGTGAGAATGATTCTCACCGAATCATGTGTTCGGTGAGAATCATTCTCACCGAACACCCCCCCCCCCTTTTTTAAGTTTTATAATTAATATATATTATTATTATTATTAATATATAATTAATATATTATTATTAATATTATTATTATTATATAAGTTATATAAGTTAAATCTCTTCTTCTTCCTCCGATCAGCCCCCTCCCCTCCTGTGCGAAATTTTTGCGGAGTGCGGAACCCTTCCGTTCGCAAATCTTCCGGCGGCCGCCACTGCCGATCCGGTGGACGGAATTTCGATCCGATCGCGGCGTTGGAAAGCTCTCGGCGAGAGCTTCGAGATCGCGGTAAGTTTTTCCCGTTTCGGTGACCGTTTCGCCTTAGATTTTTTCGGCCCTAACCCCGGTTGTCCGTTTTTTCGTAGATCTCGTCTCCGCGTGTCCCCTTTTGGACGGATCTACGTGTTGGAGTATTTTGGGTGACGTTTTCAAGGTCGATTTGAGGCAAGTGGATTTCTCCCCTCTTGCGTGCCTCCATGAGTTGCATTTTTGTTGTATTATTCTTTTCTCCTTGTCGTAGAATAGGTGAAATTGGAATGTTCCTAGTTTAGGGCTTGTAGTCGGCCCAAACTAGGAAGTTTTCGGTTTTATTTTTTAGAAATAACTCGGCGGGTAGGGGAAAATAACTCGGCGGGTAGGGGAAAATAAATCGGCGGGTAGGGGGAAATAATTCGGCGGGTTTTGGTTGTAGAACTTGGTAGTTTCTAAGTGGTGTTGTCGGCTAGTTTTGGCACCGAATCGTGGATCCTTAGCATGTGGTAGCTGGGTTTCTGAAGGAGTATGGTACCAGGGGAGTTCGAGCCGTGGCCACCACCATTCCCTCCTTTGGATATTTTTTTTGGGTTCCTGTAAGAGGTTGGAACTCTATGTGTGTGGACCCTGTGGCGGCCCCTTTAGTACTCTTGAGACACCTGGACCTGGTTGTTCGGTTGTGACTGTTCTTAGTCTCCGACACAGGTTTGGGATTTATGCAAGTGCTAACGATTTACAAGTTTAGGACTGTTAGTTCCTTTCTTACTGTTCATTTGATGCATATTGGTTTCCTTCTGTCTCTGCAGGCTTGAGCGGAGTTTGGTACGTTTCTGTACTTGTTGCATTTCTCCCACTTTACTGATTATTACACCTGCATTTTGTCCTCTTTTGGATTCTTTAGCTGAGTTTTTTTTTGGCAATTACTCTTGCAGGGTTGGTAACCCTTTTTCTTGCTGTTCTTTTTATTCAATTATTATCTGATGCTTCCTTGCCACTTATTTCATTATTTCTTGCTGAGTTGTTTTTCTTTTGAATGCCTCAGGTTCAGGTCTGTAGCCGGCTGTGCGGCTAGTTTCAGGAGTTTCTCTGTGGACTGCGCTTTGGCAGTGTTTTCCTCGCTTGTCGAGGTAGTTCTTTAGCCTTGTAGTAGTACAGACATACATGCTCACCAGCGAGTTCGTGTCAGGTTGTTGACGCTCGTTGGTGATTTTCCTTTGTGATATTAAGTATTTGCTTAGCTGCTAGTTTACCTGTTTTGTGATAGTTTCACTTGCTCTCTGGGAATGTTTTATGCTAGGTTGCTAGTTACTTTAAACCCTATAAAAGAACTACTATATGTATTGCATGATCAGCATGTTTTATAAAAGCTCAATCTCTATTTTCCAAATGCGTAAAAAGATGGTTTTCCTTATAAACATTATAAATTGAAATCTAGGGTCTTGCATAGTGTAAGTTGTCCTCTTAGGACGCTTATGCGCTCTTTTAGGATGTTTAGCATAAATTAAGTATTTTTCCGCTACGTATAAAAATAGTTTTCAAACCGTGGACTATCTGATCCACTGAGCCGAGGGATACGGCTAATTAATTTAAAAATCAGTTTTCTATTCATTTTAACTTATGATTTGAAGGTTTAGAGTGTTGCCTGAGCGTCAGCAGTTATCCCCTGCTTGACGTGGCATCACAGCTCGTAGTTTTCTCGTGCTCTGATTTATTATTATAAATGAGAAAATGCGGGATGTGACAGTAGTTGGCAAAGCTATAGGTGGATAACATATTACGACTTCATGGTGTGCCCCGCAGCATCGTGAGTGACCGAGATGGGCGGTTCACGTCCAATGATTGGAGGCTGGTGCAGCAAATGTTGGGAACAAAGCTGAAGTTCAGCACAGCCTTCCATCCGCAAACGGATGGGCAGACCGAGAGGGTCAATAGAACCATGGAAGACATGCTTCGCATGTGTATCTTGGATTTTGGAAAGCAATGGGAAGACCACCTATATTTGGTGGAGTTCGCATACAACAACAGCTGCCAAACGAGTATTCAGATGGCGCCTTTCGAGGCCCTATATGGTAGGAAATGTCGCACTCCGTTGTCTTGGTTAGAAACGGGTGAGTCAAAGTTGTATAAGCGATCAGAAGTGGATGATGCTACTTCTTTGGTGAGAACCATTCGGGAGAGGTTGCTTATCGCTCAGGACCGGCAAGCAAAGTACTATAATGCCAAGCACAGGAACGTGGAGTTCGTTGTGGGCGATTATGTATACTTAAAGATCAAGTCGTTCAAGGGTGTCTCGCGGGTGCGGCGATTGAAAAAGCTAAGCCCAAGATACCTTGGACCATTTGAGGTTCTGGAGCGAGTTGGTGAAGCGGCCTATAGGTTGAAGCTTTCAGTGGAGCTTAGTGGTTTACATGATGTATTCCATATTTCGGTACTCCGGAAGGCGGTATAAGAGCCTACGCAAGTGATCGCGGTCGATCAAGTGCCGGTGGATAGTGGGCTAACGACAAAGGTCAAGCCCGTGCGGATTGAGGACTCAGAGGTCAAGCGGCTACGCAATAAAGAGATCAGGATGGTCAAGGTCCGGTGGGACAATTGCGGTCGTGAGGATCTCTCTTGGGAGCGAGAGCAGACTATGCTTGACGAGTATCCGGAGTTGTTCCGCTCAGGTACAAATTTTGGTTTTGTACATGTCTTTCCTTTATGTAATTTCGTGGGCGAAATTATTTTAAGAGGAGGAGAGTTGTAACGCCCCGAAACTCAAAGGAGCGAAGGGGGGACGTTTTGGGCCAGTTTGGGTTCTGGCAGCAGGCACACGGCCTGGGACACGGGCGTGTCCCAGGGCGTGTCGACCCGTGTCGACACTTAGCAGCGAAGTCGTCGAGATTCGCTCGACGATTCGTTGAGACTGGGCACATGGCCTGCGACACGGGCGTGTCGCAGGGCGTGTCGACCCGTGTCGACACTTAGCCGCGGAGTCGACGAGATTCGCTCGACGGTGCGTCGAGACAAGGTACATGGCCTGCGATACGGGCGTGTCGCAGGGCGTGTCGACCTGTCTCGACGATCGTCCCGGGGAGTCGACGAGCTTTACTCGACGATTCGTCGAGACAAGGCACACGGCCTAGGACACGGGCGTGTCCAAGGCCGTGTCATCAGATCGACGATTTTCGCTCAACGAAATGTTGAGACCGTGTACACGGCCTGGGGTCCAGGCATGTCAAGGTGACACGGGTAAGGACACGGGCGTGTCCTGGAACCCGTGCAGTGCTCGGGTTGATTTTGGGGAAAAATCATGGGGTACACGGCCGGCCACACGGCCGTGTGAGGTGGAACACGGGCGTGTCAGCTCGAAAACAGGCGTGTTCGATACCCGTGTGAGGTTCCAGGAGATTTGATTTTGACGGCGAATGAGGCACACGGCCCTGGACACGGGCGTGTGCCAGGCCGTGTTCGGTCCAGATTGGGCATTTCAGTCCCGAATCAAAGTCGTTCGTTTCCTTATTTTGAGATCCAACGGCCGGGGGTTGTTCCTGAAGGGATATACTCTGGTTTGAGCTTTCAAAACCCTCACTTTTCTTAAGTGTTCTCTTTCTAAAGCCTTAGAGAGAGAGGAGAGCCAAGGGAGGAAGAAGGAGCTAGATCCCACCATTGGAGGAGCTTCGGAGCTCCAAATCGCGAGCCGACTCCGGATCCACGGAGGCAACGCTAGTGCGGTGGTTTTCATCCGATTACTTTTCCATGGCGCCAACGAGGAACGCAAGGGTAACGATCCTCATCTTGAGCATGAGTAGCTCTCTTTCTTTGCATAGGAAGCCCGCTCTCGCGAGTTTGCGGAGAGTTGGAGGCGTTCCTTCGGGTAGATATGTGAAGTCCCCGTTTTTTAGAGTCCGTAAGCGAGAACGGACATAGGCATGATGTGTGAAGCCTACCCGGACATGTTGGTCTGGATCGGTGATGTTGCATTGCATAAATGCCGGAGAAGACTCCGTGCTATGGTTTGTTTTTCGGGTTTTCTACGCGGTAGATTGCAGCAGGGAGCCCTGGGGACTAACCCAAAGGTGCACCCGAAAAACTGGGCAGATACGAGATCTTGCCAACATGGAGGCCTGAGAGCCAACTTGAACATAATCGAGTTATGTGAAATTGTGTGACGAAATGGGACTCGGGAGAAGTTTGACCTGCGCAAATGGCTTAAATTGTCGTTGCGACGTGAGCACGGGTTAGATGGAACCGTACCCATATCTATGTCGTTCGGGTTAAAGAGACCTAAGGTTATGTGGCACTTGCCGTTGGCATAGATGGGAGTCTTCGGTGGTCAATGGCTTAAATTGACGTGACCCATGCCGGGAAGACAAATTGCTCATATGTTTGGCCGTCAAAGTGGCGGTGGTGCGTCCGGAATATCCATGGCTTTAACTGACGTGACATCGACCGGTTCACCGAGAATGTGCCCTGAGTGCACGGGGTGTGTGGCCTTGTGAGCCTACGCCTGTGACGTAATGAATACTATTATATTGCTCGCTTGTGCTAATAAAACTGCAGGGAAGGAGCATTGCCGCCCCGAGTTGGGGGCGGGGTCGTTATAATTTGGTCAGCATTGCTGACCGTTGCCTTTTTGTTTGCCACCGTGCGGTGGTTATGTTGCTTGCATGTGCTGCTGGACCATGCGGTCAATAGCGGGCTAAAGCCCAAATGCGAAGCCGGCCCTTGAAGGCCTATTTGGAAGTGTTTACTGCTTTATTCATGTGTGACCGGCCTGCGTGCCGTGGTTTGTAAAACATGTAATATGAAGTGAAACATTTTGTAAGGCCTTAAGGCTTATTTTGGGTATTTTGTATGACATTCCTAATTTGTAATAATGGACATTCATGCTCTAATGCTGGGTTCTTTCTTGTAACTTTTATAAACTGCTTCCGCTAGAATGCTCAGTGTAGGACATTGAGATTGGTTGGATGGTTTCCATAAGTAACCACCCGGTCTGTCTGTGGCATACGGCTTCGGGCCCCGGCCGGACCTACTGCTATATGCTATATGACGGATAGGGGGTGTTACAAATATCCATTCCTTAACTTCAGTCATTGCTATCTTTATTCTGCGAGTCATGAAGTTTTACAGATTTTTCTCTTCAAATAATTTCAGAATTTCCACAAAAATCTGATCAGTATTCTGGAACGATTCGAAGTCAATATTAAAGCACATGTCAAATTTCATAGCAGCAAGAGTTTAAGCTGGAATTGCCATGAGTTCGTCTGCAACAAAAACAAAGAGATCAAGTGCAAGAGAACTGAAAGCGCAGGATGGAGCTCGAAAAAAACAAGGATATACAGTTTTCAGAATATGAAGCGGCAGACTCCGTCTGACGAAAAATGAAAATTCTTCGATCTGGGGTCGACGAAATATTTTATAGATAAAAGAGTTCGTCGATCTCAGTCAGAAGAAGTGAAACATTTTGTCGAGCTCAGTTCGACCAAAGTTTTCTGAAGCAAATTCGTCGATCTCCGTTCGACGAAAGAACTTCACTCACAGAGAGTTCATCGATCTCCGTTCGATGAATTTCTCTAGAACTTGTCACAGTTCGTCGATCTCCGTCTGACGAACTTTGAAAAATTTGTCGACCACAGACAGAAATTTAAATTAAGGCTTCTTCATTTATCATACCAAGCTGATTTATAAAGAACATATGATTTCTCTCATCCAGGGGCTTGGTGAAGATATCTGCTCTTTGCAAATCAGTGTATATGTAGACAAGCTTTATTTTTTTGTCCACACACTCTCCAATGAAATGATTTCTGATGTCTATATACTTAGTTCTACTGTGATGGACTGGATTTTGTGCAATGGAAATTACACTTGTGTTGTCACATAGTAGAGTTAAATTATTTAAGTTGTACTAATAATCCAGGAGTTGGTTCTGAATCCACAACATCTGGGAACAACAACTGTCAGCTGCTATATATTCTGCTTCAGTAGTTGATGTAGACACAAATGACTGCTTCTTGCAAAACCAAGACACTAATCTCATACCAAAGAACTGGCATGTCCATGAGGTACTTTTTATGTCTACTATACATCCAATAAAGTCAGCATCTGAGTATCCAGTTAACTCAAACTCTAACTCTGTTGGATACCAGAGTCCTAGACTAAGACAACTCTTTATATATCTTAAAATTCTTGTTAAGAAAGTAAGGTGAGATTCTTTAGGGTTCACTTGGAACCTAGCACAAAGACATGTAACAAACATTATATCTGGTCTGCTTGCTGTAAGATATGATAGGGACCCAACAATGGCCTTATATAATTTCTGATCAATAGGTTTTCCATGTTCATCAGTGTCAATTATAGCATTTGTAGCCATATGTGTTTTCTTGGGTGAGGCATCTGGCATCCCAAACTTTTTGATAAGCTCTTTGGCATACTTAGATTGGGATATAAAGATGCCCTTAGGTAACTGCTTCACTTGGAGACCAAGGAAGTAGGAGACCTCACCCATGCTACTCATTTGAAACTTTGAATGCATGAGGTCAGAGAACCTCTTGCATAGTTTGGAATTTGTAGACCCAAATATAATATCATCTACATAAGTTTGTACTAACAAAATTTTATCCTTATGGTGTCTATTGAATAATGTCCTATCTACAATGCCTCTAGAAAATTTATGCTCTAAAAGAAAGCTTGCTAAGGTTTCATAGCAAGCTCTTGGAGCTTGCTTTAGACCATATAGAGATTTATGCAGTTTAAAAACATAAGAGGGATAGGTAGGAGAGATAAAACCTGGAGGTTATTCAACATAAACCTCTTCTTTAAGTTCTCCATTCAGAAATGCACTCTTGACATCCATTTGATAAACCTTGAATTTCTTGTAGGCATCATATGCAAGGAAAATCCTGATTGCTTCCAGCCTTACAACAGGTGCAAAAGTCTGGTCATAATCAATCCATTCCTCTTGCCTATAGCCTTGAGTAACCAGCCTTGCCTTATTCCTAATTATGACACCTTGGGCATCAAGCTTGTTCCTAAATACCCATTTAGTTCTAATGACTGAGCAATCTTTTGGTCTTGGAACTAAATCCCATACTCTGCATCTCTCAAACTAGTTGAGCTCCTCTTGTATTGCAACAATCCAGTGGGGATCTTACTCTGTATCTTTAATGGATTGGGGCTCAATTGTAGATATGAAGCAGGCATGCATCAAGTCTTGGTTGAGTTGATGCCTTGTCTGCACACCAACTAAAATGTCTCCAATAACTTGAGATACATGGTGATTTCTAAGTGTGACAAATTCAGTAGGAGTAGGTTGTGCAACAGCTTGGGGAATAAATTCCTCTTGTGAAATTATATTAGCTATTGGAGGTTCTTCACTGATTTCACTGTCTTCTTCTTTATTAACTTCAACTTCATTGTCTTCAGCAATTTGTGGAGAGGGATGGCTAACAGCCTCATTGGTGAGGGTCAGTTCATTTAGCTTCTCACATAAATTTGTTTCCTGCAAAGAATTACTAGTATAAGGAATCTTCTCCTTATAAAACATATTAGTTTCATCAAATATAATATGTATAGATTCTTTAATTTTCATGGTAGATTTATTAAAGATCCTTATAAGCCTTGCTTACTTGGGAATATCCAAGAAAAATTCCAATTTCAGCCTTGGCTTCAAATTTTCTAATGTGTTTCTTATTATTGTTGTGTATGTAACTTAAGCAACCAAAAATTTTGAAGTTGTCTACTTTAGGTTTCTTTCCTTTAAGTAGCTCATAAGGAGTCTTATTCTTAAGTTTGTGTATAAGACTTCTATTCAGTACATAATTTGCTGTGCTCGCAACCTCTACTCAAAAGGATAGGGGCAAATGAGCATCTGCAAGTAATGTGCATGCTGATTCAATAAGGGTTCTATTTTTCCTTTCAGCAATCCCATTTTATTAAAGTATTCTAGGAGCTGAGAAGCAGTGTTTGATACCTTTATTCTCACAGAACTCTTGCATACGAAGAGAGTCAAACTCAGTACCATGATCACTTCTGATCAATATAACTGGAGTAGAATACTCAATTTGTATGTTCTTGAGAAAATCTGTAAGAACCTTGAAGTTATCAGACTTAGATCTCAAAAAGAATACCCAAGTGAATCTAGAGAAGTCATCTGCAATCACTAAAGTATAAGATTTCCCTCCTAGACTTTATACTGCAATAGGGTAAAAAAGGTCCATATGTAGCAAGTACAATGATCTAGGTGAGTCACTTTTATTTACTGATTTAAAACTGTTTTTAGTTTGCTTGCCTAATTGACATGCCCTGCAGAGGCTTTCCTTCTTTTAGGGGCAAGAGGGCAATCCTCTAACAAGTTTGTCCGTAAATAATTTGGCAATGTTATTCAATTTTACATGACCTAATCTCCTATGCTAAAGTCATTGTTATTGCTAGTTGAATTAATCAGGCAAATTTCAGTTTTGGCAGATTCAAAATTGACTATATAAATATTTCCTACTCTAGTGCCGGTCAAAACTACATGGTTATCTTGAGAAGTAATAATACAGGAAGTTTTATTGAATGATACCTGAAACCTTTCATCACATAATTGACATATGTAGATAAGGTTATACTTAGTCCACTTACATATGCAACATTACTGAAGGTGACAGCTGCAATCTTGACTTGTCCATAGCCTTCAGTCTGGACACAATTGGAGTCACCAAATATCACCTTGGGTCCTAACTTTGACTTGTAATGAGTTAGGTTGGTCTTGTTTCCAGTCATATATTTAGAAAAGCCACTATCCAAATACCATTGTTGCTCTATGGAAGGATAGTCTTTCACCTGCAATAAAACAAATTAGCTATTTTTGACCCAAGTTACCTTGGGTCCTTCTTTCTTCTCATAATTGAAACTAGAAATGTTTGAATATTTAGGTTGGCTTTTGTGATATCTTCTAGGTAGTATGATCCATTGATTAAATTAATTATCAGAATATCTTGCTTGGTTATAAGTTTTGAAAGGATTAAAATTTCTGTTAAGTTGAACTGCGTTCGACGAATTCGAGTAAGTTCGTCAACCTAAGTTCGATGAATGGGATGAGTTCGTCAAACTCCACCCAGAGAATAGAAGTAGTCATTCTCTGTGCCCCATGATCGTCGATCTCTGGTCGACGAACCATACTAGTTTCGTCGATCGTAGTTCAATGAATTATTAGAATAGAAATCTGCGTTTGCAGTACGTCGAATGGAGTTCGACGAACTGTACACATTTTGTCGATCTACATCCGACGAAATCTGTTGAACATTGTTATAGTTAGGACTTTTCTTATTTTGTTTCCTTTTCTTATTTTTTATTTTTTAATTCAGGTTGTTTATCATTTTTATTGTTGTCTATCTTTTCCTTTCCTTTTTTAGAGACAAATTTTATTGGAGTAGTTAATATATTTTTCTGAACTAGTAGGGGTTGGCTTGATGAAGCACCTAAGCCCAGCTTGCCATTTAACCTAACATTAACTGTTCTTGTGATGTCCATCAACTTGATGCTTCTCCCATTTAGGGATTATTCAAGTTTTCTTGCCTCAGCTAATTCAGATTTTAGTGATATTATTTGCTCTTGTGCTAAAGTTAATTCATCTTTTAATTTAACAATTTCAGAAATAGATTTTTCATGTTCAGATAATTTTTCTCTAAGTATTTTGATTTCTTTCTCAGAATTTATTAAATCAATACAAAGAGATTTGAATTCAATTTTAAAATTATCAGAATTATAATCAAATGATGATAATACCTGATCAGATTCAGATTCTGATTCTTCATCATCTGATTGTTCTGCCTTTTCTTCAGCATCAGAGTGGCTGCAGGATGCATTGATGGCCATAAGGCAAACTTCCCTTGTCTTAGCTTCCTCTTCCTCTTCACTGGAGCTAGAGGATGCAGATTCATCTTCTGTGTCACTCTAGCTTTCAGCTACAAAGTCTTTCTCCTTTCTTTTATACTTGCCGGAGGAGGGCTTGCTGTATTGCTGCTTCCTGGAGTCCTCTCTTCTTCTTTCCTTTTTCGATTCTCAGGACACTCTGAGATGAAATATCCTAGCTTCCTGCATCCAAAACACATAATTTCTTTAGTGGCTGTTTTGTCATACCTGGGTTTATCATCATGCCTGGATGACTTTCTCCTGAAGTCCTTCTTTGCTATTTTGTAGAATCTCTTGGTTAAGAGACTCAGAAGTTATTCATTTGATGTGGGATCTTCAGTTTCTTCAGCAGCTTTAAAAGCTATATTCTGCTCCTTTCTTGCTGGTGGAGGAGTCCATTATTCTGTAGCTTCCTTGGACTTAATCAACTGCTCATAAGATTTGAGCTTTCCCAGGAGAGATTCAGTAGAAATCTCATTCATGCTCCTGGCCTCCTTGATTGGCCATATCCTGGAATCCCATGTGCCTGGGAAGCACATGAGGATTTTATCATTCACCTCAGTCAGAGAGATGTCTTTGTCCAAGGTCTTCAGCTCACTGATTATTGAGCTTAATCTGTTGTACATGTCACCAACAGATTCTATCTCTTCCTTCTTGAAGTTCTCATACTGGGAGATGAGAGTTGATCTTCTATCCTTTCTTTCATCAGCTGAGCCAGCAACCATCTGGTTTAAAGAGTCCCAGATTACTTTTGCAGAAGTGCATTCAGCCACCTTTTGGAATATGTCATCTGACATAGTCTGAGCCAATATATTCATGGCTTTAACATCTGCAGTCTTTGCCTTTTTCTATGCATCTATCCACTCAGGTGGTGGAACAACATGAGTGCTTGATGTTGATGTTGATGTAGCAGCTGTTGGTTGAGGAGGACCTATCAAAATAGAATTATAGATGTCATCATCAATAGAAATCATATACAACCTAATTCATGTCTTCTAGATTGCAAATTTATTCAAATTGCAGACTGGAGGTCTGGTGCTTGCATAGTCTTTGTTCCGTGTCATGCTGTGAAATAATCTAAACTTAAGATCAGATCTAATAAAGGATCTTTTGGTTCAAGGGTTAGATTGTACAACCAAAGGAACACCCCTCTGATACCAATTGAAAGATGGTGGTTAGACCTGATTTACTCTAGAGGGGGGTGAATAGAGTAATTAAAAATCTTTTTGCTATTTTTAAAATTATTAGAGTAATAAAAATGTGATATCAATACTAACAGAGAAGAGATAATCTAAGCTAAACTACCACAGCACAGCTAGCCTAATCTATCACAGGCACAGCAAGAGCAACAAGAAAAAGGACAACTAGACAACACAAGAACTTTATAGTGGTTCCCCAATCTAGGTACATCCACTCTTCTACCACCCTGGTAGGAATCCACTAGCAGGTTTTGATCAGGTGACTGTCACCTTTGAGCTTTAGATATGGTGCCCAAAAACCAAATAAACTTTTGAAGGGAGTTAATAAACCCTTTATACAGGAGGTGGGAGAGAGATTGATGGTGTCTTCTCTTTCTCAAACAACTGAGAAGACTTAGTGTATTTGTTTTTGTCAAGACTTCTTCAGAGATCACTTGAAGCCATGCTCAGGGTATAGGTCTTCTGTCTTTAGCCTTGACTTGAAAAATGATGATCCAGGAACTTCTGACTGATTTGAATATGTTGTCCTTAAAAGCTCCTGGAATGGAAGTTGAAGAAGACTCTTGATTTGTGTTTGCTGTTCTTCTTCTTCTTTAGTAAGGTCAAGGAGAAAACAGGTTGTTTTCTTGCAGAGAAGATATTGAATGTTTTGCTGTAGATCTTCTCTGTGTCTGTATGCCATGTTGTGTGTCGTTCTGAAGAGCAAATCTCTTTCATGTATCTCTGTCAAATTCTCCTTTGAATTTGGAATTTCATTGCATTGAATGCTGATTGCCTAGAGAATGTAATAGGACCAGAGAATATTTCTTTAATGTGTTTCCCCAACTATCCCAATAAATTAGGCGAGTAATTAACCTGATGAAGAACATAATTAATGTTATCAAGTAAAGGCTATATTCAGAGAATATATACATTAATTACTCAGGAATTACTTCTAAATAATATGGAATAAGGATAGCTGGAGGGTGGGATTAATCCCTACCTAAGGAGGGATTAATCCCACACCAAGTAGAGAAGGGGAGACCCCTCCCCACTAGCCTATAAAAAGCCCCCTCCCCCTCTTCCCCCTCAAACTCTCTGAACAACTCCTTCCCCCCTGCCCAACCCCCTGTCGGAGCATAGGTGGCCGGAAAAAAAAGCCAAGCCAAGGGGCCTCCCCCTCCACCACTGCCAAATTTGGCATGGCCGACCAGGCCGGCCCCTCCCGAGCCCACCAAACTTAGGTGGAGACTTTCTCCCTCCCCCTTCCCTATTCTACATGTCTTGCATGATCCTCCCGGCGGCCGGAGCACCACCGACGCCACCCGAGCCATGTTCTAGGCCGGGTGGTGCCCAAGGAGGAAATCCCCACCCCTAGCATCAATGGTGGTGCTGGGGGAGTGCTAGACCACTGGGGGCGGCGACCCCCAGCGGCGGAGAGCGGTTGTGCCGTCGGAAAACATGGCTCCGGCGACACCCGCAAAACAGAGCTATGCTCTGTTTAGAGCAAGCGGCGACGGCCGGGCGGCGTAAGGCCACCGGGCCACCTCCGGCGAGAAGCCCGGCCCCCGGCGCGCCGGCTGGTGGTGGAGCGGTAGGCCTCCAACCACCCGAGGAGCGAAGGTGGCGTGGTGGTGCCGGGAGCAGAGCCCCTGCTACCCTAGGCTCTCAGGTTGGGTTTTTCCGGCTGTAGCCGGTGACGCCAGACCGCCGGACCACCAACCAGAGGATCGCCGGCCCCCGATAAGTCGATCTGGGCCGACGACGATGGCTGGCAGAGACTGGCCTTCTTTGGTGGAGGCTGCCACCCTAAACACCGCCGAGAAGCACAGCGGCCGCCCGATCTCAAGATGAGATCGGAAGACCCTGATTTCCTTAATCCCCGCCCCCCACCTCCTCTTCTGTGCCCCCGACAGCGGATCCGTGGTCGATCCGCTATGGGGAAGTGCTGGCCTAATACGCTGTATGGCTAGATCTCAGCCGCAGGATCCTTGTGATCTGCTAAATGCAGACCATTTTATGATCAAAAAGTTGAAGAAATATTTGGGCCAAACCTAGGCCCCTAGGGGAAAAGTGACCAACTTGAAAAATATTCCCCTTGATGCGGGCTTCCTCCACAAAAATATGGAGAATTTTTGGAAATTATTTGGTATTTTTAAAAGCCAAAATAAAATTTGTTTGGCCAAATTAAAAGCCCAAAATACTTTCGAAAATTATAAAACAATTACTAGTCTCATTTTAGGCCCTGCTAAGGGTTATATCAAAATTTGGGGTCATGGGGATAAGTTTTTATATTTTTTCTAAAATTTGGAAGCCTAGGGTCGCGCTCGTAACGCATTCCGCTCATTTTCCCTCAAAGGTGAAAATTGGAGCGCGCGACCACCCCTTTATAATCAAATAAGTAATTCAAACTATTTTATCGATGAGAGTGGCTGAGGCACGTGACCAAGCTCCGAGAATTCCGAGATTTTGTAAAACCGTCGAGCGGCTCGACTCTCGGGTAAATTGGGCACTCTCGGAAGGTGAGAGTACGAGTGATGAGTTAGGAGTTGTTCTCGATGACTAATAAGAATGTAACTCCTAACAAGCCCTTGATCCAATTAAGCCATAATAAATATGGCGCAACCAAATTAATTGAATCCTAATAATTGGTGTAACCAAATGAAATCTCCTTTAAATATGAGATGAAACTAAAGCCTCCTGGATGGAGTGATTGGACTACTAACCATTTTCTTTATGTTTTCTCCAGTCTCGTACTGGTCAAGCTTACTTTAGTGCTTTCAATTCAGTACTACTCCATCTCATACTGGTCAAGCTTATTTTAATGCTTTTAATTCAGTACTACTCCAGTCTCGTACGGGTCAATCTTATTTTAGTACTTTCAATTCAGTACTACTCCAGTCACGTATTGGTCAAGCTTATTTCAATACTTTCAATTCAGTACTACTCCAGTCTCGAATTGGTCAAGCTTATTTCAGCACTTTCAATTCAGTACTACTCCAGTCTCGTACTGGTCAAGCTTATTTCAGTACTTTCTATTCAGTACTACTCTAGTCTCATACTGGTCAAGCTTATTTCAGTACTTTCTATTCATTACTACTCCAGTCCCGTACTGGTCAAGCTTATCTCAGTACTTTCAATTCAGTACTACTTCAGTCTCGTACTGGTCGCATTTCATTCCAACACTTTAAATAAGCAGCATAATCACCCCACTTGTCCTCATTGCAATTTACTATTATAATCCTGGATCCTGCTCTGACGAGCAATCATTGTTACAGTTGAGCCTTAGTGCGGGTAACCGGAGTTGAAGTAGTCCTCCAGGTCTAGATCCAAATAATGCGCTCCCACGCTCCTTGACATAAGTAGAGCTGAGCGCCGCCGCCCAAAGTTTAAGCCTAGTAGGGCAGGCCGACGTAGACTCGGTGTGTATTATGATTGTCATTTGTTTGATTGTTGTAAATTGCTTGCGGTGAAATAGTGGCGGGTCAGTCCCTCCCGCAGACCATTCGTACCGGTGCGGGAAGGTCGACGACTCAAGGTGATAGGGGGATGGGTACCACGGGTGATCGTCCGTTATATTATTCCCCGTCGGGTTTTCCTCTACAGGTCGGCCAAAACGATTCGCCGGATGTCCCTCAGATCCAAGAGTACATAAGGTTGTACGTTAGGGCCTGGGGTTGTGCGGTACGACCACCCCTAGAAGTGGCAGGACTGGACACTGTCCCTGACAGCCACATCGGTGAGGCCCACGGGGCTCGCTACCATGCTGGAAACTGAAGCGGTCCAAACTATGTCGACATAGGGTTTGTGTGCGCGGCTATGAATGCCTGCGCTGTGTGCATGACTATAAATGCCTACGGTGTGTGCGCGTCTGTTAACCCAGAAATCGACGATCCTTCCCAAGGTGGCCAGCTAGCTAGTCGCGACCTTTAGATTCTCCCTTTCGATCGCGACAAGTCCCAGCGTAGGAGGACAGTTTTCCCTGTCCGCCTAGGTCTCCTAGCAACCGCGTGCCCTGCTGGACGACGGGCTATTCCCATGGCTCACCCTCGCGGGACATGCGGTTAGGTCCGCTAATCGTGTAGTGCTTCTCCTTGTAGGAGTCCGCCAACAGCACCACCAGGAGCGACCTCCCAGACCGCCCAAGGGGCGGAGGTCTCCTGCTGCCGTCCGCCGAGGCCGCCCACCAGGGGCGGCCTCCCTGCTGCCCGAGGGGCGGCGGCCTCCTGCCGCCGTCCGCCGAGGCCGCCCACCCGTGGCGGCCTCTGCCCGCCAGCCGGGCAGGATTCCCCCCGGAATCCGCCCAGGCCGCCCGCTAGGGGGCGGCCCCGACTTCCGCCGGGCGGACTCCACCTGGAGTCCGCCCAGGCCGCCCGCTAGGGGGCGGCCCCGGCTTCCGCCGGGCGGACTCCACCCGGAGTCCGCCCAGGCCGCCCGCTAGGGCGCGGCCCCGGCTTCCGCCGGGCGGACTCCACCCGGAGTCTGCCCTGGCCGCCCGCTAGGGGGCGGCCCCGGCTTACTCCGGGCGGACTCCTCCCGGAGTCCGCCCAGGCCGCCCGCTAGGGGGCGGCCGCGGCTTCCACCGGGCGGACTCCACCCAGAGTCCGCCCAGGCCTCCCGGTAGGGGACGGCCCCGGCTTCTGCCGGCGGACTCCACCTGGAGTCCGCCCAGGCCGCCCGCTAGGGGGCGGCCCCGGCTTCCGCCGGGCGGACTCCTCCCGGAGTCCACCCAGGCCGCCCGCTAGGGGCGGCCGTAGCTTTCGCCGGGCGGACTCCACCCGGAGTCCGCCCAGGCCGCCCGCTAGGGGGCGGCCCCGGCTTCAGCCGGGCAGACTCCTCCAGGAGTCCGCCCAGGCCGCCCGCTAGGGGGAGGCCGCGGCTTTCGCCGGGCGGACTCCTCCCGGAGTCCGCCCAGGCAGCCCGCTAGGGGGCGTCCGCGGCTTCCGCCGGGCGGACTCCACCCGGAGTCCGCCCAGGCCGCCCGCTAGGGGGAGGCCCCGGCTTCTGCAGGGCGGACTCCTCCCGGAGTCCGCCCAGGCAGCCCGCTAGGGGTCGGCCTCCGGCCTGCCGGGCGGACTCCTCCGGCAGTCCGCCCAGGCCGCCCGCTTGGGGGCCGCCTCTAATTCTCTCTTGGGCCTCCTGCAGCTTGCTTCATCGGCCAAGGTGGCGGACTCAAATTCCAGTCCGCGGAGTCCGCGCAGGTCGTCATGCAGACAACACTGGGCCCCGCTCTTTGAAGAACTTCCCTGGGCCTATAAATAGCCCCTGGTGCCTCTCATTAAGGGATCTCGGAGGTGGAAACAAGTCTTGCCAGCAGACCCTGCGGACTCTGTTTTCCAGTCCGTGTAGTCCGTCGTCAGCCTTCTAGCAGACCCTGCGGACTCCGTTTTCCAGTCCGCGCAGTCCTTCATCAGTCTTGCCAACAAACCCTGCGGACTCTATTTTCCAGTCCGCACAGTCCGTAATCAGCCTTCCAGCGGACCCTGGGAACTCGTTTTCCAGTCCGCGCAGTCCGTCATCAGCCTTCCAGCAGACCCTGCGGACTCCACTTTCCAGTCCGCGCAGTCCATCATCACCCTTCCAGCAAGCTCTGCGGACTCAGTTTCCTGTCCGCGCAGTCCTCCACAGCTCTTCAGCTGCTTGCCAGCAGACTCTGCAGACTCAGTTTTCTAGTCCTCCAGCAGCTGGTAGACTCTTTTACTTAGTCTCTGGCAGCTTCTCTTCTTTGATTTCTGGCATTTTCTTCTCTCTTAGCCGCCAGCTTCTCTTTGTACCCCTTTAGTGATTTGTTGTAAAGGTGTACTTATAAGCTTGTAATCTCTTGCTAATAATCAAAGAAAATCCCATCGCAAGAGTAGCATTTAGGCCGCGGCGGGCGAAGTGTGTTGTTGCCGCTGCTAGCGGCCCCCTCTTCTCTCCTCTGCTCAGCAAGCCTTGCTCCTCTGCTCAGCAAGCCTTGCTCCTCTGCTCAGCAAGCCTTGCTCCTCTGCTCAGCAAGCCTTGCTCCCCTGCTCAGCAAGCCTTGCTCCTCTGCTCAGCAAGCCTTGCCCTCAGCTCAGCTCAGCTCTTCTCGGCAACCAACCTGCAAGTTCAACCGTTGCGGTTACTGTCTGCTCAACCACTCCTGGTCTCCCTCCACTTCCTCACTTGATCAACCCTCTCTGTTGATCAAGGCTCGCCTCTTCTCTCAAGCCTCTCCCCTACCCCCGCAACCTTCTCCTTCCTCCTCACCTAGCCTGTGAGGCCAAACACCCCCTCGGTGATAGCTGTTCCCCCGGTGCCGTTTCCGCGCATCAACAGTTTTGGTGCGGCGAGCGTGGAACGCTAGCTCACGCGCAGCCCTTCAGATCAGAACAGGCAGTGAAAGCAGCAGTTAACCATGACAGACCATCAGTCAGCCGAGAACCATGCTCCAAGTCCCAGTGAAGATCCTCTCTAGGAATCCTTTGAGCAGTCGCGCCGTGAGAATGCTCAACAGTTCCAGGCTATCAACAAAGTTCTTGCTGCGATAACGCAGCGATTCGACGCCCATCCAGCAGTTGCTCCAGCTGCTCCAATCAACCCAACACCAACATCAGAGCATCAACAAGCTTACTCTCAAGCTTGCCCTCCGTTCTATCCTCCTTACACTCCAACCTTTCCGCAAGGGCCTGCAGCTCCTTTTCGAACTCAAGATGAAGAGTTGCTGCTCGCCATAACTTCTTCCGGGAAGCAGCCCGGGGAAGTCCTACTAGGGTTCTCAATTTTCAGGGAAGTCATCCATACCCTTCAGCTCCTGCCCCTGCTTCTCCTGCAGCAACTTTTCCTTTTTATCCTCATGCTCCTTTTGCAGCTGCAGCTTATGCTCCTTTCTTTCCCTATGCTGTAGGAGAGTAAGAAGAACCTTCACCATTCGCGGAGAATGTTCGCCATGAGCCTACTCCAGCAAACTTCAGAGAGCCTCGACTACCAATCTACACTAGAGAGACAGATCCAGTAAAGCACATCCAAGCTTTTGAGTCAGCCGTTGCTCTCAAAACCCTTTCAGATGAAACCAAGTGCAAGCTCCTTGTCACCTCCTTTGATGGGCAAGTGAGGGACTGGTTCTATGGCCTCCGTTCTCACTCCATCACTTCCTTACTTGATCTTCGAAGGGAGTTTCTTCTCAGATTCTCTACATCAACCAAGAGAAAGGGAGGTCCTGAAGCCCTCTTTGAGATCAAGCAGCGCGGAAATGAAACTTGGTCTCAGTTTGTTGATCGATTCCAAAGAGAGATTTTGGACATCGAAGTTTCTGATCAAGAAATGTACCGAGTGGCTCTTATCCACGGTCTTCGTGAAGGGCCTCTCAAATTTTAAGACAATGTCCGTGCTCCAAGGACATATCAAGAGTTGATTGCTCTAGCCAACTCATATATCCGAGGCGAAAAGAGCAATCCAGGCTTCATCTCCAAGCTTTTGTCCGAGTAGGATCTCTCTCGCAAGCATACTCCAAGATCTCCTCACAATCACTTCCCAACTCACTCAAAGAAGGAGAGAAGGATTCATCGCCATCGATACTCCTTCCCGAGCCGTGATCATGCTCAAGACCCATTGCTGCCACTAGCTCCGTCTTTGCAAACAACAGCAGTTCAACAGCAGCAGGACAACGACTTGCATGAGTCTGATCTCGACGACGTCGTGCAAGAAGTAATCCAGATCATGAAAGATAGGGCAAACTTTAAGAAGCCCTATCGACCAGCAGATCAAAGATCTAGGGGTTCATAACCCTACTGCGAATTTCACAAAGAACCAGGTCACCTAACAGAGGACTGCCGAGCATTCCGGCAGCTTGTGCAAAAGATGCTCCAGCAGGGGAAGATGCATGACCTGCTTCCTAAAGAAGATCGCCCTGATCCATCAACTTCAAAGGGCAAAAAAATTTCAAATGTTCCTTGCTCCTCAAGGGGAGTGAATCACGTCGCAGAGCCTCCTCTCCTCGTTGTTAACCAAGTCGTCGAATGCTTTGATGCCGATGATGAGGGTGTGCTGGGAAGGCTATTCTAAACTAGCAAGGACTTCATAGTCCTCCAAAGCGATGGACTTCACAGTCCTCCAGAGCTCCTTACAACCTTCAGGGGTTATCTCAACCCTTGCTGTCTCTCTTCAAACATTTGCATTTCATCAAACACTTCTCAGTGTTCTTCTCTTGCTTTTCTACAAAACTTTTTATCAGGGATCTTATACTGACACAGTTCCCTTCTTGTGTTGCTCCTTCCTCTCCTCTCTCTCTCTCTAAGGATCGATACGCCAATGAGATAGCACCGAATCTGAAACGTTCCCTCCGTAGATTATTCTCGCACAACCGCGACGACCATATATGGCGGGAGTATACCCATGATAGTACGACCATATTGTGATTTGCTTAGGATACATTACAGTCATGATGATCTTTGCTTGACAAGCAATGGCGACCAAGCGTAGCCTTGTCTCTTCGATCATCACCTAACTGTGATTGTTGAACTCTCCGGTATCCTCGATCCGTGCCTTCTCGGGTTCGCAACTCCACTGATCAATACACAGACAAGCTAGGCCTCTTGGCGCAACCCGTCTCGTTGATTAGTGATGCTTGTACCCAAGGCGAGAGAGCAGTACTTCCAGCGGTCCTTCTCAGTACCTTTCCCTTGCTTTTCTCTTTTGTGCCCTCCTTGAGGATGCGCGGCCAACCCGCTTTGATCAGGACCATACTCGGGATGATTTTCTCAGGCCAGTGATGCATAAGGCCCACGGGGAACACCTGTGGCAGCATTCAACATTCTTTAGTCATTCCGAATATGGACCTCCTTTTCTTTTTTCCCCTCCTTGAGGATGCGCGGCCAGCCCACTTTGGGTAGGACTATACTCGGGATGATTTTTCGGGCAAGTGATGCATAAGGCCCACGGGGAACACCTGTGGCAGCATTCAACCCTCTTTAGTCATTCCAAGTGTAGACCTCCTTTTGTCTCTTCCCTCCTTTCACAGGTGAACAGGTTAATCCAACCTACCAAAGGGATTTCCAGCAATCACTTTGCTTATGCTCATCTCATATACTTTGCCTGCTCAAGCTCTATCATATGGAGATTCACAGAGCTACTCGTTATTCTCGTCAAAATCTAATGGAATCAAACATTAATCGAATCATATCAACGATTCTGGTGCGGTTATCCTTGCGTATTGTTTGCTTCTAATCTCTCTCCTCACAGAGGTTAGCAAACCCTTGCAAGCCTTCTCCACAGGTACTTGCAAGCTCCTTTCATATGCATATTGTCTACTTCTAACTTTTCTCTTTATAGAGAACAACAGACACCTGCAAATCTCATCAAGGTACTTGCAGTTTAAATCATTATTTTATATCTGCTCCTCACTCTTCACTTTGCAGTGGTTAACAGACGTCTGCAAGTCATATTCAGGTACTTGCAAGTTATTATGCCTTTCTGTTTTCCTCACTTTTGTTTTGCAGAACATTAACAGAAGACACGACTTCTTCGTTTTGGAAAAGCAAACTCAGGTACACACTCGATGTACCACCCATACATGCTTACCCTAATTTTCCTTTTGCAGGAAAATAGACAGGAAATACCAAGCTTGTAAGGAGAGTATTCAGGTTTTATCTCTCCTTGCCCCCCCTTCCTTCTCTTTCCTTTGGGGTGGATCACGATTTTCGTGGGTCTCCAACTTTTTCGAAGTTTCCATCGGAACTTAAAAAACTGCGGGGATTATGTTAACCCAGAAATCGGCGATCCTTCCCAAGGTAGCCAGCTGGCTAGTCGCGACCCTTAGATTCTCCCTTTCGATCGCGACAAGTCCTAGTGTAGTCGGACAGTTTTCCCTGTCCGCCTAGGTCTCCTAACAACCGCGTGCCCTGCGGGACGACGGGCTATTCCCATGGCTCACCCTCGCGGGACATGCAGTTAGGTCCGCTAATCGTGCAGTGCTTTTCCTTGCAGGAGTCCGCCAATAGCACCCCCAGGAGCGACCTCCCAGACTGCCCAAGTGGCGGCGGTCTCCTGCCGCCGTCCGCCGAGGCCGCCCACCAGGGGCGACCTCCCTGCTGCCCGAGGGGCGGCGGCCTCCTGCCGCCGTCCGCCGAGGCCGCCCACCCAGGGCGGCCTCTGCCCGCCAGCCGGGCGGATTCCCCCCGGAATCCGCCTAGGCCGCCCGCTAGGGGGCGGCCCCGGCTTCCGCCGGGCGGACTCCACCCGGAGTCCGCCCAGGCCGCCCACTAGGGGGCGGCCCCGGCTTCCGCCGGGCGGACTCCACCCGGAGTCCGCCCAGGCCGCCCGCGTGGGGGCGGCCCCAGCTTCCGCCGGGCGGACTCCACCCGGAGTCCGCCCAGGCCGCCCGCTAGGGGGCGACCCCGGCTTCCGCCGGGCGGACTCCTCCCGGAGTCCGCCCGCTAGGGGGCAGCCGCAGCTTCCGCAGGGCGGACTCCACCTGGAGTCCGCCCAGGCCGCCCGCTATGGGCGGCCCCGGCTTCCGCCGGGCGGACTCCACCCGGAGTCCGCCCAGGCCGCTCGCTAGGGGGCGGCCCCAGCTTTCGCCGGGCGGACTCCTCCCGGAGTCCGCCCAGGCCGCCCGCTAGGGGGCGGCAAGGCTTCCCCCGGGCGGACTCCACCCGGAGTCCGCCCTGGCCGCCCGCTAGGGGGCGGCCCCGGCTTCCGCCAGGCGGACTCCTCCCAGAGTCCGCCCAGGCCGCCCGCTAGGGGGCGGCCGCGGCTTCCGCCGGGCGGACTCCTCCCGAAGTCCGCCCAGGCCGCCCGCTAGGGGGTGGCCGCGGCTTCCGCCGGGCGGACTCCACCCGGAGTCCGGCCCGCCCGCCCGCTAGGGGGCGGCCCCGGCTTCCGCCGGGCGGACTCCTCCCGGAGTCCGCCCAGGCCGCCCGCTAGGGGGCGGCCTCCAGTTCTCTCTAGGGCCTCCTGTAGCTTGCTTCACCGGCCAAGGTGGCGGACTCAAATTCCAGTCCGTGGAGTCCGCGCAGGTCATCATGCTGACGTCACTGGGCCCGCTCTTTGAAGAACTTCCCTGGGCCTATAAATAGCCCCTGGTGCCTCTCATTCAGGTATCCCGAAGGTGGAAACAAGTCTTGCCAGCAGACCTTGCGGACTTCATTTTCCAGTCCGCGCAGTCCGTCATCAGCCTTCCAGCAGACCCTGCGGACTCCGTTTTCCAGTCCGCGCAGTCCGTCATCAGTCTTGCCAGCAGACCCTGCAGACTCTGTTTTCCAGTCCGTGCAGTCCGTCATCAGCCTTCCAGCAGACCCTACGGACTCTGTTTTCCAGTCCGCGCAGTCCATCATCAGCCTTCCAGCAGACCCTGCGGACTCCGTTTTCCAGTCCGTGCAATCCGTCATCACCCTTCCAGCAAGCTCTGCGGACTCAGTTTCCTGTCCGCGCAGTCCTCCACAGCTCTTTAGCAGCTTGCCAGCAAACTCTGCAGACTCAGTTTTCCAGTCCTCCAGCAGCTGGCAGACTCTTTTACTTAGTCTCTGGCAGCTTCTCTTCTCTGCTTTCTGGCATTTTCTTCTCTCTTAGCCGCCAGCTTCTCTTTGTACCCCTTTAGTGATTTGTTGTAAAGGTGTACTTATAAGCTTGTAATCTCTTGCTAATAATCAAATGAAAACCCGTCGCAAGAGTGGCATTTAGGCCGCGGCGGGCGAAGTGTGTTGTTGCTGCTGCTAGCGGCCACCTCTTCTCTCCTCTGCTCAGCAAGCCTTGCTCCTCTGCTCAGCAAGCCTTGCTCCTTTGCTCAGCAAGCCTTGCTCCTCTGCTCAGCACGCCTTGCTCCTCTGCTCAGCAAGCCTTGCTCCCCTGCTCAGCAAGCCTTGCTCCCCTGCTTAGTAAGCCTTGCTCCTCTGCTCAGCAAGCCTTGCCCTCAGCTCAGCTCAGCTCTTCTCGGCAACAAACCTGCATGTACAACCGTTGCGGTTACTGTCTGCTAAACCCCTCCGGGTCTCCCTCCACTTCCTCTCTTGATCAACCCTCTCTGTTGATCAAGGCTCGCCTCTTCTCTCAAGCTTCTCCCCTACCCCCGCAACCTTCTCCTTCCTCCTCACCTAGCCTGTGAGGCCAAACACCCCCTCGGTGATAGGTGTGCACCCGGTGCCGTTTCCGCGCATCAACAGTTTTGGTGCGGCGAGCGTGGAACGCCAGCTCACGCGCAGCCCTTCAGATCAGAACAGGCAGTAAAAGCAGCAGTTAACCATGACAGAACATCAGTCAGTCGAGAACCATGCTCCAAGTCCCAGTGAAGATCCTCTCTGGGAAGCCTTTGAGCAGTCGCACCATGAGAATGCTCAACAATTCCAGGCTATCAACAAAGTTCTTGCTGCGATAACGCAGCGATTGGACGCTCATCCAGCAGCTGCTCTAGCTGCTCCAATCAACCCAACACCAACATCAGAGCATCAACAAGCTTACTCTCAAGCTTGCCTGCCATTCTATCCTCCTTACACTCCAACCTTTCCGCAAGGGCCTGCAGATCCTTTGCGAACTCAAGATGAAGAGTTTGCGGCTCGCCATAACTTCTTCCGGGAAGCAGCCCGGGGAAGTCCTGCTAGTGTTCTCAATTTTCAGGGAAGTCGTCCCTACCCTTCAGCTCCTGCCCCTGCTCCTCCTACAGCAACTTTTCCTTTTTATCCTCATGCTCCTTTTGCAGTTGCAGCTTATGCTCCTTTCTTTCCCTATGATGTAGGAGAGCAAGAAGAACCTTCACCATTCGCGGAGAATGTTCGCCATGAGCCTACTCCAGCAAACTTCAGAGAGCCTCGACTACCAATCTACACTGGAGAGACAGATCCAATAAAGCACCTCCAAGCTTTTGAGTCAGCCGTTGCTCTCAAAATCCTTTCAGATGCAACCAAGTGCAAGCTCCTTGGTACCTCCTTTGATGGGCAAGTGAGGGACTGGTTCTATGACCTCCGTCCTCACTCCATCACTTCCTTCCTTGATCTTCAAAGGGAGTTTCTTCTCAGATTCTCTACATCAACCAAGAGAAAGGGCGGTCATGAAGCCCTCTTTGAGATCAAGCAGCGCGGAAATGAAACTTGGTCTCAGTTTGTTGATCGATACAATAGAGAGATTTTGGACATTGAAGTTTCTGATCAAGAAATGTACCGAGTGGCTCTTATCCACGGTCTTCATGAAGGGCCTCTCAAATTTGAAGCCAATGTTCGTGCTCCAAGGACATATCAAGAGTTGATTGCTCTAGCCAACTCATATATCCGAGGCGAAAAGAGCAATCCAGGCTTCGTTTCCAAGCTTTTGTCCGAGGAGGATCTCTCTCGCAAGCATCCTCCAAGATCTCCTCACAATCACTTCCCAACTCACTCAAAGAAGGAGAGAAGGATTCATCGCCATCGATACTCCTTCCCGAGCCGTGATCATGCTCAAGACCCATTGCTGCCGCTAGCTCCGTCTTTGCAAACAGAAGCAGTTCAAGAGCAGAAGGACAACGACTTGCATGAGTCTGATCTCGACGACGTCGTGCAAGAAGTAATCCAGATCATGAAAGACAGGGCAAACTTCAATAAGCCCTATCGACTAGCAGATCAAAGATCTAGGGGTTCAGAACCCTACTGCGAATTTCACAAAGAACCAGGTCACCTAACAGAGGACTGTCGAGCATTCCGGCAGCTTGTGAAAAAGATGCTCCGGCAGGGGAAGATGCATGACCTGCTTCCTAAAGAAGATCGCCCTGATCCATCAACTTCAAAGGGCAAAGAAATTTCAGATGTTCCTTGCTCCTCAAGGGGAGTGAATCACGTCACAGAGCCTCCTCTCCTCGTTGTTAACCAAGCCGTCGAATGCTTTGATGCCGATGATGAGGGTGTGCTGGGAAGGCTATTCTAAACTAGCAAGGACTTCACAGTCCTCCAAAGCGATGGACTTCACAGTCCTCCAGAGCTCCTTACAACCTTCAGGGGTTATCTCAACCCTTGCTCTCTCTTCAAACATTTGCATTTCATCAAATACTCTCAGTGTTCTTCTCTTACTTTTCTACAAAGCTTTTTATCAGGGATCTTATACTGACACAGTTCCCTTCTTGTGTTGCTCCTTCCTCTCCTCTCTCTCTCTAAGGATCGATACGCCAATGAGATAGCACCGAATCTGAAACGTTCCCTCCGTAGATTATTCTCGCACAACCGCTACGACCACATATGGCGGGAGTATACCCATGTGTGCCGTGGGAGCAATTCAATCGCGGGAATGGGCTTCAGATTTCGGATCCTGGCCTGCATCTGAGATAGAGTGTGTGCTAGGGGAGCCCATGTGTTAGCTCTGCTGTGCTTTGCTTAGGATATATTACAGTCATGATGATCTTTTCTTGACAAGCAATGGCGACCAAGCGTAGCCTTGTCTCTTTGATCATCACCTAACTGTGATTTTTGAACTCTCCGGTATCCTCGATCCGTGCCTTCTCGGGTTCGCAACTCCACTGATCAATACACAGACAAGCTAAGCCTCTTGGCGCAACCCGTCTCGTTGATCAGTGATGCTTGTACCCAAGGCGAGAGAGCAGTGCTTCCAGCGGTCCTTCTCAGGACCTTTCCCTTGCTTTTCTCTTTTGTGCCCTCCTTGAGGATGCGCGGCCAGCCCGCTTTGAGCAGGACCATACTCGGGATGATTTTCTCAGGCCAGTGATGCATAAGGCCCACGGGGAACACCTGTGGCAGCATTCAACCTTCTTTAGTCATTCCGAATATGGGCCTCCTTTTCTTTTTTTCCCCTGCTTGAGGATGCGCGGCCAGCCCACTTTGGGTAGGACTATACTCGGGATGATTTTTCGGGCAGGTGATGCATAAGGCCCACGGGGAACACCTGTGGCAGCATTCAACCCTCTTTAGTCATTCCGAGTGTAGACCTCCTTTTGTCTCTTCCCTCCTTTCACAGGTGAACAGGTTAATCCAACCTACCAAAGGGATTTCCAGCAATCACTTTCTTATGCTCATCTCATATACTTTGCCTGCTCAAGCTCTATCATATGGAGATTCACAGAGCTACTCATTATTCTCGTCAAAATCTAATGGCATCAAACATTAATCGAATCATATCAACGATTCTGGTGCGGTTATCCTCGCATCTTGTTTGCTTCTAATCTCTCTCCTCACAGAGGTTAGCAAACCCTTTCAAGCCTTCTCCACAAGTACTTGCAAGCTCCTTTCATATGCATATTGTCTGCTTCTAACTTTTCTCTTTGTAGAGAACAACAGACACCTGCAAACCTCATCAAGGTACTTGCAGTTTAAATCATTATTTTATATCTGCTGCTCACTCTTCACTTTGCAGTGGTTAGCAGACGTCTGCAAGTCATATTCAGGTACTTGCAAGTTATTATACTTTTCTGTTTTCCTCACTTTTGTTTTGCAGAACATTAACAGAAGACACGCCTACTTCGTTTTGCAAAAGCAAACTCAGGTACACACTCGATGTACCACCCATACATGCTTACCCTAATTTTCCTCTTGAAGGAAAATAGACAGGAAATACCAAGCTTGTAAGGAGAGTATTCAGGTTCTATCTCTCCTTGCCCCCCCTTCCTTCTCTTTCCTTTGGGGTGGATCACGATTTTCTTAGGTCTCCAACTTTTTCGAAGTTCCCTTCGGAACTTAAAAAAGTATGGGGATTATGTTAACCCAGAAATCGGCGATCCTTCCCAAGGTGGCCAGCTGGCTAGTCGCGACCCTTAGATTCTCCCTTTCGATCGCGACAAGTCCCAGCATAGGCAGACAGTTTTCCCTGTCCGCCTAGGTCTCCTAGCAACCGCGTGCCCTGCGGGACGGCGGGCTATTACCATGGCTCACCCTCGCGGGAGATGCGGTTAGGTCCGCTAATCGTGCAGTGCTTTTCCTTGCAGGAGTTCGCCAACAGCACCACCAGGAGCGACCTCCCAGACCGCCCAAGGGGCAGCGGTCTCATGCCGCCGTCCGCCGAGGCCGCCCACCAGGGGCGGCCTCCCTACTGCCCGAGGGGCGGCGGCCTCCTGCCGCCGTCCGCCGAGGCCGCCCACCCGGGGCGGCCTCTGCCCGCCAGCCGGGCAGATTCCCCCCGGAATCCGCCCAGGCCGCCTGCTAGGGGGCGGCCCCGGCTTCCGCCGGGCGGACTCCACCCGGAGTCCGCCCAGGCCGCCCGCTAGGGGGCGGCCCCGGCTTCCGCCGGGCGGACTCCACCCGGAGTCCGCCCAGGCCGCCCGCTAGGGGGCGGCCCCAGCTTCCGTCGGGCGGACTCCACCCGGAGTCCGCCCAGGCCGCCCGCTAGGGGGCGGCCCCGGCTTCCGCCGGGCGGACTCCTCCCGGAGTCCGCCTAGGCCGCCCGCTAGGGGGCGGCCGCGGCTTCCACCGGGCGGACTCCACCCGGAGTCCGCCCAGGCCGCCCGCTAGGGGGCGGCCCCGGCTTCCGCCGGGCGGACTCCACCCGGAGTCCGCCCAGGTCGCCCGGTAGGGGGCGGCCCCGGCTTCCGCCCAGGCCGCCCGCTAGGGGGCGGCCGCGGCTTCCGCCGGGCGGACTCCACCTGGAGTCCGCCCAGGCCGCACGCTAGGGGGCGGCCCCGGCTTCTGCCGGGCGGACTCCTCCCGGAGTCCGCCCAGGCCGCCCGCTAGGGGGCGGTCGCAGCTTCCGCCCAGGCCACCCGCTAGGGGGCGGCCGCGGCTTTCGCCAGGCGGACTCCACCCGGAGTCCGCCCGCTAGGGGGCGGCCCCAGCTTCCGCCGGGCCGACTCCTCCCGGAGTCCGCCCAGGCCGCCCGCTAGGGGGCGGCCTCCAGCCTGCCGGGTGGACTCCTCCCGGAGTCCTCCCAGGCCACCCGCTTGGGGGCGGCCTCCAGTTCTCTCCAGGGCCTCCTGCAGCTTGCTTCACCAGCCAAGGTGGCGGATTCAAATTCCAGTCCGCGGAGACCGCGTAGGTCGTCATGCTGACGTCACTGGGCCCCTCTCTTTGAAGAACTTCCCTGGGCCTATAAATAGCCCCTAGTGCCTCTCATTCAGGGATCCCGGAGGTGGAAACAAGTCTTGCCAGCAGACTCTGCAGACTCCGTTTTCCAGTCTGCGCAGTCCGTCATCAGCCTTCCAGCAGACCCTGCGGACTCCGTTTTCCAGTCCGCACAGTCCGTCATCAGTCTTGCCAGCAGACCCTGCGGACTCCGTTTTTCGGTCCGCGCAGTCCGTCATCAGCCTTCCAGCAGACCCTGCAGACTCTGTTTTCCAATCCGCGCAGTCCGTCATCCCCCTTCCAGCAGACCCTGCGGACTCCATTTTCCAGTCCGTGCAGTCTGTCATCACCCTTCCAGCAAGCTCTGCGGACTCAGTTTTCTGTCCGCGTAGTCCTCCACAGCTCTTCAGCAGCTTGCCAGCAGACTCTGCAGACTCAGTTTTCCAGTCCTCCAACAGCTGGCAGAATCTTTTACTTAGTCTTCGGCAGCTTCTCTTCTCTGCTTTCTGGCATTTTCTTCTCTCTTAGCAGCCAGCTTCTCTTTGTACCCCTTTAGTGAGTTGTTGTAAAGGTGTACTTATAAGCTTGTAATCTATTGCTAATAATCAAAGGAAAGCCCGTCGCAAGAGTGGCATTTAGGCCGCGGCGGGCGAAGTGTGTTGTTGCCGCTGCTAGCGGCCCCCTCTTATCTCCTCTGCTCAGCAAGCCTTGCTCCTCTACTCAGCAAGCCTTGCTCCTCTGCTCAGCAAGCCTTGCTCCTCTGCTCAGCAAGCCTTGCTTCTCTGCTTAGCAAGCCTTGCTTCTCTGCTCAGCAAGCCTTGCTCACCTGCTCAACAAGCCTTGCTCCTCTGCTCAGCAAGCCTTGCCCTCAGCTCAGCTCAGCTCTTCTCGGCAACCAACCTACAAGTGCAACTGTTGCGGTTGCTGTCTGCTCAACCGCTCCTGGTCTCCCTCCACTTCCTCTCTTGATCAACCCTCTCTGTTGATCAAGGTTCGCCTCTTCTCTCAAGCCTCTCCCCTACCCCCACAACCTTCTCCTTCCTCCTCACCTAGCCTGTGAGGCCAAACACCCCCTCAGTGATAGCTGTGCCCCCGGTGCCGTTTCCGCGCATCAACAACGGCTGTGAATGCCTGTGATAGAATTCAGGATGTGAAAACCTGATATGCTGATGATCTAGTGGAGCTTTGTTATAACTGATTTATATTGCTGCTTCTTTTTCCAATTATAATATCCTGCACTCTTTTATAGTTGCTCCTAGTTATACATATATGAAATGTTATGCTAACCCTCTCTTGCTTCGGCTATTTACTTTTGTTGGGTGGGTGTGTGCTCGTCCCCAGGATATGGATCCGGGGAGGAGATTTGTTTCCACTTAGTTCTGTGACTAACGGTTATCTAAATAAACATTCACAGGAAATGGAGCATCGTAGTGACCCGTTGCCGCAGGAGATTACGGCAGCGGCTAGGACTACTTGAGCAGATGCACCCCCGTTGTCCTCAAAATTTAGAGATGTGAGTACTGCCGAGCAGCATAGGGAGTGAGAGTGTGAGGGTTATATGTAGTACATATATAGCCCACGAGCTTATTTAAATGCTTAGGCTTCGGCCCTAGAACCTCTGTATTATTATATAATGTGTTATATATATCTACAGTGGTTCCTGTTAATGCTTCCGCTATACTCTGATGGGTTATGAATGTTGTGATTCGAGTCGAGCAAGGCAGCCATCTAGTGCTTAGATATGGTGGACCGTTTCCCCTAAGGAGCACTGGGTGGACGTCTTGGGCCAGTAGTACCCCTCCGACATGACCCGGGCAAAACATTGGGGTGGGGTCTACAAATGGATCATATCCATCACGTTTTATCGTTGCGGAGCTGTCTCAGGATCCATCCATCCCTCGCTTCGTTCTGGGTTCGGGACGAAGCTTGCAGCGGAAGCCTGGTGGACCCTAGTATAGAGGCTTAGGGATTCTAGATTGTACGATAGTACACCCATACACTGTTGTTTCCGCTTTGGTTGTCGTTTTTGCAAATTTCCCTACTTTTGCAAAATACTGACACCCTTTCCTGTTACTTCTCCAGATACTGGAGTACAGTAACGGGGGATCCTCGCCTAGAGGATATGTTCCAGCAACCCCACCTCCAAACCCAGTCGCTCCCACGTCCGTAATGTTTGCCGAGACAGATATGGGGCAGACAGTGACAACTATACTAGCAACTTTTCGGGCTTCCCTGACACAGCCACCGCGAGAGATGACAGCACCCACCGATCTGCTATCGACTTTCCGAGGACTGAGGCCTCCCCCTTTCAGAGGTACGGAGACGACCATCCAGATAGAGGAGTGGGTGGATCGGGTGGAGGAGCTATTAGTGTGAATGATGTGCCCAGCTGTGGCTGCAGTCTTTTAGTGGTGACCCTTTTGGAGGGATACTGATGAATTGCAAATATACCTATATTTATGTACATTAAATTAGTCCTTTTAGTTTCTTTTTTATTTTTCTTTACTTTTCTTTAATAAAATGTTTCTTTTTTTTGTAAAAATAGTTTTAACTTGCTTTATTTTTGTTTTCTGAAATTTGCAGGAAAAATCCAAAAATCTGCCCAAAACAGTAAGTACACGCCCGTGTACTTACTGGTCATGCCCGTGTCCAGGGCGTGACAATTCAATTTCCCGTGAAATCATCTCGACGAACGCAAGCTTGATGATTTGCACTCGACGTTCGTCGACCAACCTGACATGCCCGTGTCAGCCGATCTGACACGCCCGTGTCATTCCCGATCGACGATCAAGGCTTCCAGCTCGACGAAATGCTCTCGACGTTCATCGACCAACCTGACATGCCCGTGTCAGCCAACTCGACACTCCCGTGTCATTCCCGGTCGACGATCAAGGCTTCTAGACGCGACAAACTCTCTCGACACAATGCTCTCGACATTCGTCGAGACCAACCCGACACGCCCCGTGTAGACAGAGACACGGGCGTGACCGCCACGTTTACTCCTCCACCTGGCCGACAAGACCCGTGCGGTGACATTTTGACGCAACCCGCGCCCAGTTCTTCCTTCCCGACACACCCTGGGTCACGCTCGTGACCTGTGACCGCCACGTGACCGACACGTGTCCAGCCCGAAGTCAACCAAGCCGTCACCTCGCCGGATCGAATCGATGAATAGTGCTGACACGCCCCATGACATGCCCGTGTCAGAGGGTGTGTCCCATGAAATGTTTTGTCTGTAAATTCAGAGCTACTGTAAGGAATCCTTTTCCACTTTTTGGGCCATTTTGCTTAGGAGTTATGCTGCCTAGATGGATTCCAAGTTTATGTAAGGGATATTTTCTCCCCCTCTCCTTAGCTTTTATTTTCGTGTCTTTGTAACTCGTCATTTTATTTAATAAAATATGTTTTTCATCTCTTATTATGGCTTCGGAATGGATCTACGCAACTCTCCTCTTAAGCAATCTTATTCTTTTTTCTTGTTTTAACTTAGTTTTTGTTCTTTTCTATGCATGTATGAGTATAGCTTTTATCTTTATGTTTGGGTTATGTTTACTTAGATTTGGTTAGATTTAGAATTTTGTAGCTTTTATTTCATTCCTATAAATGCGTAAAAATGTTTTCAAAGTGATTTTTAATTTTCTTTAACTTAGATTTTCTTGTTTAGATTATTTAACTTTTTCGTTCTTTTTACTTTATTTACACTTTTTTTAACATTTTTATCAAGTTATAGGAATGAAAATATAGTCATTTAAATTTTTCATGCACTTTCATTTTGTTTTAAACTTTTGCTCTTTTAAATTTTTAGTCTTCTTTTTACGCATTTCTACCGCATTCTAGCGGTAGAAATGTATTCGTTTTAATTTTTCAAGAACTTAGCTTTTGCGTTTATTTGCAAAACTAATTGCTCGTTTAATTTTTATTTTCACTTTTATGCATTTCTACCGCATTCTAGAGGTAGAAATGCAGTCGTTTTAATTTTTAGATAACTTCGTTTTCTCATTTTTGTACGTGTGCGCATTTATTTACGCCTACTCGTTAATAGTTAAATGGCGCATTGTTTTAGTTTCTTCAAGTAGAGTGTGTGGAGTGTGTTTATTTTTTTGTCGAGTGAGTGTGTTTTACTTTCTGTAGAGTGGGTGTATTTATCTAGTCCTACTCGTTTGATTAGGACCCGCATTTATTTTCTCCTACTCATTTGTGTAGGACTTGTGTGCGTGCGTATTTCATTTCAGTCGAGTGTGTGTGTGTGTTTTAATTTATGTCGAGTGTGTGTGTGCGTTGTATTTATTTTGTCCTACTCGTTTGAGTAGGACTCGCTTTCATTTCTCCCGCCCACGCATTTGCCCCGGGACTCGCACTTTACTGCTTTCATTTCAGTCCTACTCGTTTGAGTGGGATTTACAATTTTCAGCTTTCTTTCCTGCTTTATTTTACTGCTTTCTTTATCGCTTTCATTTACTGCTTTCTTTATTGCTTTTCTCGCCTGCCGTCCCCATTCCGATGAGTGGCTAACCGTTCTTAGCCCTCAGTATCGAAGAGGATTGGGACAGAAAAAATAACTTTAAATAATAAAAGGTCATTATTTTTCTAATTAATTAAAATTACTTAAGATTTGCCTAGGATTTACGACGTGTAGGATCACAAATTGTTGTGTGGGCCATATTTCCGTAGTCCATACACTAGCTAGCCGAGTGGCCGTGCGTATGGACCGATCACCCCTTGGTAAAGAGAGTTCCACACTAACCCTCGAGAGAGGAGGCGGGCCAACTCTACCGGATTGGGTTCCCCACCCAATAACGGTGTTGTTAGCGTAATGCGGGCGTTAAGAGGAATCCTTCGTCGGACTAACGTTCGGTCGAATAGTCTTAGCGTTCAGGTGAGCGATAGTCCTAGAGATAAATGAGCTCATTCTAGTGAAACCTCCACGGCCAAATCTCTGTCTTAATTAATTTGAAATTTAGGATCTCTTTTTATTAAAAGTTTATTTTAGTTCTAATTTAATTCGATGCTGTTGCGCTAAGCTTTTCATCGGCTCCCCTTTTATGCTTTCATTTTCTATCATTTATTTATATATAAAATACCCGACAAGTAATTATCGGTAAAATAATAGTCCCCTCCAGGGAAGAGTAGAAATACTCAAACCGTCCCCGAGAACAATACGACCTCAATATTCCTCACCGGAATATCATGTACTACACGCGATAGGTGCACTTGCCTCCTTTCGTTAAAAATCGATCTCATCTTTTTAAATCCAAATAATAAATCCGCGCGCCACGTTTTCTAAATAAAAACCACATCCGCCTTTTTCCTTAAATAAATCGCCCGGGGCGCCGCTGGAATACTCACCAATTTTTGAAGTTTTAACTGCATCAAGTTTTCGGACCCGATGCGAAAATATATCAATCATGTTTTTGGCACCGTTGTCGGGACTTGATGCAAAATATCAAACAAGTTTTTGGCGCCGTTGGCAGGGATTTTTCGAGTCGTAATTTTGAACCCTGAAAATCTATTAAATTTACCTATATCTAATATATATAACAAATATTTAAAATGGCCAACAAAAAAATAATACTACTAATAATAATAATAATAATAATAAAACTACATCAAGAAAAAAAACTTAAAAAATTTATTATTATCATATTATTATCTAAAAAAAACTAAAAAAAATGAAAAACTAAAAATCCTAAAATCTAAAAATCCTAAAAATTAAAAAAAAATACTATAAAACTGTAATTTTTTTAAAAAAAATCTATAAAACTTAAAAATCCTTAAAAAAGAAAAAAAAACTTAAAAAACTAAACAAAAATCTAAAAACTACAAAACTCTAAAAAAATCTCTAAAAAACCAACAGCCTAAAAACAAAAAATCTCTTAAAAACCTAAAAAACTAAAAACCCGCAAAAAATCTAAAAACCAAAAAATCTAAAAACAAAACAAAACCTACCTAAAAAACAACTAAAAAAATAAAACAATCTACTTAAAAACATCAAAAATATATAATAATTTGATTTTAAAAATGTATATATTTTGTTTAACTTCTTTTATTTTAATTTATTTTGTTTCGCTTCGGCGCACTTCACTCTTGTGCGCACTTGGGGTCCACCGTTTTGTACATGCTCATGTAGCTAAGACGTTAGCTACTTCCGAGTCACCCCCACTTGATCCCCCTACCACCCGCAACCTTTTGACCGAATTTTTAATTTTTGTTTTTTCTGTTATATTTTTGCTTTTTCTTCTAAATAATGCAGGGTTCCCAATGGGCCTCTCCGACCTCGTTTTAGGGAGGCTTCTACCCTCTCTTTTAATTTTTGTGCATATTTTATTTTGTAAATTATTTGTTCCGCATACTTGATAGCAACATTGAGGACAATGTTGGGTTTAAGTATGGGGGTGTATTCTTAGTTTCCTATTCTGCACTTATATTTTCTACACCCATCCAAAAATACAAAAAAATTACAAAAATCAAAAACTCAAAATTTTTTTCTTGTTTTCAATAAAAAACTCAAACAAAAAATCATAAAACACAAAAATCACAAAAAAATTATAAAACAAAAAGTTCAAAACAGTTTTTTTTTTGTAAAAAAATCTCTCTTTCCCCTCTCTATTTCCTTTTGTGTAAAAAACAAAATCTTTCTCTTTCCCTGCACCCCTCTCTTCTTATTTGCAAAAAAAACTTGCTTTTTAGCAAGTCTGCGGCGTTCGATTCATCGAACCAACCACCTAAATAAGAGTCCGTTCGCGGGCCAATAACTAAAAATTCAAAAAAATTTGTTTACTTTGTAACATTTTTGTAAAAAATATTTTTCTCTTTCCCCCTCTCTTCTTTATAAATAACACTTCTTTCTCGCCCCTTTCTTGTAAATAATTTTATAAAAAACTAAAAAATCAAAAAAATTTGAAAATCCAAAAACCCTAAAAAGATACAAATCAAATATCCTAAATAGATGATAAATAAAAATTCAAAAAAAAAGATAATAATCACAAAAAAAAATACAAAAAAATGATAAAAACCCTAAAAATCCAAAAATATTTTGTTAATTATGAAACAAAATAAATCGAATATGACATGTCTTAACCCTTTTTGCTTTCCAAAAATCTAGTTTCGAGTTAATTTATAAGCGAATTTTTTTAATTCTTTGCTTACTATACGTTTATTAATTAAAGTTTGATAGATTTAAGTGTCTGAGGTTAAGATTTAAAGATTTTTTTATGTCTTTTCCTTATAATAGGGAACTTGTTTTTCACCACCACTTCTAATTTTTATAAATAGAAGCTCGTATTTTATGTTAGAAAATAACAACCATGGATTTTCATTATTTTTACTTTATGCTTTTAGAAACATATGAATGTTCATTTTAAAAAGGTTGCTCTCAAAATATTTTTATTAAAATCTAATTTTCTTTTTAAAAAAATAAACCGACCTCCATTTTTTCATGTCTTACGTGGCATGCTTACCCATATTTTATCCCTTTAAAAGATCATGTCAATGAGAATAAGATTTCGTTCTGTAAACATAGGCCCCAAATATGTAAAAAGATTATATGTTACAGAGTAAGAGGATAAAATTCATTACTCCCATACATATACATTGGGTTATTTATTATTTATGAAGAAAGAAAAAAATTATATGTTAGGAAAATAAGATTTCATTTTCCTAATTATTCAAAAATATATATATATAGAGGTTCAAGAAAAAATTACCTCGCCTCTAAATCCAAGCCCTCTTCATAAACCACCAAAACACTTATCCTATTTCAATGATTATAGAATTAATTTAAAATTTTTTGAGAGCATAATTTTTAAATTCCATTATTTCCTTTAACTTCTTTTAAGCTAAAGTTTTTTATATAATTTCAATCCATCTTTGTTAAACTAACAAAAATAAATTTTTGTTTTCGATTTATTTTATCTAGAAGTCTTTTTGAAACTCTTCCTCTATTTATAACATTTTCATAATTTAGGATTTAATTCTTTAACCCCGGATGTTTATTTTGATCTTACTTTCAAATAATTCAAATGGTAGTTAAACTTAGGATTTCTTTAATTCCTTATAAATTCATCTCCAACTTTTGCTCTGAAATAGCAAAAGCTTAAGTATGAGGGTATTTGATGAATTGTAAATATACCTATATTTATGTGCATTAAATTAGTCATTTTAGTTTCTTTTTGTTATTTTTCTTTAATAAAATGTTTATTTTTTGTAAAAATAGTTTTAACTTGCTTTATTTTTGTTTTCTGGAATTTGCAAGAAAAATCCAAAAATCTGCCCAAAAAAGTAAGTACACGCCCGTGTACTTACTGGTCACGCCCGTGTCTAGGGCGTGACAATTCAATTTCCCGTGAAATCAGCTCGACGAATGCAAGATCGACAATTTGCACTCGACATTCGTCGACCAACCTGACACGGCCGTGTCAGCCGATCCGACATGCCCGTGTCATTCCTGATCGACGATCAAGGCTTCCAGCTCGACAAAACGCTCTCGACGTTCGTAGACCAACTTGACACGCCCGTGTCAGCCAACCCGACACGCCCGTATCATTCCCGGTCGACGATCAAGGCTTCCAGACTCGACAAACGCTCTCGACATTCGTCGAGACCAACCCGACACGCCCCATGTAGACAGATACACGGGCGTGACCGCCACTTATACTCCTCCACATGGCCGACAAGACCCATGCGGCGACATTTCGACGCAACCCGCACCCAGTTCTACCTCCCCGACACGCCCAGAGTCATGCCCGTGACCTGGGGCTTGACCGACACGTGTCCAGCCCGAAGTCAACCAAGCCGTCACCTCGCCAGATCGAATCGATGAATAGTGCTGACACTCCCCATGACATGCCCGTATCAGAGGGCGTGTCCCATGAAATTTTCTGTCTATAAATTCAGAGCTGCTGTAAGGAATCCTGTTGCACTTTTTGGGTCATTTTGCTTAGGAGTTATGCTGCATAGATGGATTCCAAGTTTATGTAAGAGATATTTTCTCCCCCTCTCCTTAGCTTTTATTTTTGTGTATTTGTAACTCGTTCTTTTTTTTGATAAAATGTGTTTTTCATCTCTTATTATGGATTCGGAATGGATCTATGCAACTCTCCTCTTAAGCAATCTTATTCTTTTTTCTTGTTTTAACTTAGTTTTGGTTCTTTTCTATGCGTGTGTGCGTGTATGAGTATAGCTTTTTTCTTTATATTTTGGTTATGTTTACTTAGATTTGGTTAGATTTAGAATTTTGTAGCTTTTATTTCATTCCTATAAATGTGTAAAAATGTTTTCAAAGTGATTTTTAATTTTCTTTAACTTAGATTTTTTTGTTTAGGTTGTTTAACTTTTTCGTTCTTTTACTTTATTTACACTTTTTTAGCGTTTTTATCAAGTTATAGGAATGAAAATATAGTCGTTTAGATTTTTCGTGCACTTTCATTTTGTTTTAAATTTTTGCTCTTTTAAATTTTTAGTCTTCTTTTTACGCATTTCTACCGCATTCTAGCGATAGAAATATATTCGTTTTAATTTTTCAAGCACTTAGCTTTTGCGTTTATTTGCAAAACTAATGACTCGTTTAATTTTTATTTTCACTTTTTATGCATTTCTACCGCATTCTAGCGGTAGAAATGCAGTCGTTTTAATTTTTAGATAACTTAGTTTTCTCATTTTTGTACGTGTGCGCATTTATTTCCGCCTACTCATTAAGAGTTAAATGGCGCATTGTTTTAGTTTCTTCAAGTAGAGGGTTTAGTTTTCTGTCGAGTTAGTGTGTTTTACTTTCTGTTGAGTGGGTGCATTTATCTAGTCCTACTCGTTTGAGTAGGACCCGCATTTATTTTCTCCTACTCATTTGAGTAGGACTTGTGTGCGTGCGTATTTCATTTCAGTCGAGTGTGTGTGTGCATTTTAATTTATGTCGAGTGTGTACGTGCGTTGTATTTATTTTGTCCTACTCGTTTGAGTAGGACTCGCTTTCATTTCTAACTCCCATGCATTTGTGCCGGGACTCGCACTTTACTGCTTTCATTTCAGTCCTACTTGTTTGAGTGGGACTTGTAATTTTCAACTTTCTTTCCTGCTTTATTTTACTGCTTTCTTTATCGCTTTCATTTACTGCTTTCTTTATTGCTTTTCTCGCATGCCATCCCCATTCCGATGAGTGGCTAACCGTTCTTAGCCCTCAGTATCGAAGAGCATTGGGACAGAAAAAATAGCTTTAAATAATAAAAGGTCCTTATTTTTCTAATTAATTAAAATTACTTAAGGTTTTCCTAGGTTTTACGACGCGTAGGACCGCAAATCGATGTGTGTGCCCTATTTACGTAGTCCATACGCTAGCTAGCCGAGAGGCCGTGCGTATGGACCGATCACCCCTGGGTAAAGAGAGTTCCGCACTAACCCTTGAGAGAGGAGGCGCGCCATCACTACCGGATTGGGTTCCCCACCCAATAGCGGGGTTCTTAGCATAATGCAGGCGATAAGTGGAATCCTTCGTCGGACTAACATTCGATCAAATAGTCTTATCGTTCAGATGAGCGATAGTCCTAGAGATAAGTGAGCTCATTCTAGTGGAACCTCCACGGGCAAGTCTCCGCCTTAATTAATTTGAAATTTAGGATCTCTTTTTATTAAAAGTTTATTTTAGTTCTAATTTAATTCGATGCTGTAGCGCTAAGCTTTTCATCGGCTCCCCCCTTTTATGCTTTCATTTTATGTTATTTTTATAATATATAAAATACCAGACAAGTAATTATCGCTAAAATAATAGTCCCCTCCAGGGAAGAGTAGAAATAATAGAACCGACCCCTAGAATAATACGACCTCGATATTCCACACCGGAATATCATGTACTACACGGGATAGGTGCACTTGCCTCCTTTCGTTAAAACTCGATCTCATCTTTTTATTTCCAAATAATAAATCTCTGCGCCCCGTTTTCTAAATAAAAACCACATCCGCCTTTTTCCTTAAATAAACCGCCCGGGGCGTTGTGGGAATACTCACCAATTTTTGGAATTTTAACAGCATCAAGTTTTCGGACCCGATGCAAAAATATATCAATCAAGTTTTTGGCGTCGTTGCCATGGACTTGATGAAAAATATCAATCAGATACGTGAGGGATTGGTGGAGAGCGGATAGTCTCTCTACTTTTCGAGGTCGGCCGTTGAGAGCGATTCTTTCGGGAGAGTTCTCTGAGGCTCTACTTGAGTTCTTCATCACAGATGTAGACCGAGCCGTGATGTAGGAGTGGTTCTTACTCATTCGACAGGGCAACCGTATAGTGCAGAGTACGAGGGAGAGTTTACTCACCTAGCATGCTTCGCCGGGAATCGGGCTGCCTACGATAGAGATAGAGCTTCTCAGTTCTACCGAGGACTACGAGATGACCTAAGGCAGGCACTGATCATGCTCTCTCAGGCCACCTTTCACACCATAGCCACACATGCGGCAGCATTGGAGTTGGACCAATGGATAATGGCTCAGCAGCAAAGAGGCCAGGTAGAGATTCCTCGAGACCAGAGGCGAGACGGAGCAGTCGCTCCCCACAGACAGGATAGAGAGCGCAGACAGTGATGCCGCAGACAGCCCTATAGGCGCCCACCAACACCCCCAGCACCCCCAGCCACGATGCCAGAAATCAGACCAGCTCCAGCACCATAGCCCGCACCAGAGGCCCGACGAGATGTTCCCTTCACGGGGAACTGCTTCTTATGTCAGCAGCCGGGATATATGAGAGCTTTCTGCCCATAGGTGACAAGAAGAATGGGTTTAGGAGCAGTTCAAGGTGCACAGCCATCACGGGGACAGGTTTAGAGAGGCTGTAGAGGCAGAGCTGGCAAGAGAGGCCAGCAGGGCCGAGCAGTGCCCCTAGAGGCCTACGAACTGGACTTGCAGCACGGACCGGCCCCTGACGTAGTTATAGTTATATACTTAAGGCAATAGGGAGATACCAGATCTTACTACTGATGTTGTATATTACTTGTATATATATGTGCTTACATCTTCTAGATGATATATATGTATATACTTTCCATATCGTCAGGAATCTTGTTGGTAGAAGAACACCCTGCCAAGACCCTTTTTGACACAGGAACGACACATTCTTTCATTTCCCATAAATTCATTGCAACAGAAGAGAACGTTACTCATTAAACCAGACTATCTATATGAATTCATTTACCGGACGGGTCGGATATGACATCTATGAAAAAGTGCTCGTTCCAGGCTGTGCTAGGGATAGTAGAATTTGAGATCTATGCAACCATCCTAGCAATAACCGGATTTGACATTATTCTGGGGATGGACTGGCTGGCTGAGCACCATGCACAAATAAACTGTCCCACACGAGAAGACCGGCTACAGAACCCAAATGACCAGAGCGTCATGTTGACAGGTGTGCCCTCGGTCTCGCGCATTAATCTGACTTCTACACAGATTGTAAAATCTATCCGGCAAAAGGACGAAGTATACCTTATCTATTTCGAGATGGAAGACAAAACCCAGGTGCTCACCAAAGTTCCAGTAGTCCGAGACTTTCCAGATATTTTCCATGAGTCCCTCCCGGGATTGCCACACTAGCGAGAGGTTGACTTTCAGATTGAGCTCGTGTCCGGAGCACGGCCAGTATCACGAGCTCCCTACTGGATGACCCCAAGAGAACTGACTGAACTGAAAATCCAACTATAAGAACTGATAGATGCTGGATTCGTCCGTCCTAGTTCCTTTCCATGGGGAGCCCCGGTGCTTTTCCTCAAGAAGAAAGATGGGACACTACGACTGTATATCAACTATAGGGAACTAAATAAGCTTACTATACACAACACATACCCCCTCCCTAGGATTGACGAACTGTTCGATCAGTTGCAAGGTGCATCCGTGTTCTCCAAAATGGACATGAGATCCGGCTATTATCAGCTTCGAATACGAGAGGAAGATATTTCCAAGACTGCCTTCAGCTCCCGATACGGTCTACATGAGTTCCTAGTAATGCCCTTCGGTCTCACTAATGCACACTCCGCCTTCATGGCCCTGATGAATAAAGTCTTTGAACCCTTCTTGGATCACCTTATCATCATATTCATAGACGACATGTTGGATCCCTAATTGATTTGGGCTAGGTTCACTAACTTAGGATGATGTGACCCAACATGTATAGCCAGGGTCATAGTTGTGTCCTAGAGTCTAGGCCAAGTCCTTAGAGTCAACATCAGATGGACCAGCTATCAACAAGACTATCAGAGACTCAAGACTTAGTAGATTTCAAGACCAAGTAAAATGAGTTCGACGTTCGTCGAACTCAGGTCGACGAAAGACGTTCTCAGCTCGACGATCTTGAGATATTTCTCTGAGCTGAGCTCGACGATCTTCATTCTCTGATCGACGAAAACTGGGATACTTCAACAAACTAAAGTCAAGATAACTCCAGCTTATTCTTAGTCCAACTTCAGACTTTGGTCGACGAATAAGATTCTGATCTCGACGAACTTGGACCTCAAGTTCACAACTTCTCAGGTCGACGAAGTCAACTTCTCATGTTGGTGAACTCAGTACTCTACTCGACAAATTCTGGAATCAGAAGATTTGTGTCGACACTTAGGGCATGTGTCGACACCAACTTATGTCGACACTAGAAAACTTGTGTCGACACCAAGAATAATCAGTCGACACCCACTTATGTCGACACCAGAAAACCTGTGTCGACACCAGAAGATTCATGTCGACACACAGAATATCAGTCAATACAAAATACTTGACTAAGTCCAGAATGGTTATTGAACTCCAGCCGACGAAGTTACAAACTCAACTCGATGAACTTCAGACAGAAAAGTCAAAGGCTCTGAAGCATGCAGCTCTCTTATCAGCTCGACGATCTTGGAACTCAGCTCGATGAACAAGAAGTCGTCTGGTCGACGAATACAATATCTCAGCTCGACGAACTGGTAATTCAGTTCGACGAATTCTGCCAACTGTTCGACGATTCCAGACTTAGCCATTTCCAGCATTCTGTCCTCACTCAAATGCGATAATTCCTAACAAATTAATTCTCTAACATTCTCTAAATGTATCCGTTAGAGGGAGCATTAATTACAGTGTCCCTCAGGAATATTAATTGCTGATTTTCCACAAGACAGTTGGGAAATACATCAATGCCGATTATTCTCAGGCCGCCAGCATTAATTACAGAGGATTCAAATTTTTGAAAAGACAGAGAAGTACACAAGATCGATACTTAGTCTAACAGTGTTGGGTATTACATCCACACTAACCCAGATTTTATGAAGTCATCCTGTAACTAAGATGAATTAAGTTGTATTTGATGCTTGGTTTGAGTTATATGTTTGCAGGAATTTCACTGGGAAGTGTAGACCAATGTCAGTCCACATTGGGTCACCAAACACAGGAACTGTGCAATGTAATCCCTCATTGCATATTCCAAAGTGTTGACTCATGTGTGGTCTCTCTATTGGGATACACTTCATATTCAAGTTATTGGACCTTGGGAAAAGGATTGGAAGTTGACTGCATTAGAAGAAAGAGTTTTCCAACAACAAAAAATTCTCTAAGTCTTTTACTCGAGTAGGTCCATAACTACCCGAGTAGATTGGGCATAATTTACTCGAGTAAAGAAACCTTGTACTCGAGTACTTAAGTGTATCTCTCGTGTAGCTAAGTCATGTAATCGAGTAGACGTAGTCATATACTCGAGTAGAATGTTTATATACTCGAGTAGATCACCAATTATACCCGAGTATTAAAGGCCTCACTCATCAAAATTATTCTAAGTCATGGACTCGAGTATAAACACTCATATACTCGAGTAAGTATATTCATATACTCGAGTAGACATAGACATACTCGAGTAGTTCATTATACCTACTCGAGTAGATCGTGTTTCACTCGTGTACCTTGAAATTTTCCTACTCCAGAATTTTCTAAGTCTTTTACTCGAGTAGAACTTTCACCTACTCGAGTAGATCACTTCCTCTCAAGTAGTTTAGTTCAACTACTCGAGTAGCTGCTTGCTGACTTCTTCAGAATTTATTCTAAGTATCCCACTTGAGTAGTCCTTCATGTACTCGAGTAGTTTATGTAATATACTCGAGTAGTTTTTCTTGTACTCGAGTACATCCTTTATGTACTCGAGTAAGTCAATATACATACTCGAGTAGTCCTTTCTGCTTACTCGAGTAGTTGATTTCTACCTACTCGAGTACCCTATCTTTATATACCCGAGTATGTTCTCCTTCATGTACTCGAGTAGTTATTCAACTACTCGAGTAGCTCCTCTCTTACTCGTGTATATGGCTGAATTTTTCTGAAATTCGTCTAAGTTTTTTTCTGACGGGATTTTCAAATCACGCGACATGATAGGTCCACGTGTACATCATTATGACCGATTATGACCGTTATTCTCTCCAATATAAAGTCTTATCAGAAAATGACAAGCACTAATTTTTCTCCAAGCATTCTTGTCATTTTATTTTGAGAAAGTTCTTCAGTCGACTCCTCACTGTTTTCACGAAACGGAAGCCGCCGCCACCATCTTCTCCGGCCAGTCCTTCTAAGTTCAGAGGATTCATTCTGAAGAAAGTTACAGATTGAGATCGACATCACTGTTCATCTTCTCTCTCTGATTCTGTAAAAGCAAGAAGATCCTGATCTGGGCCGAGATTCTCTTCACCGATTTCTGATAGTGCTGCAAAGTCCATAAGAAGAAGCTTTCTGGCCGTTTCATCAGATCTGATTGGATTTACTGTTTGTATAATTTTCCAAAACTTTATTAATCTTGTAGTAGAAAGTTTCTCCGAGTGTAGGAGTTTTTCACTCCGAGTTTGTAGGAAGTGTTATCTTCCGAGGTGTAGATCCCTGTGTTTGGATCGAGTTTGTAGGAACTTTGTTCCGAGGGTAGGATCGATTTTTGATCCGAGATAGTGGAGTAGCCGAGTCTAGTTGATTGCTAGATCGTTGAGGGAAAGTGGATGTACCCAAGTGAGGGGAACCACTATAAATCTTGTGTCGTCTGTGATATTGGTATATAGTTTTGTGTTGTGCTCTAATTATTTTTTATTCCGCAAAAGACGCACAACTCACTCATTCACTCCCTCTAGGTGATTTAGGTTGACAACCGTTTTCTTTCAATTGGTATCAGAGGCAGGTTGATCGTCAAAAGGTTAACACCTTGATCAGATCCAAATCTGTTGTCTGAAAGATTCTACCATAAAATGGACAAGGGAAAAGATTTCGCCAAGCTTCCACTGTGCAACAAAAATAACTTTCCCATGTGGAAAGAAAGGATAAAATTTTTCATGGAAGCGGTGGATCCAAGGATCTTCATGATCGTTGAAGAAGGCCCTTACGTTCCCATGACTGTGTCCACTATCGACCCTACCAAGAAAGTTCCCAAAAAACTAATGGATCTCCACAAAGATGAGATTGCACTTGTCTCCCTCGACAAGAAAGCTAAGAACATTATAGCAAGTACAGTCGCTGACTCGATGCTGCAAAATTTGATTCACTATCAATCGGCTAAGGAGATGTGGCATTCCTTAGTCACTTTGATGGAAGGAACTGAAGAAGTAAGGGATGATCGGAGATCCCTTCTTAACCAAAAATATGAAGCGTTCCGACAAGGGAACAAGGAAACAATTGCCGACACATTTGAAAACTTCTTCAAAATTGTGAATGGCCTAAGGGTGTATGGTCGTGTCTTCACCAACGGAGAATTGAATTACAAGTTCTTGAGATCCCTAACCAAGGAATGGGATAACAAGGTATGCGCCATCAGGGAGTTCGGGAAGCTAGCTGAAACGGACCCGCAAAATCTCTTTGGAAAGCTTATGTCTTATGAACTCCAAATCAATACAAGAAAAGCTGAAGAAGAAAAAGGTAGGTCTCCACTCAAGGAGAAATCTGTCGCTTTGAAGGCGGACACCTCCAGAAAGACTAAGGTTGCCTCCCCCGCTCCAGCTCCAGAAGTTGATGAAGAAGAAGAAACATCAGAGCCTAGCACTTCAGGCTCTGAACTATCAGAATGAGAGTTTTCCTTACTCTCGAGGCAATTCAAGAAGTTTCTTAATGAAAAGAAACAATGGAAAGGCAAGGATGCCTCATACAGAAGATCACAGCGCGATGGCGATCGACAAAGAAAAGGCTCAAGCAGCCACGAAATGTATAATACTGAACAGAACAAATACGTTCCAACTGACATCATTTGATACTGCTGTAATAAGCCAGGTCACGTGATGCGCCCGCGAACAGACTCTTACTGTGGTTGGTTCGGTGAGTCGATCGCCCTGGGCTCGCTCGGGTAGGCAAGTGCACATATCACAAGTAGTACTCGATATTCGGGGGAATACCGAGGTCGTATTGTTCTCGGGGTCGCGTTGACTATTCTTACTCCTCCGGGAGGACTATTATTTTACTGAAAGAAAGGTGGATTTTTTTACTTAATAAAAGACAGAAAAGCAAATGAGCAAAAAAAAAACGATTTAGAAAATATTCGATGAAGGGTTAACACTCGGCATCGAATCGGATTAAGACTAAAATAATTTTTAATAATAAAAAGACTTAGTTTTCAAATTAATAATAAGGCAACTTGGCCGTGGAGGTTCCACAAATGTGAGCTCACCTAGCTATAGGGATATCACTCACCTAAACGTTAAGACTATTCGACTGAACGTTAGTCCGACGAAGGATTCCTCTTAACGCCCGCTTTACGCTAAGAACCCCGCTATTGGGTGGGGAACCCAATCCGGTAGAATTACGCTTGTCCTCTCTCGAGGGTATGCACGCAACTCTATTTACCCAGGGGTGATCGGTCCATATGCACGGCCTCTCGGCTAGCTAGCATATGGACTACGGAAATAGGGCCCACACATCGATATGTGGTCCTACGCGTCGTAAACCCGGGGTAAACCTAAAGTGCTTAAATTAAAATGAAAATAAAGAGCTTCAACTATTATAAATCATTTTAAATGTCCCAATGCTCTTCGATGCCGAGGCTAATAGCGATTAGCCACACATCGGTATGGGGACGGCTTATAATTTAGTGAGGCGCGAGTTCGAAATTAAATGCTAAACGATTACAAGAAGGGGACACAAGAAAAATAACAACATTTAGAAAACTGAAAAATTAGCTAAAACAAGAACTCACGCACACTGCAAATTATAAATTAAAAAGGAACTAAGTTACACATGAAAGAAATTTGCATAATTCAAATTTGCGAGTCCCACTCAAACGAGTGGGGGCGGTAAATAAAAGCTGAAAATTGCAAGTCCTACTCAAACGAGTAGGACTGAAATGAAAGCGAGTCCTACTCAAATGAGTAGGAGAAAATAAATGCGATTACAGGGCTATAAAGTTCGGCCATTAAACTCAAGTGAGTAGGCGGAAAAATAAAGAAAGAAAAATTACAAATCCTACTCAAACGAGTAGGCGGGAAATAAAGTCCGGCCATTTAACTCAAGTGAGTAGGCGGAAAAATAAAGAAAGAAAAATTACAAGTCCTACTCAAACGAGTAGGACTGAAAATGAAAACGGTGCGCCATTTAACTCTTAACGAGTAGGCGGAAATAAATACACACAGACACACACACTCCATAAGAAATTCAAGAAAGCAATAAAGCTAACACCTACACTCACACACTCTACAAAATTGAACAAAACATAAAAGTTATACACCTACACTCACACACTCTACATAATTTGAATCAAAGCATAAAAGTTATACACCTACACTCACACACTTCATGAAGATTAAGAAGAACAAAAGAAATTTAGGCTCAAACTCACACACACAAATAAAAAGCAAAATGAAAGTTACCTAAAAATTAAAATTTTAACTTTTTCATGCTTAGGTTTTGCCAAAAACAAATAAAAAGAGGAAATTTCAATTTTTAAAGACAAAAGTTTCTTCAAAACAAAAAAAACCAAAGTTTTTGGAAAATTAAAATGCAAATTTTCATTCTTATGATGTTATGAAAGTGATAAAAAAGGTGAAAAAGAAGAGAAAAGAACAAAAGAGGTTTTTCCTAAAAGAAAACTAAGTAAAAAAAAGAACAAAATCTTTTAAATCTCTTTTATAAAATCATAAGAATGAAATCAAAATTCTTTCAAGAACAAGACAAGGAGAAAAAGAGGAAAACCTATCATTCCTAAGCATGAAAACAAGTTAGAAACATGTAAAGTAAATAAGTTACACTCATACACACACACGCACACACATTTCATAAAAGAAGAACTAAATGAAGAACAAAGATAAAACCAAGGATAAAAAGGAGAAGGAAAGTGGGCACAAGTGTTCATTCCAAAGCTAAATATGAAGAGAAAATCTAACATTTTATTGATTTTTAGGAAATATTACAAGCTATTACAAGGGCTAAAGCTAAGGCAAAACAAGACATGAAATAAAAAAGGGAGAAATCTCCTTACATAGCACTAGAAATCACGGATGCAGCCCACAAAAAGACACTAAATTGGCCCAAAAATCTGAACCCTTGGACCTTACAGAACTGGGCAATTTATAGGCAAAAAATTCTAAGTACACGCCCTAGGTCACGGGCGTGTAGGGGGGGGGGGGGCGTGACAGTACTATTCATGAAGGCGGCCGGCGATTGGACAGGAAAGTTGACTTCGGGCTGAGTTCGCGGCAGTCACGCCCCAGGTCACGGGCGTGACTCTGGGCGTGTCGGGGAGGTAGAACCGGGCGCGGGTTGCGCCGAAAGTCTTCGGCAGCATCTTGTCGGGCTAGCTGGAAAGGTCACGCCCCAGGTCACGGGCGTGACTCTGGGCGTGTTAGTTGGTGTCGACACTCGACGAATGTCGAGTGGAAAGTGTCGAGTCGAAATCGTCGAGCGGAAATTGAGTCACGCCCCAGGTCACGGGCGTGACGCTGGGCGTGACTGTTGGTGTCGACACTCGACGATCGTCGAGCGGAATTCGTCGAGAGGAGAGGACACGGGCTTGGGTCACGCCCCGTGTCGGGTGACACAGGGCGTGTCGCCAGGCGTGTCGAGCTTTTTACTTCAGAAATCTGCCAGTTCACGGAATTTGAGCGTCACGCCTTGGTCACGGGCGTGACAAATATGTCACGGGCGTGTACTGCCCAATTTTGGCAGATTTTGAACTTTTTCTGAAAAAAAAATAAAACAAGTTAGAAGCAAATTTACAAGAATAGGAACATTTTATTGAACAAAAATAAGTAAAAACGACGAAAATAAATGAAAATGACTAAATTAATGTGCACAAAAATACGTATATTTACAATTCATCAAATACCCCCATACTTAGGCTTTTGCTATTCCAGAGCAAAAGTTTGAGGTGAATCTATAAGGAATAAAAAAAACTCTAAGTTTTAGCTACCGCTTAATCAATTATAAGAGAGATCGAAATAAATATACGGGGTGTAAGAGTTAAGTCCTAAAATTATGTAGATGATTTAAATAGCGCAAAAGTTTTGGCCAAAAGACTTCTTGATGTAATCAAATAGAAGGCAACATTTGAAATGGTTAGATTAACGAAAATAGTTTGGAATTATAAGAACTCTAGCTTATACGAGTGCTACTAGAAATAATACAATTTACTAATTATGCTCTCAAAAAGATTTTTGAATTAATTCTAGAATCGTGTAACTGGCTAAGGGGGTAGTGGGTTTATGAAGAGGGTTTTGATTTTTGAGGTGAGGTAATTTTTTCTCGAACCTCCATTTTTTTTTATTCTGGATTATTAGGAAAACAAAATCTTATTTTCCTAATATGATTTTTGTTTTTCAACTTCATAATAATAAAATTAACCCAATGTATATTTGTAGGAGTAATGAATTTTATCCTCTTACTCCATATATAATCTTTTTAAATTATTGGGTGCCTATGTTTACGGAACGAAATCTTATTCCTATTGACATAGGATCTTTTAAGGATAAAATTTTTCATGTCAAGTAGGTCATGAAAAGTAAGGGGAGAAAGGAAAACTAGATTGTAATCCTAAAAATTTTTGAGAGCAACCTTAATAATTTGTACGTTCCAATGTTTCAGAAAGCTAAAAGTAAGTATAATTGAATTCTATAGTCGTTATTTCCTAACATAATATACGTGCTCCTATTAATGAAAAATTAGAAGTAGTGCCTAAAACGAGTCCGCTAGTTTTAACAAAGCATAAAGAATTCTTTAAAACTTAACCCCGGGTATTTAAATTTTTCAATCAATAATTAATAAACGGGTAGTGAACAAAGAATTAATCAAATTCGCATATAAATAAACTCAAAACTGAATTTTTGGATAGCAGAAAAGTTAAGGATGGAATATTTGATTTATTTGTTTCAAAACATTTTTTTATTTATTTTTATAGTTTTTGTTATCATTTTTTTTGTTTTTCATTTATTATCTTTTTTTTGTATTTTTGTTTTTCTCAATTTTTTGAATTTTTGTTTTAAGAGAATTTTCATAATATGTACAAAAATAAGGGAATAAAAAGGTTTGTACAAGAATGAGGAAGGGGGAGAGAGAAAAGAGTATGTACAAAAAATATTTACAAAGTGAAACTAAATATATTTTTTTGTTTTCTCTTTTTTTTTAATTGTTTTTAAGTTTTTTGGAAAAAAAAGAAAGAAAGAGAACAAAACAAAATTTTTTTTTTGGATTTTTTCATTTAAAATTTTTTTTTGTTTCATTTTAAGATGTTTTTTAATTTTTTTTTGTTTTTGTTTTGTTGTTATATGTATTTTTTTGTATTTTTTGAAATGCAGAAAAAAAATGAAGTGCAGAAAGTAAAGCACGAAAATACCCCCATACTTAAGTCCAACATTGTCCCCAATGTTGTATCGTAAGTATGAGGAACTAAAAGGAAAGACAATATATACAAAGAAAAGAAAGGGAAGGGGGTAGAAGCTTCCCTGAAACGCGTAGGGGGAGGCCGATCAGAAACCCTGCGTTTATTAGAAAAAGCAGCAAAGATAATGAGGAAGGAGCGAAAAAGATAAGCGAGGGGTGCCTCCCAGGAGCGCTTTGTTTATAGTCGTGTAGCTTGACTATTTTGGCGGGTTTATTAGGTGGAGGAAAGTTATGGTTTCGCTAAAACCGATCACTGGGTCGCCTGCTATATAAGACTTTAACCGATGACCGTTTACCTTAAATGAACCTTTTTCCGGGTGGGAGACGAGTACGGTTCCATAAGGAAAAACTTCTTCAACTAGGAAGGGACCGGACCATCTAGATTTTAATTTACCTGGAAAAAGCCTAAGACGTGAATTGTAAAGAAGGACAAGATCGCCCGGAGAAAATAATTTTTGGGACTTGATTTTTCGATCGTGATATAACTTAGAGCGCTCCTTATAGAATTTATTGCTCTCGTAAGCGTTCGCACGCCATTCATCGAGCTCGTTTAGTTGCAGTTTTCTATTCTGAGCGGCTAAGTTGGAGTCGAGGTTTAAGAGTTTTAAAGCCCAAAGAGCGCGATGCTCTAATTCTACGGGTAAATGGCACGCTTTGCCGTAGACTAACCGGAACGGCGTACAACCAATTGCGGTTTTGTATGCCGTCCGATACGCCCACAACGCATCGTCGAGTTTAACGGACCAATCTTTCCTATTTAGCGAAACGGTTTTTTCTAAAATTCGCTTAATCTCTCGATTTACTACCTCGACTTGGCCACTTGTTTGCGGGTGGTAGGGGGTGGCAAGCTTGTGCGTGACTCCGTATTTAGCTAACGTCTTAGCCATAAGAGCGTTACAGAAATGCGTTCCCCTATCACTAACAATTGCGCGAGGCGTGCCGAAGCGAGAAAATAATTTTTTAAGAAATGTAACGACGACTCGCGCATCGTTGGTGGGGAGAGCTTGCGCTTCCGCCCACCTTGATACGTAGTCGACCGCCACTAAAATATACATATTTTTGAAAGATGGAGGTAGGGGGCCAACAAAATCTATGCCCCACAAATCGAAGACTTCGCACTCTAAAAACATGTTTTGGGGCATCTCGTCGCGACGAGAGATGTTACCCGACCGCTGACAGCTATCGCATGCGCGCACAAAATTATGCGCGTCTTTGAAGAGAGTGGGCCAAAAGTAGCCCGCCTCTAGCGCCTTCCGAGCGGTCCGGTTGGCTTGATAATGCCCACCGGCTGGACCCTCGTGGCAGTGCTTAAGAATTTGTAAGCACTCCACACCCGCAACGCATCTTCGGACCGCTTGGTCCGCGCAGATACGAAAAAGAAATGGGTCCTCCCAAAAGAAATTTTTCAAGTCAGAAAAGAATTTCTTCTTTTGATGACTGGAAAACGCTTTTGGAAGGACCCGCGCTACTAAGAAATTTGCAAAGTCTGCGAACCAAGGCGAAGATGACGAAGATTTATTAATGGCAAGAAGGCGTTCCTCGGGGAATCTGTCATTTATTTCAGATTCGACGAGCGCTTCCGCACCCGGATTTTCTAAACGGGAGAGGTGGTCTGCCGCTAGATTTTCCGCTCCCCGCTTATCTCGGATCTCCAAATCAAACTCTTGTAGGAGGAGAATCCATCGAAGAAGGCGGGGCTTCGCATCATTTTTAGCTAATAAATTTTTAAGCGCGGAGTGATCGGTAAAAACGATAACTTTAGATAGCGTTATATACGAGCGAAACTTATCGAAAGCGAAAACGACGGCTAAGAGTTCCTTTTCCGTTGTCGTGTAATTTACTTGTGCGGAAGTGAGCGTCTTGCTAGCGTAATAAATAGGATGAAAATGTTTTTCTACGCGTTGGCCAAGAACGGCACCTAAGGCAATATCACTAGCGTCGCACATTATTTCGAACGGAAGGGACCAATTAGGGGCCACTAAAATTGGTGAAGAGATAAGTTTTTGTTTTATTAAATTAAAGGCGGACTCGCATTCGCTACTAAAGATGAAACGTGATTCCTTTTCCAAGAGGTGAGTTAGCGGCTTTGTTATTTTTGAAAAGTCTTGAATGAAGCGTCGATAAAAGCCCGCATGGCCTAAGAAACTCCTAATAGATTTTACGTTTGTTGGATGCGGAAGTTTTTCTATAATTTCTATCTTGGCCTTATCCACCTCTATCCCCTTAGACGAAATCATATGGCCGAGGACCAAACCTCCTCGAACCATAAAGTTGCATTTTTCCCAATTTAAAACAAGGCTTGTGTCCTCGCACCGTTGAAGGACACGATCTAAATTGTGAAGGCAATCGGGAAAAGAGCGTCCGAAAACAGAGAAGTCATCCATAAAGACTTCCATAATGTCTTCTACTAGCTCGCCAAAGATCGCTAGCATACATCTTTGGAATGTAGCTGGCGCGTTGCAGAGTCCAAATGGCATTCTTCGATATGCGAAGGTGCCAAACGGGCAAGTAAAAGTTGTTTTCTCTTGATCATCGAGGGGAAATGGGGATTTGGAAAAACCCCGATAAACCATCAAGAAAACAATAATACGGATGACCGGATAAACGCTCTAAAATCTGATCTAGAAATGGCAGAGGGAAATGGTCCTTGCGGGTGGCGTCATTAAGTTTCCTATAGTCGATGCACACTCGCCAACCCGTAACAGTACGAGTTGGGACAAGCTCGTTATGCTCATTCGCCACTACGGTAAGACCGCCCTTCTTGGGTACGACATGCACGGGACTAACCCATGCACTGTCCGAAATAGGGTAGATAATCCCCGCATCTAATAACTTAATGATTTCGGCTTTAACGACGTCTTTCATGTTTGGGTTAAGACGACGCTGCGGCTGAATCGTTTTGCGGCAATTATCGTTAAGGAAAATCTTATGGGTGCAAAAGGAGGGGCTAATCCCCTTTAAGTCAGAGATTTGCCACGCAATTGCGTGGCGATGTTTAAAAAAAACTTCCAATAAATCGGAAGTCTCCGACTCGCTCAAGTCCGAAGAAATGATAACGGGAAGCGTATCACCTTTTCCCAAAAAAGCGTACTTGAGCGAGGCGGGTAAGGGTTTGAGGTCTAGGATGGGCGGTTCTTCTAGGGAGGTTTTAATACCTATGTCTTTCTTACCAATTGGTTCGAAAGGCAAGTCTAAAGAAGTATCCTCATCGCATTTAAAATTTTCGAGCGCATAAATATCGTCGTTTAAAAATACCGACTCGAAAATGGGAGAAGAACGATCTCCGAAAAAGGTATCTAAAGAGTAGCAGAAATCGTCGCTCGATGACAAATTGTCCATCGAGGGATTAATAGAGAAAGTAACTTGGTCATCGCCTACTCGGAGGAGAAGACTACCATTACTAACATCTATTAGTGCGCGGGAGGTGGCGAGAAAAGGGCGACCGAGTATTATTGGTACCTCGGCGTCCTCCTCGATATCTAAGATGACGAAGTCTACCGGGAAGGTAAACTTGTCGACTCGGACAAGGACGTCCTCCACTACCCCGATAGGGAACTTAACCGAGCGATCCGCTAATTGGATGCGCATATTCGTAGGACTAGGAGTACCCAAACCTAAACGCGAAAAGAGCGAGAACGGCATTAGATTAATGCTAGCCCCTAAATCAGCTAAGGCGTACTTTACTAATATATCGCCAAAAAGGCACGGGATGGAAAACCGTCCCGGGTCGTTTTGTTTTGTGGGCAATTTATTAGTAAGGGCCGCCGAGCAGACGGCGTTGAGAGAGACATGCGAAATATCCTCTAATTTACGTTTATTAGAAAGTAGTTCTTTTAAAAATTTCGCATATTTGGGCATTTGCGAGATAGCCTCGCAAAAAGGAACATTAATGTGAATTTGTTTTAATAATAAAATAAATTTTGCATATTGCGCGTCCTGACGCTCGTTTTCTAACTTATGCGGATACGGAAGAGCCTTGTTTAAAATAATTTTTTCTTTTATAATTGGTAAAGGCGGCGTAAGCGAAGAAAGGGGAAGAGGGGTCGGAGGTGAAATATGTACCTGAGGGTCGGTCCGTTTTGGATCGACCACCTCCTTTCCGCTACGGAGGGTTATAGCGTTGGCGTTCTCCCGCGGATTGGGCTCCGTGTTTCCCGGCAGTGCCCCGAGCGCGCGCTCGGACATCATCCTCGCCAGCTGTCCAACCTGTTGTTCGAGTGTTTTTAGCGATCCGGTGATGTTCCGGATATTTGACTCGTTGGACGCAATATACTTCGAAAAATTTTCCTCCATCGGGGAGGGTTTCGGAAGAGGAGGAGGAAGAAATCCGGGCGCATAAGAAATAGGGGGACGCTGAGCATTATTCGGGTTGCTCCACGAGAAGTTGGGGTGATTCCTCCAACCCGGATTATAGTTATTACTATAAGGGTTGTTGTTGGGGTTGAAGGGAGGACGACCCGAATTTCCCATGAAGTCCACGAACTCTTCAGCTACGCAGACATTAGGGGGAATAAAACAAGGCGGAGTGGAGGAGGCAGCAGACATCTCCGCCACTTGCTTTGTTAACCTTTCAACTTGAAGGGTCAAGAGAGCAGTGGCATCCACTTCAAAAAGACCAGCCGCCGGCTTTGGCCGTCCCCGCGGGACGTTCCATTGATAGGCGTTCATAGCCATCTCTTCGAATAAAGCCTGGGCGGCCTCGGGGGTTTTGTTGTTAAGCGTACCCCCGGCAGCCGCGTCAATCATTTGACGCGTCTGAAAATTCAGCCCATTATAAAAAATTTGAACTTGCAACCACGTTGGCAGCGCGTGGTGCGGGCAACGGCGGAGGAATTCCTTAAACCGTTCCCAAGTCTCGTATAGAGACTCAGGATCGTTTTGCACAAACGAAGAAATGTCCGCCCGCAACTTTGCAGTTTTTGCGGGCGGAAAGTACTTCGTTAGGAACCGTTCCGTCAACTCAGCCCACGTGGTGATACATCCTCGCGGGAGGGCATTCAACCACGCCTTGGCTTTGGACTTAAGGGAAAAAGGAAATAAGCGCAAACGAATGGCGTCATCAGTGACGCCATTAATCTTGAAGGTGTCGCATATCTCCAAGAAATTGGACAAGTGGACATTCGGGTCCTCATCCGGCATTCCATCGAACTGCACGGCGTTTTGGACCATTTGAATGACACTTGACTTTATTTCGAAATTATTATTCGCCACTGCAGGGCGAACAATACTAGACCCAGAATCATCCAGGTTAGGCCGGGCGTAATAGGACATAGTACGCTCGGCCGCCGGGGGAGGGTTAGGCGCAGCCATAAGTACAACAGTAGGTTCTCCGATAGATTCCTCGGGATCTAAAGAAGGATTTCGGCGTTGAGATCGAATACGCGCAAGAGAGCGTTCGATCTCAGGGTCGAAGTCAAAATCTTCAGACTCTGAGGGTTGTCCTCGGGTCATACACCCAAACAAAAATAAAACAAAAATAAACCCTTTTTTTTGTTTTTTTGTTTTGTTTTTAAAATAAAGTTTTTAGTTTTTTTTTTATAGAAAATAAGTAAAATTAATAGACTCCGGAATTCGAAATAGCAACTCGAAGAAAGTAGACTCCCCGGCAACGGCGCCAAAAACTTGATGCGCCCGCGAACAGACTCTTACTGTGGTTGGTTCGGTGAGTCGATCGCCGCGGGCTCGCTCGGGTAGGCAAGTGCACCTATCGCAAGTAGTACTCGATATTCGGGGGAATACCGAGGTCGTATTGTTCTCGGGGTCGCGTTGACTATTCTTACTCCTCCGGGAAGACTATTATTTTACTGAAAGAAAGGTGGATTTTTTTACTTAATAAAAGACGGAAAAGCAAATGAGCAAAAAAAAAACGATTTAGAAAATATTCGATGAAGGGTTAACGCTCGGCATCGAATCAGATTAAGACTAAAACAATTTTTAATAATAAAAAGACTTAGTTTTCAAATTAATAATAAGGCAACTTGGCCGTGGAGGTTCCACAAATGTGAGCTCACCTAGCTATAGGGATATCGCTCACCTAAACGTTAAGACTATTCGACCGAACGTTAGTCCGACGAAGGATTCCTCTTAACGCCCGCTTTACGCTAAGAACCCCGCTATTGGGTGGGGAACCCAATCCGGTAGAATTACGCTTGTCCTCTCTCGAGGGTATGCACGCAACTCTATTTACCCAGGGGTGATCGGTCCATATGCACGGCCTCTCGGCTAGCTAGCATATGGACTACGGAAATAGGGCCCACACATCGATATGTGGTCCTACGCGTCGTAAACCCGGGGTAAACCTAAAGTGCTTAAATTAAAATGAAAATAAAGAGCTTCAATTATTATAAATCATTTTAAATGTCCAATGCTCTTCGATGCCGAGGCTAATAGCGATTAGCCACACATCGGTATGGGGACGGCTTATAATTTAGTGAGGCGCGAGTTCGAAATTAAATGCTAAACGATTATAAGAAGGGGACACAAGAAAAATAACAACATTTAGAAAACTGAAAAATTAGCTAAAACAAGAACTCACGCACACTGCAAATTATAAATTAAAAAGGAACTAAGTTACACATGAAAGAAATTTGCATAATTCAAATTTGCGAGTCCCACTCAAACGAGTGGGGGCGGTAAATAAAAGCTGAAAATTGCAAGTCCTACCCAAACAAGTAGGACTGAAATGAAAGCGAGTTCTACTCAAATGAGTAGGAGAAAATAAATGCGATTACAGGGCTATAAAGTCCTGCCATTAAACTCAAGTGAGTAGGCGGAAAAATAAAGAAAGAAAAATTACAAATCCTACTCAAACGAGTAGGCGGGAAATAAAGTCCGGCCATTTAACTCAAGTGAGTAGGCGGAAAAATAAAGAAAGAAAAATTACAAGTCCTACTCAAACGAGTAGGACTGAAAATGAAAACGGTGCGCCATTTAACTCTTAACGAGTAGGCGGAAATAAATACACACAGACACACACACTCCATAAGAAATTCAAGAAAGCAATAAAGCTAACACCTACACTCACACACTCTACAAAATTGAACAAAAAATAAAAGTTATACACCTACACTCACACACTCTACATAATTTGAATCAAAGCATAAAAGTTATACACCTACACTCACACACACTTCATGAAGATTAAGAAGAACAAAAGGAAATTTAGGCTCATACACTCACACACACAAATAAAAAGCAAAATGAAAGTTACCTAAAAATTAAAATTTTAACTTTTTCATGCTTAGGTTTTGCCAAAAACAAATAAAAAGAGGAAATTTCAATTTTTAGAAGACAAAAGTTTCTTCAAAACAAATTAAAAACCAAAGTTTTTGGAAAATTAAAATGCCAACATTTTCATTCTTATGATGTTATGAAAGTGATAAAAAAGGTGAAAAAGAAGATGAAAAGAACAAAAAAGGTTTTACAATCCTAAAAGAAAACTAAGTAAAAAAAAAAGAACAAAATCACTTTTTAAATCTCTTTTATAAAATCATAAGAATGAAATCAAAATTCTTTCAAGAACAAGATAAGGAGAAAAAGAGGAAAACCTATCATTCCTAAGCATGAAAACAAGTTAGAAACATGTAAAGTAAATAAGTTACACTCATACACACACACACACATTTCATAAAAGAAGAACTAAATGAAGAACAAAGATAAAACCAAGGATAAAAAGGAGAAGGAAAGTGGGCACAAGTGTTCATTCCAAAGCTAAATATGAAGAGAAAATCTAACATTTTATTGATTTTTAGGAAATATTACAAGCTATTACAAGGGGCTAAAGCTAAGGAAAAACAAGACATGAAATAAAAAAGGGAGAAATCTCCTTACATAGCACTAGAAATCACGGATGCAGCCCACAAAAAGACACTAAATTGGCCCAAAAATCTGAACCCTTGGACCTTACAGAACTGGGCAATTTATAGGCAAAAAATTCTAAGTACACGCCCTAGGTCACGGGCGTGTAGGGGGGGCGTGACAGTACTATTCATGAAGGCGGCCGGCGATTGGACAGGAAAGTTGACTTCGGGCTGAGTTCGCGCCAGTCACGCCCCAGGTCACGGGCGTGACTCTGGGCGTGTCGGGGAGGTAGAACCGGGCGCGGGTTGCGCCGAAAGTCTTCGGCAGCATCTTGTCGGGCTAGCTGGAAAGGTCACGCCCCAGGTCACGGGCGTGACTCTGGGCGTGTTAGTTGGTGTCGACACTCGACGAATGTCGAGTGGAAAGTGTCGAGTCGAAATCGTCGAGCGGAAATTGAGTCACGCCCCAGGTCACGGGCGTGACGCTGGGCGTGACTGTTGGTGTCGACACTCGACAATCGTCGAGCGGAATTCGTCGAGAGGAGAGGACACGGGCTTGGGTCACGCCCCGTGTCGGGTGACACGGGCGTGTCGCCAGGCATGTCGAGCTTTTTACTTCAGAAATCTGCCAGTTCACGGAATTTTAGCGTCACGCCTTGGTCACGGGCGTGACAAATATGTCACGGGCGTGTACTGCCCAATTTTGGCAGATTTTGAACTTTTTCTGAAAAATAAAATAAAACAAGTTAGAAGCAAATTTACAAGAATAGGAACATTTTATTGAACAAAAATAAGTAAAAACGACGAAAATAAATGAAAATGACTAAATTAATGTGCACAAAAATACGTATATTTACAATTCATCTCATTGCTGACTACCCTCATAAGAAGAATGAGGGTGGTAGAAGAGAAGACAAGAAATCCTCACACAATAAGAAGAGGAAAGAGAAGAGCCTCATAGCCAAAAGGAGCAAGACTCTTAGCGACTCCGACTCATCTGAGTCAAGCGAAGAAGAAGAAGCTTACTTTGGGCTAATGGCTCAAATAGATGATGAACAAGAGCCCCAGTTCACTGGGAAGATAAAATCTCATACCCCTCTTTCAGATTCTGAAGTCTCTGAACATGATTGCGAGGGTAGATCCTCTGACGATGAGTCAGAATTAATGGCCCAGTACAAGGAGTTAATCATGGCTTACGACAAATGTCGTCGAGTCGTGAAGACCCAGGCTAAAGAGATCAAATCTCTAAAAGCCGAAGAGAGCATCTTGAGAGAGAAAGTCGCAAAGACTGACTCCCTCGAAGAAAACTTCAATAATGCTATTGAAGAATACAACAAGTCTCTTGAGCACCTTGACCTTAAGGAGAAGATAATCAAGGGATTGGAAGCCGAACTTGCGGCTGAAAGGAAACTTGTTGAGAGTTTCTCGAAGCCCAAGACAGTTCTTCCATTCGTTGCTGAATTCTCAGCAAAGGCCAAGGGAGCTAGACTAGGCCATGGAGAAGCTCCTAGTAAATCCTCTAGGAGAAATAAGAATCAACGGAAAAATAAGGCCGCCAAAAAGGCCTCAGCCAAAGAAAAGGGAAAAGCCCCTCAAAATCAAACTACATTCAAAAAGGTCATCTTTCCATCAAATGAGTTTGATTTTGACTCATCCTACGGGCACTTTGCTAGGCCTACCTATGTAGAGCCAAAGTCTCGCTTTCAAGGATGGGCTCGACCCCGAAACTTTGGCGAGAGTGTCTTTAAGGCACCTTATGAAGATGTTGTTCTTCAGAGCTATGGCCCTTTCAATCATGGGCATAACTTCAATAAGGCACCAAAGACAAAGCCTTGTTGTAGAGAAGCCCATAAAGGAGAAGAAGCCATGTGATTGCCATCATCATGAGGCATCTCCTCCAAGAATGCTACCCCTGCTAGACCAAAGTTCCAAAAGGTCAAGCAGGAGATCTTGAGGCAAAGGTACAACAGATTTGACTGTTGGTGCTGTGGCAAGGTTGGTCACTTCGCCATAGATTGCTGGTTCAATTCCAGAAATGCTGCAACCCCTCATGTCAGCAATATGAGAAAGACCGCTCATAGTGCTAACACTCGTAGGGGGAGCACTCTAACCCGAGACCAGGGACCCAAACGTGTTTGGGTTCCTAAGGCAAATTGATTATGATTGCATGGATGTCCAAAGCCCAACAAAACACCCATCTGGTACTTGGACAGCGGATGCTCTCGGCATATGACCGGGACTAGAAGCCTCATTCAGAACTTTACTCCAGTCGTGAACAAACCAAAGGTCATCTTTGGAGGTTCAGACCGTGTAAGTACTAGAGGCTATGGTATGATTACTAACGGCAATGTATCCTTCTCGGATGTGGCTTATGTCGAAGGATTGGAACACAATCTCATAAGCATAAGCTAACTCTGTGATAAAGGATACATAGTTGAATTTCATGCTGATAAGTGCCTAATAAAATCCATTGACAATATGAAAACGATTCTATCCGGCACTCGAAGCAGGAATATTTTCTGTTTAAATTTCATTTGTATTGATTCCTCTACACTAGTGTGTCTTTTAGCAAAAGATAGTGCATCTCTTGGTGACCAATGACACAAGAGACTAGCACATATTAATTTCAAAAGTATTAATAAACTATTTTCAATGAACTTAGTACGTGATGCCCCGAATGTCAAATGCGTCAAAGACAGACCTTGTCATGCATGCATAAAAGGAAAGCAAACAAGGGCTACCTTTAAAAGCATTATTGGCAAAGATTCTAACAGATGTCTCCATCTACTGCATATGGACTTGTTTGGCCCACTACAAATTAGAAGTTTGGTAGGTAAGGACTATACATTGGTAATTGTTGATGACTACTCGCGCTTTGCGTGGGTGTTCTTTATGAAACACAAGTCCGATACCTTCGACATCTTTACTAATTTTGTCAGGCAAGTCCAGAATGAATACAACTGCTCCATAGTCAAAATCAGAAGTGACAACGGAACAGAGTTCAAATCTGGGGCCATGACAGAATTCTGTGAAAGCTTAGGTATCTTTCATGAGTTTTCCTCTCCTCGTACTCCACAATAGAATGGAGTGGCTGAGAGAAGCAACAGAACACTCATAGAGGCCTGCAGGACCATGTTGAGTGATGCTTCACTACCGGAGTTCTTCTGGGCTGAGGCCGTCAACACTGCATGCCACGTGCAAAATCGAGCACTCATAAACAAAGACCACAATAAGACACCTTACAAACTTCTGAAAGGCAGGAAACCAACAGTCTCATACTTTAGAATCTTTGGCTGTAAATGCTTCGTACTTAACAATGGTAAGTATCATACCACCAAGTTCAGAGAAAAGAGCTTTGAAGATATTTTTGTAGGATATAGTAGCCATAGTAAGGCATATAGGATATTTAATAGAAAAACCCTGGTGGTGGAAGAATCGATACATGTTGTATTTGATGAGACGAGCTTGCTGCAAAGCAATCCGTCTAGTGTGCTCATTGAAGATGCAGGTGAAAAGCTGAAAGAAACTAGCTTGGATGATCCGTCCGAAGATAAAGGCGAGAAGTTCGTTAAGATCACCACTCCAACTCCTACTGGAGAGGCTGATGATTAAAATGAAGAAGTCATCCAGGATGAAGAAATCCCTCCAGTGATTGAAGACAATCCAAATGGAAGAACTCTAGAGCTCAGACATCTGAAGGATCACCCCATGGACCAGATCATAGGAGATCCCCGGGATGGCGTTAGAACTCGAAGAGGTACAACTAATGAGAATCTTCATTTGAGTTTTCTCTCACAGGTTGAACCGAAGAAATTTGAGGAAGCAAACTCAGACGCATCATGGATAATGACAATGGAAGAAGAGCTAAATCAGTTCAAGCGCTGCAATGTGTGGATGCTTGTTCCAAGACCTAAAGGGAAGAACATCATTGGAATAAAATGGGTTTACAGGAACAAGATGGATGGAGACGGAACTATCATAAAGAACAAGGTCAGACTCGTCGCTAAAGGCTTATCGTCAAGAAGAAGGAATCGACTTCGACCTGACATATTCTCCAGTGGCGAGGCTGGAGGCAATACGGTTGTTCCTAGCATATGCTGCTTTCAAAGGCTTCACCGTCTATCAGATGGACGTGAAGTCGGCCTTCCTGAATGGTAACATAAAGGAGGAAGTGTATGTGGAACAACCTACAGGTTTCGTTGATCCTAACTTTCCTGATCATGTCTTTTTTCTGCACAAGGCCCTATATGGTCTGAAACAAGCTCCTAGAGCTTGGTATGAAACGCTGTCTACCTTTCTACTTGAGAACAAGTTCACAAGGGGAAAGATAGACAAGACATTATTTCTTAGGGAAATAAAAGGCAAGATTTTGCTAGTGCAAATCTATGTCGACGACATTATTTTTGGCTCTACAGATGACAACTGAAAGTGCAGCTAGATCTGATATACTCTAGAGGGGGGTTAATAGAGTATATGGTGCTTGAAAACTTTTTACAACAATTGTTGTAATCTGAGTGAACAGGGAAGCAATTATTAAATCTAATCACAGAATAACCTACAATATAAATTAATCACAGATCTAAACTAATCACAAAACAATCACAGAACAATCACAGCCAGAAACAAAAGATAAAGACAAGCAAGCCAGAAGACACAAGGAACTATAATGGTTCCCCTAAACTTGGGTACATCCACTCTTCTACCACCCTAGGTAGGAATCCACTGCAGGATGAGTTGATCAGGTGTCCTGGGCAGCAATGAGCTTTTGATATGGTGCTCAAAAACCAAATCAGATTTTTTGATCAGGTGTCTTGCCACCAATGAGCTTTTGACAAGGTGCTCAAAAACCAAACTCAAACTTTTGAAGGGAGTTTGAGAAACCCTTTATAGAGATGGGGATGAGAGATTTATGGAAGTCTTCTCTTTCTCAAAGCAGCTAAGAATACTATGTGGATTTGATGGTGTCAAAGCTCCCCCTGAGTCCTTGAGATGTTCAGGAAAAGAAGCTTTGCTGTAGGGTGATAGGCCTTCAGAAGTTGATCTCCAGCAAATGATGATTTCAACAACAGCTGAAATGTTAGGTGTCTGGACTCTTTGAAAGATGTTGGCCTTGAACACTTGAGACAAGAGAGATCAGAAGATTTCAAAAAGTTTGATCTCCTTGGATGTGTGTTCTTGAGAGAATTCTTTGAGACAAAGAATATTTTGTTCTTGTTCTTCTTGTCTGTGTTCTGAGGATCAGTGATGTCTAAGAGAGATTCAAAAATCTTGTCTTTTATTCTCTGGTACTGAATAGAAAAATATCCTCTGTCAAGAATAGCCATTGGCCTGTCATTAATTGCATCCTTAATTGCAAAATGTCTTCTAGAGGAAAGGCCAAAGAAACATTCCTTGATAATCCCTTGAAACTTGGTCCAGAATAAATGAAAACGGCTAGAAAATCTTCTGAATTAATTGCTGAATAACTCCTTAACTGATCTGAATTTGAATCTTGAAAAATCCTTGAAGTCATCAGAAAATCGTCGAACTGAGCTCTGCTATCGTCGAACTGAGCTCAGCGATATGGACTTAGACAGCATCAAAAATCGTCGATCTGAGCTCAAAGATCTTCGAACTGAGCTCAGAGATAGAGATCCAATACTGAGTCAAGATCGTCTAACTGAGCTCGAAGATCGTCGAATGGAGTTCGACGATTTGTTGAAGTTGAGCTCAGCAATCGTCGAATGGAGTTCGACGATCTGTCGAAGTTGAGCTATACGATCGTCGATCGGAGCTCGACGAATCGTCGTGCTGAGCTCGACGATATGACTTAGTCTCAAACTGAAGATTCTTGGTCTTGAGGGCAGCTTCCAAACCTAGACTTCTAACCCTTAGACTCAATTCTAATTGACCTTTAGATCTATACATGAGGTCAAAAACTGGTTTCCTAAAGACATAGTGATCCTGACCCAAATTAGTAATAGGGTGTTCCAACAATCTCCCCCTATTTGGGTTAGGATTACTATTTACAGAATTTGAAAAAATTAAATAACAATATACACAGCAACAATACAGAAAAGCAATAATCAGGGCATTGCAGAACCACGGATAAATATCATCCCAAATAATAATCAGAAATCAGAGTGATTGTCACCTTACATAATCATTTCTTCTCCTTGCTCTTAATGAGTTTGATTTCTCTGTTGGGGTTGAGAGCTTCCTTCTTTGATCTTGTATCATCTGCTGCACCTAAAGAGGTTTACTGTCTGGGCCTTGGAACTACAGCTTCAGGATGCAGCTCCATGTATCTATCAGAATCAAAGAATTTGCTTGAACCATATCTTTCCAACTCTTTCTTTCTCTGTTCAAATAATGTAGTGATGTTGGAGGAGTCTCTGCCTTGCTCTTTAGCTTTCTTAATCTGGTCCAGTACAGCAAGCTCTTTCATCCTTACAGTCCAAGTAGTTGGATTGTTTTCAGGATCTTCAAATGGCACTGGTGGCTCATATCTATTTGATGGATTGTCCTGAGGAGGCCTGGATGAAACTACTTCCTTCAGTTTATAGGGAAAAGGACCAGAGGTTGTGTCTGATGAGATTTGTCCTTCCCTAGAGTAGGGATGTTGCCTTGAATATCCTTTAGAATAAACCTGGAATTCTCTTTGATTGCCTCTGTAGTTTCCTCTTCTGGATTGAGAGCCCCTGGACTGGCTTCCCCTATGATAAGATCTGGCATGAGGCTGATAGGGGGATTGGCTTCTAGCAGAGGGTTGAGCAGCTGAACTTCCACCTGCACCTGCATCAGGAGGAGGTGGTGGAGGAGGATGAGGATGTTGAAATTGGGAAGATCCTTTTTCATATTTCATCTTTTTCTTCATGGCTTTGAGTTGATTCTTTGAATATTGCATCCAGTGCTCAGTTATGGGGCAATCATGAAGAATATAATATAGTATGTCATTATTGTCCTTGACCTTGGCTGGAGGTACTCTCTTCATGGCTTTGCTCCTTGCCTTTCTCTTTCTGGCAATGGTGGCAGAAGAATCATCAGAATCTGTCTTGAACTCATCACTTTCAGAGCTTTGCTCATCATAAAGAGCATTAATCTTTTTCATCAAATCTTTCTTGAGCTGGGTTGAAGCAGATGAGGCAGCAGAGGTTGGAGCAGCAGCAGATACAACACTTGTAGCAATTGTAGTTGAAGCAGAAGCAGAGGTTGAAGCAGTAGCAACAGCAGCAAATACTGAAGGTTCTGGAGCAGTAATAATAGTAGTTGGGGCAGCAACAGTTTCACTTTCAGAAACAACAATATCAGCAGCAGGAATATCATCAGAAAACACAGAAGGCTCAAAATCAGGTGCCTCTGTCATAAGGATATCAGCAGAAACTGGAACAGCAGTAGTAGCAGCACTGACAACACTAATAACAACAGATACATCAACACTATCTTCAGCAGGAGGGACAGCAGCATACAGCAGTAGCAGCAGCACTGACAGCACTAATAGCAACAGATACATCAACACTATCTTCAGCAGGAGGGACAACAGCATCAGAAACAGCAACCATGCTTTCAGCAGGAGTAGCAGCAGCATATACTGAATTAACAAAGGAAGTTATAAAGTTGGTATCACAACATGAGAAGGGCACAAGGGCCTTGGACAAATCTTCTGGGTGCTGGACAGCAACCCTCTCTGGAAAACAAGCTTTCTCTGGCAGACAACTGAAATACATTGAATCAAATACTGAGAGCAAGGACCTGATGTCCACTAGAAAGACTGCAACTGGAAGGGGAACTGGATCTTGAGGAAGAACAGTAGCAGCAGCAACAACAAAAACTGCAGAAACAGCAGGCAAGCTCACTTCACAGGGCATCTCCCCCTGCCTAGATTCAGACATGGCTGGATCAAGGCACACTGCCGAAGGGATTGCCTGAGGAATAAAGGAGGAGAGCCTGGCAGAAAGAGCTGCCACTGACTGGAGTAAAGGAGCCAAGGAGGTCTCCAAGAGAAGAGATAGCCTGGGGGCTAGCAATTCATAGATCCTGTCAGCTAGGGCTGGAAGATCTACTTGCTCAGTAGTGACTGGAGTAGAGGTAGAGGATGGAGGTGGAACTACTGGTGATGGTAGTGGAGAGCTGGTGTATTGGGGAAGAGATGGTTGAGGTGTGAGTAAAGTGGTGATGGAGGATAGTGGGATGGAGATAGATGGTGTAAAGGTGGGTTGATCAATGATCTCTTGCAGAAGGTCTTGGTAAGAGGTTGAGGAGGAGGGTAGCTCAGGAGGTGAGGATGGTGAGTCATCCATGAAGGAATCATCAATGAGAGTGAAGGAGGGAATGGAGGGTGATGTGGCAATATCTGGTTGAGGGTAGGAATATAATGGATGGAATTATTCTTCTGTGACAGTTGGAATTGGTGTTGGTATTGATGTTGGAGAAGGGCTGGAGATGATGATAGTGGATGGAGTATGAATGGTGGATGGAATTGGAAGAGATGGAATTGGAGGAGGAGGAGAGGCAGCAGCAGGCAGGTCATCTGCAGGGGCAGAGACCTGAGGGGAAGTGACTATGGCAGTCCTGGTTCCTGAAGGTGTGCTGGAAGAGGGCCTGCTAGGCTTGGTGATCTGCCTGTCCCATTTACCAAATAGGGCACAGGAAAGTCTCTTGGAAGCATTTATGTGTATCCCAGAAGACACTAGAAATGCAGGGCATCTGTTCTGAAGAAAAAGTCCTAAAATCCTTCCGAAATTTACAAAACTCTTATTAATTTTCTTTTTGATTAGGTCAAAGAAGACCTCTCCACAGTTCAAATTCTTCCTGTCCACTATGACTCCCATTAAGCATAGCTGATACCTGGAAATAATATCATGGGCAGAGTGCTTAGCCAATAGGACCTTCCCAACTACATCAGCCAGGAATCTATATTCCACAGACAGATTCTTCTTCAACAGCTTGCTAGAGTTAGCCTCAGAATGACCCATTCTTGCAAGCAAGTCAGCATATTCTTCTCCAGATAAATCAGTAGAATCTCCACCAGTACTTAACTCAAAAACTTCTGTCAGAATTGCTGGGGTCAAGGGTACCTGTGTGCCAGAAATTGATCCAACGATTGTGTTTTGATCCTGATTGTGGGCAGTGTAGACCCACTCTTTAATTTCATCAGCAGCAAGTTTAATCTTGGTGGTCATGATTGTAGCAAGCTTCTGCTCTTTGAACAACTCCAAGATGTCCTGGAAAACCTGATCTGTCGTGCTGAAGGACTCCATGTCAATGTCAAAGCTGGCATCAAATTTCATGGCGGCGAGAACATCAACAGAAACAACCATAGTTACCTGCAAAGATTCAACAAACAAAACGACCAAGTGCAGAAATGTTTGGAGGGAAAGAAAGTTTTTGCAGAGAAATCGAAGGCGCAAAAGGAGAACGACGACGAAAAATGAATTTTATATTAGGGTTCGACGCAGAAAAGGAAAGATCATTGAACTCAGTTCGACGATCGGGGCTTCTGAAGGAATCTGAAGAGTCTTCAATATCGTCGATCTCCGTTCGACGATATTGGAGAGCGTCGAGCTCCGTTCGACGATAGTTCAGAGAACAAAATTGTCGAGCGCCGTTCGACGATCGCTGACCGGAAGAGATAGTTCATACTATCTGAGAAACGCTGAACTCTGGTCGACGATTTCAGAAATCGTCGATCTCCGTTCGACGATCTGGGGGAAAATCGTCGAGCGCAGTTCAGAGACCAGAAAAACTCTAGACACTAAGAAAAATCAAGATGTTTGCCTAGTCTTGGTCAATTTTTTTTTTAACTTTTAAAATCTTGGATATTATTTAAGACTTCCTCCATCTAACATTCCTAACTGATTTAGGAAGAAGGTGTGCTTCTTTTCATCCAAGGGCTTGGTGAAAATATCTCCCCTTTGTAAATCAGTTGGGATATATTACAGTTCAATTTTATTCTTTTCAACATTATCCCTTAAGAAGTGATGCCTAATCTCTATGTGTTTTGTTCTACTATGGAGGACTAGATTTTGAGCTATAGAAATAGCACTGGTGTTATCATAAAAGATTTTAGACTTCTCTAAGTTGTAGCCATAGTCTAGGAGTTGGTTTTGAATCCACAAGATTTGTGAACAACAACTGCCTGCAGCCATATATTCAGCTTCAGTAGTTGAAGTTGACACAGAAGTTTGTTTCTTACAAAACCAAGAGACATGTCTGTCACCAAGGAACTGACAAGTTCCACTGGTGCTTTTCCTGTCAATTCTGCATCCAGCATAATCAGCATCAGAAAATCCAGTTAAATCAAATGCTGAATCTTTTGGATACCAGAGACCTAGATTTGGACAACTCTTAACATACCTGAGAATCCTCTTTACTAATGTTAGGTGTGACTCTCTAGGGCTTACTTGGAACCTAGCACATATACATGTAGCAAACATTATATCTGGTCTACTAGCTGTAAGGTACAGTAAAGAGCCAATCATTGCTCTATATGTTGTCTGATCAATAGGTTTCCCATGTTCATCAGCATCCAATACATCATTAGTAGGCATAGGTGTTTTCATACAAGATGCTTCAGACATGCCAAATTTCTTAACCAATTCATTTGCATACTTGGTTTGAGAAATAAAGATGCCTTCAGCATGCTGTTTGACTTGCAATCCTAGGAAGAAGGATAGCTCACCCATGCTACTCATTTCAAATTTAGAATGCATTAGGTTGGAAAACCTTCTGCACAATTTTGAATCAGTAGAACCAAAAATAATATCATCTACATAAATCTGTACTAGTAGGGTATGAGACTTATGGGTTCTAATGAAAAGAGTTTGGTCTACTCTACCCCTTATAAATCCATTTTTCAAAAGAAAGCATGCTAGGGTCTCATACCATGCTCTAGGAGCTTGCTTGAGACAATATAATGCTTTGTTCAATCTAAAAACATAATCAGGATAAGTTGGAGAGATAAAACCTGGAGGTTGTCTGACATATACTTCTTCTTTGATGTCTCCATTTAGGAATGCACTTTTGACATCCATCTGATATACGTTGAATCCTTTATGTGCTGCATAAGCTAAGAAGATTCTGATGGCTTCCAATCTTGCAACTGGTGCAAAAGTCTGGTCATAGTCTATTCCTTCTTCTTGAGAATATCCCTGAGCAACTAGCCTTGCCTTGTTCCTTACAATTACTCCTTGATCATCCAGTTTGTTTCTGAACACCCACTTTGTTCCAACAATGGAGTGATCCTTAGGCTTTAGCACCAGTTCCCACACTTTGTTCCTTTCAAATTGATGCAACTCTTCTTGCATTGCAATGATCCAGTGTGGATCTTGCTCTGCATCTTGAATGGACTGAGGTTCAATTTGAGATAGGAAGCAGGTGTGCAACAGGTTTTGGTTGACCTGATTTCTGGTTTGCACACCAGCTGAGATGTCTCCAATTATTTGGGAAATTGGATGATCTCTTGATGTTACTAAATCAACAGGGGGTGTTGATTGTTCACCAACCTGTGTTGTTGTTTCCTCTTGTGGTACAACAACTGGCTCTTCAGGTTTTTCTTCAATATGTTGAATACTTTCTTCAGCTTCACTGCTTTCATCCTTTTGAGTAACCTGTAACTTGTTCAAGTCTTCAACAAGAGAATGTTCCTGCAAAGGTTCTATGGTAGAAGAGATCTTCTCCTTGAAAGACATGTTAGATTCATCAAATGATATATGAACAGATTCCTCAATTTTTAGAGATGATTTATTATAAACCCTATAAGCCTTGCTGATCATGGAGTATCCTAGAAACACTCCTTCATCAGCTTTAGCTTGAAATTTTGCTAAATATTTCTTGTCATTATTATGTATGTAGCAAATACAACCAAAAACTCTAAAATAATCAACTTTAGGTTTCTTCCCTTTGAGTAATTCATAGGGAGTCTTTTCCTTTAGTTTATGTATCAAACTTCTATTCAGCACATAGTTGGAGGTGTTCACTGCCTCTGCCCAAAAGGATAGAGGAAGGTGAGCATCTAAAAACAATGTAGTGGAAGATTCAATAAGGGTTCTATTTTTCCTTTCAGCTACCCCATTTTGTTGAGGAGTTCTAGGAGCTGAGAAAGTATGCCTGATCCCTTCACTCTGACAGAACTCTTGCATAAGAAGAGAATCAAACTCTGTCCCATGATCACTTCTGATCAGGGCAATGTGAGTATTGAACTCAATCTGTATACATTTGAGAAACTCTGTCAAACACTAAAAGTTATCAGACTTCTTCCTTAGAAAGAACACCCAAGTGAATCTAGAGAAGTCATCTACAACTACTAAAGTGTAAGATTTCCCTCCTAGGCTTTGTACTGTGATGGGTCCAAAAAGATCCATGTGTAACAGATACAATATCCTAGGTGAATCACTCTTATTAAGTGACTTAAAACTATTTTTAGTTTGCTTGCCTAATTGACAAGCCCTGTAGAGTCCTTCCTTCTTGTAGGGGCCAGAAGGTAGTCCTCTAACAAGGTTATCCTTGGATAGCCTAGCAATAGTTCTAAGGTTTAGGTGTCCTAGTCTCTTATGCCATAAAATATTTGGTCTACAAACAAAATTGAACAGGCAAATATCTACATCTGTTGAAAGAAAATCTACTAGATAGATGTTACCTTTCCTTTTACTTGTCAACACAGTTGTGTTGTCCTCTGACTTGATTTTGCATAATGCTTTGCTGAAGGTCACCTGGTAGCCTTCATCACACAGCTGACTGATGCTTATTAAGTTGTGCTTCAGTCCTTCCACATAAGCTACCTTCTTGAATGTTACTGATCCAATCTGGACTGCACCATATCCTTTGTTTTGTCCAAAGTTTGAATCACCAAAGATAACTTTGGGTCCAAGCTTGGCTCTAAAGGATGTGAGGTTGTCCTTGTTTCCTATCATGTGCTTAGAGCACCCACTATCCAAGTGCCATTGCTGGTTAGATGTTGGATAGGTCTTCACCTGCACATAAGATAATTCATTTGTTTTTGACCCAGTTTACCTTGGGCCTAGGTTGATAACCTTTAAACTCTGAAATAAAAGACATCCCAGGTTGACCCTTATAACCTTCAGGATGATATCTCCTTGGAGGTATAATCCATTCAGTATAAGGGTTAAAGATTTGGGATGATGGACCCCTAGGATTGGATTTTGATTTGCCCTTGAAAGAATTTCCAGAGCTCTGACCTCTGTTCGACTATCGTGGAGCTGCGTTCGACGATCTTGGGTCAGATCGTCGAGCTCCGTTTGACGGTCGACTATGGTAGAGTTCAGGAACTTGAGATCGTCGACCTGAGTTTGGCGATTTTGCCTGAGATCGTCGATCTGTGTTCGGCGATCGTCGATCTCCGTTCGATGATTTCTGCTGGGACTTAGTTTTCTTGGGCAGATCAGAATTTTTCCTAGCTACCTCTACAACTCCCTTTCCTTTATCAGAAATGAACTTGATTGGAGTTGTTAGAACTATGGGTTGGCTGGATGAAGCACCCAAGCCCAGTGTACTATTAAATCTGGAGTTCACTGTGTTTGTGATCTCCATCAGCTTGATGCTTCTCCCATTAAGGGATTCTTCAAGCTTCTTGGCCTCAGATAGCTCACCTTTCAGTGAAGCTATCTGCTCCCTACAGCACTCCAACTCCTGAGAGAGTTTAAGGTTTTCTGACTTTAAGGTATTATGTTCAGATAAATGATTTCTGAGAGAGATAATTTCTTTCTCAGATTTTAGCAGGTTTAAACATAATGCTTTAAACTCAGATTTAAAGTCCTCTGAATTAAAATCAAATGAACTAATTACCTGATCTTCTTCAGGTTGAGTGTCTGAATCTGACTCTGACTCTTCTTCATCTGAATTATGTTGTGAGGCATTGATTGCCATCATGCAGAACTCCTTCTCTTCTGCATCATCTTCATCATCACTGGAGCTGGATGAGGCTTCTGACTCCTCTTCAGTCTCACTCCAGGATTCAGCAACAAACCCCTTTCTTGTGTGTTTGTTTTTGCTTGAGGAGGGTTTGCCATTGCCATTCCTCTTGAAGTCTTTCTCCTTTCTTCTTTCTTTCTTGTCCCTTCTGTCCTTGTTTTTGTTTTCTGGACAGTCAGGAACAATGTGCCCTGGTTTCCTGCAACCAAAGCAAACAATTTCTTTATTATTAATTGACTTATCATACCTTGGCTTATCATGCTCCTTGTATGATCTCCTTCTGAAGTCCTTTCTGGCCATCTTGTAAAATCTTTTGGCCAACAGACTGAGCAGTTCATCATTGTCTGTGACTTTGTCTTCAGGCTGATCTTCAGTTGCCTTGAAGGCTATTATCTTCTCTTTTCTTGTGGCTGGTGAGGCAGCCTTCTGTTCTTCTTCTCTATTCTTAATGAGTAGCCCATAAGATTTGAGCTTACCCAATAGAACTTCAGTGGTGATCTCATTCAAACTTCTGGCATCCTTGATTGGCCAGATTCTTGAATCCCAAGTGCTAGGGAAGCACATTAGAATTTTGTCATTAAGTTCAGTTAGTGAGATCTCTTTATCCAAGGTCCTGAGTTCACTGACTATTAGACTGAGCCTGTTGTACATATCTCCAACTGACTCAGTTTCTCCCTTCTTGAAATTCTCATATTGGGATATGAGGTGGGATCTCCTGTCCTTTCTCTCATCAGCTGAGCCTGACACTATTTCAGAGAGTTTATCCCAGATTTCCTTTGCTGAATTGCATTCAGCCACCTTTTGGAAGATATCATCAGACATGGTCTGGGCTAAGATGTTCATAGCCTTGGCATCAGCTACCTTCCATTTCTTGATGTCAGCATCTGTTCCTGATGGAGGTGGAACAACATTTGTACTTGAGTTCTTTGGAGGTCTTGGACAAACTGTCAAAACAGAGTTAAAAATGTCCTCGTCAATAGAATTCATGTATAATCTGATCCTTGCTTTCCAAAGTGCAAACTTGGATAGATTGCACACTGGAGGTCTGGTGCTAGCATAATCTTTATTTTGGGCCATGATTTGTGACAACAAAACATAATACTAAACTCAAAATAAAACAGATCTAACTAGGAATCTTTGGGTTCAGGTGTTAGCCTGTACAACCACCAAGGTGTGGTATGTTTAACCAACCTGCCTCTGATACCAATTGAAAGTGCAGCTAGATCTGATATACTCTAGAGGGGGGTGAATAGAGTATATGGTGCTTGAAAACTTTTTACAACAATTGTTGTAATCTGAGTGAACAGGGAAGCAATTATTAAATCTAATCATAGAATAACATACAATATAAATTAATCACAGATCTAAACTAATCACAAAACAATCACAGAACAATCACAGCCAGAAACGAAAGATAAAGACAAGCAAGCAAGAAGACACAAGGAACTATAGTGGTTCCCCTAAACTTGGGTACATCCACTCTTCTACCACCCTAGGTAGGAATCCACTGCAGGATGAGTTGATCAGGTGTCCTGGGCACCAATGAGCTTTTGATAAGGTGCTCAAAAACCAAATCAGATTTTTTGATCAGGTGTCTTGCCACCAATGAGCTTTTGACAAGGTGCTCAAAAACCAAACTCAAACTTTTGAAGTGAGTTTGAGAAACCCTTTATAGAGATGAGGATGAGAGATTTATGGAAGTCTTCTCTTTCTCAAAGCAGCTGAGAAGACTATGTGGATTTGATGGTGTCAAAGCTCCCCCTGAGTCCTTGAGATGTTCAGGAAAAGAAGCTTTACTGTAGGGTGATAGGCCTTCAGAAGTTGATCTCCAGCAAATGATGATTTCAGCAACAGCTGAAATGTTAGGTGTCTGGAGTCTTTGAAAGATGTTGGCCTTGAACACTTGAGACAAGAGAGATCAGAAGATTTCAGAAAGTTTGATCTCCTTGGATGTGTGTTCTTGAGAGAATTCTTTGAGACAAAGAATATTTTGTTCTTGTTCTTCTTGTCTGTGTTCTGAGGATCAGTGATGTCTGAGAGAGATTCAAAAATCTTGTCTTTTATTCTCTGGTACTGAATAGAAAAACATCCTCTGTCAAGAATAGCCGTTGACCTGTCATTAATTGCATCCTTAATTGCAAAATGTCTTCTGGAGGAAAGGCCAAAGAAACATTCCTTGCTAATCCCTTGAAACTTGGTACAGAATAAATGAAAACGGCTAGAAAATCTTCTGAATTAATTGCTGAATAACTCCTTGACTGATCTGAATTTGAATCTTGAAAAATCCTTGAAGTCATCAGAAAATCGTCGAACTGAGCTCTGCTATCGTCGAACTGAGCTCAGCGATATGGACTTAGACAGCAACAAAAATCGTCCATCTGAGCTCAAAGATCGTCGAACTGAGCTCAGAGATAGAGATCCAATACTGAGTCAAGATCGTCGAACTGAGCTCGAAGATCGTCGAATGGAGTTCGACGATTTGTTGAAGTTGAGCTCAGCGATCGTCGAATGGAGTTCGACGATCTGTCGAAGTTAAGCTAGACGATCGTCGATCGGAGCTCGATGAATCGTCGTGCTGAGCTCGACGATATGACTTAGTCTCAAACTGAAGATTCTTGGTCTTGAGGGCAGCTTCCAAACCTAGACTTCTAACCCTTAGACTCAATTCTAATTGAGCTTTAGATCTATACATGAGGTGAAAAACTGGTTTCCTAAAGACATAGTGATCATGACCCAAATTAGTAATAGGGTGTTCCAACAACAACCTCTACAAAAAGTTCTCAAAACTTATGCAGGGGAAGTTTGAAATGAGTAGTATGGGCGAGCTGAAGTATTTCTTAGGGCTTCAGGTGAAACAATCTGAAGATGGAATTTTCATCTCACAGACCAAGTTCACCAAAGAGCTAATTAAGAAATTCGGAATGGAGAACGCAACCTCTATGAGGACTCCAATGGGCTCAACTATGTCTCTGGACAAGGATGAAAAAGGGAAACCTTTTGATGAAACCAAATACAGAAGCATAATTGGATCCTTGCTCTACCTTACTACCAGTATGCCTGACATAATGTTCTCAACATGTGTCTGTGCTAGATTTCAGGTGAACTCTAAGGAATCTCATTACACTGCTGCAAAGCGGATCCTGAGATACCTTAAAGGCACACCAAATCTTGGCTTATGGTACCCAAGAAGTAATGACAGCGAACTAATTGGGTTTTCAGATGCAGATTTTGCAGGTAGTAAAGACGACCGGAAAAGCACACAGGGACTTGACAATTCTTCGGAAGAAGGCTAATCTCCTAGAGTAGCAAGAAGCAGAACTGTGTCGCAATCTCAACGGCCGAGTCAGAGTATATCTCTTGCAGGCAGTTGTTGCACACAGTTGCTATGGATAAAGAATCAGTTCGAGGACTACAACCTGCAGTTCAAGGATATTCCTCTGTACTGTGACTCCTCCAGCGCAATTGCAATAGCCAACAATCCAGTCTCGCACAGCCGAACAAAGCACATCGATCTAAGGTATCACTTCATCCAGGAACATGTGGATCATGGAGACATAGATCTCCAATATGTGCATACAGATAGGCAAGTTGCAGATATATTCACAAAGCCGCTGGACGAGACCAAGTTCTCGTTCTTCAAGACTGAGCTTGGAATGCTCAACAAAGAGGACTAAAGAAGGCTGGATGACTAAGAAGCAAGTAATTGCAAGGGGTTAGTCAAAATCTACTTTTTCTAAACTTTTTCAAAGTTCAACTCGAGAAGCATAAGACATACTCAGTATGTGACTTCAACTACACGAGTCACGACAGACCTACTCGAGTAACAACTGACATACTCGAGTACTCTTCTCTACTTACTCGAGTAATAAGAGTGTGTCTACTCGAGTACCTACTTACCTACTCGAGTAAGTCACTTATCTACTCGAGTATTTTTCTCCACCTACTCGAGTACTTTCTGCAGACCGACTCGAGCAACTTCTGACGATCTACTCGAGTAACCTCTTACCTACTCGAGTAGTCTATCTCTTTCTCGTGTACTGTTTCCCAGATTTTGAAATTTCTTTCTATTCGCCACCCAAGGCAAAATGTCGCCTCTTCCTTTAAATCAATTAGCTGTAATTTAAGAGTTATATATATGAAATTCCGAAAACCCAAACCTACACGACATTATTTCTTTCTCTCGAGTACCCTCTGCCTCTTCGCCTACTCTGCCGATTCGCCTACTCTCCTCCGCCGCTGCTGCAGAGCCGCCTCTCTCCTCACCTCTTCCAGTTAACCGCAACCATAGCGGCTTCTTCCAAGATCGGCGTCGGATCAGAACTCGTCATCGCCGGTATTGCAGAGCTCTCAGATGACTTCCACAACCTCCTCATCCTTCTCGACACCGCCGGCCTCTCCTTCATTCTCCAGGAACCCTGTAGCATTTTATTCCCAGAAGTTGCCGAATTCTTCTCCAATCTCAAGGTCAGAAGGAATGGAAAAGTCCTAAAATCCAAAGTGAAGGGTTTGAAACTTAAGTTCACCAAGACCTCTGTCTCTCAGCTTCTCCGAATGCCGATTGTCGATGAAGACGATGATTTAGATGATGAAGAATCTGACCGAACAACCCTTTTCTGTGGCATTTCTCCTGAAGCTCAGTATATTAAAAGGTCAGACATGAACGCTGAAGGAAAATTTCTAGTTGACATTATTAGCAAAATTCTACTGTGCAAGATACACTCCATCAGAGATAGTCCCTCATATTTCTTCGATATAATGCAAGCAATTATCTGCCGCAAGAAATATCAATTTGGTATGCTGATTCTGGATAAAATCAAGGACAGCTTGAAATCCCCCAACTACGCCAGAATTATCTCTCTGCTCCTCCATGAAACAAATCCTGAGGTCTTCAACTTCTCCAAAGGGACGCCACTTCATCACATGAAGAAGGTCTCCATCTCTTCTATTCAGAGATGGGATCTCAAGCTAAAGAATTCTGCCCAAGCTACAAAGGTTTCAGAAGTTCCAGAAGTTCCAGCTGCAGAGGACAGGACTCCATCTCCCTCTCCTCGTCATGTGGCCAGCTCCTCTGGTGCACCAAGTGAGGGGGAGCCTGCTCCTTCTAGCCAAGTCCGGCAGACCTCTACTCAGCCAGAAATTCCTTCCCTACCTCATACTCCACAGAGTCCAGCCACTCCTTCAGATCAAGTACCTCAAGACTCTCTTCTGTCCACATCTGCTGCTATAGATGCTATGATTGCAGAGCTCTCTGAAGAAGTGCTCCCCCCTCCTCCTCTATCTCCTCCAGCTCCGACCTCTGAAGGTCACAAGGACTTTTCTCCAGCCCAGTCTCCTGCCCATTCTCCAGCCAGGACTCCAACACCATCTCCACATCCTCCAACAGACAAGCTAGACACCATTCTTATTTCTGATGAGCCTTCTCCTGAGCCAGCTGAGGCCCCTCTCAGAAATCTAGAATTCTCTCATCCTCAGGATATAGAAGAAGGGGTTGATCACACTCCTACCACCAGAGCTCAAAGCTCTGTGATAATTGAAGAACTAGCTTCTTGGGTAACTCCTTCTCACCCTACTGCTGCTCCCTCTACTACTGCTATTACAGTCTCTTCCTCCTCAGATTTGCTGCAACACATTGCACTTCTTCTTCAAGAACAGAGAACTTATTTTGACACCTCTCTAAAAATAGTCACTGACAAGGTAACTGCTCTTGAGACTGAGATGAGCAGAGGATTTGCGGAAATTCAGCATAATACTGACAAGCTCCAGTATTTATTTCAACTTGGTGGGAAATCCATAGACCACACTATCACCAGTGTTGGCAATATTATGGAACAAGGCATCACACTTGCTAACAATCAGATAGAGCTAGACAAGAGAAATGAAGCAAACAAAATGAAAATCTGTGAAGAAGTGGGTATTTTCAAATATGATACTATAGCCCAGCTATCTGTTGAAATCAGAAAGGGGGAGGGTTTGATAAAAGAACTCAAAGAACAGGTAGAAAAATCTGGTGCTCAGAAGATAGATGTATGGGAAGCTCATGTGAAGGCCATTCATGATGATGTGCTAGCCTAGATACAGAGTGTCAAGTTTCACACCTATGACACTGTTATCTGGATGCACAATCAGATCTTGCCAGATCTTGCAGTTGACCCCAACATCATTCCTCATCACTTAAACCCACTAGCTACAGATGTTACTGCCCCAGATGTTCCTTTGCAACCTTCTTTCTCTCCCAGGCCTGGAGACACAGTTGACCCTCCAAACTCCTATGCTCCAGAAGACCCTGCTGATATCTTCCTTCAAGATCCCCTAGAGATCAGATTCCACAAGAAGAAAAGGAAGTATGGTGAAGGTCTCTCTGCTAGCAGGACTTCTCCTACTAGAGCTCCTGACCATGCTGAAGCTTGGTCTCCAACTTCCAAGTCTCTAATTTTGGACACACTCAGGCTAGTTATGGATCACAATGAGAACATGAGCATTCACTACAATTCCCGGGAATGGGAGTTATATGAGAAATCTATTGCAACACCCTATTACTAATTTGGGTCAGGATCACTATGTCTCTTAGGAACCTGTTTTGACCTCATTGTATAGATCTAAAGGTCAATTAGAATTGAGTCTAAGGGTTAGTAGTTAGGTTTGGAAGCTTCCCTCAAGACCAGGTTTTTCAGTTTGGAGACTAAGTCATTTCGTCGAGCTCAGTACGACGAATCATCGAACTCCAATCGATGATCGTTGAGCTCACTTAGACGAGTCGTCGAACTCCATTCGATGATCTCTGAGCTCAACTTCATCAAGTCGTCGAACTCCATTCGACGATCTTCGAGCTCAGATCGATGATCTTGACTCCAGTTTGATCCTCTATCTCTGAGCTCAGTTCGACGATAGTTGAGCTCAGATCGACGATCTCTGTTTCTGTCTAAGTCCAAATCTCTGAGCTCAGTTCGACGATTGTGGAGCTCAGTTCGACGTTTTTCTGAAGAGTTCAACGATTTTCAAGAATCAAATTTGGACAGCTGTGGAATTACTGTCAGCATTTAATTCAGAGATCTTACAGCCGTTTTCATTTATTCTGGAGCAAGTTTCAAGGAATTATCAAGAAATGTTTTTATTGGACTTTCCTCCAGAAGACAAATGCAATTAAGGAAGTCATTGATGACAGGCCAACGACTATCTTGGACAATGGAAAATTTCTATTCAGATAGAAGAAATAAAAGATAATTCTTCAACTTTTGTAATATCAATTCAGTAGAGAACTCTGAGAAAGAAAAGAAGAGGAATTTTCTCTGCAACAACTCTCACAACAACAATCACACAAGAGAAAGAAAAAGTGCTGCAGACATTTCTCAGTCTCAAGATTCATACACAACACCAACACCAAAAGGAGATCAACAAACTGATATCTTCAAGTCTCTTTTTCAAGTGTTCAAGGCCATCATCATTCAAGACTCCAGACACCTCACATTTCAGTTGCTGCTGAAATCATCATTTGCTGGAGATCAATTTTCTGAAGGCCTATCACCCTATTGCAAAGCTTCATTTCGTGAACAACTCAGGATCTCAGGGGGAGCTTTGACAACCTCACTGAATCCACATTGTCTTCTCACAGTGATTGAGAAAAGAAAACTTTCATCACTCTCTCATCCCCACCTTTGTAAAGGGTTTTTCAAACTGCCTTCAAAAGTTTGTGATTGGTTTCTGAGACCTTATCAAAACTCAGTGGTGGAAAGACACCTGATCAAAATATCTGGTTTAGTTTTTGAGCACCTTATCAAAAGCTCATTGGTGCCCAGGACACCTGATCAACTCATCCTGCAGTAGATTCCTACCTAGGGTGGTAGAAGAGTGGATATACCTAGATTGGTTGGGGAACCACTATAGCTCCTTGTGTCTTCTGGTTGCTTGGGTTTCTTTTGTTTCTGGCTGTGGCTTGTGATTAGTTTCTTTTGTAGATTGTGATTATTCTGTGGTTAGATTTACTATTTGCTTCTCTGTTCACATTAGAATACAACAACTATTGTAAAAGTTCTTAGCAAGCACCATACTCTATTCACCCCCCCCCCCTCTAGAGTATATCAGATCTAACTCACACTTTCAAAATCAATGCTAAAAAGGAAGATCCATGACAGAGAGTTTGGGAAAAATAATCCTGCTGCTCCTCCAAGGCCTCCTAAATATTTCCCTAAGCCTTTCAGCTATCTAAGGAGACAACAAGAAAAGATGGAAAAGCAGCAAACCCAAGCCCAAATCTAAAATATGTTGAGAGATTGAAATGATAAGTTGTAGACTTGATGTTTTTGGAAATTTAGATATATACAATTCTAAATTTCTGTCTAATTATCTTTTTCATTGTTTATTGCTTACATGCTCATGTCTTTCTACTTAGTTTCTTTTATGTCTATAATTCACCTTAGTGTAAAGGGTTCTGACTTCAACAAATAGGGGGAGATTGTTGGGTATTACATCCACACTAACCCAGATTTGATGAAATCACCCTGGAACTAAGATGAATTAACTTGTATTTGATGTTTGGTTTGAGTTATATGTTTGAAGGAATTTCACTGGGAAGTGTAGACCAATGTCAGTCCACAGTGGATCACCAAACTCATGAACTGTGCAATGTAATCCCTCATTGCATATTCCAAAGTGTTGACTCATGTGTGGTCTCTCTCTTGGGATACACTTCATATTCAGGCTATTGGACCTTGGGAAAAGGATTGGAAGTTGACTGCATTAGAAGAAAGAGTTTTCCAACAACAAAAAATCTCTAAGTCTTTTACTCGAGTAGGTCCATAACTACTCGAGTAGATTGGGCATAATTTACTCGAGTAAAGAAACCTTGTACTCGAGTACTTAAGTGTATCTCTCGTGTAGCTAAGTCATGTACTCGAGTAGATGTAGTCATATACTCGAGTAGAATGTTTATATACTCGAGTAGATCACCCATTATACCCGAGTATTAAAGGCCTCACTCATCAAAATTATTCTAAGTCATGGACTCGAGTATAAACACTCATATACTCGAGTAAGTATATTCATATACTCGAGTAGACAGAGACATACTCGAGTAGTTCATTATACCTACTCGAGTAGATTGTGTTTCACTCGTGTACCTTGAAATTTTCCTACTCCAGAATTTTCTAAGTCTTTTACTCGAGTAGAACTTTCACCTACTCGAGTAGATCACTTCCTCTCGAGTAGTTTAGTTCAACTACTCGAGTAGCTGCTTGCTGACTTCTTCAGAATTTATTCTAAGTATCCCACTCGAGTAGTCCTTCATGTACTCGAGTAGTTTATGTAATATACTCCAGTAGTTTTTCTTGTACTCGAGTAGATCCTTTATGTACTCGAGTAAGTCAATATACATACTCGAGTAGTTCTTTCTGCTTACTCGAGTAGTTGATTTCTACCTACTCGAGTAGCCTATCTTTATATACCCGAGTATGTTCTCCTTCATGTACTCGAGTAGTTATTCAACTACTCGAGTAGCTCCTCCCTTACTCGTGTGTATGGCTGCATTTTTCTGAAATTCGTTTAAGTTTTTTTCTGACGGGATTTTCAAATCACACGACATGATAGGTCCACGTGTACATCATTATGACCCATTATGACCGTTATTCTCTCATATATAAAGTCTTATCAGAAAATGACAAACCCTAATTTTTCTCCAAGCATTCTTATCATTTTATTTTGAGAAAGTTCTTCAGCCGACTCCTCACTGTTTTCACGAAACGGAAGCCGTCGCCACCATCTTCTCCGGCCAGTCCTTCTAAGTTCAGAGGATTCATTCTGAAGAAAGTTACAGATCGAGATCGACATCACTGTTCATCTTCTCTCTCTGATTCTGTAAAAGCATGAAGATCCAGATCTGGACCGAGATTCTCTTCACCAATTTCTGATAGTGCTGCAAAGTCCATAAGAAGAAGCTTTCTGGCCGTTTCATCAGATCTGATTGGATTTACTGTTTGTATAATTTTCCAAAACTTTATTAATCTTGTAGGAGAAAGTTTCTCCGAGTGTAGGAGTTTTTCACTCCGAGTTTGTAGGAAGTGTTATCTTCCGAGGTGTAGATCTCGTTGTTTGGATCGAGTTTGTAGGAACTTTGTTCCGAGCGTAGGATCGATTTTTGATCCGAGATAGTGGAGTAGCCGAGTCTAGTTGATTGTTAGATCGGTGAGGGAAAGTGGATGTACCCAAGGGAGGGGAACCACTATAAATCTTGTGTCATCTGTGATATTGGTAGATAGTTTTGTGTTGTGCTCTAATTATTTTTTATTCCGCAAAAGACGCACAACTCACCTATTCACCCCCCTCTAGGTGATTTAGGTTGACAATCGTTTTCTTTCAAACAGAAAAATAGAGACACACACAGACTGACTGCAAGAATTCATATAGCAGCTAAAAAGCTTCACACAGTCAAGAAAAATTACTGAAGCATACAGGACATACAAGTGACAGGTAGTGATCTTGATTCAGAAGAAGAAGAAGAACAATCATACAATATCAAGAGTCTTCTTCTTCCACATTCTCTCCAGGACTTCCAAGGACAACATATATCAAATCAGTCAATAAGTCCCTGCATCACTGCTAGTCAAGAACTCTGATTGAAGACCTATCACCCTGCAGCAATGCTCCAGATCTTCCCTGAATCATTCTACATCTCAGGGGGAGCAGTTTGCTAACATCATTCCACATAAGTCTTCTCTCTGATTGTTGACAGAGAAGACATAATCACTCTCTCACCCCCTCCTGTATAAAGGGTTATCGTCTCCCTTCAAAAGTGATTCCTGGTTGCAAGTCTCCTAACCAAAATACTTGAGTTGCTTTTTGGGGACCTGATCAAAACCCAATAGTGTTAGGAACCTGATCAAAAACCTGACTGGATTCCTACCAGGGTGGTATAAGAGTGGACTACCCAGATTTGGGGAACCACTATAAATTTCTTGTGTCGTCTGGTTGCCTATCTTTTTCTTTTTGTTCTTGCTTTGTGGCTGTGATTAGGATTAATATTTTCTGTTTTCCAGTTTCTTAATTACTGCACATTTTCAGTTTATAGCAAAAGCTGTAACAACACCTTTATTGGAACCTAACAAATTCTAAATATACTCTATTCACCCCCCCTCTAGAGTATTATAGACATAACCCTTACTTTCAATTGGTATCAAAGCGGGTTCCTTTGGTTGCACAAGTTAAATCTTGTACCAAAAAGATCCCTTGTTAGATCTACACATCACCTTCATTCACATTTAACTGTTAAAGTAGAAACACAACCATGACACATAATAAAGATTATACAAGCACCAGACCTCCAGTTTGCAACTTGTAAAAGTTTGGAATCTGGAAGGCAAGAATCAAGCTATATATGAATTCTATTGATGAAGATATCTTTGCTTCTATCTTAACAGGAGTACCTCCACCACCTGCTGCTCCTCCAACCAATTCTACAAATATGACTGCAGTACCTCCTCCAGATTATAATGATGCCTACAGGAAAGCCAAGATGGCTGATGCAAAATCCATGAACATATTGGCACAAACAATGTCTGATGACATTTTCCAGAAGGTTGTTGAGTGCACATCATCAAAAGCCATTTGGGATTCCCTAAACCAAATGGTTGATGGATCAGCTGATGAAAGGAAGGATAAGAGATCAAATCTCATATCCCAATATGAGAATTTCAAGAAACAGGAAGCTGAGATAGTTTCAGAGATGTATAACAGATTAAGCTCAATTATTAATGAGCTAAAAACTCTGGACAAGGTCATCACTCTCACTGAAGTGAATGACAAAATTCTGATGTGCTTCCCAAGCTCATGGGACACAAGAATTTGGCCCATCAAGGAGGCCAGATGCCTAAATGAGATTTCAACTGAATCTCTATTGGGTAAACTAAAGTCTTATGAGCAGTTAGTAAAGACAAGGGAGGCTGCTGAACAAAGAACACCTCCAGCAGCTAGAAGAGAACAGAGCATAGCCTTCAAAGCCTCTGAAGAATCAGAATCTTCAACATCAAATGAAGAACTTATAAGTCCCTTGGCTAAGAGATTTTTCAAGATGCCTAGAAAGGACTTTAGAAGAAAGTCATCAAGAAAAGATGACAGGCCAAAGTATGATAAGACACCAACAAAGGAAGTTGTGTGCTATGGATGCAGGAAGCCTGTGCACTTTCTCTCTGAGTGTCCAGAGAACTAGAAGAAAGAAAAGAGAAGAGAAAAAGAAATGGATTCCAGGAGACAGTACACCAGCAAACCCTCTTCCAGCAAACACAAGAGGAAGGAAAAGGGGTCTGTGGCTGAGACCTAGAGCGAGACTGAAGAAGAGTCAACATCCTCAAGCTCTAGTGAAGATGAGGAAGAAGAAAGAGTAAAGGAGGTTTGCCTCATGGCAATTGATGCCTCAAGAAGCAACTCAGAAGAAGGAGATTCAGAAAATGAGGAAGCTTCTGAATCAGAAGCTGATCAGGTATTATCATAGTTTGATTATAGTTCAGAATCTTTTAAATCAGATTTTAAGATCATGTGTTTAGATTTAATCAACTCTGAGAAGGAAATCAAACTTCTCAGAGATAAACAAGTTAACTATGATAGCTTAGTTTTAGAAAACACCAAATTAAAAGATGAAATAGACATGTTTAGTGAATAAATCACTCTTCTGAAAGTTGAATTAAGTAAAGCAAAACAGCTAGAAGAATCACTAAATGGAAGAAGCAAACAACTAGCAGTAATCACCAACATATCTAATGTTAAATTTAATGGAAGTAATTTAGGATTAGGTGCATCATCTAGTGAACCACCTATTATGCAGAAAAACCACCTGTCACAACCCATAAATTTTATTTCTGAGAAAGGAAAGAATAATACTGATCAAGTATATAAGGTAAATAGAATTCTTGAACAAATTAAAGCTAAGGACAAAATTGAAAAACAGAAAACACCCAATAAAAGCAAAGTTCAACAATTTTCGTCGACCTCAGATCGACGAAAAGGGGCCAGTTCGTCGAACCCAGATCAACGAACTCTGAACGCCAACTATAGTTATTATTATTCGTCTAACTGTGATCGACGAACTTTGTATGGTTCGTCGAACAGAGCTCAACGAACGTGGGGCACAAAGAATGAGCATGTTCATTCTCCGGGCAGAGATCAATGATCTCAACCCAATTCGTCGAACTCTGATCGACGAACTCACATAAATTCGTCAAACCTAGAAAGACTTAGTCAAAACTATAACTTCTACAGAAACTTAAATACTTCTAGGAAACAATTTAATCCATTGGATGACTGGACCATTCCACCTAGGAGATATCACCCCCTAGGATATAAATCCCAGCCAGAATTTTCTGTTATTTCTAGTTTCTCTTATCAGCCATACAAAGGGCCCAAGGTAACCTGGGTCAAAAATCATTAACTGTTTGTATTGCAGGTGAAAACTTGTCCAGGGGAAAATCAAACTTGGTACTTGGACAGTGGCTGCTCCAAGCATATGACTAGCAGCAAGGACATTCTATTCAACTATAAGTCCAAGCTGGGGCCAAAGGTTATCTTTGGTGACTCAAAATATGGTCAGTCAGAAGGAGTTGGAGAAGTGAGAATAGGAGCTGTCACATTCAGAAAGGTGACATATGTAAGTGGACTGAAACATAACCTCATCTCCATAAGTCAATTATGTGATGATGGTTATCAGGTATACTTTAACCCATCTACTTGCTCTATCATTGATAAAAATAACCAAACTATTTTAACTGGAAGTAGACAAGGAAACATTTACTTAATAAATTTTCTTTCTGCCACAACTGATATCTGTTTATTGAATTTAACTAGTAATTAGAATGACTTATGGCACAAAAGACTAGGACATGTAAATCTGAAAAACATTGCTAGGTTATCTAAGCACAACCTTGTTAGAGGTCTACCTTCTACTCCCTACAAGAAGGACGATCTCTGCAGGGCTTGTCAACTAGGAAAGCAAACTAAAACTAGTTTCAAATCAATTAATAAGAGTGATTCACCTAGGATCTTGTACTTGCTACACTTGGATCTTTTTGGACCCATTGCTGTACAAAGCATAGGAGGGTAATCCTACACTTTAGTTATAGTGGAGGACTTCTCCAGGTTCAGTTGGGTATTCTTTCTGAGAACAAAGTCAGATACATTCAAGGTTCTTACAGATTTTCTCAGCACCATACAGATTGAGTTCTCTACTCATATTGTATTGATCAGAAGTGATCATGGCACAGAGTTTGAGTCTCTTATTATGCATGAGTTCTGTGAGAAGGAAGGTATCAGGCATTGCTTATCAGCTCCTAGAACACCCCAACAAAATGGGGTAGCTGAAAGAAAAAATAGGACACTCATTGCAGCTGCAAGTACATTGCTTGCTGATGCATACATGCCACTAACCTTTTGGGCAGAGATTGTAAGCACTGCAAACTATGTCCTGAATAGGAGTTTAATTCACAAATTGAAGAACAAGACTCCCTATGAATTGCTCAAAGGGAAGAAACCTAAAATAAACTATTTTAAAGTTTTTGGTTGTACATTCTATATACATAATAAAAACAAGAAATATATTAGAAAGTTTGAAGCTAAGGCTGAAGTGGGAGTTTTTCTAGGATACTCCCTAGTAAGCAAGACCTATAGGGTATTTAATAAATCAACATTAAATGTAGAAGAGTCAATTCATGTTTCTTTTGATGAAACTAATATGTATTGCAAGGAAAAAGAAGTTTCTACCAGTAGCAACTTGCAGGTACCCCACTTGTGTGAGATATTGGATGGACTAAACCTCACCCAAGAGGTTCCCACTCATCCCTCTCCACAAGTCATTGAATATAGTGAAGAAGATGAAGCTGAAGAACATGAGCCTCAACCAACAACAAATATAATTCCATAAGAGGAATTTATTCAAAATGCTATTGCACAACCAACTCCACCCACTGATTTTGTCACACATAGGGATCACCCTAGATCGCAAGTAATTGGAGACATATCAGCAGGTGTACATACAAGGCATTAACTCAACCAAGACTTGATGCATGCCTGTTTTCTCTCTCAGGTTAAACCTCTAATCATTCATGATGCTGAGCAAGATCACCACTGGATCCTTGCAATGTAAGAGGAACTAAACCAATTTGAGAGATATAATGTTTGGGATTTGGTTCCAAGACCCCAAAACTTTCTAGTTATTGGAATCAAATGGGTTTTTAGGAATAAGCTTGATGCCCAAGGAGTCATTATGAGAACAAGGATAGGCGTGTTACTCAAGGATATAGGCAAGAGGAAGGAATTGACTATGATCAGACCTTTGCACCTGTTGCAAGGTTGGAAGCTATAAGGATCTTCCTTGCCTATGCAGCATTCAAAAGGTTCAAAGTTTTTCAAATGGATGTGAAAAGTGCTTTCTTAAATAGAGTGTTACAAGAAGAGGTTTATGTAGAACAACTTTCAGGTTTTGTTTCTCCAACTTATCCCTCTTATGTTTTTAAATTAAATAAGGCTCTTTATGGTCTAAAGCAAGCCCCAAGAGCTTGGTATGAGACCTTAGCAAGTTTCTTATTAGATCATAAATTTACAAGAGGAACTGTAGATAAAACCCTTTTCACTAGACATCATAAGGACCAAATCTTATTAGTGCAAATCTATGTAGATAACATTATATTTGACTCTACAGATTCAAAATTGTGCAAGAGGTTTTCTGACCTCATGCTTTCATATTTCCTTGGTCTCCAAGTGAAACAGCTTCCTGATGGCATCTTCATCTCTCAATTAAAATATGCTAAAGAACTTCTAAAAAAGTTTGGGATGGCTGATGCCTCAGCTAAGAAAACTCCCATGGCCACCAATGCTGTTGTGGACTCTGATATACCAGGAAAATATGTAGATCAGAAACTTTATAGGGCATTGTTGGCTCCCTATTATACCTCACAGTAAGTAGGTCAGATATTATGTTTGCTACATGCCTTTGTGCTAGGTTCCAAGTGAACCCTAAAGAATCTCATCTAATTTTCTTAAAAAGGATTTTAAGATATATAAAGAGTTATCCTAATCTAGGCCTATAGTATCCTGCTGAATCAGAATTTAAGTTAACTGGATACTCTGATGCTGATTTTGTTGGATGCAGGGTTGATAGAAAAAGTACTTTAGGAACTTGCTAGTTCCTGGGTATGAGATTAGTATCATGGTTCTGTAAAAAGCAAACATCAGTGTCAATTTCAACTGCTGAAGCAGAATATATTGCAGCAGGCAGTTGTTGTTCATAGATGATCTGGATATAGAATTAGCTTCTAGATTATGGGTTCAACTTAAATAATTCAACCTTATTCTGTGATAATACTAGTGCTGTGGCCATAGCACAAAATCCAGTTCACCATAGTAGAACAAAACATATTGACATAAGACATCATTTCATTAGGGAGTGTGTAGAAAAAAATAAGATTAAGCTTGTCTATATCTACACTGATTTACAAAAAGCTGATATATTCACCAAACCTCTGGATGAGAAAAATCATGCTTTCTTTCTAAATTAGCTGGGAATGATCAATGAAGAAGACTTAGTTTAAGTTTTGTCTGTATTCGGCGAATTTTCCAGAGTTAGTCGAACGGAGTTCGACGAACCAGGGAAAGTTTGAGAGATCCTCGTCGAACACAGATCGACGAACTCTCTGTGAGTGAAACAATTTTCGTCGACCAGCGATCGACGAACTTTGCTTCAGAAGATATTCGTCGACCTAAGTTCGACGATCCGTCTTCAATTCTTTTGATGAGCTCGACGAATTATTTAACTATATACTATTTCATCGACCTCAGTTCGAAGAATTAATTTTATTTTCATGGAACGGAGTTTTTCGATTCATATTCTGGAAAACCTTATATCTAAGTTTTCTTCAACCTCCATCCCGCGCTTTCTATTCCCTCGCACTTGATCGCTGTTTCTATGTCTTTCTTGCAGGTGATTTCAATGGCAGCTCTGACAAGCAATCTCACAGGAATGAAGTTTGATACAGGATTTGACGTGGATTTCAATTCGTTTCAGCATTCCGATCCAATCATCCTGTATATCCGGGAACTTCTTGAAGAACAGGAACTAAAAACTCTGATGACGAGAAGGGTCAAACTGCACATCATGGAAATCAGGGAAAGGTTATACACACTGTCGTCCACAGAAGAGAACATCATGACAGATACTATCGCGGGTAACTTAGTCTCTTTAACCCCCGCAATCTTAACTGAGATTTTTGGATTGAGAAATGGAGTCGAGGACCTCGAAATTGAAACAGAGGAGTCCGATATGATGTTGAACCGCATGGAGTATGTTGGAGACAATCCCAACAAACTGTTGAAGAAATACTTGTCTTCTCCCTATAAATTTTTAGTAGACTTGGTTGGCAAAGTGCTACTTGGAAAACACAATGCACATGATTATATCACCAAACACCAGTTTTAAGTTATGTGTGCAATCATCAACAAGAAGCCAATCAACTGGGCACAACTTATATTTGATTTGATAAAGAAGAAGAACACTAAGAAGGAAGTCTGTTTTGGAAGAATTCTAGGCATCTTCCTACAGGAAAAGGCTGTTGAATCCCTGGTCTCCCAGACCATATTCAAAATGCCAGTAAAAGGCTGACATGTGCCTTATTTGGCAGATGGGAGAGGACCATCACTAAACCCTCTAACGCTTCCCCCTCTTCCACCAAAGCTTCTAAAGGCACCAGGGCTATTAAAGACACTCCCCACCCTGCTGAAGAGAACATTCCTTCCACATCTTCTCTTCCAGCCCCCCTTCCAACAACAACACAATACCCAGTCACTCCATCTTTACCAATCACCATCACTGACATTCCCTCTTCATCCCTTCAGGAAAATCAACCACCCACACCTCCTGAATCCCCTCATGACACATATATCTCTACACCACCACAATCTCCACTTCCCCCACATCTATCTTCCACACCATCTTACATCCTACCATCAGACACCATGATGCAAGATGCAACCCTTCCATCCCCATCAACATCTAACCTTCACATACCTGATGTTCCACCCTCTATTCCATCAATAGTTGCCACCTCTTCCACACCAACTGTAACACCATCTACCACTTTCTCATTTGACCCCTCTACCATCTCATCTATCATCACCATCATCACTCCCCTTATTAAATCACTTATAGAAGAGGCCATTACACCTCTTGCTACTACCATTACCTCTTTATCTGCCCAAATATCTGCTCTCACTGCCGCCCCCTCCTCAGTCAAGGGCCTGGCCTCAGTTCCCACTAAAACCAGGCAGGGGGAGATGCCTGATGATGAAGCAGCAGCTATAGCTTCAGAGTCTTCAGCTCCAGCACCAGCAGATACTCCAGTCTTCATAGCAGAATATACAGATTATATAAGTAAAGAGTTAATTGATTTCATTGATACTGACATGGATTATGATGAGTCAGATTCTGAAGGATTCAAAACTGTTGGTGACTTTATCCTAAATCCCATAGTTAACTTATAAGAATTGCTGCAAACTTTTGATACTGTATATATGCATCTTCTTCCAGAAGAACTTACTAAGCCACATTTGCCTATTATTCCTTATACCTCTCCTGTCAGTCCAGTAGTTGCTAAACAACTTTGTGATAGCTTTGTAATTCCAATATCTGCACCAACCTTGGCAGTCATTCCATCCCCTCCAGTAGCTATCCATGCACCAACTTTTGTAATGGATGACTCCCCTATGCCAGATCTAGATGAGTTGATCTTGGGTGACATTGCAGAAGAAATAAAAGCAGCTGAAAGCTCAGTTCAGGTTCCAGCTGAAAAACTTATTGTATCTGAGGACATCTTGAGAGATATAGATGTTTTATATGATAATCCTCAGTATTCAGATGATGATGATGATGATGAAGATTTAGATGAAGAAGCTGCTAAGAAGAAGAAGAAACTGTTGTCAAAGAAAAGGAAAGCCCCTCCTACTGCTGCTGCTAAGCCAAACCTAAAGAATGACACTCCGTTCTATATTCTCCAAAATATTACTCCTTACAAAGGAATGCCAGCATGGATGTGGTTGTCTAAAAATCAGCAAAAATAGAAGAAAAGAAGTAGAAAATATTCTCCTCCACCCGTTCATCAGTACAGAAGAGATCCACCTCCTCCTCCTCCAGCTGCTGGTGCCACTGGCTCTAGCTCTCAGAGGTCTTCCCCTATTAAAACCTATCAGAGACACCAAGGTATACCTTCTGGAAATTGTCAGCAAAGGCACTACACTTCTGAAAGATAATAGCAACATCAACAACATCAACAACATCAGCAGCAACTGCAAAGTATCTCTGCAGACCAGAAAGCTAATAGTCCTGAAAGACAATATTCACCTCCTATTCCTTTTGAGGATCCTGAAACAGCAAACAATGCTAGAATGGCTAGATTCCAGGAAATTATTGGTCTTTCTTTGATTAATAAAGCAAAAGCTGAACGCAAAGATATATCAGGATATTCAACTATGTACAAATACAGAAAGGAAGAACTCAAAAGATTTGATAAAGCAAATAAATTATTCAATGTTGATGATTACATGAAGCTACATCCTGAAGCAGTTGTTCCCAGAACTACATCTCTGAAGATTATTAGAGCAGCTGACATGACTATGACACAGACACAGTCTTTGGATCCAAAAAGAGAAATTATCTTTACAAAGCCAGGTGAAAAGACTAAAGAAGACAAGTCCACAGATAAGGAAAAGAAGAAATAATCTTTACATTGCTTCATTTTTTTTGCATTAGCCTTAAAACTGATTTGTCTGTTTAAAATAAAGCTCATGTACATATATATATCTGATGCATGTGTTAGTAAATCTCTGCCAGATATACCTTTTTCCCTACTTTGTTTATTCTTATATTTTTGTTTTGAGTCTGTTAGTGACCTCACCCAAATATGGGGAGATTCTTGGATCCCTAGTTGATTTGGGCTAGGTTCACTAACTTAGGATGATGTGACCCAACATGTATAGCCCGGGTCATAGTTGTGTCCTAGAGTCTAGGCCAAGTCCTTAGAGTCAACATCAGATGGACCAGCTATCAACAAGACTATCAGAGACTCAAGACTTAGTAAATTTCAATACCAAGTAAAATGAGTTCGACGTTTGTCGAACTCAGGTCGACGAAAGGCGTTCTCAGCTCGACGATCTTGAGATATTTCTCTGAGCTGAGCTCGACGATCTTCATTCTCTAGTCGACGAAAACTGGGATACTTCAACAAACTAAAGTCAGGATAACTCTAGATTATTCTAAGTCCAACTTCCGACTTTGGTCGATGAACAAGATTCTGAGCTCGACGAAATTAGACCTCAAGTTCACAACTTCTCAGGTCGACGAAGTCAACTTCTCAGGTTGACGAACTCAGTACTCTACTCGACGAATTCTGGAATCAGAAGATTTGTGTCGACACTTAGGGCATGTGTCGATACCAACTTATGTCGACACCAGAAAACTTGTGTCAACACCAAGATTAATCAGTCGACACCCACTGACGTGGACACCAGAAAACCTGTGTCGACGCCAAAAGATTCATGTCGACACACAGAATATCAGTCAACACAAAATATTCGACTAAGTCCAGAATGGTTGATGAACTCCAGTCGACGAAGTTACAAACTCAGCTCGATGAACTTCAGACAGAAAAGGCAAAGGCTCTGAAGCATGCAGCTCTGTTATCAGCTCAACGATCTTGGAACTCAGCTTAACGAACAAGAAGCCGTCTGGTCGACGAATACAATATCTCAGCTCGACGAACTGGTAATTCAGTTCGACGAATTCTGCCAACTGTTCGACGATTCCAGACTTAGCCATTTCCGGCATTTCGTCCTCACTCAAATGAGATAATTCCTGACAAATTAATGCTCTAACATTCTTTGAATGTATCCGTTAGAGGGAGCATTAATTACAGTCTCTCTCAAGAATATTAATTGCTGATTTTCCACAAGATAGTTGGGAAATACATCAATGCCGATTATTCTCAGGCCGTCAGATTAATTACAGAGGATTCAAAGTTTTGAAAAGACAGAGAAGTACACAAGATCGATACTCAGTCTAACAGAAAAATAGAGACACACACAGACTGACTTCAAGAATTCATATAGCAGCAAAAAAGCTTCACACAGTCAAGAAAAATTATTGAAGCATACAAGACATACAAGTGACAAACAGTGATCTTGATTCAGAAGAAGAAGAGCAATCATACAATATCAAGAGTCTTCTTCTTCCACATTCTCTCCAGGACTTCCAAGGACAATAGATATCAAATCAGTCAAGAAGTCCCTGCATCACTGCTAGTCAAGAACTCTGATTGAAGACCTATCACACTGCAGCAAAGCTCCAGATCTTCCCTGAATCATTCTACATCTCAGGGGGAGCTGTTTGCTAACATCATTCCACATAAGTCTTCTCTCTGATTGTTGACAGAGAAGACATAATCACTCTCTCACCCCCTCCTGTATAAAGGGTTGTCATCTCCCTTCAAAAGTGATTCCTGGTTGCAAGTCCCCTAACCAAAAGACTTGAGTTGGTTTTTGTGGACCTGATCAAAACTCATTGGTGTCAGGCACCTAATCAAAAACCTGAGTGGATTCCTACCAGGGTGGTAGAAGAGTGGACTACCCAGATTTGGGGAACCACTATAAATTTCTTGTGTCGTCTGGTTGCCTATCTTTTCTTTTATTTCTTGTTGTGTGGCTGTAATTAGGATTATTATTTACTGTTTTCCAGTTTCTTAATTACTGCACATTTTCAGTTTACAGTAAAATCTGTAACAGCACCTTTATTGGGATCTAACAAATTTTAAATATACTCTATTCACCCCCCGCCTCTAGAGTATTGTAGACCTAACCCTTACTTTCACGACATCTTAATCTACTCAAAGACCAAGACGGACCATACTCGGCACCTACAGATGGTGTAATTAAAACTTCGGGAGCACTCTCTCTTCGCCAAATTCTGTAAGTGTGAGTTTTGGCTAGATGAATTTGAATTCTTGGGCCACACGATAAATAAGGAAGGAGTAACAGTAGACCAAGCCAAGATCCAGGCAGTACTATATTGGCCGCCACTCAGGACGGTTGCGGACATCTGGAGTTTTCTCGGTCTTGTCGGATACTACAGGAAGTTAGTCGAAGGTTTTTCAAAGATTTCCCTACCCCTAACTGCTCTCACTAGGAAAGACGTCGCAATCCGATGGACGCCGGAGTGCGAGGCTGCGTTCGTCGAACTGAAGAAGCGGCTGACTTCTGATCCAATCCTTGCGATCCCCACAGGGACCGAGGGATTCCAAATCTACACTGATGCCTCCCTGAAGGGATTGGGAGTTGTTCTAATGCATCATGGCAAGGTAGTGGCCTACACATCTCGACAATTAAAGCCGTATGAATTAAATTACACAGCGCATGATTTAGAGTTGGGCGTCGTCGTCTTCGCCCTTAAACTCTGGAGGCATTATCTGTACGGAGTAAGATGTGAGATCTTCTCCGACCACAAGAGCCTCAAATATATCTTTAAGAAGAAAGCGCTGAATCTCTAGCAGTGCCGATGGCTAGAATTCCTATCCGATTATGACTTTGCTCTCCAATATCAGCCCGGGAAATCTAACAGACTCGCTGACGCCTTGAGCCACCAGCCTACGATAGTCAGGAGTTGGATGGAGTAGATCCCTAAGGAGCTATTCCAGTCCTTGATAGATGTAACGTCCAAAAGTCAGAAATGATCTGGTAGCTTCTTAAGGACAATCTAGGGCCTGATTTGGGTCACACGGTCTTGGACACGAGCGTGTCCATGGCCATGTCATGCTACCAGTTCGGAGAATTTGTGTGTGGTCGACGAAATGCGTTCGACGATGTTTGGTGGTCGGGCACATAGACGGAGACACGGGCGTGTCCAAGGCCGTGTCCTGCTCTGTGTCGACAGAGTGGTGTCGAGAGAGACACACGACCTAGGTCACGGGCGTGTCCAGGTCGGACACGGGCGTGTCCAGGTCGGACACGGGCGTGTCCAGGTCGGACACGGGCATGTCCAGGTCGGACACAGGCATGTCCAGGTCGGACACGGGCCTGTCCACGTCGGACACGGGCCTGTCCAGGGCTGTGTCCTTCTCTGTGTTAGCTAGTCTGTGTCGGGCATGGTACACATCCTGGAACATGGGCGTGTACTGGCCGACATGGATGTGTCTAAGACCATGTCCTTATCGGGACGTGACGGTTTACTGTGTCATTTGAGGGACACGCCCCGTAACACGGGCATGTCATAATCTGACACAAGCGTGTCAATTAGTACACGGGCGTGTCTGAGCCCGTATCCTGTTTTGTGTTCGACGATCGTATTCAGATCGTGAGACACGGCCTGTGACACGGGCGTGTCACAAGCCGTGTTTGGCTCAGGAGTTTGGTTTTAAGTGCGAATTGTGGCCGTCCGTTTCCTTCTTTTAGGATCCAAGGGCCCAGGGCTGTTCTTGCTGATTTAAATCCGGAAATAGGGTTTGAAACCCTCATTCCACTTGGAGCTTTCTCTTTCTAAATCTTTAGAGAGAGGGGAGAGTAAGGAAGAAGGAGAAGGAGAGATTCGGACGCCGGAGGAGCTTCGGAGCCCCAAATCGCAAGCTGAGTCCAGATCTAGGGAGGCGAGGCCGTTGTAGTGCTTTTCATCCGTCTAGATCTTTGTGGTGCCAAAGAGAAACACAAGGGTAATGATTCTCTTCTTGGACATGTGAAGTCTTCTTTCCTTTTTACATAGGAAGCCCACTCTCACGAGTATGCGGTGACTGTGAGGTATTTCTTCGGGTAGACATGAATAGTCTCCATTGTTTTGCATGTAGAGTCCGAAATCGAAGTACGGACATAAGCATGGTGAGTAAAGCCTACCAGGACAAGTTGGTCTGGATCGGTTATGTTTCATTATGCATGAATAGCCGGAGAAGACTCTGTGCTGATGGTTTTTTCGGGTTTTCTACGTGGTAGATTGCAACAGGGAATCTTGGGGACTAACTCCAAGGTGCACCCAGAAAACTGGGCAGAAGCTGTGTGCCTGGGAGCCAACTTGGACATAACTGGGTTATGTAAAATTTGTGTGATAGATTTGGGACTTGGGGAAGCTGGACCCGCACATATGGCTTAAATTGACATTGCAATGTGAGCAACAGGTTAGGCAGAACCGTACCCGCTCTATGTCGTTCGATTAAAGCGACCTAAAGTACGTGGTACTTGCCATTGGCGTAGATGGAGGGTCTTTGGCTTAGGCCGGAAAGACTAAAATGCTCACGAGATTTGTCGTCCAAGGGGCGGTGGTGAGACCTCGAATTTGACCGAGTTCACCGAGAATGTGCCCTGAGAGCACGGGGTGTGTGGCCGTGCATGCCTACGCCTATGGTGAAGTGTAATTTTCACTATATTGTTTGGCTATGCTAATAAAGTTTAGGGAAGGAGCATCGCCGCCCCGATTAAAGGGGCGAGGTCATTATAATTTGGCCAGCTTTAGCTGACCGTTGCTTTTGTTTGCCACCGCTGCGTTGGATTGTTGATTGCAGTTGCAGCGGAACCTAGTGGCAAATAGCGAGCAAAAGCCCTTGTTGCTGAGTCGGCCCTCGAAGGCCTAAGTGAATGTTTACCTATTATAATCATGTGTGACCGGCCTGTTTGCTGATGTTTGGACGACACTATTTATTTAAGTAAACTCTTCTAAGGCCATAAGGCCAATTACTTTGTGTATTTTGTATGCTCATTCCTAATTTGGGTATTTAGTGTACATTCATGCTGTTGGCTTGGGTTGTTTTCTTTCCAACTTTTAAAATGCTTCCGCTAGAATGTACTATGTGTAGGACGTGTGTTATTGGAAGGATGGTTTCATTTAGTAACCCTTCTGTTTGTCCGTAGTATATGGCATCGGGCCCCGGCCGGACCTACTGCTATATGCCATGTGACGGACATGGGTGTTACAATTTGGTATCAGACTGCCGGTTTCGGTCATGCTTAAATGAATTCGTGGCGAATTCTTTTAAGGGGTGGTGAGCACATGTGTGTGCATCATCGTTATAACATAAAAAACCCATGAATGTCCACTTAGGAATGAAAATACACACATTTTAGGAACATGCGTGTTCCAATAATTGCTTTTTGCAATATTGTTCAGTCACTTAATGGTGTTTTGTACGACTATAGGTGATTAGGAGTGGTGCAGGGCCGTCAGAACATCCGGTTTCTGAGGCAAGTAGCGCACCGAATGATGTGCCTGCAACACCTCCCTCGGCAGAAACCATAAGATTGGTGGTTGAAGCGGTGTTTGCTATGATAAATGCCTAGCCTGCAAGACAAATGCAGTAGCCTGCCCCTGCAGTGGAGCAGGTACCGCTTTAAGCAGCGGAACTGAGAAGGGTGGAGCAAGCGGTGGTGGAGCCATTGATACCTATAAGAGCGACTGAAAAGCAGCTCAAGCATGTTATGGGCTTCAATCCTCCGGTGTTCTCGGGGACTGGATGTAACACCCCAAATCCTAAATTTGGGTTCAGGCTGGGCGACATGGCCTGGGACACAAGCGTGTCACAGGCTGTGTCTTGCTCAGTAGAGCAGCCTGTCAAGTGCTTGACGAAATGCACTCAACAAAGTTCTCGAGAGGGAACATGCCCTGCGACACGGGCATGTCAGCCATGTGAAATATGCATGTCCTGTCCAACTATTCGAGTGGTTGTCTCGAGTAGGTCTCGAGTGGTTCTCGAGAGCTAGACACGAGCATGTCAGCCATATGACACGGGTATGTCCTGTCCAACTACTCGAGTGGTTGTCTCGAGTAGGTCTCGAGTGGGTCTCAAGAGCTAGACACGGGCATGTCAGCCATATGACACGGGCGTGTCCTGTCCAACTACTTGAGTGGTTATCTTGAGTAGGTCTCGAGTGGGTCTCGAGAGCTAGACACGGGCATGTCAGCCACATGACACGGGCTTGTCCTGCCCAACTACTCGAGTGGTTGTCTTGAGTAGGTCTCGAGTCGGTCTCGAGAGTTAGACACGGGCGTATAAGCTATGTGACACAGGCATGTCAGCCATGTGACACGGGCGTGTCACATGGCCGTGTCCTATTCTAGATAAGGCAGTTTGTGCTCCGCTTAAGGGACACGGCCTGTGACACGGGCGTGTCACAGGGCATGTCAGACCCGAAATAGCCGTTTTCAGGAAATTTATAGCCGTTTGCTTCCTTTCTCTGGGATCTGATGGCCCAAGTTTCTCCTTGCTGCTTTAAGGACGAAAGTGAGAAGAGAAGTCTCATTTTACCTTTGGCCATTATCTTTATAAAAGAGCTAGAGAGAAGGGAAAGCAAGGAGGAGGAGGAGGAGGAGAAGGGAGTCAGCTACATGTAGAGCTTTAGAGTTCTAAACTAAGGTCCGAGGCCAGATTTGTCGAGGCAATGCTACTGCAGTGTTTTCCTAGCGGCTAGAATTCCATGGCTCCGAAGAGGTCGTCAAGGGTAACGATCTTCCTTCTTGGACATGTGAAGTCCTTTTTGGCATGTGCATGGATTTCCCCCACCAGAGGGTGGATTTCAAAGGGATTTCCTTGGGCTGATTCTTCGAATCCCCACTAGTTTTGCATATAGATCCGGAAATATGTAGTACGAAATAGGAATGGTGTGTGAAGCCCATCTGGACAGGTTGGTCTGGATTGGTGATGTTTCATTTGCACACCGGAGAAGACTCTGCGATTAAACGTGTAGTTTGTGGGATAGAAGGGTTGGACCTGTGAAGGGCAGTAGCAGGAAGTATTGGAGTGGTAGTCCAGCAAAAATACCCTTGTGATGCTTGTGCTGTGTGCGATGGCAAGACCAGTTTTCTGGCACTGCAGGATGCTGCAGGGTTTGGGCGGAGTTGGGTGCAGAAAGTGAGTTCTGCGGAACACGCTAAGCGATCATAAAGGATGCTAGCATGAACTCCCCTTGTTGATTGTGAAGCCAGTCCTTGGTGGACATTGTGGCTATTGAGAAACCAGACTTTGATAAACAACATGGCTATTATGAAGTCAGTCCTTGGTGGACAGTATGGCTATTTGTGAGCTTGATGAGCTCTTGAAAAGGCCTCGTGCTGAACAAGAAAGGTGAAACCGACCTGCTCCTTATATTTAGCCACTAGTACGTTGGTATTCGGTGATAGCAAGACGACTTGAGCAACGGGGTGTGGTTGATCCGTACCTACGTTATGTCCGTCTGACTCGAAGACCTGAAAGTGCGGTCAGTTGGAGCGCATAATGAGAGTCTTAGGCCTGCGCGCCAGAAAGACTAAATGCTCAATTTTACCGTTGGGTTTCGGACCTAGAACAGTGGTGGGACCCTGGTTCGCTGGTATACCAAGAATGTGCCCTTAGTGCACGAATCGTTGGGCCGCGTGGCTAACGGTTGTGATGGATTGTTTGTGCGTGAGAGCATAATGTGTGATATATATATATATCTGTATATGCATTTTTATGCCTGCAGGGAAGGAATACCACTGCCCTAGGAAAGGGGTAGGGTCGTTATAAATTGGTCAGCTGAATGCTGACCGTTGCTTTTTTTTCCACCGTCTGGTGGGCTATCCTTGTGCAGGTGCTGGAGAGCCGAGCGGGACTCATAAGAGATGAAGTCCCTGCTGCTGCTGCTATCCCTTGAAGGCTAAGCGAAGAATACTGTGTTTTGTGTATGTGTGGCCGGCCTGTGCACCGATGTTTGAAATCCACACTATTGTAAAGAGTAACTGTAAGGCCATAAGGCCAACCGATGTTGTATTTGTGGAAATTCCTTCGAGAGTTGATATATAAATGTGGTTGTTTATATATATATATATATATATATATATATATATATATAGTTGACATTCATGGTTGGAGTTCAATATTCTTGTTATAATCTTCCGCTAGCATGCTCTGAGTTAGGTGCGCTTATGGTTTGGTATTAACTGTACCTTCCCCGCCTGTTTTGTGGCATATGTTGTGGGGCCCCGGCCGGACCTTCTATTATATGTTATATGAACGGATGGAGTCATTACATTTTGGTATCAGCCTGTCTCGATCTTTCCCTTTCGAATTTGTGGTCGAATTCTTTTGTGGGGTGGTGAGCACGTGTACGTGCGAATCGCGTTAAAATTAATGAACTCTTGAATGTCCACTTAGGAATGCAAATACATTTGTGTGAGGAACCTGCGCGTTTGTAAATTGTTTTTATTGCTTGTGCCAGGTCGCTAATGTGTGTCTTGTTCACCTATAGGTTACTCGTAGTTGTGCTGGGCAGTCTGAGCCCCAGCATTCTGATGAGAGTATGACACCAGCTGAGGTGCCTATACCTCCCCCTTCTGCGGAAACAGTCCACTTAGTTGCTGAGGCACTGTTTGCGATGTTTCAAGCACAGCTTGTTAGGCAAGCGCAGCCGGCAGTGGTCTTTTAACAGGTTGCCGCGAGGTCAGAACCTATTGTGGTTGTGGATCCTCGAGCAGCTGAATGACATTTGAAGTATTTCATGAGCTTCAATCCCCTTACTTTTACGGGTGTGGGATCCCCGACGCAGGCGGAGGATTGGTTGTCGCGCGTAAAGCGTATATTGACGGCGATCAGGACGGAGGAAGATCAGAAGGTCACCTTGGCCACCTTCTTATTGGAAGGAGAGGTTCGACTCTGTTGGGACGAGATTGAGTTACACCACTTAGCGGGCAGACAGTTAACACAAGTTTTGATTGTGGAATTCTCGCGACTATTCCTGGCGAAGCACCTACCAGTGGCACAATGCATTGTCATGGAAAATGAGTTCCAACGGCTAACGCAAGGAGAAAATAGTGTTGAGACTTACCTGCATGAGTTCACAAGGTTGGGATGTTATGTAGGCTGCATCTTCGCCGATGAGCAGCTAAAAACTAGTAGGTTCTACGAAGGATTGCGGGATGAGTTGCGATTCCTGCTCTCGAGATTCGTAAACCAAGGGTTTCATGCATTGGTCGATACTGCGTGTGCGCTAGAGAAGGATATGGAGCGGTTGTAAGGGAAAACGGCCTTGGTCGTGACAAAGTCAGAGTTTAAAATGCCCCGACCTAGAAAATCATACAAGAAATGGGGCAAGAGGTATAAGCCTTCTGGGCAAGCTCCTTCAACAGTTCTATCGGGGGCCACTTCAAGGCCGGAGACTCGCACTTGCTTTACTAGTGGAAGAGTGGGGCATATAGCCCGTGACTGTCGGGTTGCTCCACCATAGGTTGAAAAGAAGACGGGAGCGTCTTATGCTGAGAAGGGCAAGGCAGTGGTGGAGTCCTCTGCATCCCAGGCGCAGCCCCGAGTCTATAACCTTGGCCAACATGAAGCCATAAAGCTAAGTGACGTCGTCACAGGTACGAGTTATGTTATTGATTTCTTTTCTTAATGCATGTTTTGTATGTGGCTTGTGTGTGATGTGGTTACCACAGGCTTTGTTACGATTAAGAAAATGCTGGCAAGATCACTATTTGATACGGGTGCTTCGCATTCATTTCTGTCTAAGGACTTTGTAGCTCGAATTGGATTACTTAGTCATGTGAAGACAGAGAGCGTAAAGGTGTTATTACCGAATGGTTGTTTGATGCTTGCGGATAGGGCTTGCGATGTGGCGGTTCAAATTGAAAGTCAGGGTTTTTGTTTGAGTGCATCTGTGCTACTGATATCGGAATTTGATGTGATTTTTGGTATGGACTGGCTCGCGGAGCAGCATGCCTTTATTGATTGCACGTCAAAAGAGTTCACACTGGGCCAAAATACCGATCTTGAGACTAAGTTCACTGGTATGCGAGGAGTGAGCGGGACCTTGATGTCTGCACTCCAAGTCGTCAATGCTGTTCGGAAGGGCGCAGAGTTATTCTTCAAGCTGTTGAGCCTAAGGCCATTGTGAGTGATGTTCTGATTGTGTCGGAGTTTGTGGATGTGTTTGCTAAAGATCTTCCTGGGCTACCATCCCAGCGGGAGATCGACTTCACGATCGAATTGGTGCAAGGTGCGAAACCTATGGCCCGCTTGCCATATCGTGTCACGCCAAAGGAAATGGCTGAATTGAAAGTCTAATTGCAAGAGTTGCTGGAGCAGGGATATATATGCCCATGTTGTCCTGCAAAATGAAAAATTGATCAATTGTAAAAGAACAAAAAGTGCAGGATGAAGCCCGAAGAAAACCTAGTTATAAAGTTTTCAGAATGTGAAGCGTCGGGCTCTGTCCGGCGAAAATAAAAATTCTTCGATCTCAAGTCGACGAATGCGGAAAATTCGTCGATCTCAGTTTGAAGAGGAGGGAAAATAGTTCGTCGATCTTAGGTTGACGAAATATTTTTGGAAGCAAGTTCATCGATCTCAAGTCGACGAAAATGACTTCACACAGAGAGTTCGTCGATCTCAGGTCGATGAAAAATCTCAAGAAGATTTCTCAGCTCGTCGATCTCCGTTCGACGAACTTTGAAAAATTCTTCCACCACAGACAGAAATTAAATTAAAACCTCTTCATTCATCATACCTAGCTGATTCATAAAGAACAGATGGTTCCTCTCATCTAAGGGTTTGGTGAAGATGTCTGCTCTTTGCAAATTAGTATAGATATAAACAAGCTTATTTTTATTTTTGTCCACACAATCTCTAATGAAATGATGTCTTATTTATATATGCTTAGTTCTACTATGATGCACTGGATTTTGTGCAATGGAAATTGCACTTATATTATCACATAGTAAGGTTGAATTATTTAAGTTGAAACCATAATTTAGGAGTTGGTCCTGAATCCATAGTATCTGGGAATAACAACTACCAGATGTTATGTATTCTGATTCTGCAGTTGAAGTAGACACAGATGTCTGCTTTTTGCAAAACCAAGACGCTAGGCTATCACCAAGGAACTAGCATATCCCTGAGGTGCTTTTTCTATCCACTCTACATCCAGCAAAGTCAGCATCTTAGTATCCAGTCAACTCAAACTCTGACTCAGTTGGATACCAGAGTCCTAGACTAGGACAACCCTTTATATATCTTAAAATCCTTTTTAGAAAAATGAGGTGGGATACTTTAGGGTTCACTTGGAACCTAGCACAAAGGCATATAGCAAACATTATGTCTGGCCTACTTGTTGTGAGATATAACAGGGACCCAACAATGCCCCTATATAGTTTCTGATCAACAGGCTTGCCATGTTCATCATAGTCATTCACAATATTAGAAGACATTGGTGTTTCCTTTGCTGAGGCATCTGACATCCCAAACTTTTTGATTAGTTCCTTAGCATACTTGGATTGGGATATGAAGATGCCATCAGACAGTTGCTTTACTTAGAGGCCAAGAAAGTAAGAGAGCTCATCCATGCTACTCATTTCAAACTTGGAATGCATTAGGTCAGAGAACCTCTTGCATAGTTTAGAATCAGTAGAGCCAAAGATAATGTCATCTACATAAATTTGTACTAATAAGATTTGATCCTTATGATGTTTAGTGAATAATGTCCTATCTATTATGCCCATAGAGAATTTATGCTCTAGAAGAAAGCTAGCAAAGGTTTCAAACCAAGCTCTTGGAGCTTGCTTTAGACCATAGAGAGCCTTATGCAATTTAAAGACATAAGAAGGATGGGTTGGATAAATAAAACCTGGTGGTTACTCCACATAAACCTCTTCTTTAAGTTCACCATTAAAGAATGCACTCTTGACATCCATTTGATATACTTTAAACTTCTTGTAGGCAGCATAAGCAAGGAAGATTCTGATTGCTTCTAGCCTTGCAACAGGTTCAAATGTCTGGTCATATTCAATGTCTTTCTCTTGTCTATAGCCTTGAGCAACTAGCCTTGCCTTGTTCCTGATGATAATACCTTGGGCATCTAGTTTATTTCTGAATACCCATTTAGTTCCAATGACCGGGTAGTCTTTGGGTCTTGGAACTAAATCCCAAACTCTACATCTCTCAAACTGGTTGAGCTCCTCTTGCATTGCAATAATACAGTATAGATCTTGCTCAGTATCTTTTATGGATTAGGGCTCAGTTTGTGATATGAAGCGTACATGCATCAAGTCTTGGTTAAGTTGATGCCTGGTCTGCACACCTACTAACATGACTCCAATCACCTGAGATACAGGATGATCTCTAAGTGTGACAAACATAGTAGATGGAGTTGGTTAAACAACAACTTGGGGAATTAATTCCTCTTGTGGAATTAGGGGAGCTGTTGTTGGTTCAACATCCACTTCAGTGGATTCTTCTTCACTCTCTTCATTTATATGTGGAGAGTGATGTGCAATATTCTCATTTGTGAGGGTCAACTCATCCAACTTCTCACACAAGTGTGGTACTTGCAAAGTTTCACTGGTAGAAGGATTCTTCTCCTTGTAAGACATGTTAGTTTCATCAAATTATATATGTATAGGTTCTTCCATTTTCATAGTAGATTTATTATATACCTTATATGCCTTACTTACTTGAAAATATCCTAGAAAAATTCTCATTGCAGCCTTGGCTTCAAACTTTCTAAGATATTTCTTGCCATTGTTATGAATGTAGCATAAACAACCAAAAATTCTAAAGTAATCTACTTTATGTTGCTTCCCTTTAAGTAATTCATTGGGAGTCTTGCTCTTAAGCTTATGTATCAGGCTCCTATTCAGTACATAATTTGTTTTGCTTACAGCCTCTACCCAAAAAGATAGTGGCAAGTAAGCATCTACAAGTAATGTGCCTGCAGCTTCAATCAGGGTCATGTTTTTCCTTTCTGCTACCCCATTTTGTTGAGTTCTAGGAGCGGAGAAACATTGCCTGATACTTTCCATCTCACAGAATTCTTGCATGGGAAGAGACTCAAACTCAGTACCATGATCACTTCTGATCAATGCAACTGGAGTAGAATACTCAATCCTTATGCTCTTAAGAAATTCTGTAAGAACTTTAAAGTTATCAGACTTGTTTCTCAAGAAGATCACCCAAGTGAACCTTGAGAAGTCATCAACAATCACTAAGGTATAAGAATTCCCTCCCAGGCTCTGTACAGCAATGGGTCCAAAAAGATCCATATGGAGTAAATACAGAATCCTAGGTTAATCACTCTTATTAAGTGACTTAAAACTGTTTTTGGTTTACTTGCCTAATTGACAAGCCCTGCAAAGGATTTCCTTCTTGTAGGGGCAAGAGGGCAATCCTCTAACAAAGTTGTCTCTAGAGAGTTTAGCAATATTTTTCAAATTAACATGTCCTAATCTCTTATGTCAAAGTTCATTGTTGTTGCTAGTTTGATTAAACAGACATATTTCTGACTTAGCAGACTTAAAGTTCACTACATAAATGTTTCTTACTCTAGTTCCAGTTAAGACAACTTGGTTATCTACTGAAGTAATAATACAAGAGGATTTATTAAATGATACCTGAAACCTTTCATCACGTATTTGACTTATGGATATTAGGTTGTGCTTCAGTCCACTTACGTATGATACCTTCCTGAAAGTGACAGCTCCAATTTTAACCTTACCATAGCCTTCAGTTTGGCCATAGTTGGAGTCGCCAAATATTACTTTTGGACCTAGCTTGGACTTATAGTTGATTAGGTTGTCATTGCTGCCAGTCATGTACTTTGAACAGCCAATATCCAGGTACCATTGTTCCTCTGTGGTGGGATAGTCTCTCACCTGCATTTAAACAGATTAGATATTCTTGACCCAGGTTACCTTTGGTCCTTGTTTATTTTCATAATTAAAACCTGAAATATAAGATTATTCAGGTTTGTTCTTATATCCTAGGTGATAAACTTTTCTTGGTAGAATTATCCACTGATTAAATTGGTTAATGAAAGATCTTCGTTGATTATAAGTTTTAGGAAAATTTGAGTTTCTATTAAATTGAACTAGGATCGACGAATCTTGATAAGTTTGTCGACCTGTGTTCGATGAAAAGAGATGAGTTCGTCGAACTCTGCTCAGAGAATGAAGGTATTCATTTTCTGTGCCCCAATATCGTCGATCACAGTTCGAAGAACTGTATTGGTTTCGTTGATCGTAGTTTGACGAATAATTATAAGAGAATTCTGCGTTCAGAGGTCATCGATCTGAGTTCGACAAACTGTCCACATTTCGTTGATCTGAGTTCAACGAAATTTGCTGAACATTGCTATAGTTAGAATTTTTCTTGTTCTTTTTCTTTTTCTTATTTTTCTGTTTTAATTCTATTTGCTTAGTACTATGATCATCTACCTTTTCTTTCCCTTTTTTAGAAACAAATTTGATTGGAGTTGACAGTATGTTTTTCTAAATTAATGGGGGTTGGCTTGATGAAGCACCTAAGCTCAGCTTGCCATTAAGTCCGACATTTACTGTGCTTGTGAAGTTCATCAACTTGATGCTTCGCCCATTTAGGGATTCTTCAAGTTGCCTTGCCTCAGCTAATTCTGATTTTAGTGACATGATTTGTTCATTAGCTAAAATTAATTCATCTTTCAATTTGATGTTTTCAGATAGAAGATTGTCTTGTTCAGTTATCTTATCTTTGAGTATTTTAATTTCTTTCTCAGAATTAATCTAATCATTATATAATAGTTTGAATTCAGTTCTAAAGCTATCTGAATTAAATGAAGAGATTACCTGATCCTCTTCATATTTTGATACTTTTTCAGATTGCTCATCTTCAGAAAGGCTGCCTGATGCATTGAGAGCCATCAAGCAAACTTCTCTTGCTTTTGCTTCCTCTTCTTCTTCTTCACTTGAGATGGAATATGAGGATTCTTCTTCTGAAACACTGCAGGTTTCAGCAACAAAGCCCTTGTCCTTTCTTTTGTACTTGCTGGAGGATGGCTTGCTGTAATGCCTTCTAGATTCCTTTTCTCTTCTTTTCTCCTTATTCTTATTCTCTAGACACTCTGAAATAATATGTCCAGGTTTCCTGCATCCAAAACACACAATCTCTTTAGTAGGTATTTTGTCATACATTGGTTTGTCATCCTGTCTGGATGATTTTCTTCTGAAATCCTTTCTTGCTATCTTGTAAAATCTTCTTGCCAGAAGAACTATAAGCTCAACATTGTCAAGTGGAGCTTCTGATCCTTCAACTGCTTTGAAGGCAATGCTTGGCTCTTTTCTCCCTGGTGTGGAGGTTTTCTGCTCAGCAGCTTCTCTGGTCTTCATCAGCTGCTCATAAGATTTGAGATTTCCCAATAGAGACTCAGTAGTGATCTCATTTAGACTTCTGGTCTGCTTGATTGGCCAGATCCTGGAATCCCATGAGTTGGGGAAGGATATGAGAATCTTGTCATTGTTCTCAGTCAGGGTTATGTCCTTGTCCAAGGTTTTTTGCTCATTGACAATTAAGCTAAGTCTATTATACATATCACCCACTGACTCGGATTCTTCTTTCTTAAAATTCTCATATTGGGAGGTAAGATTTGATCTCCTATCTTTTCTCACATCTACAGATCCAGCAACCATCTGATTTATGGATTCCCGGATGGCTTTAGCTGAGGTGCACTCTGCCACTTTCTGGAAAATATCATCTAACATTATCTGAGCCAGAATGTTCATGGCCTTGGCATCAGCTATCTTGGCCTTCTTCTGTGCATCTGTCCACTCAGCTGGTGGAATAGCATGAGTGCTGCAAGTTACAGTAGATGTATCCACTGGAGCCGGTGGTCCTGTCAAGATAGAATTAAAAATATCTTCATCAATGGAGTTCATATATAATTTAATTCTTGTCTTCCAGATATCAAACTTGTTCAAGTTTCAAACTGAAGGTCTGGTGCTTGCATAGTCCTTGTTATGTGCCATGGTATAAGTAATATATTAGAGAAATTAGATCTTAGAAGGATCTGTTGGTTCAAGTGTTACCTTGTACAACCAAATAGACCTTGATTTGATAGCAATTGAAAGAAATGGTAAACCTCTGATACCAATTGAAGATAGGGGATAGATCTAATATACTCTAGAGGGGGGTGAATAGAGTAATTTAAATTCTTTTGGCTATTTTATAATTTATCAGAGAAATTAGTGATAGTAGTAATAGAAGTATAAAATGAAATAGAAACTAGGCTAAACTACACAATCATAGCACAACAAAACAAAGAAGAATGAACACAAAGAAAACATAAGAATTTATAGTGGTTACCCAAATCTGGGTACATCCACTCTTCTACCACCCTGGTAGGAATCCACTAATAGTTTTTTGAACAGGTGACTGCGACCATAGGTTTTTGTTCAGGTGCCCTGTCACCACAAGATCTATTTGCAGGGAGATCTGACAACCCTTTAGGCTTTTGATCAGGTGCCCAAAAACCAACAAAAACTTTTGAAGGGAGTTAATAAACCCTTTATACATGAGGTTAAGAAGGTGATGTTGTCTTCTCTTTCTCTAAACAATAGAGAAGACTTCAGTGGATTGCTGGTGTCAAAGCTCCCCCTGAGATGTTGAAATGTTCAGGAAGACTGGAGCTTTGTTCAGGTTGTAGGTCTTCAGCCTTGACTTGTTGAAATCCAGGAACTTGTAGACTGATCTAGAAGTGTTGTCTTTGAGGATTCCTGGAAGGGGAAAATAGCTTGTTTTCCTACACAGAGGAGAAGAGTTCTTCTGTATATTATTCTGTGTAGGTTTATCTCTTCTGCTTATTCTGCTTAGTCTTCTTATTCTCTTGAGCCGTCAAGAAAATCTCTCTTTAATATCCTGCTGTCTAATTTTGCTTTTGAATTTGAATTATAAGCATTGATTGCTGATTAGATTCTGGAAATTGAAATGGCTGGAATATAGTCTTTAATGAGTTTCCCTAACTATCCTAGTAAAATAAGCAAGTAATTAACCCTGATGAATTCAAAATTAATGCTACCTTGTACGGCTATATTCTTGAGAATATGAGCATTAATTACTCAGAGAATTACTGCCAAAGAATAGAATGAATTAGGGACAGAAATATGGAAAACTTATCATTCTGACTCTGAATAGAGTTCGTCGACCTCTGGGCAGATTTCGCTAACCGGAGTTCCAAGTTCGTCGAACTAAGAGATCCTATTCGTCAACCTGAGCTTAGCGAACCTCAATCTGGAAATATCTTGTTAATTCTGAGCTCTAAGTTCGTCGATCAGAGAATCTGTCTTGAGGAAGAAATCGTCTACCTGAACTCAAATATCATCGAGCTCAACTCAGAGAAAGAACTCTGAGTTCGTCGATCTGCGATCGACGATTGTCGAGCTGAGTTCGAAGAACTTCGAACTAATAATCTGAACTCTAAATTCTTCTAAGTCTCGAGTCTCCTGAAGTCCACTAGAGGCTGGTCCATGAAGATTTATTCTAATGACTAGCCTAAACTCTAGGACTGACAAACTTGACCCTGGCTATACAAAGTGGGTCAAACATCATAATAGTGAACCTTAGCCCAAATCCAAACTAGGGATCCAACATTATATTTCTTGAAGTTTTCTCAATTCTTTTCTAAAGCAAGTTGATTTTAGTTTCCAAATCATTATTTTTTACAGTTTAAATTTTATCTAGCTTTATTATAAGTGATTGACTATTTTTAAGAGTGGAGACTATAGATTTAATATGAGCTTCATACTTCTAAATTTTTCAAAAGTCTCATTCATCTCCTTGATTTCAGTATACTTATTACAAATAGCACAATAAATTTTTAATGGTGAAATAACCAGACTTAGTTTTTCATTATTTTATTTTGACATACCAAGCTCCTTCTCAAGACCCTTATATTTTTTATTTTAATTGTTATACGGTTTAACATTTTCACCTAAAAGGCTTGATGGAGTGTAAAATCCCTCCTCCCGAGAATTGGCCACGACCGAGAAGAGATTTTCTGCCCAGGACCGTTGCCTTACAATGACACTAACTACGAGTTAGTTGCCACCATAAGACAACGACCCTGCCGGCAAGCACAATCATTCACACAGCCAACGAAAGAAGAAATAAAACGAGTCCATGCATCATATCATAGATATTTAAATACCTAAATAAAGTTCCACATTAGATAATAAAAGAGCACGCAAAATAGGGCATATGCCCAGTACATGAATATCACAAATATTACTCTCTCTCAACAAACAACGCGTAAGCTAAACCTCATAATCATCAATCTGACACCGGGTAGTAGTGGAAGTGCGAGGCTTCGGCTCCTCTGATCCTGGTGTCTTAACCTCTGGCTCCGCTTGGTCGAACTGCGGCGGCGTCTCCACGTGTCCTTAAAATGATTCGGTCAAACGACCATCAATCAAACTAGACTCAACTGCTTCGTCCCCGCCTCACCCTCGCAACTCCTAGGCACTGTACGAGAGAAAGAAATTAGAGGACCAATAATATCAGAATGTACAAGAAGGTGATACCAGTATATATGCGTAATCCTCTAGCGATTCTATATCAGTATGATAAGAAAAGAAGAGCAACCACCAATGCTGTATATAAGTACAGTAAGAGAAGCCAAGTAAACCTAGTAAACTAAAGCAACTACACTACCATCACAAAATTGTACCCCAACTTATATGAATACCCACATAAACATATAAGTTAAGGTTTCTAAAAATTAACTCATCATATAAAAGAGCCCATACTAATTTATATGATGAGGATATGCAAGTGCGTATGTTATGCCATGTTATGCAATGCAATGATTATGTAACTCACACACATGACTCTGTGCATAGACCTTTCATGCATCCTCACTTTTGGGAGGTGGCCAACCTCTCAGGTACCAACTGTCGTGGCTCACAGTGGTAGTGGAGCAGGTGTCTCCACTCCTAGGTAGGCAGGCACACTACCAGGCCTAGACCTCTTATACGCATCAATGCTAAGAACACAACAGTGGCACCCCTGCGTACTCCTATAGGAGACTACCAGTTTTACATGGTCGGGGTGTGCTCTTAGGGGACATAGTCATCCAGACATCGATATAAACATCCAACCGGTCTTCCCAAAGGTCTACACTCCGCACTAGAGTCATCGTACTTCCATCGGTGTGCTGACTGAACTAGTATTGAGTGTCCCACCACATAATCACAAACTAGGTATAACAATACCCTCACGAGCCTCCAGCTCACAGGACCAACGCGTCCTGATATCGACCAACAACCCGAGCCACCAGCTCGTAGGACTAGCAAGCCCTATATCAATCCAACTCACACATTGGCGAGATAGATATAACATTCCTTGATCCTATCAGACTACTCTTGTCTAACTTCTGAATTACTTAGTGATTTATGGTTAACCTTGGACTTCCCGAGGTCCACCCTGTGAAGAGCTTACAACGGTACTAGGAATTATGATGGGTTGAAGCCCATCACTCCCTTTCTTAAGGCTCTTTGTAATGCCTATGAAGTGGGAGTTGCATGAATTATTGGATATGCTCTCTAGAAAACTACCCAGAAAATACCACAGTTTGCATAACTATTGGATATTGCCAGGCAACAGCGAGTATCACCGACTATAGCTCCTGACGAGCTCTGATTGATGTGAAAGACCAATTTTTTGGCACTGTAGGATACTGTAGGGTTTTCTGGATAGATGTTCCAGTTGTGGCTGAGTCTGGGTACAGAAAGAGAAATTTTATTATTAGCACTAGGGGATAGTGACTATTATTGGCGATAGCTCCTAGATAACATTTTACCTGTGTATCTTGTCTCGTGAAGACCGTGTGGGGCTATTATGTGAGTTGTGAGCCTGGGGCCTAGATTTAGTGGTCGTGAGAGCCATTGTGTATAACTGGAGTTATGTGTTGTTTACGGGAAAGGGGAGGCTGACCCGAGTCCTATCGGTCAACCTAAGAGTTCGGTTTTCTGCGATGACAAGGAGAGTTGAGCAACGAGAAATTACTGATCTATACCTGCTCTATGTGGATCGGTTCCAGCGACCTAAAGTACATGGCACATACCAGTGGCATAGGGGGTTAAGTCATGGTTGTAACGTGGTTATAGGCCATGCTAAAATGCTCAAGGTTGACCGTCAAGTCATGGACATCTGAATGGTGGTGGGACCTGAGAGGTCCAGTACACCAAGAATGTTCCCTGAGTGCACGAAATGTTTGGCCGTTGAGGCAAACGTTTGTGATATATGGAATGGTGCTTAAGTTGTACCTTCTTGTGATGTCTGGATATAAATGTTATGCATGCTGGGAAGGAATACCGCTACCCCGGGAATGGGGTAGGGTCGTTATAAATTGGTCAGCTGAAAGCTGATCGTTACCTTGTTTGCCTCCCTTGTAGTGGATTGTCCCTGTGCAGGTGCTAAAGAACCGAGCGGGCGGGAAATAGCTGGTTGTAGTCCTGAATTTATGTCGGCCCTCAAAGTCCAAGAGAAGTTTTATTTCTTTCATGTGTGGCCGGCCTATGTGCTGATGTCTGTAAACCACACTTCTAAACAATAATTGTAAGTCCTTAAGGCTATAACAGTTTGACTACTGTTGACTGTCGCCGAGCGACTGTGACTATCGCTGGCAATAGTAGTTTTTGTGTATTTTGTATGTATATTCCAGTGTTTTAATAGGAGCACATTGTTGTAATACTTGAGTTCAAAACGTTAACCCTTAAAGCTCCCGCTAGAATTCTCTAAGTTGGGATTCATTTAGTCTTTGATATTAACATGTAACTCCGCCGACTATCTGTGGAATATGTCGTAGGGCCCCGGCCGGACCCTTTGTTATACTTTATGTGATGGATGGTGGTGTTACAATTTTTGGTATCAGCTTGTCTTGGTCTTCCTCCGACGAATTCATGGTCAAATTCTTTTGATGGGTGGCGAGCACGTGTTTATGCTTACCGTTATAACAAAAAAATGAACTCAAGAATGTACACTTAGGAATGAAAATACACATGTTTGAGGAACTTACACGTTCTTGTTATTGCTTTTTGCAATATTTTTAGTTGCTTAATTGTGCGTTTCACGATTATAGGAGGCTTGAATGGGTGCGGGACAGTATGTGCCCCGGCGCTTGGTGGAGAGTTATTCATAAACTGAGGTGCCAACACCTCCACCTTCTGTAGAGATGGTTTAGATAATAGTCTAGGCAGTATTTGCAATGGTCAATTCCCAACCTGAACGGCAAGTGTAGCCCCTTTTTCCTCTAGTGGCATCATTGCCGATTGGTTTATTGGAGTAGATTGTAAACCGAAGAGCATCAACTCAGCCGTTGAAAATGTGTTTGATGCACGGACCGAACACAGTCAAAGAGTACTTACATGAATTTGTTGTGCTGAGACAACATGCAGAGTTTGTGTTTGAAACCCAGGAGAATAAGTCCAAAAACTTTTATGGTGGTTTGCGCCATGAACTCTGTTTTCTGTTGATAGGTCCAAAGTTAACGGGATTCCAAACATTAGTGCAGTCAGCTAGGTCATTGGAGATGGCCTTTGTAACACCCCGAAACTCAAAAGAGCGACGGGAGGCGTTTTGGGCCAAATATGGTATTTGGCAGAAGGTACACGCCCTGGGACACGGGCATGTCCCAGGGCATGTCAGGCTCGAGTCGACGATTTGGCCGCGAGGTTGATGAAAGTTGGAGTCGACGATCGTCGAGCAACGAACACGGCCTGAGATACGGGCGTGTCTCAGGGCGTGTCGAGCCCGTGTCGACGATCGGCCCGGGAGTCGATATTTTCGCTCGACGATGTGTCGAGGTAAGGCATACGGTCTAGGACACGGGCGTGTCCAAGGCCGTGTCGGGTGGTCGACGAACTTCGCTCGACGAAGTGTCGAGACCGTGAACATGGCCTAGAGCCCAGGCGTGTTCGTGTGTGACACGGGCGTGTCACATAGGATACGAGAGTGTCCAAGACCCGTGTGAGTCTCGGGTTATTTTCGGGGTTGTGTTGATGGAGGCACACGACGGACCACATGGTCGTGTCAGTTGGAACACGGGCATGTCAGGTCGAACACGGGTGTGTCTGATGCCCGTGTGTTGTTCCAGATGCGTCGATTTTGACAGCGAATGGGGGACATGGCCCTGGACACGGGCGTGTCACAGGCCGCGTTTGGCACAGATTCTGCATTTTAGATCTGGATCGTGGCCGTTCGTTTCTTTAATTCGGGATCCGACGGCTGGGGGCTGTTAGTGCTTGGTTATATACGAGATTGGACCCTTGAAACCCTCATTTCACTTGAGAGGTTCTCTTTCTAATGTATAGTGAGAGAGGAAAGCAAAGGAGGAAGAAGAATCTTAGATCCGGTCTTTGGAGGAGCTTTAGAGCTCCAAATCGCGAATCGACTTCGGATCTACGGAGACAAAGAGAGTGCGGTGCTTTTCATCCGCTTACATTTCCATGGTGCCAAGGAAGAACGCTAGGGTAACGATTCTCTTCTTGAGCATGTGAAGCTCTCCTTCTTTGCATAGGAAGCCCGCTCTCGCGATTTTGCGGCGAGTTGGAGGCGTTCCTTCGGGTAGATATGTAAAGTCCCCGTTGTTTAGAGTCCGTATTCGAGAACGGACATAGGCATGATGTGTGAAGCCTACCCGGACATGTTGGTCCGAATCGGTGATGTTGCATTGCATAAATGCCGGAGAAGACCCCGTGCGAATGTTTGTTTTCGAGTTTTTCTACGTGGTAGATTGCAACAGGGAGTCTTGGGGATTAACCCAAAGGTGCACCCGGAAAACTGGGCAGATGCATGATCTTGCCAACTTGGTGGCCTGAGAGCCAACTTGAACATAACCGGGTTATGTGAAGTGTGTGACGGAAACGGGACTCGGGAGAAGTTTAACCTGCGCATATGGTTTAAATTACCGCGGCGATGTGAGCACGGGTTAGATGGAACCGTACCCGTTCTATGTCGTTCGGATTAGAGTCGTTGGCATAGATGAGGGTCTTCGGCGGTCTATGGTTTTAATTACCGTGACCCATGCCGGGAAGACAAATTGCTCATTGTTTGGCCGTCCAAAGGGATGGTGGTGAGCCGACGGACTTGACCGTGATCACCGAGAATGTGCCCTGAGTGCACGGGGTGTGTGGTCGTGCGTGCCTACACCTGTTATGTTGTGACAATACTATATTGCTTGGTTATACTAATAAGGTGCAGGGAAGGAGCATTACCGCCCCGAGTTGGGGGCGGGATCGTTATAATTTGGTCAGCATTGCTGACCGTTGCTTTTGTTTGCCACCGTGCGGTGGTTTGTTGCTTGCAGGTGCTGCTGGACCAAGCGGTCAATAGCGGGCTAAAGCCCAAATTGCGAAGCCGGCCCTTGAAGGCCTAATTGAAGTGTTTACTTGCTTTTATTCATGTATGACCGGCCTGCGTGCCGTGGTTTGTAAAACATGTAATTTGAAGTAAACCATTTGTAAGGCCTTAAGGCCACTACTCGTGTATGCACTACATTCCTATTTGGTGTTTTAGTGGACATTCATGCTTGGTACTGGGTTCTTTTAATTGCAACTATTTTTTAAACTGCTTCCGCTAGAATGCTCTGTGTAGGACGTTGGATTGGTTTGATGGTTTCCATTGAGTAATCACCCGGTCCGTCTGTGGTATATGGCGTCGGGCCCCGGCCGGACCTACTACTATATGTTATGCGACAGATAGGGGGTGTTACAATTTGGTATCAGACTACTGGTTTCGGTCAGGCTTAAAATGAATTCGTGGACGAATTCTTTTTAAGGGGTAGTGAGCACATGTGTGTGCGTCATCGTTATAACAACAAAAGATGTAACAGCCCAAATTTCTGAAACAGGAAATTTTTGGGTGACACGGCCTGGGACACGGGCGTGTCCCAGGGAATGTCAGCTGACACGGCCTGCGACACGGGCGTGTCAGCTGACACGGCCTGCGACACGGGCGTGTCGCAGGGCGTGTCGAGGTGTGTCGACGATCAGGCTTTGTCTCGACGATTTTTCGCTCGACGATGTGTCGAGAGGAGGCACACGGCCCAGGACACGGGCATGTCCAAGGCCGTGTCGCATGCTCGACGACTGTTACTCGACGATCGTCGAGTGTCGAGACGTGGGTGTCGAGTATCGAGATGTTGAACACGGCCTGTGACACGGGCGTGTCACAGGGCGTGTCAAATCGGGTCGACGAACTCAGCCCGCCGAAGGATTTCGACAGGGCGTGTCTTTGTGCCGTGTCAGGGCACACGGCCTGGGACACGGGCGTGTCACAGGCCGTGTGAAGTCTCGGGATGATTTGGGATTTTTTTAGCCCAGGCACACGGCCACAGACACGGGCGTGTTTGAAGGCGTGTTGGTGACACGGCCCATGACACGGGCGTGTCCTATGGGCGTGTCACTTGTTTGGATAAGTCGGTTGACCACCGCTTGAGGCACACGGCCTAGCACAGGGCCGTGTCCGAGGCCGTGTCGGGTCAAAATCAGTGTTTTTGGCAGAATCGTGGCCGTCCATTCCTTCAGCTGGGATCCAAGGGCTGAAGCTTCTTCCTCTTTTTCTTAAAGGCCGAAATCAGAGAAAGGATTCTTATTTCCTTGGCCTTGCTCTTATTCAAGTTAAGAGTGAAAGAGAGAGAGAAAGGAAGAGGAAGAGGAAAGGGGGCTGCTGCTGGTGGTGCTGCGGTTTACCGACGAGAGTTCCGAAGCCGGCGTTGCGGAGGAAACGATCTTGCGAGTCTTGCAAGCTAGCTTTGAGTCCATGGCACCAAAGCGGTCGTCAAGGGTAACGACTTTGCTTCCTAGCCATGTGAAGGCTTCTTTTTGGCATAGCTTTGTGATTTCCCCCACCAAGAGGTGGCTGATTTTGAAAATCCTTGGGTGGATGCTTGAAATCCCCTTTGTTAGCATATAGATCCGGAAATGGAGTACGGAATAGGCATGCTATGTGAAGCCCATCTGGACAGGTTGGTCTGGATTGGTGATGTTGCATACGAACCGGAGAAGACTCCGTGATAACATGTACGTTAAGGAGTCTGCGGGTTATACCTGCGAAAAGGAGTAGCAGGAAGTACTGGGGTGGTAGCCCAGAAAAATAGCCATGTGATGTTTTTGGGTCCAACCTGTGAATGAGGCACAGGAAGTACTGGTGTGACCAGGAAATGCCCTTTTGTGATGCTTGATGTCATAGGGTGTCCACCTGTGAAGCGAGTAACAGGAAGTACTAGCAGGATAGCCAGGAAAGACCCCTGACATTTGTGCTTGTGCGGTGTCCACCTGTGAAGAGAGTCACAGGAAGTACTGGGAGGCCCAGGAAAGACCCGCTGTTGTGCTAAGGAAATGGGTATCGAGATATGCCCAGGCTTGAATGCCAGGAACAGGATTGGTGAGACCGACCCGCGCCTTTGATATAGCCATGAGTACGCTGTACTCGGAGAAGGCAAGGCGATTTGAGCAACGGGGGGTGGAGGATCCGACCTGCGCTATGTTCGTCCGACGTGAGACCAAAAGATGCGGTCTGTTGGAGCGCATAGCAAGAGTCTTCGGCCTGCGCGCCATGACACAATGGGGGGCTACGGGCCATCCCTGTGTAGGAAGACTAACTCCGGCTGCACGCCATGGAGTAAATGCTCAAGAGATTTACCGTTGGGTTATGACCCTGATACGGTGGTGGGCAAGAGATTTGCCGGAACACCAAGAATGTGCCCTGAGTGCACGGACCGTTGGGCCGGGTGGCGAACGGTTGTGATGGCTTGTGTGCGTGAAAGCACATTTTAATGATATATATTGCCATCCTTGTGATTTGCTATGCCTGCAGGGAAGAATACTGCTGCCCCGAGAGAAGCGGTAGGGTCGTTATAATTTGGTGAGCTGAACGCTAACCGTTGCTTTTGTTTTCCACCGTTGGGTGGATTGTCCCTGTACAGGTGCTGGAGAGCCGAGCGGGACTCATAGAGGTTGATGTTCCTACTGCTGTTGCTGCTGCTGCGAGCCCTCGAAGGCTCTATGTTGTTGTGTGTTTCCTTTTCGTGTGGCCGGCCTGCGCGCCAATTGTTTTAGGCCACTGTGTGAAAGCCATGTAAAGGCCATAAGGCCAATTCTTTTGACTTGTTGTAAGACATTCCTATATTGTATAAAATGTGGAGTTTTATGTTTGGACATTCATGAGGAGTTCAAGTTGTAGTCTAGGCTTCCGCTAGAATGATTTGTGATAGGTGCGATGCGCTACTCTGGTATCATCTTGTACCTTCACCGCCTGTTTTGTGATATATACTGTGGGGCCCCGGCCGGACCTTCTAGAATATACCATATGAACGGATGGGGTTGTTACAAAAGAACCCATGAATGTCCACTTAGGAATGAAAATACACGTGTTTGGGGAACCTGCGTGTTCCTATAATTACTATTAGCAATTTTATTTGGTCGCTTAATGGTGTTTTGTACCACTATAGGTGACCAGAAGCGGTGTTGGGCCGCCAGAATGTCCGGTTTCTGAGGATTATAGTGCACCCGGTGAGGTGTTTAAGACCCCTCCTTCGTATGAAACCGTAATAAGGATCGTTGAAGCGGTGTTCGGTGTGACTAGTGCACAGCATGGAAGAAATGTACAACCATGTGTCCCTGTTGTGGATTCAACGTCGGGTGGCGTGACGGAGCAGATGACTTTTGGTAGACCATCGAGGCTGCAGCTGAATATGCATTTAGTGCAGGGAGCGCACACAGTTGATGAATATTTGCAAGTATTTCTTATGATAAGCCGCTACCCATGCTTTGAGTTGGATAATGAGCAAGCTACAGTCGATAGATTTTATAATGGCCTGCGCGCCGAGTTACGAGTTCTACTGCTAGGACCAAAGTTATTGGGATTCCGAGCCTTGGTGGAATCAGCTAGATCTTTGGAGGCAGATTTGAGGAAGACTCACCCGATGCCATCGACCATGGTATCGAACTATGCAAGCCCCATAAGAGCTGCACCCGACAGAATGCTGGAGAAGGTGGATACTGTTGGGTTTTCTCTATGAGGATGGCACAACTCTTGTGCACGCAGCGGAAGAATAAAACATTAAGAAAAACCCAAAAGAAATGGGATCGGGCCATGATAATTGAATCAAGAAGTTAACAAACAACTAGGCAAAAATTACCTCGGTGGTGTTGAGTCACAACTCAACGGAGATGCTCCAAACTTCGTCCTCTTGTAAGTGGCGAGTTCTACGTGGAATAATATCCACGTCTCTGCAGAAATCCACACGAGTGGGAGAACGCCGATCCTTCCGTCGCACGGTGAATCAGAAAGGAGAAAGACCGCACCTTGCTTTCCCAAGGACTGCTAGGTCCGCGCCAGGGATTGTAACGCCAGTGACGATCGCCGGAGAGGAGGAGGTCGTCGGAGCGAACACGGCGGCGACGGAACAGTTCCGTCGGTGGCGGGATTCGGGATCGGCGGAACGAAGGGCGGAACGGTTTCCGTCGATTTCGATCGGCTGCAAAAGCTTTTTGCATAATACCCGAAAACCCTAAGTGTCCCTTTTATACCGAAGGCATAAATAGACTTAGGTCAATCGCTATCCGCAGACCACCCAGAAATAGAGTTCCAGAATCGGCGAGTATCAGTCGGTGAGAATCGGCGACAATCGGCGAGAATCACTCGGCAGGTTCGGCGAGAATCAGTCGGCAGGTATCACCTAGGATCGGCGAGAATCAGAGTACAATACTCGACGATTCTCGCCGAATGCAGGGTGTACCAAACTCGTCGACCGTCGACCTGCGGTCGACGATTCTCATCGATCGTCGAGAATCAGATAACCTATTCTCGATGATTCTCGTCGATCGGCGAGAATCAGAGAACCATTCTCGACGATTCTCGTCGATCTTCGGTTGACCATTCATACCAGTCCTTCAAGGCAACATTTGACCAACCCGACGATTCTTTAAGGCAACACTTTGCCCATAACCTCATTTAGGTTGGTGATTGGTAACCTTTACCAACACAGTCAATCATCCAACTTCTCCACATCTCTTATGTGCGACCCTGCAGGCTCATATCGCGTTGGCAGTGAGATTACATGTTTGATCACTTCCAGATCACCATGGTAACTCCAACAGACTCCCACTTGATCTTGAAAGTATCAAAACAAAAACCTCACAAACAATGAGCGGCATCTAGCAATTCATCATTGCTCCCCAATCAATAAGAGTTTATTACTCATAAGCCTTTATGACCAATGTATCAGCGTTGTCTTTGTCCCTTTGTCCCTTACATGTGGAAAGAACTAGAGGCATGTACCGTGTCACCCTCGTAATAGCTCAATCCAAGTTTCTTGATCCAGGACGGACTTCCGGAGAATGGTGAGTCCAATATCACATATTGACTCAACCAAGCATGGCCATGCATTTCTCAGTCCAGTTCCATCAAGGGGCCCATGGATGCAACTCCTGTCATACAGGTGGACAAATCTCATATCTGCTCACACACAAACACCCAAATGATTCGTAACATGCCCAACAACCACCCTTATCATCAACATTTCTCAAGGAAGACTTTAGATGGCATCAAAGCATGCTCTTCCTCACTTGATGAATGCTGTGACTTCAGGTTAAAGGACCACAACACCATTGTCAATTGAGACCTACTCGTGACACGATTGGATGACAATCCATAGAGCAATCTCAGGTTGGGTCTGTCCAGTACAACTTGTTCACTAACAAGTACCCACGTGATGACTTGATATCACAATATCATGACCTGTGAGAATCGGTCATCAGTCAACGCACGTGCTAGTCTCCAAGTACCATCATCACCCTTAGCTTCTATGATGATACTCGACCAGGGACCTTTTAAGAATGAAGCTTCAAATAAATTATAGGCTCTCACATTCAAGTCACGTACTTGATGTCCCACGGAAGCGAACATTCTAAGGGTATCTATTATGTTAACATTTAACTATCATATAGAAAAATTCATAATAAATGAACTTGCCATTAATTGTAAGAGAAAAACTAGGTACAATGTTCATCATATGAACAAATAGCCAACAAAATACATGTTTACATGCAATCCACAAGATTATCACTAGAGTTGATCATTTAGGTATCGTATACCCATCGATCTAGTATGACCATCATGCTTTCTCTGCGCGAGAGGCTTTGTCAGTGGATCCGCAATATTTTCCTCAGTCGGCACTCTGCAAATGTTTACATCTCCTCGTTCGACAATCTCACGAATAAGATGAAACCGCGGAAGTATGTGCTTGGAGCGCTGATGGGATCTAGGTTCCTTAGATTGTGCAATTGCACCATTGTTATCATAGTAGAGAACTACGGGACCAACAATGCTAGGAACTACATCAAGCTCGCCGATGAATTTCCTAATCCATACAGCCTCCTTCGCCGCATTAGCTGCAGCGATATACTCGGCCTCTGTAGTAGAATCAGCAACTGTCACTTGTTTGGAACTCTTCCAGCTCACAGCTCCTCCATTCAGGCAAAACACAAAACCTGACTGAGACTTGGAGTCATCTCTATTAGTTTGGAAGCTAGCATTCGTGTAACCACTTACAACGAGCTCTTCCTCTCCACCATACACCAAGAACGCATCCTTAGTCCTTCTCAAGTACTTCAGGACATTCTTGACTGCAATCCAGTGACACTCACCGGGGTCTGACTGATACCTGCTAGTCATGCTCAAAGCAAAGGAGACGTCGGGTCGAGTACATAACATCGCGTACATGATTGATCCAATTGTCGAAGCATATGGAATCAACTTCATGCGGTCCTTATCTTCATAAGATTTTGGACACTGGTCCTTAGAGAGATTCACACCATGAGACATGGGCAAAAATCCTTTCTTGTACTAAAGCATGTTGAACCGCTTCAACACCTTTTCGATGTACGTACTCTGGGTCAAACCCAGTAACTTCTTTGATCTATCTCAATAGATCTTAATACCAAGTATATAAGTCGCTTCACCCAAATCCCTCATTGAAAAGCAGTTCCCTAGGTTGTTCTTAACAACTTTCAGGGTAGGAATGTCATTCTCAATCAACAGTATGCCATCTACATACAATATCAGGAAGACAACAATGCTCCCACTGATTCGCTTGTAAACACAAGGCTCATCTTCATTCTTGATGAAACCAAACTCTTTGATTTTCTCATCAAAACGAAGATTCCAACTTCGAGAGGCCTGTTTCAGTCCATAGATGGACTTATTCAGCTTGCATATTTTAGTGGCTTCATCTGGGGATACAAAACCCTCGGGTTGTGTCATATACACTTCCTCAAGGAGGTTTCCATTAAGGAAAGCCGTTTTGACATCCATCTGCCAGATCTCGTAGTCATAATACGCAGCAACAGCAAGCAATATCCTTATGGACTTTACCATGGCAACAGGGGAAAAGGTCTCATCATAGTCAATACCATGAATTTGCTTGAAACCCTTAGCCACCAGTCGCCCTTTGAATGTCTGTACATTCCCATCCATGTCGGTCTTCTTCTTGAAGACCCACTTGCACCCTATGGGTCTAAACCCTTCAGGTGGTTCCACCAAGTTCCAAACTTGGTTTGCATACATGGAGTCCATTTCGGATTTCATAGCCTCAAGCCATTTGTCGGAGTCCAGTCCATTCATAGCCTCTTGGTAGGTTGCTGCTTCATCATCATGATCCATAAGCAACACATTACCTATTTGAGACACGGGAAATGCATATCTCTCAGGCTCAAACCTCGGTCTACCAGATCTACGTAGGACTTGTGTTCCTTGAGCAGGTTCTCTAGCTACAACATCTTGTAGTCCTGTCTCAGAATCCAATTCCGGTTCATTCACTACATGTGGTTCTTGAACTTCTTCAAGCTCTACCTTTTCAGTCTTTCTTGATAAGAACTCTTTCTCCAAGAAGACACCAGTCCTTGCGACAAACACTTTCCCTCGGACGGTAGGTAAAAGTAATACCCTTTCGTTTCCTTAGGATATCCCACCAGATAACATTTATCCGATTTGGGTTCCAGCTTGTCAAGCATTTGACGTCTCACGTATGCCTCACAGCCCCAAATTTTAATGAATGACATACTAGGACCCTTCCCAGTCCATATCTCATATGGTGTCTTCAGAACCGTTTTCGTCGGAGCGCGATTCAATGTCATTGCAGCAGTCTCTAAAGCAAAACCCCAAAAGGAAACAGGCAAGTCTGCATGACTCATCATCGAACGTACCATGTCTAACAGAGTACGATTTCTCCTCTCATACACACCATTATGTTGTGGTGTTCTAGGTGGAGTGAGCTGTGATACAATACCACACTCTTTCAGATGATCACGGAACTCATGACTCAGGTATTCGCCACCTCGATCAGATCGGAGTGCTTTAACCCTTTTACCCAACTGGTTTTCTACTTCATTCTTGAACTCTTTGAACTTTTCAAAGGTCTCGGATTTGCACTTCATAAGATACACATATCCGTATCTACTGAAATCATAAGTAAATGTAACAAATTAGAAATACCCACCTCTAGCCATGGAACTCATGGGTCCGCATACATCACTATGTACAACACCCAAGAGATCCTCAGCCCTCTCAGTATAACCAGTGAAAGGAGCTTTAGTCATCTTGCCTAACAAACAAGATTCGCATCGCTCAAATGATTCATAATCAAATGAGTCCAAAAGTCCATCTCTATGGAGCTTGGATATGCGCTTCTCGTTGATATGGCCCAAACGACAATGCCAGAGAAAAGTAGGGTTCGAGTCATTTGTTCTTAGTCTTTTATTATTTTCTACATTACAGATCAGATGGTCCAAGTTCAAAACATAAAGACCATTAAACAATTGGGCTACAGCATAACAAACATCATTCTTAAATATAGAACAACAGTTGTTCTTAATTATAAAAGAAAATCCAATCATGTCTAAACATGAAATAGATATAATGTTTCTAGTTATGGCCGGAACAAAATAACAGTTATCTAGTTCTATTACAAGCCCACTGGGCAAAGAAAGACGGTAAACCCCTACGGCTACAGCAGCAACTCTTGCTCCATTGCCGACGTGGAGGTCCACCTCCCCTTTACTCAGCAATCTTCTCCTTCCCAGTTCCTGCACATTTGTACAAATGTGAGAACCACATTCGGTATCGAATACCCAAGATGAAGGAGCAGAAAGGTTTATCTCTATAACGTAAACATTTGAAGCAGAAGTCATACCTCCCTTCAATTTCTGCAGACCTTCAATGTACGAAGGACAGTTCCTCCTCCAATGACCAGCCTTGCCACAGTGGTGGCATTTCCCTTCCTTCACCGTGCTTTTCTTTTTCATCAGTGCAGAAGACTTGGGCTCAAGGTATGACTTAGATCCCACCTTCGTCTTCTTAGAGCCCTTGGCCTTGCCCTTGCCCTTATGCACCATCAGTATGGGGCTGGCAGGCTTGGCCTTCTTCATATTGATTTCGGCAGTTCTTAACATGCCTAGGAGTTCTGGCAGTGTCTTGTCTATTTCATTCATGTTGTAGTTCAAGACGAACTGCTCATAACTGTCCGACAACGATTGCAGGATCAGATCTGTGGCCAACTCTTGACAAAGAGGAAAACCCAGCCTTTCAAGGTTCTCTATATACCCAATCATCTTGAGTACGTGAGTCCCTACTGAGTCTCGAACTCCCATCTTGCACTGAAACAACGCTTTTGTGACATCGAACCTCTCTTGACGAGCCTGCCCTTGAAACATTTTCTTGAGATGCTCGTCAATCTCCTTGCACCCCATGTTCTCATGTTGCTTCTGAAGCTCAGAGTTCATAGTGGCAAGCATAAGGCATTCGACATCCAAAGCATTATCAGTATACTTCTTATAAGTATCCTTCTCAGCACGGGAAGAGTTCCCGGTCGGCACCTCGGGGGCTTCTTCTTCCAAGACATACAGCTTTCGCTCTTGCCTGAGAACAATTCTCAGGTTCCTATACTAGTCCATGTAATTTGTCCCACTGAGCTTATCCTTCTCAAGGATGGTTCTCAGAGACAAAGTGGAGTGTGAAACACTTGCCATGGAATTCTACAAGAATTTATGCAGAATAAAATCAGTACCAAAATTTCAAATACAATTTGTTTTAATTTAGACTTTAATTAAAACACTCCCACTATTTTGTTCGATGTGATAGCCCTCACTAACAATTCGGAGAGTTCATGCGAGCTACTCTCTTAGTGGACAAGATCCGTATTTCACCAACACAATGAGTCAGCTTTGGCTTTCCTCTCACGATGCGGTTATTTAGGTAGGCAACGCTTGCCAATTGCATCCTCATGCAATTCTTGTATGGTTGGTGAATAACTCCTTATTCGCATCCATCATATGGTGCATGCCAACCCTATGCCTCTAGGCACTCAACCTTTGAGGTCACCTAGTTATGCTGGACCCGATGTCGACAGTGGGATATCACAATTATCCGCTCGCACCCTTACCAAGATAGATTAATGCACCTTGCTTTGGCAAGCCCACACTTCATCGATCGAGGCAGGAAGAGTGTCATCCATCGGAAGGCATCCGAACACTTAATATTTGATGAAGGGATTTGATTATAGGTTAACAATTAACCATGATCAACATTTGATCAATGTGCACATCCAAAGAAAAGCAATTCTTCTCTAAAACCACATGCATCCCTTATGTGTACAACCTGACACCATCAACATTTGATAGAAGGAAGGGCTAAATCTGAACATCCGGAAACTTCCAAATCCTCAGATTTACATGCATTGGACAAAGGCAAAGACACCTCAACTTAAAGCAGTAGACAAGCTCATCTCTCTATATTGGATTCAAAATCCAAAACAAACTCGAGGGATGGTTACTGCTAAGGAGACTACAATTTCTAACAATTATAAATTCCCACGAAATTCCAGAAGTTCTTGGCGGGGTACCAAGACTAAATCTAGACATTTAGAACACTTCTAAATCCCTAGGTTTACACGCACTGGAATAACACAACTTCCAATTCAACAATCATGGCCGAAACCTCCCTCTGATACCACTGTTGGGTTTTCTCTATGAGGATGGCACAACGCTTGTGCACGCAGCGGAAGAATAAAACATTAAGAAAAACCCAAAATAAATGGGATCAGGCCATGATATTTGAATCAAGAAGTTAACAAGCAACTAGGCAAAAATTACCTCGGTGGCGTTGAGTCACAACTCAACGGAGATGCTCCAAACTTCGTCCTCTTGCAAGTGGCGAGTTCTACGTGGAATAATATCCACGTCTCTGCAGAAATCCACACGAGTGGGAGAACGCCGATCCTTCCGTCGCACGGTGAATCGGGAAGGAGAAAGACCGCACCTTGCTTTCCCACGGACTGCTAGGTCCGCGCCAGGGATTGCAACGCCAGCGACGATCGCCGGAGAGGAGGAGGTCGTCGGAGTGAACACGGTGGTGGCGGAACAGTTCCGTCGGCGGCGGGATTCGGGATTGGCGGAACGAAGGGCGGAACGGTTTCTGTCGATTTCGATCGGCTGCAAAAGCTTTTTGCATAATACCCGAAAACCCTAAGTTTCCCTTTTATACCGAAGGCATAAATAGACTTAGGTCAATCGCTATCCGCAGACCACCCAGAAATAGGGTTCCAGAATCGGCGAGTATCAGTCGGTGAGAATCGGCGACAATCAGCGAGAATCACTCGGCAGGTTCGGCGAGAATCAGTCGGCGGGTATCACCTAGGATCGGCGAGAATCAGAGTACAATACTCGACGATTCTCGCCGAATGCGGGGTGTACCAAACTCGTCGACCGTCGACCTGCGGTCGACGATTCTCGTCGATCGTCGAGAATCAGAGAACCTATTCTCGACGATTCTCGTCGATCGGCGAGAATCAGAGAACCATTCTCGACGATTCTCGTCGATCTTCGGTTGACCATTCATACCAGTCCTTCAAGGCAACATTTGCCCAACCCGACGATTCTTTAAGGCAACACTTTGCCCATAACCCCATTTAGGTCGGTGATTGGTAACCTTTACCAACACAGTCAATCATCCAACTTCTCCACATCTCTTATGTGCGACCCTGCAGACTCATATCGCGTTGGCAGTGAGATTACATGTTTGATCACTTCCAGATAATGGTAACTCCAACAGATACGGCATTGACTAGCAAAGCTACATCCACTTGTCATACTTGTGGAAAGAAAGGGCACTTTGCACAAAGGTGTTGGAATGGTGCTCAGAAGACTAAGAAAGCTACGTCAGGAGCAGTTGAGGACTTTAGTGCAAAAGAAACGGCGTTCAAAGTGCCGAACACCTCAAAGTCTGTATATCGAAGATGGTATAAGAAGGCTAGGACTTTGGGTCTAGTCCCTCCTTTCGGTGCTTCGGGGGAAACTACAGGCCAAACCTCGGGCGCATGTTTCAACTGTGGGGAGCCGGGGCATTATGCCCGGGAGTGCCTAAAGCCCTGGAGGAAGCATGCCGTCGTGAGGACATGTTTGGTTTAAAGATAGTTTAGCCTTAAATACTTGTCACCCTTGTGCATGTTAGCTTAGAACTAATTGTGCTAAGCTTTGTTCTGATTTTCATTTATCCGGCGAGAGCACCGTTCGTGTAAACGAAGCTTCACATTCATTTATTTAGGAATTATATTACGAGTCGGAGTACCTCCTTCGATGATATGAGACAAATGGGACACGCTATGGTCCGATGGTGCTCAATGCGCACGGGTAGAATCTGTTGCGCTTATGTGTGGTCAGGGAGTCAGGACTTTGACTGACAAGTGTCGTTAGTGCCACTAGTGGAGTTCGACGTTATGTTTGGCGCGGACTGCCTCTCGGAGCAGCGAGCCTATATTGATTGCGATAATAAGGAAGTCAAGCCGGGAGCAAGTCGTGAGATGACTTTTACGGGCTTGAAGGGGGTCGAGCAAGACGTTGATGTCTGCTCTTCAGGTGGTGAAGGCGGTTCGTGCTAGTGTAGAACTGTTCTTTACGCTAGTGGAGGTTACAAAGCCGAAGCCCGCGTTGGATAGTATATCAGTGGTATCGGAGTACCCTGATGTGTTCCCTAGAGATCTCCCTAGAGCCCCGCCTCAACGGGAGATAGATTTTACGATAGAGCTCGTATCAGGTGCAAAGCCTATATCACGCTCTCCATATCGGCTAGCGCCTAAGGAAATGGCGGAGCTGAAGGTTCAACTGCAAGAGTTGTTGGAGCAAGGGTATATGCGTCCAAGTTCGTCACCTTGGAGCACGCCAGTCCTCTTTGTTAAGAAGAAGGACGGAGGCTTGAGGCTATGTATTGTTTATCGGGAGTTAAACAAGCTAACGGAAAAGAACAAGTACCCAATCCCAAGGATCGATGATCTTTTGATCAGTTGGTCGGGCCGATGGTGTACGCTAAATTGGATCTCAAGTCTGGTTAATATCACCCGAGGATAGGGGAGACTGGTATCCCTAAGACAGCATTGAGTACAAGATACATGCATTATGAGTTTACGGTCATGACGTTTGGGCTTACTAATGCGCCGTCAGTATTCATGGACTTGATGAATAGGACCTTCAGGGAGTACTTGGACCATTTTATGATCGTCTTCATCGATGATATTTTGGTATACTCGCAGAGTGAGGAAGATCACTTCAGGCATCTTCATTTGGTTTTGGAGACGCTAAGGTGGAATCAATTGTACGTCAAGTTCTATAAGTGCGAGTGTTGGTTGTCCTCAGTGGCGTTTCTCGGTCATATAGTGAGTGGGGAAAGGTATTGCAGTGGATCCAGTGAAGATTATTGTGATACAGGAGTGGCCTGAGCTTTCTACGGTAGCGGAAGTCCAGAGCTTTCTGGGTCTTGTCGGCTATTATAGGCGCTTCGGAGAGAACTTCTCGCGGATAGTGTTACCTCTCACTACTTTGACGAGGAAGGAGCAGAAGTTCGTTTGGATGCCGGAGTGCGCACAAGCTTTTGAGGAGCTGAAATGTCGGTTGACCACGTCGTCTATGCTGAGTTCGCCGAGTGGGACCGAAGGTTATGAGATTTATAGCGATGCTTCGGGCAATGGTTTGGGTTGTGTGCTGTTACAGCATGGAAGCGTTATAGCATATGGCTCGAGAAAGCTGAAGGTGCACGAGAGGAACTATCTGGTCCATGACTTGGAGTTAGCAGCCGCGATTTTGTGCCTTGAAGCTGTGGAGACATTATTGTACGGTGTGAAGATTGATATCTACACCGATCTTAAGAGCCTGAAGTATTTGATTGATCAGAAAGATCTGAATATGCGGCAGCGTAGATGGATGGAGTTCCTAGGAGACTATACATTCAAGATCCACTAAGTGTCTGGTAAAGGTAATGCGGTTGTTGACGCATTGAGTCGCCGAGCCCCAACTCAAGCCAATTGGCTATCGATCCATGACGAGCGGTTGGTTCAGGAGTTGGAGGCGTTGGAGATTTCTGCGTGGATAAGCAAGCAAGTGCTGAAGCACTCTTGAATTGGACTGAAGTTCAATATGACCTGGCTGATCGGATTCGGCAGGCATTGGATATGGATGTCCATATGAAGCAGTTCATGGTAGAGGCTCTGGATGGGCCAAATTCCTAATTCATTGTGGAGGATGGATTGCTTTGGAAAGACGGTCGTCTTTGCGTCCCAAGCGTGGCCAATTTGCAGGTGGAATTGTTGTACGAGGCACATCATACCAAGTACTCGATTCACCCGGGGAGCACGAAGATGTACCGCGATGTAAAGAAACTGTTTTGGTGGCTGGGTTTGAAGAAGGCTGTGGCACTCTACGTGGCGAAGTGCCAAACTTGCGCCTTGGTGAAGGCGGAATGCTAAAAGCCGGGAGGATTTCTGAGTCCTTGCCTATTCCGGAGTGGAAATTCGACGACATCACTATGGACTTTGTGAACGGTTTGCCAAGTTCGCAAAAAGGAAGCGACGCCATCTAGGTGGTCGTAGATCGGTTAACAAAGGTGTCGCATTTCATTCCGCAGGCACTCAATTTATTCTCTGGTCAAGACTATGTAGACGCTCTGGTTGCTAACCGCTCAGAACCGTCAGGCGAAGTACAATAATGCTAAGCACAGGAACGTGGAGTCCGCTGTGGGCGACTGGGTGTACTTAAAGATCAAGCCGTTCAAGGGTGTCTCGCGGGTGCGACGCTTGAAAAAGCTAAGCCCGAGGCACCTTGGGCCGTTTGAGGTTCTGGAGCGGGTTGGCGAAGCAGCCTATCGTTTGAAGCTATTTGTGGAGCTTAGTGGTGTACATGATGTATTCCATATATTGGTGCTACGGAAAGCGGTGCAAGAGCCTACGCAAGTGATCGCATTCGATTGAGTGTCGGTTGTTAGTGGGTTGACGACAAAGGTCAAACCCGTGTGGATTGAAGACTCGGAAGTCAAGCGGCTACGCAATAAAGAGATCAGGATGGTCAAGGTTCGATGGGACAATTGCGGTGGTGAGGAGCTCTCTTGGGAGCAAGAGCAGACTATGCTTGACGAGTATCCGGAGTTGTTCCGCTCAGGTACAAATTTTGGTTTTGTACTTATCATTCTTTATGTAATTTTGTGGACGAAATTCTTTTAAGAGGGGGAGAGTTGTAACGCCCCGAAACTCAAAAGAGCGATGGGAGGTGTTTTAGGCCAAATCGGGTATTTGGCAGAAGGCACACGGCCTGGGACACGGGCGTGTCCAAGGGTGTGTCAGGCTCAAGTCGACGATTTGGCCACGAGGTCGACGAAAGTTGGAGTCGACGATCGTCGAGCAGCGAACACAGCCTGAGACACGGGCGTGTCTCAGGGCATGTCAAGCCCGTGTCGATGATAGGCCCGGGAGTCGACATTTTCGCTCGACGATGTGTCAAGACAAGGCACACGGCCTAGGACACGGGCGTGTCCAAGGCCGTGTAGGGTGGTCGACGAACTTCGCTCGACGAAGTGTCGAGACCGTGAACACGGACTGGAGCCTAGACATGTTTGGGTATGACACGAGCGTGTCACATAGGACACGTGAGTGTCCAAGACCCGTGTGAGTCTCGGGTTGTTTTCGAGGTTGTGTCGATGGAGGCACACGGCCTACCACATGGCCGTGTTAGTTGGAACACGGTCGTGTCAGGTCGAACACGAGCGTGTCTGATGCCCGTGTGTTGTTCCAGACGCGTCGATTTTAACGGCGAATGGGGGACACGGCCCTGGACACGGGCATGTCACAGGCCGTGTTCAGCCCAGATTCTGCATTTTAGATCTGGATCGTGGCCGTTCGTTTCTTTAATTCGGGATCCGACGGCTGGGGGATGTTAGTGCTTGGATATACACGGGATTGGACCCTTGAAACCCTCATTTCACTTGAGAGGTTCTCTTTCTAAAGTATAGTGATAGAGGAGAGCAAAGGAGGAAGAAGAAGCTTAGATCTGGTCTTTGGAGGAGCTTCGGAGCTCCAAATTGCGGATCGACTTTGGATCTACGGAGACAAAGAGAGTGCGGTGCTTTTCATCCGCTTACATTTCCATGGCACCAAGGAAGAACGCTAGGGTAACGATTCTCTTCTTGAGCATGTGATGCTCTCCTTCTTTGCATAGGAAGCCCGCTCTCGCGAGTTTGTGGTGAGTTGGAGGCGTTCTTTCGGGTAGATATGTAAAGTCCTCGTTGTTTAGAGTCTGTATTCGAGAACGGACATAGGCATGATGTGTGAAGCCTATCCGGACATGTTGGTCCGGATCGGTGATGTTGCATTGCATAAATGCCGGAGAAGACTCCGTGTGAATGTTTGTTTTCGGGTTTTTCTACGTGGTAGATTGCAACAGGGATCCTTGGGCATTAACCTAAAGGTGCATCCGGAAAACTGGGCAGATGCGTGATCTTGCCAACTTGGTGGCCTGAGAGCCAACTTGAACATAACCGGGTTATGTGAAGTGTGTGACGGAAACGGGACTCGGGAGAAGTTTAACATGCGCATATGGTTAGATTACCACTGCGATGTGAGCACGGGTTAGATGGAACCGTACCTGTTCTATGTCGTTCGGATTAGAGCCGTTGGCATAGATGAGGGTCTTCGGCGGTCTATGGTTTTAATTACCATGACCCATGCCAGGAAGACAAATTGCTCATTGTTTGGCCGTCCAAAGGGATGGTGGTGAGCCGACGGACTTGACCGTGATCACCGAGAATGTTCCCTGAGTGCACGGGGTGTGTGGCCGTGCGTGCCTACGCCTGTGATGTTGTGACAATACAATATTGCTTGGTTATACTAATAAGGTGCAGGGAAGGAGCATTGCCGCCCCTAGTTGGGGGCGGGATCGTTATAATTTGGTCAGCATTGCTGACCGTTGCTTTTGTTTGCCACCGTGCGGTGGTTTGTTGCTTACAGATGCTGCTGGACCAAGCGGTCAATAGCGAGCTAAAGACCAAATTACGAAGCCGGCCCTTGAAGGCCTAATTGAAGTGTTTACTTGCTTTTATTCATGTATGACCAGCCTGCGTGCCATGGTTTGTAAAACATGTAATTTGAAGTAAACCATTTGTAAGGCCTTAAGGCCAGTACTTGTGTATGTACTACATTCCTATTTGGTGTTTTAGTGGACATTCATGCTTGGTGCTGGGTTCTTTTAATTGCAACTAATTTTTAAACTGCTTCCGTTAGAATACTCTGTGTAGGACGTTGGATTGGTTGGATGGTTTCCATTGAGTAACCACCCGGTCTGTCTGTGGTATATGGCGTCGGGGCCCGGCCGGACCTACTGCTATATGCTATACGACGGATAGGGGGTGTTACAGACTTGGCAAAAGACCACCAGATGCCAGAGTTTAGGTTTTCAAGATCTACAAGTCCTGGAAAGTCTGCTCACCGCATGGAATGGAAACATAAGGCTAGAGCATCGAAGAGTCAAGCTTCCCCTTGCTATACATGTGGCAAGAAAGGGTATATTGCCCGAGGTTGTCAAGATGGTGTCTTGAAGGCAAAGAAGGCTAAGGCTGGAGCAGCTGCGAAGTGAACTCCACGTACCTGCTACTCGTGTGGCAATGAGGGACATATTGCTCGGGACTGTCGAAGTGGCCCATCGATGATAGCAAACAGAAATGGAGTTTAAGTGTACTTAAAAAATTTGTTGTAGTAGTCAACTCTAAGTTCTATGATTTTAAACAGTGCATATTTTGCTTGTACAAACCATTAGTGGTGACTAATTAAGAAGTCTTTTGTTTGGGCATAATGTATTCCCTGTATGCTTATGTTGGTATCGTACATGAGATTGGAATGACATTGCCTTAAGAATTAAAGTTGAAAATGGGTAGAAGTTTGTGTTAAGATGCGGTTATGACGTCACGTCGTTGGTTTAGAAGCATTTGTGATGACAATAGTTATGTTTGATATGATCTTTATTATGGTCTGGCTCTCAGAGTAGCGTGCGTTTATAGATTGCAACTCTAAGGAAGTCACACTGGGACAGAACACCAAACGAGATACTAAGTTCGCTAGTATGCGAGGATCGAGCAAGATATTGATGTCAGCTCTCCAAGTAGTCAAGGATGTTCGAAAGGGCGCAGAGTTATTCTTCATGTTGTTGGAGGCTGTTGTGTCGAAGTCTAGTTTAAGTGACATTCTGTAACACCCTACATTTAATTTGGGTCAATTTGGGTTCAGGCATGGGTGACACGGCCTGGGACACGGGCATGTCCCAGGGCGTGTCATGCCTGGGTTGTGTCGAGTCGTGCGGTCGACGAATTTTGCTCGACAATTGTCGAGTGTCGAGTGTCGAGTGAGGACACTCCCTGCGACACGGGCGTGTCATAGGGCGTGTCAATGTGGTCGACGAACTCAGCTCGACGTTTTGAGCCAGGGCGTGTTTGCGGGACACGGGTGTGTCCAGGTGCACACGGCCTGGAACACGGGCATGTCCCGGGGCCGTGTTAGTCTCAGGTGATTTTGAGGTTGTGCAGCCTGTTGCACATGGCCACAGACACGGGCGTGTCTGAGGGAGTGTCAGGTGACACGGCCCATGACACGGGCGTGTCCCACGGCTGTGTTCTAGTTGGCTGTAAGTCGAATTCCTGCCGCTTAAGTGACACAACCTGTGACACGGGCGTGTCATAGGGTGTGTCAGGCCGTGTTTATGCTTTTCTGGTCTATTCTGAGCTGTTTGATTTCCTCTTTCTGGATCTAATGGATAGGCTTTGTCCATGTGTTGATAAGGCCGGGGAAAAAGGGGATTTAACCCTTCCTCTTCATTATCTTCTTCTTCTTCTCATTTCAAGAGAGAGCAAGAAGAGGGGAGTGCAAGGGAAGGAAGGAGGATGAGAAACCAGCTGCTGGAGGTGCTGCGGAGTCGGAGCGAAGATCCGAGAGCGGATTCGTGAAGGCTAAGCTGAGGCGGTGACTTCCATCCGGCTACTTCATGGCACCGAAGCAATCTTCAAGGGTAATGATCTCCTTCTTGGACATCGAAGTCCTTTCGTTTGTGCATATGCGTGGAATCCTCCACCAAAAGGTGGATTCGCGAAGTGATTCTGTCGTTGAGTCTGCATCTAGAGCCGAAATTGTGAAGTACGACATAAGTATGCTGTGTGAAGCCCATCTGGACTATTAGTCTGGATTGGTGATGATCATGGGTAAACCGGAGAAGACTCCGTGGGTTTGCAAAGATGTTATGTGCTTTGTGTATTGGATGATTGAATGCTATGTGTGGATGGTATGCTCATGCGTGGGCTAGCCATGGATATGATCTTGGATGCTTTGTGAAGCTCCTTGTTGTTTGCTCTGCGAGAGCGGGAAGCTGCAGCTACCCAGGAAGGGAAGGTCGACCCGCATCACGGTGCGCCAGTGACGATGTGAGCACGGACAAGGCTGACCTGTACCTGGGCATGAGGGAGAGATCGATTGGTGGAAGTGTTCGGGAGCGTGCGATAGCCCGACTTGCTACACCTATATAAAAGCGGGTCGATCTGTTGGATGAATGCTCATGTTTGCCATGCGGTACGTACCTCTACTTGGTTTGGGCGGAATGCAACCAACATGCGTGTTGGGGTGACTAGGACTAGCCAACCAACAAGTTAATTACCGTGCGATTGGTGGTGTTACCACGGGTTTCCGGTACACCTTAAGGTGCCCTGAGAGCACGAAGCGTCGGGCTGCGGTCGGTGTTTGTGATTTGCTATGTATGCTTGTGATTGTTAGCTATTGTACTTGCAAATGCATACAGGGAAGGAACCGCTGCCCCGGGCATGGGGTAGGGTCGTTATAATTGGTCAGCTGTAGCTGACCGTTACTTTGTTTTCCGCTCTTTGGTGGATGTCTACTTGCAGGTGATGCAGCTTGAAATGAAATGCATGGATTGAAAGCTTGTTGCTAAGGCCCTTGAAGGCCAAGTGCGTCGTGGTTAGATTTCATGTGTGGCTGACCTGCGTGCCGATGTACGAACTTGTATATGTGTAAAAAGAGAAATCTGTAAGGCCTTAAGGCCATGTGTGTGGGGGTTGTATATATTCCTGGTTTTGGATATATAAATGTGAAATTTATATATTGGTGGACATTCCTGGAGTTGAGTTCATGCAACTTAATTAAACTGTGCTAGAATGAATTGGGTTAAGGACACGTATCGAATTTGATCACCACAAGTAATTCCGTCACTTGTCTGTGACCTATGGCATGGGGCCCCGGCCGTACCCACCGTTATAGGCCATGTGACGAGTGGGGGCATTACAAAGTGGTATCAGAGCCAGGTTGAGATTGTTTGGGAGGAGAGAATAGAATTGAACTCACGAATGTACACTAGGAATGTATTTCATGCACATCATGTGCGTGAGTGGGTAGTCAATGTATCGGTACCGTTATGATTTGCATTATTCATGGTGTTCTGTACATTGCTAGGTGGCGAGGAGTGGAGCTGGGCCGTCTGAGCCCCAGCGGTCTGATGAGAGTGTCGCACTGATTGAAGCGCCTACGCCTCCTTTGGCGGAGACCATTCGGGTGGTGATGGAAACAGTGCTCGCAGTATTACAGACACAACCTGCAAGGCCTGCAGTGGTACCTGTGCAGCTTGGTGTTCGGCAAGAGCCTGTGGATGAGCAGTTGAAAAGTTTTATGGAATTTCATCCACCTACGTTTGGCGGGGCGATTTCCCCAATGCAGGCGGAAGATTGGTTGGCTTGAGTGAAGAGGATCATGACTGACATCAGGACAACGGAGGAGTAGAAAGTGATGTTGGCCACATTTCTGTTGGAAGGAGACGCAAGATTATGGTGGGATGAGATGGAGGTGCATTACTTGGCCGGTCGCGGGTTAGCGGAGGTTTCCATGGAAGAATTCTCCCGCTTGTTTTTAGCCAAGTACGTGCCAATGTCCCAGCGGATTGCAATGGAAAATGAATTTTTACGTTTAGTGCAGGGTGAGCGGGATATTGATACATACCTGCATGAATTTACTAGACTTGGGCGGTATGCGGGATCTACTTTCACCGAGGAAGCCCGAAAGACGAATCGATTTTATGAGGGCCTTCGAGATGAGTTAAGGTTTGCACTTCCAAGTTCGGTGAGCCAAGGATTCCAAGCGTTGGTAGAGACATCCCGTGCATTGGAGAAGGATATGAAACGAGTGCAAGAAACGAGGATACTGGCGATGGAGAAGCTAGAATTCAAAGTTCCGCAGTCAGAACAATTGGAGTTTCAGAAACGAGAGATGAAGAGATTCAAGCCTGTGGAACAAACCTCGTCAAATGTTGCATTAGAAGCAACGTATGGACAAAGGCGTGTGGAGACACGTACCTGTTTTAAATGCGGAAAACAGGGGCATATAACATCTAATTGTCGAAGCGGCCCTCCTAGAAGTGAGAAAACTACGAGTGCGTCTTATGAAGATAAGGGTAAAGCAGTGGCCGAATCATCTGCATCTCGGACGCAACCTCGATTGTATAATATGGAAGTACAAGAGCCGCAAAGTGCACTTGGTGAAATTCAACCTCGGGTTTTCAATTTGGCATTTACCGAGGAGTTTAAACGTTATTTGCAAAATAATACGGATGAGAGGAAATAAGTGTGGCCCGTCATCTATGTGTATATTTGCATGTTATGTAATTATATTTGTGACATATGTGATATATGAGACGTGAAAGGGGCGGGTGAAAAGATGGATATATGACTATGTTGTTATTTGGTTGACTTGTGCTATCATACGAATACTGTGTTGGGTGAACACTTTTGTTGTGACTGATTGACGTGAGCCAAATTTCGAAGACAAAATTATTTGAAGGAGGGGAGGATTGTAACACCCTACATTTAATTTGGGTCAATTTGGGTTCAGGCATGGGTGACACGGCCTGGGACATGAGCGTGTCCCAGGGCGTGTCATGCCTGGGTTGTGTCGAGTCGTGCGATCGATGAATTTTGCTCGACGATTGTCGAGTGTCGAGTGTCGGGTGAGGACACGGCCTGTGACACGGGCGTGTCACAGGGCGTGTCAATGTGGTCGACAAACTCAGCTCGACGTTTTGAGCCAGGGCGTGTTTGCGGGACACGGGTGTGTCCAGGTGCACACGGCCTGGAACACGGGCGTGTCCCAGGGCCGTGTGAGTCTCGGGTGATTTTGAGGTTGTGCAACCTATTGCACACAGCCACAGACACGGGCATGTCTGAGGGCGTGTCTGGTGACACGGCCCGTGACACGGGCGTGTCCCACGGCCGTGTTCTGGTTGGCTGTAAGTCGGTTGCCTGCCGCTTAAGTGACACAGCCTGCAACACGGGCGTGTCACAGGGCATGTCAGGCCGTTTTCATGCTTTTCTGGTCTATTCTGAGCCGTTTGATTCCCTCTTTCTGGATCCAATGGATAGGCTTTGTTCAGGTGTTGATAAGGCCGGGGAAAAAGGGCATTTAACCCTTCCTCTTCATTATCTTCTTCTTCCTCTCATTTCAAGAGAGAGCAAGAAGAGGGGAGTGCAAGGGAAGGATGGAGGAAGAGAAACCAGTTACTGGAGGAGCTGCGGAGTGCAGAGCGAAGATCCGAGATCGGATTCGTGAAGGCTAAGCCGAGGCGGTGACTTCCATCCGGCTACTTCATTGCACCGAAGCGATCTTCAAGGGTAACGATCTCCTTCTTGGACATCGAAGCCCTTTTGTTTATGCATATGCGTGGAATCCTCCACCAAAAGGTGGATTCGCGAAGTGATTCCGTCGTTGAGTCTGCATTTATAGCAGGAATTGTGAAGTATGGCATATGCATGCTGTGTGAAGCCCATCTGGACTGTTAGTCTGGATTGGTGATGATCATGGGTAAACTGGAGAAGACTCCGTGGGTTTGTAAAGATGATATGTGCTTTGTGTATTGGATGATTGAATGATATGTGTGAATGGTATGCTCATGCGTGGGCTAGCCATGGATATGATCTTGAATGCTTTGCAAAGATCCTTGTGGTTTGCTCTGCGAGAGCGGGAAGCTGCGGCTACCCAGGAAGGAAAGGCCGACCCACGTAACGGTGCGCCAGTGATGATGTGAGCACGAGCAAGGCTAACCTATACATGGGCATGATGGAGAGATCGATTGGTGGCAGTGTTCGGGAGCCTGCGATAGCCCGACTTGCTACACCAAAATAAAAGTGGGTCGATCTGTTGGATGAATGCTCATGTTTGCCATGCAGTACGTACCTCTGCTTGGTTTGCGTGGAATGCAATCAACATGTGTGTTGGGGTGACTAGGACCGGCCAACCAACAAGTTAATTATCGTGCGATTGGTGGTGTTACCACGGGTTTCCGGTACACTGTAAGGTGCCCTGAGAGCACGAAGAGTCGGGCTGCGGTCGGCGTTTGAGATTTGCTATGTATGCTTGTGATTGTTAGCTATTGTACTTGCAAATGCATACAGGGAAGGAACCGCTGCCCCGGGCATGGGGTAGGGTCGTTATAATTGGTCAGCTATAGCTGACCGTTTCTTTGTTTGTCGCTCTTTGGTGGATGTCTACTTGCAGGTGTTGCGGCTTGAAATGAAATGCATAGATTGAAAGCTTGTTGCTAAGGCCCTTGAAGTCCAAGTGCGTCGTGGTTGGATTTCATGTGTGGCCGGCCTGCGTGCCGATGTACAAACTTGTATATATGTAAAAAGAGAAATCTGTAAGTCCTTAAGGCCATGTGTTTGGGGGTTGTATACATTCCTGGTTTTGGATATATAAATGTGGAATTTATATATTAGTGGACATTCCTGGAGTTGAGTTCATGCAACTTAATTAATGCTACGCTAGAATGAATTGGGTTAAGGACACGTATCTAATTTGATCACCACAAGTAATTCCGTCACTTGTCTGTGACCTATGGCATGGGGCCCCGGCCGGACCCACCGTTATAGGCCGTGTGACGAGTGGGGGCGTTACACATTCCTATCGTGTCGGAGTACGCAGATGTGTTTCCTAGGGATCTCCCTGGTCTTCCACCCTAGATGGAGATTGACTTCGTTATAGAGTTGCTGCTAGGTGCGAAACCTGTGGCCCGCACTCCATGCCGTGTTGCACCAAAGGAGATGGAGGAACTAAAAGTGCAATTACAACAATTGCTAGAGCAAGGCTATATACGTCCAAGTATGTCACCTTGGAGTGCAATGGTCCTCTTTGTGAAAAATAAGGATGGAAGCTTGCATCCATGCATTGACTATCGAGAGCTGAATATGTTAATGGAGAAGAACGAGTATCTGATTCCACGGATTGATGACTTGTTTGATTAGCTGGTCTGATCAACTGTCTACTCAAAGCTGGATTTAAAGTCAGGCTATTACCAGTTAAGAATTATGGAATGTGACATTCCCAAGACAACATTTGGTACACGCTTTGGGCACTAGGAGTTCACTATAATGCCATTTAGGCTAACAAATGTGCCATCGATATTCATGGATTTGATGCATCACACGTTTAGGGAGTACTTGGACCTATTTGTGATTGTCTTCATTGATGACATATTAGTGTATTATCAGTCAGAAGAAGATCATGCAAATCATTTGCGGATGGTTTTGCACACCCTTAGGAGAAACAAGCTCTATGACATGTTCCTAGAGTGCGTGTTTTGGCTGTTGTCAGTGGCTTTTCTTGGCTATGTGGTTAGTGGAGAAGGTATTGCAATGGATCCAGTGAAGATAGTTTTGATACAGGAGTGGCCTGTGTTGTCTACAATAGAAGAAGTCAGGAGCTTCCTTGGACTTGCTGGCTACTATAGGCGCTTCATTGAGAACTTTTCGCAGATAGCCTTACCTCTCACAACACTGATGAGGTAAGATCAGAAGTTCGATTGGATGCCTGAATGTCCGCGAGCTTTTGAGGAGATAAAGAGTCATTTGACCACGACGCCTATCTTGAGTTCACCATGTGGTACAAACGGCTACGAGATTTATAGTGATGCTTCGGGGAGCAGCTTAAGTTGCGTTCTTCTTTAGTTTAGAAAGGTTATTGCTTATGGCTCACGATAGTTGAAAGTGCATGAGCGGATTTTTCCAGTCCATGACTTGGAGTTGGCGGTTGTGTTTTTTACACTTAAGTCATGGCATCATTACTTATATGGCGTGAAAGTTGACATCTTCACGTACCATAAGAGCCTTAAGTATTTATTAAATCTGAAAGATCTGAACATGCGACTATGGAGGTGGATGGAGTTCCTCGGGGACTACACCTTCCAGATTCATTACACTCCCATGAAGGGAAATCTGGTCGCAGGACTCTAGCAAGGGCAAGTTGGGTTCAAATGCAAGATGAGCGTCTGATCTAGGAGTTGGAGTCCTTAGACATTTCTTGTCTAACAAGAATTCTACTACAAATGCGTGCCTGAACTGGATGGAGGTAGAGTATGACCTTGGGGACAGGGTTTGGTGAGTAATGGAACACGATGAGAGTATGGAACGCTATGTGATGGATGGGTCAAATTCCCAATTTTCATGGAAGATGGCCTTTTGAGAAAAGACGATCGTTTGTGAGTCTAGAATGTGGGTAAACTACGGGAGGAATTAATGTATGAGGCACACATCATGAAGTACTCAATTCACCCAGGGAGCACAAAGATGTACAAGTACATGAAAAAGATGTTCAGTGGCCGGGTTTGAAGAAAGGCATAGCTCTTTACATGGCAAAGTGCCAAACTTATGACTTAGTAAAAGCTGAATGTCAAAAGCCTAGAGGTTTCCTGAAGTCGTTACCAAATCCAGTATGGAAGTTTGATGATATCTCTACAGATTTCGTGCACGGACTACCGAGATCACAAAGCAGAAACAATACCATATGGGTAATCATTGAACGATTGACAAAGGTATCTCACTTCATACCGTACAAGAACTATGATTGAGTGGAAAAGTTGGTTAAGTTGTACGTCGACAACATAGTACGATTGTACGGTGTGCCCTGTAGCATCGTCAGTGACCAAGATAGGCGCTTTACTTCGAATGATTGGAGGCTAATCCACCAGTTGTTTGGTACGAAACTGTAGTTCAGTACGACCTTTCATCCACAGATGGATGGTCAGACTGAGAGGACCAACAGAACAATGAAGGATATGCTTTGAATGTGCGCCTTGGATTTCGGGAAGAGGTGAGAATACCATCTCTATATGATCGAGTTTGCCTATATATATTAATATCTATCAAACTAACATTCAGATGACTCCCTTTGAAGCTTAATACGATAGGAAGTGTCGTACTCCCTTAGCTTGGGTGGAAATAGACGAATTGAATTTGTATAAGTGTAAGGTGGTTGAAGATGCAAATTCGACTATACGCTTGATACGTGAGCGGCTATTGGTATCCCAGGATAGGCAGGCAAAATACTATAATGCCAAGCACCAAAATGTGGAGTTTGCAGTGAGCGATTGGGTATATTTGAAGATCAAGCAATTCAAAGGTGTGTCCAGGATTCGGCACATGAAAAACTTGAATCCGAGGTATCTTGGTATGTTCGAAGTGGTTGAGCGGATTGGAGAAGCTATCTATCGATTAGCTCTTTCGAAAAAGCTAAGTGGTTGCACGATGTGTTTCACATATCAATGCTGTGAAAAGCTTTGAAAGAGACGACGTAATTAGTGGCTGATGACGAGGTACCGGTCGATAGTGGAATGACAACGAAGGTTAGACCAATTCGGATCAAGGATACGGAGATTAAGAAACTACATAACAAAGCAATTGGGATGAGCAAAGTCCGGTGAGAAAATTGTAATGATTAAGAATTGACATGGGAGCGTGAGCAAACCATGCAAGAAGAATTTCCTGAGTTATTTTTATAAAATCATGTTGTAAACTTGTGTACTATTTTCCTTTACAAATATATAAAATTTCGGGACGAAAATTCTATAAGGAGGGGAGGTTTGTAACACCCAAAAAATCCTAAAAAGGAAGAATTGGAAGTTAACGTGCGGCAGTTGTGTTAATGTCAGCGTTATCCTATAAATTAAATCGTTTGAGGGCTCGGGAAAATACCACACGGATGTAGTAAGCTAGCGCGTGGTGCTACCACTCAATGCTTTTGACAAAGCATTGAGTAACTACCACGCGGCAGTAGTATGCTAGCGCTTGGTGATAGCAAGCGATAACACTCAACGCTATCAATGCTTTCTGTGAAGCATTGAGTGACTCCTTCAAAGAGGGAGTATGCTATCACATGGAGATAGCACTCAACGCTCTTCATGCCTTCGGCGAAGCATTGATTGGCTACCGTGTGGCGGTAGTGAGCTAACTCGCGGAGATAGCTCGAGTTAAAGTTCTGTTTGGTTGTAACCTGACGCGCGGTGGTAGCTTCCACATGGCAGTAAGGTGGAGGCTATTTTGGACCGACAGCACGATATTGATTGGGCCAAGCGACAACCTCCTTTGATACCACGCGGAGGTAGTAGATACCACGTGGCTGTAGCATCCAGATATAAGCCATATAAGAGAATGAATTCTCATTATTTTTCTCTTAGTTCTTGAGGTTCTTGAGAGCAAGAAGGCTGAGGCTAAGCTCTGCTAGCTATGGGAAGGAGATCCTGTGGTCAGATTCACGAGCCGAAGTAATATCCGTGAAGATGAAAGCGAGGCGCTCCTTTCTATCTGGATAGAAGACTTATTCATGGCTCTGAAAAGATCTACATGGGTAACGATCTTCCTTCTTGGACAAGTGAAGCCCTCCTTTTTGCATAGGCATAGAATCCCCCACCAAGAGGTGGAAAAGTAAAGGGAATCCCATTGGGTTGATAAGTGAAATCCCATGTTAGTTTTGCATATAGATCCGAAAATCGCAGTATAGAATAGGCATAATATGTGAAACCCATCCAGACAGGTTGATCTGAATTGGTGATGCTTTATTTTTCTTGCCGGAGAGGGCTCTGTGAATAAATAGGTCATTTATGGGGTTTACCGGGCTATGCATGTGAAGTGGGAGTAGTAGGAAGTACTGGAGATGCTCTGCAGGAAACTACCGAGAAAGTACCATAGTTTGCATAACTGTTGGATATCGCCAGACGACAGTGAGTATCACCGAAGATTGCTCTCAATAGGTTCTAGTTGATGTGAAAGACCAGTTTTCTGGCATTGTAGGATACTATAGGGTTTTCTGGACAGATGTTCCAGTTGTGGCTGAGTCTGGGTACAAAAAGAGAAATTCTATCATTACCGCTAGGTGCTAAAGACTATCGCTGGTGATAGTTCCCAGATAATATTTTAGTTATGTAGCTTATTTTGTGAAGACCGTGTAGGGCTAATATGTGAGCTATGAGCCTGGGGCCCAGCTTTAGCGGTCATGTGATCCATTGTGCATAACTTGAGTTATGTGTTGTTTACGGGAAAGGGGAGGCTTACCTACATCCTGCCAATTGACCTAAGTGTTCAGTTTTTGGCAATGACAAGGAGAGTTGAGTAATGAGAAATGGCTGATATGTACCCACTCTATGTGGATCAATTCAAGCGACCTAAAGTATGCGATACTTACCGGTGGAATTGGGGTTAAGTCGTGGCTGTAATGTGGTTATAGGCCAAGCTAAAATGCTCAAATTTGAATATCAAGTCATGGACCTCTGAACGATGGTGCGACCCAGGAAGTCCGGTACACCGAGAATGTGTCCTGAGTGCATGGAACATTTGACCGTTGAGGCAAAGGTTTGTGATATTTGGAATGGTGCTTAAGTTGTACATTCTTGTGATATCTGTATATAAATGTTATGACTGTAGGAAAGGAATACCGCTACCATAAGAATGGGGTAGGATTGTTATAAATTGGTCAACTGAAAGCTGACCGTTGTCTTGTTTGTCACCCTTGTGGTGGATTGTCGCTGTCCAGGTGCTGGAGAGTCAAGCGGGCAGGAAATAGCGGATTACTGCCCTAAAGCTATGCCGGCCCTCGAAGGCCAAGATAAGTTTTATTACTCTCATATGTGGTCGGTCTGCGTGCCGATGTATGTAAACCACACCTCTAAAGAATAATTGCAAGGACTTAAGGCTGTAACAGTTTGACTACTGTTGACTGTCGTCGAGCGATAGTGATTATCGCTGGTGATAGTAATTTTTGTGTATATTGTATGTGCATTCCAGTGTTTTTATAAGTGAATATTATTGTGATACTTGAGTTCAAAAAGTTAACCCTTAAAGCTTCCGCTAGAATGCTCTGAGTTAGTATTCATTTAGTCTTTGATATTAACATGTAACTCCATCGAATGTTTGTGTAATATGGCGTGGGGCCCCGGCTGGACTCTCTATTGTATTTCATATGACAGATGGAGGTTGTTGGATCTATAGTTTGGATTTGGGCTAGGCTCACTATTAGCTTATTGACCCACCATGTATAGCCTCGGGTCAATTTGTTAGTTCTAAGGTCTAGGTCAGTCTGACTAGGTTAGGCATCTTTGATCCGGCCCTCAGAAGAATTCAGAGATTCAGACATAGAAGAAATGCAATTTTAAAGAGTTCAGATAGTCAGTTCGAAGTTCTTTGAACTCAGCTCGACGATCGTCGATCGCAGATCGACGAACTCAGAGTGCCAACTATGAGTTGAGCTCGACGAAATACAAGCTCAGGTCGACGATCTTCCTTCTTCTACTCAGATTCTCTGGTCGATGAACTTGGAACTCAGCATTGACAGATATATTTCAGATCAATTATCTCTGAGCTTAGCTCGACGAAGGAGATTTCTCAACTCGACGAACTTGGAGTTCAGCTCGACGAAATCTGTCCTGAGTTCGATTAATTTCCTTCAGTATCAGTTTGACGTATTCTCTCTCATTTTGACTTTAATTTGTATTGTTCTAAGGCAGTAATTCTCTGATAATTAATGCTCATATTCTCAAGAATATAGCTATTTCTTGGCAGCATTAATTATGATTTTCATAGAGTTAATTACTTGACTTATTTACTTGGACAGTTGAGGAAACTCATTAAAAGCCAAAATACAGTCGTTCAACTCTCAGAATCTCAGCAGTAAATTTAAGATATTGAAAGATGGGGGCTAGACCTAATTTACTCTAGGGTGGTGAATAGAGTAATTAAAAAACTTTTTGCTGTTTTTTAAATTATCAGAGTAATAAAAATGTGATACGAATATTAACAGAGAAGAGATAATCTAAGCTAAACTATCACAACACAGCTAGGCTAATCTATCATAGGCACAGCAAGAGTAACAAGAAAAAAGGGCAATTAGACAACACAAGAACTTTTATAGTGGTTCCCCAACCTGGGTACATCCACTCTTCTACCACCCTGGTAGGAATCCACTAGCAGGTTTTGATCAGGTGACTGCCACCTTTGAGCTTTTGATCAGGTGCTCAAAAACCAAATAAACTTTTGAAGGGAGTTAATAAACCCTTTATACAGGTGGGGAGAGAGAGATTGATTATGTCTTCTCTTTCTCAAACAACTAAGAAGACTTAGTGTATTTGTTGTTGTCAAGGCTTCTTCAGAGATCACTTGAAGCCTTGCTCAGGGTGTAGGTCTTCTCTCTTCAGCCTTGACTTGAAAAATGATGATCCAAGAACTTCTGACTGATTTGAATATGTTGTCCTTGAAAGCTCCTGAAATGAAAGTTGAAGAAGACTCTTGATTTGTGTTTGCAGTTCTTCTTCTTCTTCAGTAAGGTCAAGGAGAAAATGGGTTGTTTTGTTGTAGAGAAGATTTTGAATGTTTTGCTGTAGATCTTCTCTGTGTCTGTATGCCTTATTGTGTGTCATTCTGAAGAGCAAATCTCTTTCATGTATCTCTGTCAAATTCTCCTTTGAATTTTGAATTCCATTGCATTGAATGCTGATTTCATGGAGAATGTAATACGGCTGTAGAATATTTCTTTATTGTGTTTCCCCAACTGTCCTAATAAATTAGGCGAGTAATTAACCTGATGAAGACCATAATTAATGCTGCCAAGTAACGGCTATATTCAGAGAATATATGCATTACTTACTCAGGAATTACTGCTAAATAATATGGAATAAGGACAGAGATTAAGGGAAATTCTAAGTCTGGAACTGCAACAGAAATCGTCGACCATAGAACAGAGTTCGTCGACCTGAGATCCAAATTCGTCGACTAGAGAAATCCTATTCGTCGACCTGAGAAAACTTGTTCGTCGACCTAAGATTCAAGTTCGTTGACCAGAGTTCATCGAACCATATTCTGTGAATAACTTGCCAATTTTGTGGTCCAAGTTCGTCGAGTTGATAAACTGTCTTCGTCGACCTGAGTTTAGAGAAAGTATTCTGAACAGAATGTGTTGAAGTTGAACTTCCAGACTTGGTCGACCTGAGCTCGAATATCGTCGAGCTCAACTCAGAGAATTTACTCTGAGTTCGTCGAGCGGAGCATGACTATCGTTGTGCTGAGTTCGACGAACGTCGAACTCATCTTCTGAACTTGATTTTCTTCTAAGTCTTCAGTCTTCTGAAGTCTTCTGTTGGTTGGTCCATGTAAGGTTTATTATAAGGACTTAGCCTAAACTCTAGGACACAAATACATGATCCTGGCTATACATGGTGGGTCAATCATCCTAATTAGTGAACCTAGCCCAAATCCAACTAGGGATCCAACAATCTCCCCCTATTTGGGTGAGGTCACTAATAATATAAAAAGAAAAATATTCACAATGCAGGAAAAATATATCTGGCAGAAAATTGAAATATTCAGCAGATATTTACAATCAGTAGCTTTGTGACAATAAATATGTAAAGTTTAGATAAGAATAACTAAACAGAAAATATCATTTCTTCTTCAGCTTTTCCTTTTGCTTGTCATCTTTCTCTTTCTCAGAGGGCTGTGTAAATTTGATTTCTCTATTTGGATTAGCTGCTTGTCTTTCGGACAATTTCATATCAGTAGCTCCAATAATATTAAGAGAGGTAGCTCTGGGCACAACAGCCTCTGGATGCAGATTCATGTAAGCATCAACATTAAAGAATTTATTGGCCTTATCATACCTTCTTAATTCTTCCTTTCTGTATGTTGACATTGTTGAGTATTCGGATGGATCTCTCCCTTCAGCTTTAGCTTTATTTATCATTGATAATCCAACAAGTTCCTGGAATTTGGCCATTCTTGATGTTGTCTCAGTTTCTAGATCCACAAATGGAATAGGTGGAGACTCTGGCCTTTTAGGACTATGAGCTTTTTCTGTTTCAGGAGCTTGCTATTGTTGCTGCTGTTGTTGTTGATGTTGTTGATGCTGATGTTATTGTTGTCTGCTGGAGGAATACCTCTGCTAGCTGCTTTCTTAAGATTTTGAGGATCTACCTTGATGTCTATGATAGGTTTGAGCATAAAAGGTAGACCTCAAAGAACTTCTTCTTGAAGCACCAGCAGCAGGTGGAGGAGGAGGAGGAGGACCTCCCTAGTTGCTTTGAGGAGGAGGTAGAGAGTATCTCCTGCTTTTCTTTCTGGCTTTTTGTTCATTATTTGAAAGCCACATCCATGCTGTCTGTAACATCCCATTTCCAACTAGACCCCTAAGAGTGGTTTTGGCCATGACTAGGTCATGACAAACCCTAGGAAGCCAGAAATGGGTCAAGAGATAGGAGGCCAAGGTAGGGATCACCATGGTCTGCAAATAGTAGGATTTTGAACAATGGTTTAGAATGGCAATGGGGCTTCACCATGGCCCCAAGACCCTACCACAACACTCCCAAACATTTTGGGAGACCCATTAGAGCCAAAAGACCCATTAGGGCCAACCCAAGAGGCCCAGTTGACCAAGGTCAACCCTAGCCCTGAATGGGTCAACCTAGCCTACTTAGGGCCAATTGACCCACTCCTAGTCTAGAGGACCCCACCTATGCCCTCCTAACCCTAAAGAGAGGTCAATGGGTCACTAAGGACACATTGGGGTCAGCCCTAGGGGCCAGGTTGACCCAAGTCAACTCAAGCCCTAATCTGGGCAAAGTACCCTTACAAAGGGTATGTGACCTCCAAAGTGCAGGGCAACCCTACATAACCCTACCTAGACCCTAAGGGAAGTCAATGGGTCACCAAGGATCCATAGGGGTGAACCCTAATGGTCATGTTGACCCAAGTCAACTCAAGCCCTAATCTGGGCAAAGTACCCTTACAAAGGGTATGTGACCTCCAAAGTGCAGGGCAACCCTACATAACCCTACCTAGACCCTAAGGGAAGTCAATGGGTCACCAAGGATCCATAGGGGTGAACCCTAATGGTCATGTTGACCCAAGTGAACTCTAGCCCTAAAATGGTCAAAGTGACCTTACCAAGGGTCAAGTGACCTTTAAGGTGCCAAGACAACCCTACCCAACCCTACATAGACCTTAGGGGAGGCCAAGGAATCACCCAGGACCCAATGGGGTCAACCTAGATGGTCAAACTGACCAAGTCAACCCTCATTGAGGGTCAAGTCAACTTAGCCCAAAAAGGGCTAACCCAAGCTCAAGCCACTTCTCCCTTAGGCTAAACCCATTCCCATGACCATCATAATCCAGTGGGCTGCCTTTAGCTTATGAGGTTGACTAGTCAACCAGAGGTGACTAGGAGCGAGAAAAGAGCTCCTCTCCATGATAATGGAGGAGAGAGAAAATGGGGAAGAGGGAAGGGAGGAGAGAAGCCGACCAAGGAAGGCCAACAGCCACCAGTTATGGCTGTAATCAACTCCTCTAGGGGAGAGGAGTTGATTCCAGCCGTTTCCCGGCCACCAAGGGGTGGGTTCAGCCCCCCTCCACACAACCCGAGCCACACCTTTAATGGTGTTAATGGCCATTGAAGAACCAGCCTCTCCTCTCCCCCATTTACCATTTAAACACCTTCAGGGAGCCGAGGGGATCATTTTGGAGCGTTTACCTGGAGGAGACGGGCCACTCCACTGTGCAGTTGCAGAAGCCGAGCGCCGCCGCCGTCGTCAATGGCATCCCGCCGCTCCTGTCGCATCCAGGCCGCCAGGAAGGTCCTCCTCCTCTCCTTAACTCGCGGGTAGATCCTAGGAATCATTAGGCTTGAGTTTCGGGCTCAATTGAGCCCGATTCAATCCGGGATTTCTCCTGGTTTCAGCAAGAAAATCTCTTGCTTTATCCGCCGGAAAGCGCCTCTCCGGCGGCGGAGCCGCCGCCTGACGATAGCCACCACCTCGACGGAGGTGATGGTGGCGGTGGCCGGCCAGGGAAGGGGCTGGATCGCCGGCGGCAGGGCTTGGAAATCGCTCCAGGCGGGATGAATCTCAGTCGCTGGCTCAATGGGGACGATGACCAGATGCCGTTGATCCTTGCGCCAAGATTCGCGCTGCATCAAAATCAAACTATAGGAAATTAATGATATTTATTTCATTCTGTCACACTTTTGATATTAAATGTTTTAAATTCTAAAAAATAACCAGAGGCTCTGTATGGGAAAATGGTCAACACATGAATTGTAGCCCTGCCTGTCTACTTTTTTTTAAAATTGGTTTGAACACATTTAGGCTTCTGGTTAGACCAGGGCACCCATTTTGGTGGGACATACCCTTAGGGCTAGGCAGTCACAAAATTGAGTGCCCACTCTTCACCCCTAGCCCAAATTAGCTGAAATTTTGGCAGAGAGTCTATCTTAGACATACCTAGGGCCTGCCCAAAAATGGGAATTTTTGGAGAAAATATTTCTATAGTTTTTGTAAATATTTAATAATTATTAGGTAAATTAAATAAGTGCCCTAAACACCTCCAAACCCTCCCAAATTTTGGTGAGTGGTCCCTGGGTTCCAATTAGGTACCTGTATAAAATTTCATTTAATTTGGATGTGTTTTGAATAGGGTTTGACCCAACCCTATTTATACCCTATAAAGGGCATTTTGGTCAAAAGTTGCACTTTTGGTTTTGAGTGACCAAATCGCCTCAACAGAGGCTGACATTTTGGCCACTGATATAACTTGACTTTTTACACTCACTTATGGAGTTTGGAGTGGATTGGACTAGGGTAGCCCTAGAATTTTAGGGTAGGCCCTTTAGGGTAAATTTCTAGGGTTTGAAGAAATTGGGGTCAAAAGACCTTGGATGGACTTGAAACTTGGGAATGATGTCCATAGGGTTACTATGGTCCTGTGGTTAAAATTTTAGGGCATTTGGAAGACTTAAAACCCTTTAAATCCATAACCCTAGTTTAGGGCACTAGCTTGAAATCATAAGAGCTAATACCAAAACTCTCTGAAAAGGCCTAGGTCTTTGAATGGGTAGTTTCTTAGGGTATATATATATCTGGAAATTTTATGATAAATTTTGGATGAATATTTTTGGTACTTTATTCACAAAGTCATGTTTTACAATTTTCACTTAGGAATTTTTGGAGAAAAATATACTTGATTAAACCTGATAAAACTTAGCAAAGGGGCTTGTAATCATGGGACCCATCTCTGTAAACTTTTATGAAATTTTTGAAGAATGATATTTAGTAGTTGCTTCTTTAATTATTTAATTCTATGGAACTTTGGTAAATTTAATAATGACATTTAGATTGTCTGAAAAATTCTAATTTCTTCATCATGATGTTTCTAGTTCCTTATGAAGCCCTAGTAATTTTTACATAATTATTGGAGACATATTTGTGGCACTTCCTTCATTATATTTTATTTTAGGAATTATTTTAATAAATCCTTTAGAGGTCAAGAACTATCTGGAAAATTATGAAAATTGGCAACCAATAATATTTCTCTGATATTTAGTGAATACAAATTTTAGGAGGCCATTACCTGAGAAAATCTTATGGTTCATGTTCAAATTGACTATGGCCTAGTTTTTGAGGAAAATTCAATAAATAGTAGATTAATTGGGAAAAATATGATTTTCTGAATTTAGACTATATTTATCATAATAGACCTCTAATAATTATCATAAGGGTACTGGATGAGTATTTCATGTACTTCCCTTTTTACGGGTCATGTAGCTTAAGTGGTCTGCATATAGCAAAACTGCAGGATTTCATTTGGATGTGAATTAGGGCAAGTATGATGAGTCATGGTGGTTGTTGTAAGGACAAGTGGAATGGGCTGCGTCTTTGGAAGATGAGTGAGCAAGGTGTGGATCTGCCTAGGGTTATAGACGTTTGGGTCCGACGAAAGATCGTCCTACCCAAGGAGAGTGGAGTCAAATTACCCTAGGATTAGCATATCGAAATGTGAGAAAATAAAGGGTAAGGGAATCAACAAATAATAAAATAAGTACCTTGCGAAAGGGAACGCTGGGCGTAATCCCAACATAGTTCCTAGTGCCCCTTGAGAGCCCTTCACAGGGAATACCGGGGGCAGTCCTGGGTTAACGTAAACTGTTTAACAAGCTGAAAGAGTAACTTAGTAATTAGGGTTGCACATTCCACAACACTAATGGCACCAGAGGTTGGATAGGAGCTTCGGCTCGGATGGTTAAAAAGTCGGACGTGTTGGTCCGGGGAGCTTCGGCTCGATTCTTGATTACGCTAAATTGCATGTGCATAACAGGAAAGAAAATTAAGGTGGTGGGTCTTCGGTATTGGAGGGTCGATGCACCGACGCCAATACATTGACTCGGCAAGTGTGGTTAGCACTTCGCCAACAGAAGTCCGGTGCGCCAGCCGGCAAGAGTACGCAGGAGTCCGCTTCGTGCACCAAGCGTTGAGGCGTACGATAGGTCTGACCGGTAGTGCTTTACTGGTTTAGAGGTGGGCGAGGCCCAACCCACCACTTCCGTCTGCCACTACAGAGGTATCCTGGGAGGTTACGGCTCCAGAAAGGGGGAACTAAAGGTCTGTGTGCACAGAGTCGGGTGTGTGTGTTGCACTTGCATGTCCATCATACCCACTAGCATGTCATGGCATAATCGTTACCTTTAACCTTGACACCTAAAGTATAAGTGGAATGGGACGCTTATACCTTAGGACCTGCTAAACGACCCCTTAGTCTATAAGCTTGTGTGGGCAAGTTTATAAATTAAGGTTAATTTTGATATATTTAGTTACTGCTGTTTGACCACCGACACCCTAGCGTATAAATCGATATGAGACTTTTTATACGATGGGAGCCTTGCAAAAGACCCCTTGGCTTATGTGTTTTTAACATAAGTGAAGGTTACATTTCATATTACAGCTTATTGTCTTTATATACCATAAAACTTGCTAGAATAGGACCGCTGCCATCTGTTTTGACATTCTCCACCTTCAAGTCCTCCCCTTTCTTCCTCTCCGCTCGGTGCTTAGGAGCTGTGGGGGAAGGGGTGGGGGATGATAGGACTTAGTCTTTTAGACTAATGGTTTTCGAACCGCATCATTTAGGGGATCGCGGAGACCAGCATGGAGGAGCAGCCCCAGAGACCGGTGCGCTTGGAGGTGGGGCAGTCTAGCTCCGGAGTTCACACAGCCGGGACCGTGAGTCTCGACCCTGAGCAGTTTCCTACTTTTGTTTCTGCATGAGAGATCTTGTAGTGAGGATTTGATGTACCGGGCATAAGCCTGTTTTGCTACTCTGATGTTATTTTCTGTGGACACTCCCTTCGTGGAGTTATATTTATTATGACATATGATTCCCTGTGGACAGTTAGTTCTCATTTACTTATTTATGCTACTTTTCTGTGATCGAAATGGCCGGCAGAATCGGCGCTTTGTGGTGATGACTCTTCAGGGCGTGAAGGAGTCACCGCAAAACGGCGGTCCTGGGCCTAAGACCCCGGAGTCGAAAAAGAAAAAAAAAAGGGGGTCTTACAAGTGGTATCAAAGCGAGGTTTCGATCCTCGGACCTGTGGGTTATGGGCCCACCACGCTTACAAGTGGTACCAGAGCAAACCTCGATCGAAAAGTAGCCGTCCACAACCCTGGGTCACCCCCGCGCGGGTTTAGTTTGGGGACAAACTAAGCAGCGGAAGCAGTGGTGTGCCCATACGGGGGGGAAATCACATGTAAGTTGTCCACTTTCATTAGACATTGAGTCGATTATCTACTAATGTAGTTCGTTTTGCAGCCCCCAGCTCAGCCCACCCCACAAGGTGGAGCTCAGCAGACTCCAGACATTGCACCACCTCCCATGGTCCCCACACCTTTCCTCCAGTCAGACATGGGGCAGACCCTTACAGCTATCCTTGAGGCCTTCCGAGCTCAGCAAGCCCCAGCCCAGCAGCCAAACCCAGGGGCCAACTGGATGAGCACCTTCCGAGGACTCTCTCCCCCATCTTACTTGGGGACAGAGTCGGCAGTACGGACAGAGGAGTGGCTGGATGTGATGTACGAGATGTTGACTGGGATACGATGCCCTTGGGAGGAGAGGGTGGCCCTAGTGGTATCTTGCTTGGAGTCACATGCCAAGCGGTGGTGGAAGACGCTGTTGGACACGACCTTTGCTGATAGAGAGATTGCAGAAATCACTTGGGAAGAGTTCAGGGCCACGCTGCTGGAGCACTTTGTTCCTCAGTCGGCCAGGGACGAGTTGGAGGAGCGGTTCTTGCAGCTGAGGCAGGGCACCAGGACAGTGGTGGAGTACCACCGAGAGTTCGATCATTTGGCCCGATATGCGGGCTCCTATCAGCTGGATGAAGCAGGATACGTCAAGAGGTTTTATAAGGGCCTAAAAGAGGAGTTGAGGGAGGCCCTGCTTTTTGTCTCTGACGGGCCCATCTCCCGGATTTTGGAGATGGCGAAGAGGATTGAGGCCGATTGGCACACCACTCGGGGCCGGAAACGGCAAACGGAGGACCAGGGCCGGAGGGCCCGAAATGATCAGCGGCGAGGCATCGTACCAGATGGAAGAAGGGCAGAGGAGCAGCCTCGTCAGGAGTTGAGGTAGGAGCCGAGAGAGCAGGTGGTCTTGACCCCTCAACCTCTCCGGATCCAGGAGATGCAGAGACCCCGGGGTATGGCGTATCCCCCGCCGGAGTGCTTCCACTGTCACCAGGTGGGACACCTCCGGAGAGACTGCCCTATGAGGGGGGCACCACCTCCAGCACCACGGGGTGGCCCACCGGCCCAGCATTTCGGAGGCCGAGGACGCGGCCGAGGACGTGGTTACCAGGGAGGCGACCGCAGGCAGAATGGGGAGCAGATTTACGCTTTGGACTTAGCACAGCCCCGGAACCCGGACAGGGTTATTGCAGGTATGAGAGTAATCTTAGTTTTGGATTTATTCTTTGCTCATATTAAGTGTTGATAGAACTACTACACAACCTAGGTTAGAAAACCTTACACCAGAATTTTTCTTTCAAAACTGATTTAGGAATGGTGATGGTGTGCGACAAACCTGCCCATACCCTGTTCGACACGGGGGCATCGCACAACTTTGTGTCGGAGGATTTCGTCAAGGACCTGGATCAGATTCGATGTTATACGGGACTACCCAGGAGGGTGCGCCTCCCCAATGGGATGGAGATCCAGTCGACAGAAAAGTGCCTCCTGGAGGTTACCATAGACGGGTTAGCACTCGAGGCCCCGGCGACGATCCTGAGGATGCCGGACTTCGACCTCGTCTTGGGCATGGCATGGCTTGTCTAGAACCATGCCCAGATTGATTGCCCGGCAAGGAGGGTCGTGCTCAGCCACGGCGATACTTATGCGACATTCGAAGGTACTACACCGGTCTCCCGTCGCCTGCTTTCATCTATTCAGGCCATTAAGGCTCACATGCAAGGGGACGAGGTATATCAAGTATTGTTCGAGATGACTGAGGAGAAGGACCTGATTGCTAACATTCCGGTGGTTCGTGAATACGCCGACATTTTTCCGGATAAGCTGCCAGGACTACCTCCGCATAGGTAAAAGGACTTCCAGATTCAGTTGGTACCAGGGGCTAAGCCGGTATCCAAGGCCCCTTATCGGATGGCTCCGAAGGAGTTGGCGGAGTTTCGGACGCAGTTGCAGGAGCTGGTGGAAGCAGGATTTGTTAGGCCGAGTTCCTCATCATGGGAAGCTCCTGTCCTATTCGTAAAGAAGAAGGACGGCACTTTACGCCTGTGCATCCACTATCGAGCACTAAACAGGCTGATCGTCTGAAATACCTATCCGCTCCCCAGGATAGACGAGTTGTTCGATCAGCTGGAGGGAGCCCATTATTTTTCGAAGCTGTACTTGAGATCAGGCTACTACCAGCTGCGGATCCAGGAGGAGGATATTCCGAAGACGGCCTTTAGTAGCCGATATGGATTGTATGAGTTCATCGTGATGCCCTTCGGGCTCACGAACGCTCCGTCGGCGTTTATGAGCCTCATGAACCGGGTCTTCGAGGCTTATTTGGATGTGTTCGTCATAGTGTTCATAGACGACATCCTTATCTATTCTAAGACGGAGGAGGAGCACACACGGCATCTAGCACTAACCCTGGAGAGACTGCGGGAGCATCGTCTTTATGCGAAGTTCAGTAAGTGTCAGTTCTGGCTGAAGGAGGTGGCTTTCTTAGGTCACATTATCAGCGGAGCCGGGCTGGCAGTGGACCCGGCAAAGATTCGAGCTATTTCGGAGTGGCCGCAGCTGAAAACAGCCACTGACGTACGGAGTTTTCTAGGACTTGCCGGTTACTATCGGAAGTTCGTGGAGGGATTCTCTCGAATCGCCCTCCCGCTCACATCCTTGACAAAGAAGGAGGTACCGTTCGTGTGGACCCCGCAGTGCCAGACAGCTTTCTAGGAGCTGAAGGATCGGCTGACCTCGGCTCCCATTCTTACTCTCCCCTCGGGGAGGGAGGGATTCCAGGTCTACACCGACGCATCATATCAAGGGATGGGAGCAGTACTGATGCAGAACGGACACGTCATAGCTTATGCTTCCCGCCAGCTGAAGACCCATGAGAAGAACTACCCAGTGCACGACCTGGAGATGGGAGCAGTTGTATTCGCACTAAAAATATGGCGGCATTACCTATATGGAGTCCACTGTGATATATACTCCGATCATAAGAATCTTAAGTACGTGGACACACAGAAGGAACTAAACATCAGGCAGAGGCGGTGGGTGGAGTTCCTTTCTGACTATCAGTATGAGATGCATTACCACCCGGGGAAGGCGAACGTGGTAGCGGACGCACTGAGTAGGAGAGCTGCCACAGCAGGAGCAGAGCCTCAGTTGATGTCTATGGAGCTGCTGCAGAGACTAGAAGACATGCACATTACCCTGGTATCGTCCGATGATCCTGAGCTCTATGAGGAGTACTTGGCCGCGATAGGCGTTACCGATGACATCAGAGACCGAGTCAGAGAAGGGCAGAGGCAGGATGCCAAGTTAGAGCCCATCTTCCAAGCTCTGGAGGCAGGCACTGCAGGAGACTACACACTGAGGGACGACCTGGTGTGCTTCAGTGGACGGGTGTATATACCGGAGGGAGGCCGGATTCGGGAGGATATTATGATGGAGGCACACTGCAGCCGGTATTCTGTACACCCGGGGATCACAAAGATGACGGCTGATTTGAAGAAGACGATGTACTGGCCGGGCATGAAGAAGGAGGTCTCACACTTCGTAACCCATTGTGAGGCATGTCAGCTAGTGAAGGCGGAATGCAGGAACCCCGCGGGATTATTGCAGCCACTCCCGGTGCCGGAGTGGAAGTTTGATGACCTAGCCATGGACTTCATACATGGGCTTCCCCGGTCTCGGACAGGGAATGACTCGATCTGGGTAATCGTCGATCTGTTGACCAAGGTGGCTCGATTTATACCGATCAGGAAGGATGTTTCAGTAGGAGTACTGGTGCGAAAGTTTGTGGAGCAGTTCGTTCGTTATCATGGCGTGCCCAGGACGATAGTGTCGGATCGGGATGGCAGGTTCACCTCCAGGGAGTGGAGATCCGTGCAAGCTTACTTAGGCACGCGATTGACTTTCAGCACTGCATTCCACCCCCAGACAGACGGGCAGACAGAACGCACCAACCGGACACTGGAGGACCTTTTGAGGTTATGCATCTTGGACCGCGGGGAAACGTGGGAGAAACTCTTGCCCCTTGTCGAGTTCTCCTATAACAACAGCCACCAGTCCAGCATCAGGATGGCGCCTTACGAAGCCTTGTACGTGAGGAGATGCCGGACCCCGCTTTCTTGGGTGCAGAACGAGGATCCGAAAGTGTTGGGGTCAGAGTTTGTTGAAGACACCGAGGCACAGGTGAGGCTGATCAGGGACAGGATGCTCGAGGCACAGAGTAGACAGGCTAAGTATTATGACGCCCGACATCGGCAGGTGGAGTTCCGGGTGGGGGACCGGGTGTTTCTGAAGATCCGGCCCATGCATGGAGTTTTACGGGTGCGTGGTCGGAGGAAGAAGCTCAGCCCTAGGTACATGGGCCCTTACAGGATCCTGGAGCGGATCGGACCCCTAGCCTACCGGCTGGAGTTACCACCAGAGCTGGAAGCGCTGCACGACGTCTTCCACATTTCTTCTTTGAGGAGGGCTCTGCTACGCCCGGAGCAGCAGATTCTGACTACCGAAGGGCCGGTAGCGTCAGATCGGTCGGTTCATTTGGAGCCTGTGAGGATCGACGACCGAGGAGTGCGGGTCTTGCGACGCAAGAAGGTCCCACTAGTCAAGGTCCTGTGGAGGAACCACGGCCAGGAGGAGCATACCTGGGAGCCACAGGACCTGATGCGACAAAGATACCCCGAGTTATTCAGTCAGGTATACCTCTCGGACCCCTCAAGATGTTAATTTATTTTTCCTGCTTTAAGTATACTAAGGGCTGCTCTAGGTAGATAGGGGCTTATCTTTTGTTTATTGGGGGCTTAACCTTGTTTATTGGGATTTTGGTTCGCTGTTTGGGTGAAAGGGGTCTTAGATCTAAGTTTTTCCATAAAATCAAATTCAACGAACGAGGCGTCATAATGGGATGTTACAAGACTCTTTCCTTCGGTAATAAGACCCGTAGGTCCAACCTTGATTTCGGGGACGAAATCTTTGTTATGTTTATTGGGATTTGTAACATCCCATTTCCAACTAGACCCCTAAGAGTGGTTTTGGCCATGACTAGGTCATGACAAACCCTAGGAAGCCAGAAATGGGTCAAGAGATAGGAGGCCAAGGTAGGGATCACCATGGTCTGCAAATAGTAGGATTTTGAACAATGGTTTAGAATGGCAATGGGGCTTCACCATGGCCCCAAGACCCTACCACAACACTCCCAAACATTTTGGGAGACCCATTAGAGCCAAAAAGACCCATTAGGGCCAACCCAAGAGGCCCAGTTGACCAAGGTCAACCCTAGCCCTGAATGGGTCAACCTAGCCTACTTAGGGCCAATTGACCCACTCCTAGTCTAGAGGACCCCACCTATGCCCTCCTAACCCTAAAGAGAGGTCAATGGGTCACTAAGGACACATTGGGGTCAGCCCTAGGGGCCAGGTTGACCCAAGTCAACTCAAGCCCTAATCTGGGCAAAGTACCCTTACAAAGGGTATGTGACCTCCAAAGTGCAGGGCAACCCTACATAACCCTACCTAGACCCTAAGGGAAGTCAATGGGTCACCAAGGATCCATAGGGGTGAACCCTAATGGTCATGTTGACCCAAGTCAACTCAAGCCCTAATCTGGGCAAAGTACCCTTACAAAGGGTATGTGACCTCCAAAGTGCAGGGCAACCCTACATAACCCTACCTAGACCCTAAGGGAAGTCAATGAGTCACCAAGGATCCATAGGGGTGAACCCTAATGGTCATGTTGACCCAAGTCAACTCTAGCCCTAAAATGGTCAAAGTGACCTTACCAAGGGTCAAGTGACCTTTAAGGTGCCAAGACAACCCTACCCAACCCTACATAGACCTTAGGGGAGGCCAAGGAATCACCCAGGACCCAATGGGGTCAACCTAGATGGTCAAACTGACCAAGTCAACCCTCATTGAGGGTCAAGTCAACTTAGCCCAAAAAGGGCTAACCCAAGCTCAAGCCACTTCTCCCTTACGCTAAACCCATTCCCATGACCATCATAATCCAGTGGGCTGCCTTTAGTTTATGAGGTTGACTAGTCAACCAGAGGTGACTAGGAGCGAGAAAAGAGCTCCTCTCCATGATAATGGAGGAGAGAGAAAATGGGGAAGAGGGAAGGGAGGAGAGAAGCCGGCCAAGGAAGGCCAACAGCCACCAGTTATGGCTGTAATCAACTCCTCTAGGGGAGAGGAATTGATTCCAGCCGTTTCCCGGCCACCAAGGGGTGGGTTCAGCCCCCCTCCACACAACCCGAGCCACACCTTTAATGGTGTTAATGGCCATTGAAGAACCAGCCTCTCCTCTCCCCCATTTACCATTTAAACACCTTCAGGGAGCCGAGGGGATCATTTTGGAGCGTTTACCTGGAGGAGACGGGCCACTCCACTGTGCAGTTGCAGAAGCCGAGCGCCGCCGCCATCGTCAATGGCATCCCGCCGCTCCTCTCGCATCCAGGCCGCCAGGAAGGTCCTCCTCCTCTCCTTAACTCGCGGGTAGATCCTAGGAATCATTAGGCTTGAGTTTCGGGCTCAATTGAGCCCGATTCAATCCGGGATTTGTCCTGGTTTCTGCAAGAAAATCTCTTGCTTTATCCGCCGGAAAGCGCCTCTCCGGCGGCGGAGCCGCCGCCTGACGATAGCCACCACCTCGACGGAGGTGATGGTGGCGGTGGCCGGCCGGGGAAGGGGCTGGATCGCCGGCGGCAGGGCTTGGAAATCGCTCCAGGCGGGACGAATCTCAGTCGTTGGCTCAATGGGGACGATGACCAGATGCCGTTGATCCTTGCGCCAAGATTCGCGCTGCATCAAAATCAAACTATAGGAAATTAATGATATTTATTTCATTCTGTCACACTTTTGATATTTAATGTTTTAAATTCTTAAAAATAGCCAGAAGCTCTGTATGGGAAAATGGTCAACATATGAATTGTAGCCCTGCCTGTCTACTTTTTTTTAAAATTGGTTTGAACCCATTTAGGCTTCTGGTTAGACCAGGGCACCCATTTTGGTGGGACATACCCTTAGGGCTAGGCAGTCACAAAATTGAGTGCACACTCTTCACCCCTAGCCCAAATTAGCTGAAATTTTGGCAGAGAGTCTATCTTAGACATACCTAGGGCCTGCCTCAAAATGGGAATTTTTGGAGAAAATATTTCTATAGTTTTTGTAAATATTTAATAATTATTTGGTAAATTAAATAAGTGCCCTAAACACCTCCAAACCCTCCCAAATTTTGGTGAGTGGTCCCTGGGTTCCAATTAGGTACCTGTATAAAATTTCATTTAATTTGGATGTGTTTTGAATAGGTTTTGACCCAACCCTATTTATACCCTATAAAGGGCATTTTGGTCAAAAGTTGCACTTTTGGTTTTGAGTGATCAAATCACCTCAACAGAGGCTGAAATTTTGGCCACTGATATAACTTGACTTTTTACACTCACTTATGGAGTTTGGAGTGGATTGGACTAGGGTAGCCCTAGAATTTTAGGGTAGGCCCTTTAGGGTAAATTTCTAGGGTTTGAAGAAATTGGGGTCAAAAGACCTTGGATGGACTTGAAACTTGGGAATGATGTCCATAGGGTTACTATGGTCCTGTGGTTAAAATTTTAGGGCATTTGGAAGACTTAAAACCCTTTAAATCCATAACCCTAGTTTAGGGCACTAGCTTGAAACCATAAGATCTAATACCAAAACTCTCTGAAAAGGCCTAAGTCTTTGAATGGGTAGTTGCTTAGGGTATATATATCTCTGGAAAGTTTATGATAAATTTTGGATGAATATGTTTGGTACTTTATTCACAAAGTCATGTTTTACAATTTTCACTTAGGAATTTTTGGAGAAAACTATACTTGATTAAACCAGATGAAACTTAGCAAAGGGGCTTGTAATCATGGGACCCATCTCTGTAAACTTTTATGAAATTTTTGAAGAATGATATTTAGTAGTTGCTTCTTTAATTATTTAATTCTATGGAACTTTGGTAAATTTAATAATGACATTTAGATTGTCTGAAAAATTCTAATTTCTTCATCATGATGTTTCTAGTTCCTTATGAAGTCCTAGTAATTTTTACATAATTATTGGAGACATATTTGTGGCACTTCCTTCATTATATTTTATTTTAGGAATTATTTTAATAAATCCTTTAGAGGTCAAGAACTATCTGGAAAATTATGAAAATTGGCAACCAATAATATTTCTCTGATATTTAGTGAATACAAATTTTAGGAGGCCATTACCTGAGAAAATCTTATGGTTCATGTTCAAATTGACTATGGCCTAGTTTTTGAGGAAAATTCAATAAATAGTAGATTAATTGGGAAAAATATGATTTTCTGAATTTAGACTATATTTATCATAATAGACCTCTAATAATTATCATAAGGGTACTGGATGAGTATTTCATGTACTTCCCTTTTTACGGGTCATGTAGCTTAAGTGGTCTGCATATAGCAAAACTGCAGGATTTCATTTGGATGTGAATTAGGGCAAGTATGATGAGTCATGGTGGTTGTTGTAAGGACAAGTGGAATGGGCTGCGTCTTTGGAAGATGAGTGAGCAAGGTGTGGATCTGCCTAGGGTTATAGACGTTTGGGTCCGACGAAAGATCGTCCTACCTAAGGAGAGTGGAGTCAAATTACCCTAGGATTAGCATATCGAAATGTGAGAAAATAAAGGGTAAGGGAATCAACAAATAATAAAATAAGTACCTTGCGAAAGGGAACGCTGGGCGTAATCCCAACATAGTTCCTAGTGCCCCTTGAGAGCCCTTCACAGGGAATACCGGGGGCAGTCCTGGGTTAACGTAAACTGTTTAACAAGCTGAAAGAGTAACTTAGTAATTAGGGTTGCACATTCCACAACACTAATGGCACCAGAGGTTGGATAGGAGCTTCGGCTCGGATGGTTAAAAAGTCGGACGTGTTGGTCCGGGGAGCTTCGGCTCGAATCTTGATTACGCTAAATTGCATGTGCATAACAGGAAAGAAAATTAAGGTGGTGGGTCTTCGGTATTGGAGGGTCGATGCACCGACGCCAATACGTTGACTCGGCAAGTGTGGTTAGCACTTCGCCAACAGAAGTCCGGTGCGCCAGCCGGCAAGAGTACGCAGGAGTCCGCTTCGTGCACCAAGCGTTGAGGCGTACGATAGGTCTGACCGGTAGTGCTTTACTGGTTTAGAGGTGGGCGAGGCCCAACCCACCGCTTCCGTCTGCCACTACGGAGGTATCCTGGGAGGTTACGGCTCCAGAAAGGGGGAACTAAAGGTCTGTGTGCACAGAGTCGGGTGTGTGTGTTGCACTTGCATGTCCATCATACCCACTAGCATGTCATGGCATAATCGTTACCTTTAACCTTGACACCTAAAGTATAAGTGGAATGAGACACTTATACCTTAGGACCTGCTAAACGACCCCTTAGTCTATAAGCTTGTGTGGGCAAGTTTATAAATTAAGGTTAATTTTGATATATTTAGTTACTGCTGTTTGACCACCGACACCCCAGCGTATAAATCGATATGGGACTTTTTATACGATGGGAGCCTTGCAAAAGACCCCTTGGCTTATGTGTTTTTCACATAAGTGAAGGTTACATTTCATATTACAGCTTATTGTCTTTATATACCATAGAACTTGCTAGAATAGGACCGCTGCCATCTGTTTTGACATTCTCCACCTTCAAGTCCTCCCCTTTCTTCCTCTCCGCTCGGTGCCTAGGAGCCGTGGGGGAAGGGGTGGGGGATGATAGGACTTAGTCTTTTAGACTAACGGTTTTCGAACCGCATCATTTAGGGGATCGCGGAGACCAGCATGGAGGAGCAGCCCCAGAGACCGGTGCGCTTGGAGGTGGGGCAGTCTAGCTCCGGAGTTCACACAGCCGGGACCGTGAGTCTCGACCCTGAGCAGTTTCCTACTTTTGTTTCTGCATGAGAGATCTTGTAGTGAGGATTTGATGTACCGGGCATAAGCCCGTTTTGCTACTCTGATGTTATTTTCTGTGGACACTCCCTTCGTGGAGTTATATTTATTATGACATATGATTCCCTGTGGACAGTTAGTTCTCATTTACTTATTTATGCTACTTTTCTGTGATCGAAATGGCCGGCAGAATCGGCGCTTTGTGGTGATGACTCTTCAGGGCGTGAAGGAGTCACCGCAAAACGGCGGTCCTGGGCCTAAGACCCCGGAGTCGAAAAATAAAAAAAAAGGGGGTCTTACACTGTCATCCCAGGATATGGAGTGATTTTATATAGGATATAATATGGTGTATCATGTGTAGGATTTGGTTTGGGAGTAGCCTTTCTCTTCGTTGAGACTTTCTTCTTGGCAGCAGTGCTATCATCATCATCAGAATCATCATCCTCATCTTCATTAGAAGATCCCTAAGGATTATCATATAGATCATTAAGAGATTTCAGAAGATCTTTTGATATTTGCTTTTCAGCCTGGGGCTGCAATGGAGGTTCTGGAAGAGCTGGAGCAACTATTTCAGGAACATTTTCAGCAACTAATAGATTTTCAGACATTAACTTATTTTCTTCTTCAATGTCAGCCATGATGATTTCATCTAAATCAGGGAGGGGACTATCATCCATTTTGTATGTTGGAGCCGAAATAGCTTCTGAAGAAGAACTGTCCTTGGAAGGGGATGGTACAACTGGTGGCTCTGTTACTGCAAAACTAGCCTTAAGTTACTTTGCAACTGTGGGGCTTATTGGTGCAGTATATGGTACAATAGCTTTGGATAGTTGTACATCAAAGATGGATAGATTATTTCTGTAGACAAAATTGAATAAATCTAATAAAGAATTCAGATTAACTATGGGATTTAAAATATAATCACCAACAATATTTATTTCTGGTATAACAGACTCATCCATATCTGTATCAGAATCAACTAAATAAATTATTTCATCAGGAATGTCTGCTTCTTACGAATCATCAGACATCACTGAATCTGCTGCTGCTGTCACAACTGGAGCTTCTTCATCACAGAGCATCTTCCCCTGACTAGTTTCAGGGGGTCCTGAGGCCAGTCCTCCAGAAGAAGGGACAAATGATAAAGTAGCAATTCTGGAAGAAAGAGATGTGATGGAAATAGTAAGAGGAGCTATAACATCAGATATAAGTTTATTAAGAGTGGGAGAAATGAATGCTAGTAGGTCTTTATCTATATCAGAAAAATTGAGGTAGAGAGATTTTAGAGCAGTGGAGGAGTATGGAGTGTGATGTCTACAATTGGAACATACAGAGAATGCACTAGACATATCTGTATGTGTATAATCTGGAGCAGTGGATGGAATGTCAGTTTGGGTAAGTGGGGGATGGGAATAGAGGTAGTTGTAGTTGTAGAAAGTGGAACTGTTATTGTAGGGGATGAGATGGGTTCCTGGATTGGAGATTGATGTGGAGATAGTAGGTTGAAGGATGGTTCCTGAATAGAGGTAGATGGTATGTCAGAAAGATGAGGGGGAAGTGGAGATTGAGGTGTAGTGATGTGCTCAGGAGAGGGAACTGGTGTTGATGCTGGTGTGGGTTGATGTTGTTATTGTTGAGGTAGAGGAGGAGAAGGAATCTTGGTGGAGGTAGGAACTTCTTCTTGGGGTGGAGGAGTGGCTGTTATGGCCCTGGTGCTCTCAGAAGTTCTTATAGAGGATGAAGCCTTAGATGGCTTGGTGATTCTCGTCTCCCATCTGCCAAACAGGGCAGAGGTAAGCCTTTTAGAGGCATTTATGAACACTATCGTGGAGACCAGATGTTCAGGAGACTTTTCATGAAGGACGATTCCCAGAATCCGTCCAAAGAAAACTTCCTTCTTATTGTTTTTCCTCTTGATTAAATCAAATAGCAGTTTACCCCAGTTTACTGCTTTCTTCTCTACCAGAACACCCATCACCATGAACTAGTGTCTGGTGATGTAATCATGGGCGGTGTGTTTGCCCAGCAGCACTTTGTCGACTACATCAGCCAAGAACTTATACTCAGCATATAAATTCTTCTTTAATAGATTGTTTGGGTTATCTCAAGAATGACCCATCTTAATCAACATGTTCTCATATTCCTCATTGTCCATCTCTAATTCTTCATTACCATTCAGTAGGCCAAAAATCTCAGATAAAATGGTGGGGAAAAGGGAAACTGTGTTACCAGATATTGTTCCCATCATAGTATCTTCCTCTGATGTTGTCGATGTAAATGTCCATTCCTTAAATTCAGTCATTGCTATCTTTATTCTGCGAGTCATGAAGTTTTGCAGATTCTGCTCTTCAAACAATTTCAGAATTTCCACAAAAATCTGATCAGTATTCTGGAACGATTTGAAGACAATATCAAAGCACATGTCAAAGTTCATAGCAGCAAAAGTGTTCGCCGAAATCGCCATGAGTTCGTCTGCAACAAAAACAAAGACATCAAGTGCAAGAGAACTAAAAGCGCGGGACGGAGCTCGAAGAAAACCTAGATATACAGTTTTCAGAATATGAAGCGGTAGACTCCGTCCGACGAAAAATGAAATTCTTCGATTTGGGGTCGACAAAATATTTTATAAACAAAAGAGTTCGTCGATCTCAGTTAGAAGAAGTGAAAACATTTCGTCGAGCTCAGTTCGACGAAAGTTTTCTGAAGCAAATTCGTCGATCTCCGTTCGACGAAAGAACTACACTCACAGAGTGTTCGTCGATCTCCGTTCGACGAATTTCTCTAGAACTTGTCACAGTTTGTCGATCTCCGCTCGATGAACTTTGAAAAATATGTCGACCACAGACAAAAATTTAAATTAAGGCTTCTTCACTGATCATACAAAGCTGATTTATAAAGAACAGATGACTTCTCTCATCCATGGGTTTGGTGAAGATATCTACTCTTTGCAAATCATTGTAATGTTGACAAGCTTAATTTTATTTTTGTCCACACACTCTCTAATGAAATGATGTCTAATGCCTATATGCTTAGTTCTACTGTAATGAACTGGATTTTGTGCAATGGAAATTGCACTTGTGTTGTCACATAGTTGAGTTGAATTATTTAAGTTGTATCCAAAATCCAGGAGTTGGTTCTTAATTCACAGCATCTGGGAACAGCAACTGTCAGCTGCTATATATTCTGCTTCAGTAGTTGATGTAGACACGGATGATAGCTTCTTGCAAAACCAAGACACTAATCTCATACCAAGGAACTGGCATGTCCATGAGGTACTTTTTTTGTCTACTCTACATACAATAAAGTCAGCATCTAAGTATCCAGTTAACTCAAACTCTGACTCAATTGGATACCAGAGTCCTAGACTAGGACAACTCTTTATATATCTAAAAATTCTTTTTAAGAAATTAAGGTGAGATTCTTTAGGGTTCACTTGGAACCTACCATAAAGACATGTAGCAAACAATATATTTTGTCTGCTTGCTATAAGATATAATAGGTACCCAACAATGGCCCTATATAATTTCTGATCAACAGGTTTTCCATATTCATCAGTGTCAATTACAGCATTTGTAGCCATATGTGTTTTCTTGGCTGAGGCATCTGACATACCAAATATTTTGATAAGCTCTTTAGCATACTTAGATTGGGATATAAAGATGCCATCGGGTAGCTGCTTCACTTGGAGACAAGGAAGTAGGAGAGCTCACCCATGCTACTCATTTAAAACTTTGAATGCATGAGGTCAGAGAACCTCTTGCATAGTTTGGAATCTGTAGACCCAAATATCATATCATATACATAAATTTGTACTAATAAAATTTTATCCTTGTGGTGTCTAGTGAATAATGTCCTATCTACAATACCTCTAGAAAATTTATGCTCTAAAAGAAAGCTTGCTAAGATTTCATACCAAGCTCTTGGAGCTTGCTTTAGACCATAGAGAGCTTTATGCAGTTTAAAAACATAAGAGGGATATGTAGGAGAGATAAAATCTGGTGGTTGTTCAACATAAACTCTTCTTTAAGTTCTCCATTCAGAAATGCACTCTTAACATCCATTTGATAAACCTTGAATTTATTGTAGGCAGCATATGCAAGGAAAATCCTGATTGTTTCTAACCTTACAACAGGTGCAAAAGTCTGGTCATAATCTATCCCTTCCTCTTGCCTATAGCCTTGAGCAACCAGCCTTGCCTTATTCCTTATTATGACACCTTGGGCATCAAGCTTTTTCCTAAATACCCATTTTGTTATAATGACTTGGTAGTCTTTTGATCTTGGAACTAAATCTCATACTCTGCATCTCTCAAACTGGTCGAGCTCCTCTTATATTGCAATAATCCAGTGGGGATCTTACTCTATATCTTTAATGGATTGGGGCTCAATTTGAGATATGAAGTAGGCATCCATCAAGTCTTGGTTGAGTTGATGTCTTGTCTGCACACCAACTGAAATGTCTCCAATCACTTGAGATACAAGGTGATCTCTAAGTGTGACAAATTCAGTAGGAGTAGGTTGTGCAATAGCTTGGGGAATAAATTCCTCTTATGGAATTGTATTAGCTGTTGGAGGTTCTTTACTGATTTCACTATTTTCTTCTTCATTAACTTCAGCTTCATTGTCTTCAATAATTTTTAGAGAGGGAGGATTAACAGCCTTATTGGTGAGGGTCAGTTCATTTAGCTTCTCACACAAATTTGTTTCCTGCAAAGAATTACTGGTATAAGGAATATTCTCCTTGTAAAACATATTAGTTTCATCAAATGTAATATGTATAGATTCTTCAATTTTCATGGTAGATTTATTAAAGACCCTATAAGCCTTGCTTACTTGGGAATATCCAAGAAAAATTCCCATTTCAGCCTTGGCTTCAAATTTTCTAATGTGTTTCTTATTATTGTTGTGTATGTAACATAAGCAACCAAAAATTTTGAAGTAGTCTACTTATGGTTTCTTTCCTTTAAGTAGCTCATAAGGAGTCTTATTCTTAAGTTTGTGTATAAGACTTCTATTCAGCACATAATTTTCTGTGCTCACAACCTCTGCCCAAAAGTATAGGGGCAAATGAGCATCTGCAAGTAATGTGCCTGCTGATTCAATAAGGGTTCCATTTTTCCTTTCAACGACCCCATTTTATTGAAGTGTTCTAGGAGCTGAGAAGAAGTGTCTGATACCTTCCTTCTCATAGAACTTTTGCATAAGAAGAGACTCAAACTCAGTACCATGATCACTTCTGATCAATGTAACTGGAGTAGAGTACTCAATTTGTATGTTCTTGAGAAAATCTGTAAGAACCTTGAAGTTATCAGACTTATATCTCAGAAAGAATACCCAAGTGAATCTAGAGAAGTCATCTACAATCACTAAATGTTGGGTATTGTATCCACGATTACCTAGATTTGAGGAAGCCACCTGTCAAGCTAAGATGAATTCACAATGTATTTGATAAACTCTTTCAAGTTGTACTTGCAGTCTCTCCACGCTAAGTGCACACCAATGTCAGGGTGCAGTAGGTCAATATACACGGGTCTGCACGACGTAATCCCTCGTTGAGCAGATCAGTGTGTTGGCCTATGTGTACTCTCTCTATTGGAGTGCACTTACTTTCAAGTACAGGGCCGCTCATATGCAAGAGAAGACAAGGAGCTTGGAGGATCAAGGAGCAGCTCCTAGGTGGAAGACGAAAAATCGTCCAAGGCAAATTCGACGAGAATCACCAAGTGATTCTCGCCGAATCGGCGAGAATCACTAGGTGATTCTCGTCGAATCGTCGAGAATCATCAGTGATTCTCGCCGACTCCTTCTGGCCATCTCAAAATGGTGCCAAGTAAGATTCGGCGAGAATCACTTGTAATTCCCGCCGAACCTGTGGTCTAGCAGCCCATGAATACAAAGTAAAATTCGTTGAGAATCAACAAGTGATTCGACGAGAATCACAAACGATTCTCGACGAATCGTCGAGAATCACTTGGTGATTCTCGCCGATTCGTCGAGAATCGTCTGCGATTCTCGCCGATTTTTACTTGGCGTTTTCTCAGAATGCTGCTGAACCGGATTCTGCTTCTGGATTTGTTTGAACCGGATTTTGGGGATTTCATTTGTGGGTCCCACAAACGGTCATATTTGAGAATCCTACAGTATTTATACACAGGTATTTTGAACAGTAAATCTACGGATAAGAGAGAAAGAAAATCCAGCGGCGACGTAACCCTAACTTCGCGAAATCGCTCCGCTCCGCCGCCGCCGCTCGCATCAAGTGGTCGCCGCTGCTGATCGCTCTTCTTCCCGATCTCCAGTGACAGAAGCTTAGCAAGGCTTGAGTCTCACGCGTCTATCCGGAGATCTCTTGTCTCTCGATTTGTTGACCGGGAAAACTCCCCCGTCCGAATCGATCGAGACGACTGATCCTAGAGTGACCGTTGGTAGACCTAGCTTGCTTCGCTACGAAGTTTAGATCTCCAAGTTCTGCAGCCACTTTTCATCGTAGCCGCCGATCCCGAAGCTAGCCGCCGCTCGTGTGCCGCCGCCGGTTCCGGGGAGATCTTCTCCAAGAGAGACCAAGGTCGTAGACTCTTCATCGACTTCAAGAACACGTCGTCGAACAAAGAGGAACACCGTAGTCTCCAAAAGAAGTTTGTATCACGTGTACATTCTACATTTTCATTTCGTTGTAAAGGAACTGTTGTTCCGAGTTGTAAGGGTTGGGTGCAACCCGCTTTGTGGGAGTGTTGACTCTCACGTGTGGAAGGGCTCCTTCCGTTAGTGCAGGGATTGGATTTCAATCCCGTGGGTGAAGTGACCGAGTCGTCCCTTGTTGGGGAGATAGGTCGAAGGGGGAAAGTGGATGTACCCAAGTCGGGGAACCACTATAAATTTGATGTGTATTCTGTGTGCTGTGTCTGTTGTTTTTATTGTGCAGGTACATCTGTAAATTCCGCAAAAGAACCACACGTCACCTATCCCCCCCCCCCCATAGGTGCACATAGCCGACACTAGGTGGACTTTCAAGTGGTATCAGAGGCAGGTTACTCTTCAAAAAGGTTAACACCTTGAGCAGAATCCTGCCACCAGTGTCAGAAGCATGGATCTGGATTATGACGTATTGCCACTCAAACTCCCTGCATGCTCAAAGGATTATTATCCCATCTGGAGGATGAGAGTATTATTTCACCTGGATGCCATCGATCCACGAGCATCCCTCATCCTGGAAGAGGGTCCGTTTATCCCCATGAAGACCTCCGACTCGGGGATCCAAGTGCCCATGTGCATTGCTGAGATGACAGAGATGGAACTCTCACTTTTCCAACTGGACCAGAGGATTCGACAAATTATTATGGATGTCTGGTCTGGAGCCTCTCACTCCAGGTTGGAAAAATGTAAAACGGCTAAATCTCTGTGGATGACGATCTCAGAGCTGATGGGGGGGTCAGAGAATGCTGAAATATGCTGCCAATCAGAGGATGAAGCGTATGTGGGGGTCCTCACCTCTGAAGATGAATGCAAGGATCCTTCGGATTGCATCAGAGCTCCAGTATCCTTGTCAGAGACTGAAGAAGATAGTGAGGAAAGCAGCTCCGACGAGGACGAAACATTGGTCACTGATTCTAATGACAATAACCCAGATGAGCAGGTATCATCTTCATCCTGTCCCACATCTTTTGACTTTTCTGAAGACAGAAACTGCTCCCCTCCAGAAAATACTGATTCCCTAAAGAGAGCCCTTCAGGAAAGCAATCTACTTGCTGAGGAGCAAGCTCGAGAGATTGCTCGACTGAAGATCTTGTTGGTTCTCCAATTGGCGTCCAACAAGGTCAAGGACTCTAAGATCTCAGCTCTAGAGAATAGTCTAGAAAATGAGAAACGTATAGTATCTAACTTTTCCAAAGTTGATGCTATAAAGAGAAAACAAGAAACCGGGTGGATCTCCCGGATTATCCAGGGATGGAGAAATGGGGAAACAGTGTTCCGACCTCCCACTCCAAGCGGGAAGGCAACTCATCATGCCTTCAGGTATGACCACAGGAATAATCGTGGTCACTGCAAGGGTGAATTGTCCCCATGTGGAAACGTCCATAGTGCAAGAGGCGTCATGGCCACCCATGAGGAAATACCTAAGGCTCATTCTGAGCCCTTTGTATTCACGGCCACTGCCACAACAAAGTGTGGATCTGCAGGTCCTAGTTCACAGAAGAATTCTCTCCATTCGAGGACACGGGATAGGGAGAATAGAAGTCATGATGTCAGGCGTCATGGAGCCTCAGCAAGGAAGATGCCTGAAAGAATGGCACCGCCTTCTCGGCCTCATAACGCTCACATCATGCATTCGTTCCACCCTTCATCATGCCTCGACGGAAGAGGAATTTGTGCAACAAGAACATGCCCTATCCCTTTTAGACCTAGGACCGTGACTACATCCGTCACTAGATCAGGTCGAAAACGGTGATACAACATTCACTCTTGTTGGTGCTGCGGCAAAGTGGGACACTTTGCCATTGACTGTTGGCACAACCCCTCAGTGCCCACAGCAAGGGCTTATCCACATTCTAGGGACAGGGGTAGTCTTCCAGACAGGTATTCCGAAGGAAGGCAGTTGCATGCTTATGCTAATAGAAACCTAGGACCCAATATGATTTGGGTTCCTAAGGTAAAGTAATTCTGTCTTGCAGGGTAGTCTAGGTCCCCGTGAATACTTTGGGAACTAGACAGTACGTGGCTCAAGGCTAACTTGGAACAAGCGTCTGCAATAACAGATGTGCTACCTGTTGAGCATACTCACTTTAAGCTACTAATATGTTCTACCTGTGGGACTAAGACGATGACTCTCCATATCCCAGGTAATTTTGATCAGTTCAAGGACTTGTATCATGATGCATCCTCATTCAAAGTAAATATATATATTTCTATCCTCGTGTATACGTATACTTATGCTTATCACGAGGCATGCAAACCATTACACATCAATAAAAGGATAACAAAGATATGTCATTGCGAATTTTGACACATCACAATTGACATCAAGAAGTGTCTGAAGAAGTCTCGCTCAAATCCTAATAGATTGTCGTTATAATAAACATGTATTTATTAATCTTGTATTAACTTGACATTCGAAGACATGTCGTTGTAAATCTCGACAACATACAATTGACATTTAGAAGACTTTGCAAAAACCTCAGTAAAATTCAAATAGATTGACTTTAGAATATACTTGTATTTATCATTCCTTTTATTAACTTGACATCGGAAAATCTCTAAAATGGTGCAATGCTTCCCAAAGTAGTCAAGAAAAACATCAATATTTACTCCGAATCCCGCCGACCCATTTTACATCTCGCCGAATTAGACAAATCCCGCCGAAGAAGCTCCCGACCGCTCGACTTCCATAAGAATCCCGACGACGTATATAAATCCCGCCGAAAGACCATCTCCGCCTGTTCGCCTTCCTCACGACTCGCGCAAGAGCCCACCCGACGACCCTCGCGCAAGAGAACTCCCTAAGACTCGCGCACGGGCACTTCCGCGAACTCGCCGACACCCACAGCCCTCCGACACTCTCGTCGACGCCGTCGAATCGCTGCTGTGTGTGACCATCTTCTCACAGCAAGGTTCTAGCAAGGCCGCACCCCTCGGGATACTCTTCCCTCCACCGAAGATCTTCCCGAAGCTCATCAACTCACTTGCGTGTAAGCCCTTAGGTAACCTCCTCCTCAATGGCTCCAAGGCCGAACCCCAAGTGATGTTTTCCTTTTGAATGTTCACTAATGTTTAGAGTCGGGCTTCTTTCTAGATCCTCAATGGCCCCAAGGACGACTGCAGGCTTGATTTCTGGTTGCGAGCTGGTTCGCACTGGTTTTTCTCATGCCTCGGACGAGTTCCGGAACATCATTCTCATGCTGGAAGAAGCCGGACTAACCTTCGTATTGGAGCATCCTTGCAAAGTTTTAGATAAAGAAGTGCTGGAGTTCTTCTCTACCGCAAGGCTTCGAGACAGAGACTCCATCATCAAGAGCAAGGTGGCTGGGACTAAGGTAAAGATGTCTGCCAGTAAGCTAACACGCTACCTGCAGCTTTCAAGTGCGGAGCAGGAAGACTATTTGGAGGACGAGGACAAAGCCAGAACCCTCCTGTTCTGCGGTCTACCCAGAGGCACTCGATCAGTAAAGCGAAAAGAGATGAATGAAGAAGGGAAGCTCCTATCTGACATCATAGGAAAAGTACTCATCTGCAAGCCAGGCTCCCATGATCATATCTCCGGAGATATGTTCAAAATTCTCATAGCTGTGGTCTGCAGAAAGAGGTTCAACTGGGGAGAGTTGCTGTTTCAAAAGATCAAGGACACTCTGGGCACTCCAAGCTTCGGCCGCATCATCAGTCTATATCTCAACCAGCTCAACGGAGACAAATTCGACATGAGCAAAGGAGTCCCTCTCCATTACTTGAAAAAGATGGATGCTACTGTGTTTGATCGATGGGAGCGGCGCATCGGACAGCCTGCTGTAGAAGAGCATGAGGAAGTATCTCCCGCAGCCTCCCCCCGTGAAATTCCTGATACCCTGACTGCAGGAATCGAGGGGGAGACTCTACCCTCTCATATGGATATAATATCTGACATCGCCCAGGTGGCCAGGGATGCGGTGGCCGAAGTTCATGAAGAAAGTGAACCTGGGTTGGAGGATGAGGAGGTCCTGAACAGACACACTCAAGGAACTGAAGCTGAAACACTGGACTCTGCTGATCAAGAAGAGGAAGAAGCTGCTGATGTGGATGAATTTTTGGATGCGGACGGAGAGGACGCTGTGAATGAGGGCCATGAAGTGTTTGAGTCTCCGGATACTGATGAACCTCCTACTGATAAGTCTGCACCAGTGGAGGGGGAGGTAAATGAGGCCACCAACATTCCTCCCATAGAGACTGTGATGGTATCCAGCTCTACTGATGCGTCTGCTGCCGAGCCAGAGCAAGGCCAAGAAGTGCCTCCGGGTATCCCATTACGAGATGACCTAGCCATTCACACTGTCCATATAATTCAGGGCATCATGAATGAGCTTAAAACCTCTTTTGATAAAGCTCAGAAAACAATGCTGCAAGAGATTAAGACTTCTGAAGATCTCATGCTGAAGAATATGGTGGCAATCAACCATAAGCTAGACGTAATGGAGAAGAAATTCGAAGAAAAATATAACGCGGCCGGCGAAGCTGTCACACTGTTAATGGCCGGCTTGAAAAAGGCTACTGATACTCTGGCTGTTGTCAATCAGAACGCACACGTTGTGGCCAACAGTATTCAGAAATTTGATGGTAACATGGTCACTTTAAATGCAAATCAGCAGGCCCTAATCACTGAATTCAGCAAGACAACTAAGCATATTGATGACTCCTTGCACTCATATGCCAATTGCATAGCTGACGAAGCCAAAAAGGGGGAGAAGGAGTATATCGCTAAGCTGGCCGAGCTCCAAGAAAGCATGGATGCAAACTTTGCCCAATCAAGCAAATACGTCTATGAGAGTTGCTGGTGGATGCTACAACAGGCACTGGGCACGTTAGGCGTCGTCCTACCTGACCAACCTGCCGGTGTTCAGGTTCCTGAGACTTCTAAGGCTGCTGAGGAAGTACATATTGCTGAGGATGTAAGTACAAGTGCTGCTGATATTTTCACTGATGAAGCTGACGCTAGGGCCATCTCCAAATCTAAGCTGAGAAGTATGTTTGACCAGGAGGCTTTAGCTAAAGCAAGGGGAAAGAGGAAAGTTCAGGAAGGGACATCAAAGGAGACACCAACTCAAAAGAGGATCAGACTGAGTGAGGAGGATGTAAGAAACGAAAGGTGGAGCCCAGTTTCAAGGAACATCATCTTAGACACCTTCCGGCTGCAAGAAAGAGGAGAGATAAATCGAAATGAAGCATATAGCCAGTATGAATGGGAGACGCACAAAGCATTTGAAGCGAATCGCAACATTTTCTTTAGAAACAACAAGGATCCAGACAAAGTTGCTCCTCCTAGGTACTACCCGAAGCCCAAGGAATACATGGAAAGGCAGAGCAAAAAGTACTTGGCGCAAACTCTTAAGGGTGACGTAGCTAAGGACAAATAGTCATTATTTTATAGCTGGTCACGGTGTATTAAGAACATTTAATAATTATTACTGTCGTATGAACAGTTCTGAATTATATGTGAATATATTTCTCTTGGTATATATATATATTCTTGAATGTGTGAATGATTCAAGTCCTGTTCTGATTACATATATTCCCTTGAGTTGCATATTTAATTTTTTAAATGCTATAATTATTATTTGATAGGTGTTATTCATCTTAGCTAGTAGGGTTTTGGCTTCGTCAAATAGGGGGAGATTGTTGGGTATTGTATCCACGATTACCTAGATTTGAGGAAGCCACCTGTCAAGCTAAGATGAATTCACAATGTATTTGATAAACTCTTTCAAGTTGTACTTGCAGTCTCTCCACGCTAAGTGCACACCAATGTCAGGGTGCAGTAGGTCAATATACACGGGTCTGCACGACGTAATCCCTCGTTGAGCAGATCAGTGTGTTGGCCTATGTGTACTCTCTCTATTGGAGTGCACTTACTTTCAAGTACAGGGCCGCTCATATGCAAGAGAAGACAAGGAGCTTGGAGGATCAAGGAGCAGCTCCTAGGTGGAAGACGAAAAATCGTCCAAGGCAAATTCGACGAGAATCACCAAGTGATTCTCGCCGAATCGGCGAGAATCACTAGGTGATTCTCGTCGAATCGTCGAGAATCATCAGTGATTCTCGCCGACTCCTTCTGGCCATCTCAAAATGGTGCCAAGTAAGATTCGGCGAGAATCACTTGTAATTCCCGCCGAACCTGTGGTCTAGCAGCCCATGAATACAAAGTAAAATTCGTTGAGAATCAACAAGTGATTCGACGAGAATCACAAACGATTCTCGACGAATCGTCGAGAATCACTTGGTGATTCTCGCCGATTCGTCGAGAATCGTCTGCGATTCTCGCCGATTTTTGCTTGGCGTTTTCTCAGAATGCTGCTGAACCGGATTCTGCTTCTGGATTTGTTTGAACCGGATTTTGGGGATTTCATTTGTGGGTCCCACAAACGGTCATATTTGAGAATCCTACAGTATTTATACACAGGTATTTTGAACAGTAAATCTACGGATAAGAGAGAAAGAAAATCCAGCGGCGACGTAACCCTAACTTCGCGAAATCGCTCCGCTCCGCCGCCGCCGCTCGCGTCAAGTGGTCGCCGCTGCTGATCGCTCTTCTTCCCGATCTCCGGTGACAGAAGCTTAGCAAGGCTTGAGTCTCACGCGTCTATCCGGAGATCTCTTGTCTCTCGATTTGTTGACCGGGAAAACTCCCCCGTCCGAATCGATCGAGACGACTGATCCTAGAGTGACCGTTGGTAGACCTAGCTTGCTTCGCTACGAAGTTTAGATCTCCAAGTTCTGCAGCCACTTTTCATCGTAGCCGCCGATCCCGAAGCTAGCCGCCGCTCGTGTGCCGTCGCCGGTTCCGGGGAGATCTTCTCCAAGAGAGACCAAGGTCGTAGACTCTTCATCGACTTCAAGAACACGTCGTCGAACAAAGAGGAACACCGTAGTCTCCAAAAGAAGTTTGTATCACGTGTACATTCTACATTTTCATTTCGTTGTAAAGGAACTGTTGTTCCGAGTTGTAAGGGTTGGGTGCAACCCGCTTTGTGGGAGTGTTGACTCTCACGTGTGGAAGGGCTCCTTCCGTTAGTGCAGGGATTGGATTTCAATCCCGTGGGTGAAGTGACCGAGTCGTCCCTTGTTGGGGAGATAGGTCGAAGGGGGAAAGTGGATGTACCCAAGTCGGGGAACCACTATAAATTTGCTGTGTATTCTGTGTGCTGTGTCTGTTGTTTTTATTGTGCAGGTACATCTGTAAATTCCGCAAAAGAACCACACGTCACCTATCCCCCCCCCATAGGTGCACATAGCCGACACTAGGTGGACTTTCAAGTGGTATCACTTGTAGGGAAGGCGCAACCAACTCGCCCAAAAGCCCGGACTGTTTGAGGACGGCGCTACCACTCCTTTATAGAGCTGGTTACCCTAGGATCCACGGGGCGGCCAGTTAGGCCCCAGGGGACACACCCTTCTGTTTCGACTAGTGCGGGCCGTAGCGCAGCACGCCGTACCTCCCAACACTGGGGGCATTGATGGAACCCAACAATCCCCCCCCCCCCAGCAACGACCCCGGGGTTTCGAACCCGTGACCTCCTCTGATACCACTTGTAGGGAAGGCGCAACCAACTCGCCCAAAAGCCCGGACTGTTTGAGGACGGCGCTACCACTCCTTTATAGAGCTGGTTACCCTAGGATCCACGGGGCGGCCAGTTAGGCCCCAGGGGACACACCCTTCTGTTTCGACTAGTGCGGGCCGTAGCGCAGCACGCCGTACCTCCCAACACCGGGGGCATTGATGGAACCCAACACTAAAGTATAAGATTTCCCTCCAAGACTTTATACTACAATAGGGCCAAAAAGGTTCATATGTAGCAAGTACAATGATCTAGGTGAGTCACTTTTATTTACTGATTTAAAACTATTTTTAGTTTGCTTGCCTAATTGACAAGTCATGCAGAGGCTTTCCTTCTTGTAGGGGCAAGAGAGCAATCCTCTAACAAGATTGTCCCTAAATAATTTGGCAATGTTATTCAAGTTTACATGACCTAATCTCCTATGCCAAAGGTCATTGTTATTACTAGTTGATTAATCAGGTAGATTTCTGTTTTGGCAGATTTAAAATTGACTATATAAATATTTGCTACTCTAGTGCCAGTCAAAACTACATGGTTATCTAGAGAAGTAATAATACAGGAAGTTTTAGTGAATGATACCTGAAACCTTTCATCACATAATTGACTTACGGAGATAAGGTTATGCTTCAGTCCACTTACATATGCAACATTCCTGAAGGTGACAGCTGTAATCTTGACTTGTCCATAGCCTTCAGTCTGGCCACAATTGGAGTCACCAAATATTATCTTGGGTCCTAGCTTTGACTTGTAATGAGTTAGGCTGGTCTTGTTTCCAGTCATATATTTAGAACAGCCACTATTCAAATACCACTGTTGCTCTGTGGTAGGATAATCTTTCACCTGTAATAAAATAAATTAGCTATTTTTGACCCAGGTTACCTTGGGTCCTTCTTTCTTCTCATAATTGAAATTAGAAATGTATGAATATTCAGGTTGACTTTTATAACCTAAAGGGTGATATCTTCTTTGTGGTATGATCCATTGATTAAATTGATTATTAGAAGATCTTGGTTGGTTATAAGTTTTGAAAGGATTAAAATTTCTATTAAGTTGAACTGCGTTCGACGAATTCGAGTAAGTTCGTTGACCTGAGTTCGACGAATGGGGATGAGTTCGTCGAACTCCACCCAGAGAATGGAAGTAGTCATTCTCTGTGTCCCAAGATCGTCGATCTCTGGTCGACGAACCATACTAGTTTCGTCGATCGTAGTTCAATGAATTATTATAATAGAAATCTGCGTTCGCAGTTTGTCGAATGGAATTCGACGTACTGTACACATTTTGTCGATCTACGTTCGACGAAATCTGTTGAACATTGTTATAGTTAGGATTTTTCTTATTTTGTTTCCTTTTCTTATTTTTAGGTTTTAATTCAGGTTGTTTATCATTTTTATTGTTGTTTATCTTTTCCTTTCCTTTTTTAGAGACAAATTTTATTGGAGTAGTTAATATATTTTTCTGAACTACTGGGGGTTAGCTTGATGAAGCACTTAAGCCCAGCTTGCCATTTAACCTGTCATTAACTGTGCTTGTGATGTCCATCAACTTGATGCTTCTCCCATTTAGGGATTCTTCAAATTTCCTTGCCTCAGCTAATTCAGATTTTAGTGATATTATTTGCTCTTGTGCTAAAGTTAATTCATCTTTTAATTTAACAATTTCAGAAATAGATTTTTCATGTTCAGATAATTTTTTTCTAAGTAGTTTGATTTCTTTTTCAGAATTTACTAAATCAATACAAAGAGATTTGAATTCAATTTTAAAATTATCAGAATTATAATCAAATGATGAAATCAATACAAAGAGTTTGGCTGTGACTTCGGTCAAGTACTTGGAAGTTGTACGGTCTCTGCGGATTCAGCAGGAGGTCGCTCTGCGGCTTGTCAGCTCGGTTTCAACTTTGTCAGCTTCAATAACCTGTCCGCCGGTCTCAGGCGGGTAGACGATCTGTTCCTCAGTTCATCAGCAGGAGGCAAATAACGGTGTGTCCGCGCGGCCTTGTGGTCTTGGCGGACTCCGTGGCTATTTGGCGGATTGCAGTTTAAGTTCGGGAGATCTCAGCGGACTCGGCGAGCTCGGCGACCTTGTTGGTCTCGGCGGACACCGGTGCTGTCCGCCCGGCTTGGTTTTTGGTGCGTTTTGTTTACAGCTGTTTATACTAGAGAAATCATGTCTCGCTACGTATACCTCGCCTTGTAAAGAAGTGATGTATAAAAGATCTGCTTGTGCTTCCATTGTTTTGTTGGGATTAGCCTTGTTCCTTGTTTTTCTGCTGGTTCAATGTGCGAACTGGGTAGTGCCGAAGATATTAATTTGGCGTTTGGGCTACCTTGTTGACCACGCCGAGAAAATTTAACAAACGCTTCTTCTTCCTCAACCTTACCTGCGCGTGAAAATCGCACGGGTCACGCACGGTCGTGCGCCAGACCGTGTGCCACCAATTTTCTGACTTTTTCTATTTAAGACGCAGATTCTCGGCCATGGAAAAATAGTTTTCGGAAACTCCTTATAAGCCAACTCCTCCGCGATTTTAAGGCAAAATCCGCCGTTGCACCAAGAGGAGAAGATCTGGGCAAGCATTCAATGCCAAATCCAAGCTAGAGCTTCCCCTCGGCCTTCTCCTTCATCCTTGTGCTTCAAGAAAGGATTTTATCTAGCTTTCTCCACCAAGCTAGGAGAAGCTTGTTCTATCTTCCACCGGCTCGTGACACGAAGAAGACAGTTTCATTGGGAGTGAGTGATAGCCTCCTCTGAAGGATAAAGCGCATAACCAACTGTTACAAAAGCCCGGACTGTTGGAAAGTGTGCTACATAATTTCTTAAATAAGTAGAAGAGCGCCATGGGACAAGTGAAGGAACGCCGGATCCAACAATCCCCCCCACCCCCGGCGTCCAGCACAACCCGTCGGCTCAGAGGTGGAGTTACCACATGGCCCACATGGCTCAGAGGTGGGGTTACCACATAGCATACACGGCTCAGAGGTGGGGTTACCACATGTCCACGGTTGCACGGCTCAGAGGTGGGGTTACCACATGTCCACGGTTGCCTGACCCGCCGGACCCACACAGGTAGAAGGGAAAAATCAAGATTTAATAGCGCTCCCCCGGTCTTGAACCCGTGACCTGCTCTGATACCAATTGAAGGATAAAGCGCATAACCAACTATTCCAAAAGCCCGGACTGTTGGAAAGTGTGCTACTTAATTTCTTAAATAAGTAGAAGAGCGCCACGGGTCAAGTGAAGGAACGCCGGATCCAACATCCTCTACCCCGGATGCAGTTGAGGACCGAGCTAGGATGTGGATTGATAACCCAGCGAATCCTACCGCGAATCCTTGGCAAGACTTTGGATCCAGTCGATTTCGCACACATATCTTCTCTTGTTGTTGATAGTTTAGTTGAACTCTTTGTATATGATGAAGTTGCGTTATTTTGATATTCGTTTATGTGTAATCATGTCTATGTGATTGTATGTGTTCGTTATTTGCTTGAGGTGCGCTTATTTTCAATCCACCATCCATCCGTTCTTGTCATTCTAGCAATTACTAGAAGCGTGCGTAGCGAAGAGGTTCTTATGACCGTCAAATTACGATTCTTACGCTTGCCTACTCGGCCATCCGCCCAGCGATTCGGTGCATAACAGCCCGACTAGTCTTCATCCTGCCTGGCGAGGCATCGCATAGCGGCATTGCATAGGAGTAGTCGATAGTGTTTTATTTTTCTTTATCGCAACCACCAAAACCCCTCATAGTTAACTCCGACCTAAGGACTTCAATCTCAAGTCCTCCTCGATATTAACTCCCCCCTTAGTGTGTTCCTTGAAGGGATCGATACTTGGAAAAGCCACACATTTTATATTACTTATGTGACTGATACACTTGCCATTCAAATGCATCAAGTTTTTGGCACTGTTGCCGGGGAACACAGTCGTGTGAGTTTTTGGAGAGGGAGATAGGAGATAGAAGCCCTTTTCCATTTGTTTATTTCATGTTTCTTCTTTGCTTTAGTTTTTAGAATCTATTTCTTGTTTTTATTTGTTCCTCTTCTAGTTTTAATTTTTCTATAGCAAGTATTCCTATTCTTTTATTTGTGGTGTGTAGTTAATTGTTGCTTAGAAACTTTCTGTTAGTGAATTCTTCTTGTTGCACCATGTATTCTTATACGAATATCCATTGCCGATGGTGTTGGGATTATAGGCATGGTAGTGATGAGTGCCACACTTAAGATTGGGTGCATAATTCTCGTGGTTCTGTGTATGGAGCACCGTCTTCCTATGATACTTCATACACCCAACCCAGGTCTTATGGTCACTCCTCTTCTACGCATTCATCGTTTTCATATTCCTCTTCGGTCCTACCTGGACTGAGGAGTAATGGAAAACGATGTTTGTATTGTCGTAGCACCGACCACTTGTTGAAAGATTGCGCAGAATTTCAGCGCCAGTTGGAGGAGGATGAAGAACCGGGTATCCGATTCACTCTATCACCCTCTCAAATGGCCGCCCCTTCTAATTCTGATGATATATTCGCAGTACCACCTTATCTATGGGGGACTGCTGCAGATATTCCCATCAGACTTTCTGTTGATCAGTGTGACGACATTGTGGCGCTGTCTATCCCCATGCACTCTTCCCCTCTTATTGATTCACCCCTGGAGGAACCCGAACATATTTTCTATGATGTTGTTGTTCCTCCGCCTTATTTGCAAGAATTATCTATCCCTATTTTTAGTGAGTCAGTTGATGATATTAGGCCGGATTGTGATTTGAGCCTGAGAATGTGCCCATGTGTGACGAGGATATTATTTTCATTAATGGAAAGTATTACGTCTTGGAACATGTGGTCGCACCGAGGTGTGTTGACGAGGAGATCCTTTCTGATGCGGAAGTTTTCACTTCCTTGTTAGATGAGGAGGTCCAAACCACCACCGAGGACCTCGAGCTCTCGGATTCCCCTCGCTATGACTCATATGACACCGACGGTGATCTATGTTTGGATCCTACTGGGAGTGAGACCGGGACCACTCCCCCTATTTCTAATTATTGTAGTTCTTCATCTCCTTTATTTCTTGATCCCCTTTCTATATCCGAGCCTGTGTGGGTTGAGTCTCCGCGGGTGCTTCAGGAGGACTTGGAGCTTTCAGCTCTAGTCATGGATGATAGCATCCTCTTTCGCGAGGAGGTTGATTCCTCCTCTATTGAGGAAGCTCCATTTATTTTTCTCTACTCGTGTCGTCTCCCTGTAGACTAAACCTTGTTGGGCAAGGATTTGTTTTGTGGTGAGAAGATTGAGGACCAACGCTCCTCCTCTTCTTACTTCCTATTTCCTCTGCCTGTGAGGAGCAGGTATTTTTATTTGGGCAGAGGGGTAACTGTTTTATCACCGTATCGGTACCCATTACCGCAACGGATATTGGAACAATTACCTGTGCATTTTTCTTTTCATAGGCATATTATCTAGAAATGTATAGAATTTAATAAGTCGTGCTGGGATGACAGTAACCCCAGTACTTATCTTTCATTTACTGTATTTTTATTTTTCATGTCTATTTTAGTGTTAGTATTTCTTTGTATTTTGTATATTTTTCTTTTGTTTTTGCGGAGCTCACCCCTGCAGGTATTCATGGAAACTCGTATTGGCGGGGTTGTGATTCTTCGTATGGCGGAGCTGCTTCTGTGTTTTTCAAGCGTCTTCTGGTATGCTCACTTCCTGTGCATTGAGTAACCTCTTCCCTTATCTCTATTTGATTTAAAATTTCCATATCATATGTTGTGTCGCTTAGTTTAAGTCTGGGGGAGAGCCATTATTAGTTACCTTTTGCACGCGCACATTTCTTGTGCATACTAGAAGCTTTTACATATTTATTTTGATTAGTTTATTGCATCGCACACCACTGCACCCACATTAGCGTGTGCCTAGCTGTTAGCGTGCTGCGAGTTAAGCTCGTTTCTTTTGTGTGATTTTGGAAAATATTTGTGTTGGCATAGGATTGTGAGACGGAGTAAAATGTTGACCTTGTTGTGCTCCTACTCGAGTGCTCTCGTCTCGTGTAGAAATTGGAGTAGATTTAATTTTTCTGTATGCTTATAGTTTTATATCTTTCTATTTGTGTAAAGACTTTTTATTCTACTCAAAAATTGGTGAATCCGGTGCGAATCTGACGGTAGCTTAGGGATCTTTATAGACGATCGTTAGTTTCGTATTGCTCAAGTTGGGAGGAAGGATAGTCTTTCTCGTTGGCTAAGAACTTGCCCCAAGCTATTCTTGAAGCATAGGTAATTGTTAGTCATGCATGAGTGTGATGTAGGCCATCATTTTGGCCCGGTTGAGCTGTGTACCATTCTTACCGTCTTATCCTCGCTAGCCCCATTGTGCCTACCCATTCTTTTGATTCAGCTCCATCATTATTTCACCAAAGCCTCATAGCTGATCCTAGTCGCACAACCAAGTCGAGATTTAGTGTTTTACATTCTCATTTTGGGGTGTTGATGTGGTGATATTCATTGTGAATATGTGGATGTGCTTCAAAGTTATATTTGCTGAATTTGCTAAAAAGGATGATTTGAAAAAAATGTATAAAAATGAATTGTAAAAAAATGAATATAAAGAAATACAAACATTAATTTCTTAGATCTGAAAACTTCAGCCTTTCTTCTTCCTTGAACTTTGAGGCTCTGTCAGAATTAATTTGGAGAAGACTCGGCTAGATCTCTGGATCTGAAAATTCTGGACTCAGTAAGATCAAGGAGAGACTGTCGATTGTGGAATATCTTGATCATTGAATAACTTGCTCTGAATATCCTGATTGAAAGCGTATTGACAAGAATGGCGATGAACAGCGGCGGCTCTCGATTTAGAAAGTGAATTTTCGATTCAGAATGCTTAGAATTTCTTCGTACGGCTTCTTCTATGGTTGGTCGATTATGATAAGACCTTTTATAAGACTTGCCTAATGGTCATAATCATAATAAATGATAGCCACGTGGACCAATCACGTGCTAATTACATTTGAAAATCTTTCTGTCTCGACTTAAGAAAAATTTCAGAAACAGTGCAACAGTTCTCGAGAAGAATGATTGTACTCGAGAAAAATAAGTTTTGTACTCGAGAATAATAATGAAGATCTCGAGAAAAAGGACTTAGAAAAAATGTGGAGGTGGAAATCAGCAATCTCGAAAATGAAAGAAGTACTCAAGAAAAATGAATTTTAGTTCTTCTCCGAGTGTAGGAGCTTTGTTCTCCAAGTTATTTGTAGGAAGTTTTCTCTTCTGAGTGTAGATCCTGCTTTTTGGGATCGAGAAAAGCATAATTGATTTTATTTCATGCTTTTCCCTCCCCATAGCCTTAGCCTGATTTCGAGGATGAAATCTTTTATTTTGTTTATAGGATTTGTAACGTCCCAATTCGCGCTAGACCCCTTGTGCGCACTTTTAAGCAAAGAGAGCTAACTTGGGCTCAGGGAGTGCTGGAAGTTTGGCTTGCACTTGAGTAAGGGAGGTGAAGTTGGTCTAGAGTAGGACACAGGTAGTGACACGGGCATGTCAATACCCATATGGTTCTCTGGTGTCTTTCCGTCTTCTTTGTGAAATTTCCAGAGAAGGACACAGGTAGCGACACGGGCGTGTCCTTACCCATGTGTATGTATTCATCGAGCAGAGCTCGACTAACACCGTCGACTATGTTCCTCCCGAGCAGGACACGGGTAGTGACACGGGCGTGTCCCTACCCGTCTGTGTCCATGTAGCAGCTCGATGATTCATCGAGCGGAGATTGACGAATCGTAGACCATGTTACTCCCAAGTAGGACATGGGTAGTGACACAGGCATGTCCCTACCCGTGTGTGTCCAAACAGCAACTCGACGATTCATCGAGCGGAGCTCGACAAATCGTTGACCACGTTCATCCTAAGCAGGACACGGGTAGTGACACTGGCGTGTCCGTACCCGTGTAGTTCAATTGCGGGTTATGGCGAATTTTCAGGCCGCGTTGTTTAGAAGTGACTCATTTACTGAGTTGATTAGTCGTCCAATCACAGGCCGATATGTGGCTAAGCAGTTACCCAAACTTCCCACATAAAAAGGGGAGAAAACCCTAGCTGTTCCTAGTCTTCGTTCCAAGCCTTGTTGTAAGAAATTTCTGGAGAGGAAGAAGGTGTTCGAGCTGATTTTTCTTCCGGTGAAGGACGAACACCAACCAGTGGGAAGAAGATGCCGCCAAGAAGGGTGACAAGATCCATGGCTGGAAATGCCGGAAATGCCGGAAATGAAGTGAGCTTCCTACCCTCTCCCTTGGTGGTAGATCTTTAGTTATTTCTAGGAGAGATATCGACTCAAAAGGGTCTTGATTTTCAAAAAGTATAATTGAAAATTCTATTTGAGATGAGATTGTTGATGGATTAGGCAAGGCACGCACCCATATTGTAAATAATTAAGTCTGGGGGTGTGGTGTACCTGCGTGTATTTTGGTTAGTGGATAGATTCATTTTATGCTAGCTCATTTGTGTTTGGTGTGTAGCCATTCTTATTTATTTTTGTTTACCTCAACGAAACTCAAGCCTCATCTCTTCACCTAAAGTCCTACTGATTCGTATGTGAACCAAACCAGTGTCGTGGATAGAGTACGATATGGCAAGCATATGGTCACTGACATTGGTGGATTGCTTTTGAGGTTATCCTGAGCCCAGATCTTTGGCAATGCTCGCCTAGCGATTAGTTTACTTTCTCCCTACGCGTGACCGGAAGATTCACCGTGATTCCATGTTTGAGTAGTAATAAAATGTTGATACGCATTGTGAAAAGTGTAAATTATTTTACATACTTAGAAATTTCCTCTATTTATATTTTTACACGTACGATCATGAGACTCCACATGGTACTCTGTATTGTAATCTCTGTGTTAGCTATTTTATTTTCCTTATCTGCATAGATTTTGTTTGCTCGGGACACGCAAACAGGTAAGTCTGGGGGTGTGATGAGTCCAATTTTTATAGTGTTTTTTGGACTCATCTGGGTTAGTTTTCATGCACTTGCACTTCACTTTTAGTATGTTTTCATTGATATTTCATTTATTCTGCTTTTCACGCTAAGTGCACCATTTTGGCACAAGGGTGTGCAATTGTGCATTCTATTGTTGGGGATAAGCCCCTGGTGCTCCTCATTGCTCTTTTTGTTGATGCTGTTTGTATTTTGTTGTTGGGCGCTTGTACTACAGCCTGGTTGCATTGTTATGCAGGTGGTCGGGATGTCCCGAATTCCATTTTCAATTCTATGTAAAACGCACGGTTGTGCGCTTTTCTTCGCGTACGGTTTCAGTGCAATCATGTGTTTCACACAGCAATTCTAAAGACATCTGTTTGTACCCGTGTGTTTTGTTCCCGCACAGTTTTGACCAAACCGTGCAAGAAGGAATCGCCGTCCTGCGCCTTTTTCCTACCTTTCCAGTGCTCTGAGATTAATCGTGTGTTTCCTTCACTCACGGGCAACAACGCTCGTGCGTAAGTAAAACGCATGGTGCCACTGTTTTCTCCTGCATTCCTACGCCCTGTCGTTACCCATGCGAATTACTTCACGCACGGACGGAATTTCCTGTGCATGAGTAAAATGCACGGGTCAACGCTTCTTCTTCCTCAACTTTATCTACACGCAAATATCGCACGGATCACGCACGGTCGTGCGCCAGACCGTGCGTGACCAATTTTCTGACTTTTTCTATTTAAGATGCAGATTCTCAGCCATGGAAAAAGAGTTTTTGGAAACTCCCTCTACGCCAACTCCTCTGCAATTTTAGGGAGAAATCCGTCGTTCCACCAAGGGGAGAAGATCCGGGCAAGCATTCAACGCCAAATCCAAGCCAGAGCTTCCCCTCGGCCACCTCCTTCATCCTTGTGCTTCAAGAAAGGATTTTATCTAGCTTTCTCCACCAAGCTAAGAGAAGCTTTTGCTCTCTTCCACCGGCTCGTGACACGAAGAAGACATGTTCATGAGGAGTGAGTGACAGCCTCCTCTACCCCGAACGCAGTTGAGGACCGAGCTAGGACACAGATTGATAACCTGGAGAATCCTACCACGAATCCTTGGCAAGACTTTGGATCTGGTCGATTTCGCACACTTTTCTTCTCTTGTTGTTGATAGTTTAGTTGAACTCTTTGTATATGATTAAGTTGCGCTATTTTGATATATGTTTATGTGTAATCATGTTCCGGGATACTCCTGTTGTCAGGCTTCCACCTTGCTAACTGGGCTTGGATCCCCGTTGGATGTCGTTATGACCCTAGGGCTGAGTGCATTTGATGTTAAACACCCACCGTCAGGCTTTCACCTAGCTGATTGGGTTGGTGGTAGCGCCCTGAGGTTTACGAATGATAAGTTCTTCTCGCTCTGGGTTAGGTCATGGGATGCTTCCGCCGTCAAGCTTCCACCTAGATGATAGATGCAGGATTCTTAGTGGACATGGTGATGTCTAAAATAGGGACCCAAGCATTCAAACTTCAGAGACAAAAGATCGATGGGATGATAAAGGGGTGAGCTCACTAATCCACTAGCGATCCGGGAAGGGCGAGATGAGACCCTAATAGGGCGGTGAGCTGGGACTATTGTTCAGTGAAGCGATCTCTCAGGACTCAATGCTCGGTCGAAGAAAAAGATGTATTAGCACTCATCTGACCTTGGCAGGCTCTTACCGGCTGACAGAACGATGAAAATGAGATGACCCTAACTGTACTGATCGGTGCCCAAAAAGAGACCAAGGTCATGTGAACTCAGGCCACGCCACGACTTCATGGTATCCGGCTCATGAGAAGCCGAGAGGCTCGGGAGCGAGTCGAGCTAGCTCACCCCCTCTATCTTGTGAATAACATGGGGACTCTGGACAGGGGAGACGAGTCACCGCTCGCGGGTCGGCTACCTAAGATCCTTACATTTCTTAAGCTAAGTCCTGAAGGGACGCGCGATCTCGCTAACGGGACACATGCTCGGAGGATGCGAGCGGGAGAGTTGAGCCAAGTAGCGAGTACAAAGCAGAAAGTAAAAGATAAAAACGGCATCAAATAAGAATAAGAACATATACATATCATTGATTGGTCAAAGAAAAGTTACAAGTTGGGGACCTAGCTCGCGTTTACATTAAAATAACAAAAAATACAAAAGTGGCGCGGCATGGGGGATTCAGCGAGGCGAGCCCCCTAGAGAGGTTGGTAGGAGTCATCAATCGGCTTTGGTACTAGAAGGAATAGTTCTTGTACCACCTCGCTTGCTAAAAGGCCTGCGTCTTCACTCATGATGAGGTCAGCTTGTTGTAGAGTCTGAAGAGTGTACTTCGCCTCCTTGGCAGCATTCTTCTACATTATCTCCTCTAGCTCGTATTCGGTGTAATGGGCGAGCTGGCAACCGCTGCTGGATGGCAGCAGCGGGGCTGGGGCTTCCAGTTCCCGCACCCGTGCTTGTAAAGCCTCCTTTTCCTTCTCAAGGGAGGCGATCTGGAAGCCTAGCTGCTTGCCCGTCACCATATTTGTGAGAAGAGATGGAATGAGATTGAGAAAATGGAAAGCAATCCTAAAGCAAGTAGTGCAGCTCGCGGGACTTACCATCCCTCCCATGTACCCAGCAAGGACGGCATCAGCTGCGTCTGCCCGCTTCTTCTGGTCGTCTGCTTCCTATAGAGTGAGACGGTAGGCCTCTTACTTTTCATCGGCTAGATTTTTGAGTGAGGGGGTGTTTTTCTCCAGCTGGATGCACCGCCTTCCCACCATGTGGGCCAGCTCCAGGTTGTGGAGCTGAGCCTGCGCACTCTCATGTACAAGGACTCACGTAGCCTCCTCATCATAGATCGTGGCATCCTCCCGTGCATAAAGACCGAACGAGAAAGCATAAGCTTCCCCGCTGATGGTTTCTTGCAGATGCACGCGAAGCCTGGCTCTAATTTATTTAGTGAGCACGCTGGGTTCGGATTTCGCTCGATGAAAGGAGGCAAGTGCAAATATCGCAAGTAGTACATGATATTCGGGGGGAATATCAAGATCGTATATTTCCCAAGGCATGTTGATTATCTCTACTCCTCCCGAAAGGACTATTATTTTACCGAAAAATCAAAGGTGTCAGATTAATTAACTAAGGCGGCTATAGGAAAGAGCTGAAAATAGATTTAAAAAAAAATCGATGAAGAAATAATGCTCGACATCGAATTACGTTATGACTAAAATAGATTTATATGACTAGAGATCTTAGGTTTCAATTCAATTAAAGGGGAAACTTGGCCGTGGAGGTTCCAAAAGAATGAGCTCACCTATCTTTAGGACTATCGCTAACCTGAACATTAAGACTATTCAGCCGAGCTCTCATCCAGCGAAGGATTCCTCTTAATGCCCTCTTTACGCTAAGAACTCCGCTATTGGGGGGAACACAATCCAAAAGAATTCCGCTCCTCCTCTCTTGAGATTTAGTGCACAATCCTCTTTACCCAAGGGTGATCGGTTCATAAGCACGACCTCTTTGCGAGCTACCATATGGATAACAGAAATAGAGCCCACATATAGATATGTTGTTCTACGCGTCGTATACCTGAGGTAAAACTTAAGTTCTTAATTAAAGAGAAAAAGAAGACCTTTAATTATTTAAAAAGATTTATATGTCCCAATGCTCTTCGATACTGAGGGCTAAGACCGATTAGCCACTCATTGGGATGGGGACGGCTTATGTGTTTTGTGAGGCGTGAGTTTAAACTAAATGTTGAAGGGTTGTAAAGTAAAATACATAAAATGACCTAACATTAGAAATAGAAGTGCTTACTAAAAAAGGAAAACACACACACTCAATCAAAGCCATAATAAAGGAAAAAAACTAAGTTACAAAAAAGAAAATTACATAATTGAAATTACAAGTCCTACTGAAATGAGTAGGAGGGAAATTACAAGTCCTACTCAAATGAGTAGGCAGGAAATGAAAGCAGAAAATATGCAAGTCCTACTCAAACAAGTAGGCAAGAAATGAAAAGTCCAACTTAAATGAGTAGGCGGGAAATTAAAGTGGCAAATTGCGAGTCCTACTCAAACGAGTAGGGGAAAATGAAAGCTGTAAAGAAAGCAGTAGAATTGCAAGTCTTACTGAAATGAGTAGGCGGAAAATGAAAGCAGTAAATTCAATCTCGTACATGCGCACACTCTACTTGAAGGAAAGCAGTGAAAAGCTAACGCATACACTCACACACACAAACAAAAAGTAGAAAAACAAAGTGATCGAAAATTTAAAACGGTTACATTTCTATCGTTTGAAATTTCTAAAAATGCATAAAAATGAGAAATAAAAATTAAAGAAGGAAAAGTTTTTCAAAATAAAAGCAAAAATTTAATTGTTTGAAAAATTGAAATAACAACTAATTCATTCTTATAATTTTATAAAAATGCTTAAAAAGTGGAAGAAACTTTAAAAGAACCAAAAGTTTACAAGCTAAAAAAACCTAAGTAAAAATGGATTAAAACCACTTTAAAACCATTTTTATAAATCCATAAGAATGAACGAAAAGCACAAAAAAATCCTAAACCTAAACGAACCTAATTGACGAGATAAGAAAAGCTACCGTAACAACTAATAAGTTTGATAAAATCTAAAACTAAATTAAGCAAAATGATAATTTGAAAACATAAATACACCAAATCTAACTCTCTCTCTCTCTCTCTCACACACACACACAAACACACATATTAAAAAAATAAAGATACATAAGATCACTGAAAGAGAGGCACTGAGATGCATTCCAATATAACATAAGGAGAGAAAAACTAGCATATTTTATTAAGACAAAAGTAGAGTTAGAAAAAGCTAAAGCAAACACTAAAGAGAGAGGAGAAAATCTCCTTACATAGCTCAAAAAGCACCCAAGCAGCACTCCAACAGCAAAATGGTCCCAAAATTTGGAATCATTGGCCCTTACAAAAAATTCTTATTTATAGGCAAAAAAATCAGATTACACGCCCTAGTCACGGGCGTGCAGGTGAAGTCAAAACTCCAGTGAGCTCGCTTGGTTCTGAAGCTTCTGAAAGTCCTTGTGGTGGTCACGGGCATGTCAAAATTGACACTAGCGTATAGGAGCAGCGTGATTGTACAAGGAGTCGAGTCCTTGCCTCGCTGGCGGTGTCTTGTCTGGAATAGTGGAGGCGGTCACGAGCGTACGCCAAATGACACAGGCGTGACTGGACACCTGGCTGGAAATTGATGTCGGCAACAACTGTTTGGATTGGGATGAAAACTCCAGGACAAACACGGGCGTGTCAATCTGGACACAGGAATGCCTTGGGCGATGAGTGTCGACTTGCAGGCGGTATTGAGTGTCGACTGATGTTGAGTGTCGACAGGCGTGATGCGGGCATGTCAAATGGGACACGGGCATGTCTGATGGGACACGAGTGTGTTCTACCCTGATTTCTCGGATTCACAGCGGCAGCAATATTTCCACTGGCGTCAAAGTGACATGGTCTGGTAATGGGCATGACATGGAGGTCACGAGCCTATACTTTGATTTTTTCAACTTTTTTTCGCAAAATTTTCAGAAAACAAAATAAAGCTTATTTAGAAGATTATATACAAAAAAGGAACATTTTAATGAACAAAAGTAACTAAAAATAACAAAAATAAACTTAAATGACCTAAATAAAGTACTGAAAAATATGAATAATTACAACTCATCGAATACTCCCATACTTAAGCTTTTGCTATTCCAGAGCAAAAGTTGGAGATATACTTATAAGGAATTAAAAAAAATCCTAAATTTAGTTACCGCTTGAATTAATTAAAAGAGTGATCTAAATAGACATGAGGGGTATGGGAGTTAACTCCTAAATCATGAAAATGATTTAAATAGAGGAAAAGTTTTGCCCAAAAAGACTTCTTGAAATAACCAAATAGGAAGCAAAAATTGTAATCGTTAGCTAACAAAAACAGATTGGAATTGTAGAAACTTTAGCTTTTAAGAGTTTAAAGGAAATAATACAATTTAAAATTTATGCTCTCAAAAAAAATTATATTAAGTCTAGATTTATTGAATATGGCTAAGGGGGTTGTTGGTTTATGAAAGGCGCTTTGATTTTTAGAAGTGACATATTTTTTTTCTCAAATCTCTAATGAAATTTTTTGTTTGAATGTGGATGTTTAGAAAAATGAAATCTTATTTTTTATAACATGTAGAATTTTTTTGAACAACTTTATATAACCCAATATATATGTATATGAGTAATGAATTTTATTCCCTTACTCCGTAACAAAAAATCTTTTAAAATATTGGATGCCTATGTTTACGGAACGAAATCTTATTCCCATTGACATAAGTTCTTTTAAGGATAAAAATTTTATCATGACAAGTAAGATATTATAAATATGGGGAGATGGGTTTTTTTCAAAAAAAAAACTAGATTTCATTAGAAAATATTTTGAGAGCAATTTTGATAAATTGAACGTTCCTATGTTTCTAAAATCTTGAAGTAAGAATAATTGAAGTCTATAGTTGTTTTTTCTAATATAATACACATGTCTCTATTTTAGATAAATTAAAAGTAGTGCTTAAAACAAGTCCACTATCTTAATAACAAATCATAAAAAATTGTTTAAAACTTAACACCGGATATCTAAATCTATCAATCTCTAATTAATAAACGGATAGCAAACAAAGAATTAATGAAATTCGCTTATTAATAAACTTATAACTAGATTTTTGGAGAGCAAAAAAATGGTTAAGAATGGTATATTCGATTTATTTTATAAATTTTTGGGATTTTTAGAGTTATGATCTTTTTTTGTGTGTTTTTAATTTATTATCTTTTTTATTTTTGGAGTTATTATCTTTTTTGTATTTTGTGTTTATTTCTTTAATATATATACATACTAAAAATGCGAAAAAGATATTCTATTGAACTATTTTTTTATTTATTTTCTAACTTTGTTGTAATTTTAAGATTTTTAACCAAATATTTACTAGAGAGGAAAAAGAGAAGTTATTCACAAAGAGGAGAAGGAAAGAAAGAGGGGAAAAAGAAAAGGATATTTACAAACATATTTACAAAAATATTTACAGAAATATTTACAAAGAATATTTACAAAATAAAACTAAATACTTTTGGAACTTTTTGTTTTATTTTTTTTTTTTGGAATTTTTTGATGATAAAATAAGATATTGTTTTTGGAGTTTTCATTTAATAATTTTTTTGTTTTTTTATTATTTTCATTTTTTTGTATTTTTTTTAAAAATTTAGAAGTGCAGAAAATAGAAGTGCAAAAAAGAAAGCATGAAAACAACCCCCAAACTTAATTCCAACATTGTTCTTAATGTTGTAATATAAGTATGTGGAACAAAAAAATATAAAATACAATATATATAAAAAGTAAAGAGGGAGGGTAGAAACTTCCCGGAGCCGTGCTCGGGGAGGCCCAATTAGAAACCCTGCGGATCGATCCGTTTTGGATCGACCACCTCCTTTTCGCTACGGAGGGTTATAACATTGATATTCTCCCAAGGATTGGGCTTCGTGTTCCCTGGTAGTTCCCTGAGCACACGCTCGAACATCATCCGTGCAAGATGTCAAACATGTACTTCTAAGTTTTTTAGCGATCCTGTGATGTTCCGGATATTTGACTCGTTGGACTATATGTATCTAGAAAAATTTTCTCCATCTAGTAGGGTTTTGGAAGAGGGGGCGGCGGAAATCCGGGCTCAAGAGAGGTTGGGGGGCGCTGCGCATTGTTCGCATTGCTCCATGGGAAGTTTGGGTGGTTCCTCCAACCCGGATTATAGTGAACACTATAAGGGTTGTTGTTGGGGTTGAAGGAAGGTCGCCCCGAATTTCCCACATAGTCAACAAACTCTTCGACTACGCTGACGTTAGAGGGAATCGCCCAAGGCGGAGTGGAGGAGGCAGCATACATCTCTACCACCTGCTTCGTTAGCCTTTCAAATTGAAGGGCTAAGTGAGCAGTGGCATCCACTTCGAAGAGGCTGGGTACCTGCTTCAGACGTCCCCGCAGGATGTTCCATTCGTAGGCATTCATGGCCATCTCTTCGATAAGAGCTTGGGCAGCCTCGGGCAGTCTTGCTATTCAGGGTACCCTTGGCAGCCATGTCAATCATTCTACGCATCTGATAGTTAAGCCTGTTGTAAAAGATTTGGACATGAAACCATGCTGGCAGCGCGTGGTGCGGACACTTGTAGAGGAATTCTTTAAACCTCTCCGAAATCTCAAATAGAGACTCGGAATCGTTCTGCACAAACAAAGAAATGTCTGCCCGCAACTTTGCAGTTTTGGCGGGCAGAAAATACTTCGTTAAGAACCGTTCCACAAGCTCGGCCCAAGTGGTGACACATCCTTGCGGGAGGGAATTCAACCACACTTTAGCTTTAGATTTTAAGGAAAACGGAAAAAGTCACAAGCGAATGGCGTCATAAGTTATTCCATTAATTTTAAAAGTACCGCGGATTTCTAAAAATCTAGATAAATGAACGTTCGGGTCCTCATCTGGCTGTCCATTGAACTACATGGCATTTTGGATCATTCGAATAACACTAGATTTTATTTCGAAATTATTGTTCACCAACGTCGGGCGAACAATACTAGACCCTATATGATCCAGGTTCGCCCGGGCATAGTAAGACATTATGTGCTCCACGGCCGCATTTGGGATATGGTCGGACAAAATAGTGGCAAAGTGTTCTCCGATGGATTCTTTCATATCCAAAGAGGGATTCCGACATTGAGATCGAATACGCATAAGAGAACATTCGATCTCAGGATCGAAATCCAAATTTACAGACTCTAAAGGTTGTCCACGGGTCATACACCCTAAAATATATACTAAATAATTACCTTTTTTGGATTTTAAGTAGAGTTTTAAGTTTAATTTTTATTATTTTTAGAAAAATAGGTAAAAGCAATACACTTTGAAATTCGAAATAACAACTCGAATCTCCCCGGCAATAGTGCCATAAACTTGATGCACACGAAGCCCGGCTCTAATTTATTTAGTGAGCGTGCTAGGTTTTGATTTTGCACGATGAAAGGAGGCAAGTGCACCTATCGCAAGTAATACATGATATTTGGGGGGAATATCAAGATCGTATATTTCCCAGGGTGGGTTGATTATCTCTACTCCTCCCGGAAGGACTATTATCTTACCAAAAAATCAAAGGTGTCAGATTAATTAACTAAGGTGGCTATAAGAAAGAGCTGAAAATACATTTAGAAAAAGATCGATGAAGAAATAACACTCGATATAGAATTACGTTAGGACTATAATATATTTATATGACTAGAGATCCTAGGTTTCAATTCAATTAAAGGGGAAACTTGGTCGTGGAGATTCCAAAAGAATGAGCTCACCTATCTCTAGCACTATCGCTCACCTGAACATTAAGACTATTCGACTGATCTCTCGTTCGGCGAAGGATTCCTATTAATGCCTGCTTTACGCTAAGAACCCCACTATTGGTGGGGAACCCAATCCGAAAGAATTTCGCTCCTCCTCTCTCGAGGTTTAGTGCGCAATTCTCTTTACCCAAGGGTGATTGGTCCATATGCACGGCCTCTCGGCTAGCTAGTATATGGATAACAGAAATAGAGCCCACACATCGATATGTGGTTCTACGCATCGTATACCCGGGGTAAACCTTATGATCTTATTTAAAGAGAAAAAGAAGAGCTTTAATTATTTAAAAAGATTTTTATGACCCAGTACTCTTCAATACCGAGGGCTAAGAGCGATTAGCCACTCATCGGGATGGCGACGACTTATGAGTTTGGTGAGGCGTGAGTTTAAAACTAACCGTTGAAGGGTTATAAAGAAAAAGACATAAAATAACCTAACATTAGAAAGAGAAGTGCTTACTAAAAAAGGAAAATGCACACACTCAACCAAAGTCATAATAAAGGAAAAAAGCTAAGTTATAAAAAACAAAAATTACATGATTGAAATTACAAGTCCTACTCAAACGAGTAGGCGGGAAATTACAAGTCTTACTCAAACGAGTAGACGGGAAATGAAAGCAGTAAAAATGCAAGTCCTACTCAAAGAGTAGGCGGGAAATGATAAGTCCTACTCAAATGAGTCGGCGAGAATTAAAGCGGTAAATTGCGAGTCCTACTCAAACGAGTAGACGGGAAATGAAAGTTGTAAAAAAGCAGTAAAATTGCAAGTCCTACTTAAACGAGTAGGCGGGAAATAAAAGCAGTAAATTCTATCTTGTGCACGCACACACTCTACTTGAAGGAAAGCAATGAAAACCTAAGTCATAAACTCACACACACAAACAAAAAGGAGAAAAACAAAGTGATCTAAAAATTAAAACGGTTACATTTCTACTATTAGAAATTGCTAAAAATGCACAAAAAGGAGAAATAAAAATTAAAGAAGGAAAAGTTTTTCAAAATAAAAGCAAAAATCATAGTGTTTGAAAAATTAAAATAACAACTAATTCATTCTTATAATTTTATAAAAATGCTTAAAAAGTGGAAAAAAGTTTAAAGGAATCAAAAGTTTTACAAGCTAAAAAAAACCTAAGTAAAAATGGATTAAAACCACTTTAAAACCATTTTTATACATTCATAAGAACGAACAAAAAGCACAAAAAAATCCTAAACCTAAATGAACCTAAGGGGCGAGATAAGAAAAGCTATCGTAATAACTAATAAGTTTGAGCAAATCTAAAACTAAATTAAGCAAAATGATAATTTGAAAACATAAAAACACCAAATCTAACTCATACACACACACATATTAAAAAAAAACAAAGATACATAAGATCACTGAAAGAGAGGCACTGAGATGTAATACAATATAACATAAGGAGAGAAAAACTGGCATATTTTATTAAGACAAAAGTAGAGTTATAAAAAGCTAGAGCAAACACTAAAGAGAGGGGGAGAAAATCTCCATACACAGCTCAAAAAGCACCCAAGCAGCACTCCAAAGACAAAATGGTCCCAAAATTTTGAACCCTTGGCCCTTATAAAAAATTCTATTTATAGGAAAAAAATCGGATTACACGCCCTGGTCACGGGCATGTAGGGGGCGTTTCGGTATTGGCGTGCAGGTGAAACTGAAAATCCAGTAAGCTGGCTTGGTTCTGGAAGCTTCTAGAAATCCACTTGGCGGTCACGGGCGTGTCAAAATGACATGGGCATGTAGGAGGGGCGTGACAGGACAAGGCGTCGAGTCATTGCCTCACTGGCGGCATCTTGTTTAGAACAATTGAGGCGGTCACGGGCGTGTGCCGAATGACACAGGCGTGACTGGACACCTGGTTGGAATTTGATGTCGACAGTAACTGTTTGTATTGGGATGAAATTTCCAGGACATACACGGGCGTGTCTTGGACGTTGAGTGTCGACTTGCATGCGACGTTGAGTGTCGACATGCATTGAGTGTCGACAGGCGTGAAACGGGTGTGTCGGATGGGACACGGGAGTGTTCCACCTTGATTTCTCGGATTCACTGAGACAGTAATTTTTCCACTGGCGTCAAAGTGACATGGCCAAGTCACGGGCGTGACATGGAGGTCACGAGTATGTACTTTGATTTTTTCAAATGTTTTTGCAAAATTTTTATAAAACAAAGCTAAGTTAGAAGACTATATACAAAAAAGGAACATTTTATTGAACAAAAGTAACTAAAAACACCAAAAAAAATTCAAACGACCTAAATAAAGTACAAAAAATACGAATATTTACAACTCATCACCTACTCTAACCAACTCGGCAGCAGGGTGGATATGTAACCCTTGTTCGACTCCTTGTCCCACTAGAGGAGGGGAACGCCGAGCTTGTCCAAAGGCCGCTCGCCAAAGCCGAAGTTGCGGTGCCCTCTCAGCACCGGCTTAATAGCGGGCCCCTCTCCTTGCGACCTGGAAGTGTCAGCCGCCTCGCCAGGGGAGACGCCAGTGGAGGTCTTCTTTTTTGGGAGGGGGCAGGATCTTCAGTTGGTTGGTTCGCTGGAGACTTGCCCTTCTCCTGGTTTGCGGGAGTCCCGCCACTCCCGGTCTTCGGTTTTTTGGGCGGCGGCGGCAAAGTTTGTTCGCAGGCGGCCCGCTTCTGTTAAGCAGGGGCTGTAGTCTCGCGATGTGTGGTAGCCGCCACCTCAGCACTGGTGAACTCACTAGAAGCGACTCGCGCACTCTCATAAGGATGGTGTAGGGCAATGTCTCGCTTGCCTACAGAGAGAGGGTTATAACAGAAAAATAACGGGCTATGTAAAAAGAAGCGTGAGTAGCTTACCTCCTTCATGCGCAATGGGGGCGAGGCTGTCTATGTTCCTGCGGAGGAACGCGACTTCAAAGTTTTTCCCTTGGAAGAACCCGCAGAGCTCGGCTTCATGGACCCCCAGGCTAGGGAGAGGTAGCTCACCTCACTAAGCTAGATAGGCGAGAAGGGGACGTTGTTGAAGTCTCCCTTGACGAAGATGAATTTCTTTAGCCAGCTATAGCTCTTATTTACTATCTCCCGCACCATGACGTGGTTGTCGGAGAAGAAGGCGGTTCCATCCTTGTTCTTGCCGAAGGAGAACAGCTTGTGGAAGACCGCGAGGCTGAACTCGATCCTTTCTTCCCGCAGGAAGCAGGCAAATCCGACCATAATAGCGACAGAGTTTGGGGTCATCTGGCTAGGGACGACCCCAAAATACTTCAGGTTCAAGCGGACCTCGGGCCATAGGGGAAGTGGGAGGCCCACATAAAAGGGCATTGTGGGGATGGCAAGCTCCCCATCCGCGAGGTTGTTGATCTTCTTCTCCCCTCATGGTCGACTCGACACAAAGCCGGCAGGACAAAGTTGCCAATCGCGTCGAGGATCTCGCGTTAGGTAAGAGAATGGGTGTTCGGAGAAGTTCCAGGCACACTTACCTCACCCATCAGCGTCACTACCACCACCACCCATCTCGCAGTCAGATTGCCGAGCGGGATGTTATAGTTCTCACGAAAAGTGGATGGGCTGGGAGTCGCAGGAAGTGGAGAAGCATTAAGTCCATGCTAATGTCTTCCCAAGGGCGATGTGGGATTGGTAAAGGCGTGTATAGACCTGTGTTTTGCCTTGTACCCTTTGCTGTCCGACAAATACAGCAGTGTCAGACAATGCGAGCCACTTGTTTCTTGATACCGGGCCAGTAGTGGCGGTCCTCAACAATGGTAATAGACTTATCTCGCCCAAAGTGCCCAGCAGTCATGCCCACATGCAACTCCCAAATCAGGTAATCGTGATAGGAAGTTTGGTGTATGCGTAGGCGGGAGCCCCGATATAGATTTCCCTGAAAAATCTGATAGCCCTCAACGGGTTCCGGGGGGTCTCGGGACAAGGTGAAATATATCTCATAAAAATAGTGGCATGTCAGGTAATCTACGATCGTTCTCTCAATCCCATCGTGGATGTGAGGCTGATCAGGTACTTTCTTCTTTTGATTATAGTTCTGATTCTTTTAGAACTGAATTTAAAACCATGTGCATAGATCTAATAAATTCAGAAAAAGAAATCAAGACACTTAGGAAAAAACTAGCTAATCAAGAAACCCTGACATCTGAAAACACTAAGTTAAAGGATGAATTAAATGTAGATAATGAACTAATCAACTCCTTGAAAACACAACTATGTGAGGCCAAACAACTTGATGAATCTCTCAATTGGAGAAGCCTCAAGCTGATGTACATTACAAGTACTGTAAATGCCAGACTGAATGGCAAGCTGGGCTTGGGTGCTTCATCAAGTTTGCCCCCCATTCTTAAGAAGAATATTTTGTCAACCCCCATCAAGTTTGTTTCTACTAAAGGCAAAGAGATAATAACTAATAAACAAATCACAGAAGAAATTTCAAACCTTAAAAATCAAAATAACAGAAACCAGAAAACAAGTAAAAACAAAGTTCACCAGATTTCGTTGAACTCAGATCGACGAAACATGAACAGTTCTTCGAACTCTAGTCGACAAACTCTGAACGCAAACTTTAGCTATAATTATTTGTCTAACTATGATCGATGAACTTTATATGGTTCGTCGAGCAGAGATCGATGAACGTGTGGCACAAAAAATGACTATGTTTATTCTCTAGGCAGAGATCGACGATCTCATCCCAATTCGTCGAACTCTGGTCGACGAACTCAAAATAATTCGTCGAACCCAGAAATACTTAACAAAAATTATAACTGTAATAGCAACTCTAATAAACTTAGGAAACCATTTAATCCATTAGCTGATTGGATAATTCCACCTAGAAGATATCACCCACTAGGATACAAATCTCAACTAGAGTTTTCTGTGATATCCAATTTTTCTTACCAGCAATATAAAGGACCCAAGGTAACCTGGGTCAAGAACAACTAACTGTTTCTACTGCAGGAAAAGGGTTGTCCTGTGATTAATCAAACCTGGTACCTGAACAGTGGATACTCTAAACACATGACTGGCAGTAAGGACAACCTAATCAACTATAAGTCCAATCTGGGACCCAAGGTAATCTTTGGTGATTCAAAGTGTGACCAGTCAGAAGGTTATGGAGAAGTGAAAATTGGAGTTGTCACCTTCAAGAAAGTGACATATGTCAGTGGACTCAAACATAACCTCATCTTCATAAGTCAATTATGTGATGAAGGTTATCAGGTACACTTTAACTCAACCTCCTGCACTATCTCTAATAAAGATAAACAATTTGTTTTAATTGAATATAGACAAAGCAACATCTACTTAGTTAATTTCTACTCTGCCAATTCAGATATTTGCCTACTCAACATAGTTGGTACTCGAAATGAATTATGGCATAAAAGGCTAGGTCATGTTAACATGAAAAACATTGTTAGGTTATCTAAAGACAGTCTTGTAAGAGGCTTACCTTCGGTTCCCTACAAGAAGGAAGGCCTTTGCAGGGCTTGTCAACTAGGCAAGCAAACTAAAACTAGCTTCAAGTCAATTAATACAAGAGATTCACCTAGGATTTTGTATTTGCTACACATGGATCTTTTTGGACCCATTGTTGTACAAAGCCTAGGATGGAAATCCTACACTTTAGTTATTGTAGATGACTTCTCAAGGTTCACTTGGGTGTCCTTTCTGAGATCTAAGTCAGATACCTTTAAAGTTCTTACAGATTTTCTCAGGACCATACAGATTGAGTACTCTACTCATGTTGTATTGATCAGAAGTGATCATGGTACAGAGTTTAAGTCTCTTCTTATGCATGAGTTCTGTGAGAAGGAAGGTATCAGACACTATTTCTCAGCTCCTTGAACTCCCCAACAAAATGGGGTAGCTGAAAGGAAAAATAGGACTCTAATTGAAGCTGCAGGCACATTACTTGCAGATGCTTACATGCCACTAACCTTTTGGGCAGAGGCTGTAAGCACAACAAACTATGTCCTGAATAGGAGTATGATACATAAACTGAAGAATAGGACTCCCTATGAATTACTTAAAGGGAAGAAACCTAAAATCAACTTTTTTAAAAGTATTTGGATGTTATATACATAACAATAACAAGAAATACATTATAAAGTTGAAGCTAAGGCTGAAGAGGGAATTTTTCTAGGATATTCCCAAGTAAGCAAAGCTTATAGGGTATTTAACAAATCCTCCTTGAAAATTGAAGAATCTATTCATGTTACTTTTGATGAGGCTAACATATCTTGCAAGGAGAAAGAGATTTATACCAATAATACTTTGCAGGTACCTCACTTGTGTGAGAATTTGGATGGACTAAGCCTCGCCCAAGAGGTTCCAACACATCCTTCTCCACAAGTTAATGAAGAATGTGAAGAAGAAAGCACTGAGGAAGTTGAACCTCATCCAACAACAAACATAATTCCACAAGAGGAATTAATTCAAATTGTTGTTGCTGAACCAACTCCACCAAATGATCTTGTCACACTAAGGGATCACCATAGATCTCAAGTGATTGGAGACATATCTGCTGGTGTACAGACAAGGCATCAACTCAACCAATATTTGATGCATACATGTTTTCTCTCTCGGGTTGAACCTCAATCTATACATGAAGCTGAGCAGGATCCCCACTAGATCATTGCAATGCAAGAGGAACTTAACCAATTTGAGAGATATAGAGTTTGGGATTTGGTTCCAAGACCCCAAGACTACCCAGTCATTGAAATTAAATGGGTATATAGAAATAAACTAGATGCCCAAGGTACAATTGTGAGGAACAAGGATAGGCTTGTTGCTCAAGGATACAAACAAGAAGAAGGCATAGATTATGATCAAACCTTTGCACCAGTTACAAGGTTAGAGGCCATTAGAATTTTTCTGTCCTATGCTGCATACAAAAAATTCAAGGTGTATCACATGGATGTGAAGAGTGCATTTCTGAATGGAGTACTTAAAGAAGAGGTTTATGTTGAACAACCTCCAGATTTTGTCTCTCCAACTAATCCTTATCATGTATTTAAATTGCATAAAGCTCTTTATGGTCTAAAGCAAGCTCCAATAGCTTGGTATGAGACCCTAGCTAGCTTTTTGATAGAGCATAAATTCATTAGAGGCATAGTAGATAAAACACTTTTCACTAGACATCATAGGAATAAAATCTTATTAGTACAAATATATATGGTTGACATCATATTTGGGTCTACTGACTCCAAATTATGCAAGAGGTTTTCTGACCTCATGCATTCTAAATTTGAGATGAGTAGCATGGGTGAGCTCTCCTACTTCCTTGGACTCCAAGTGAAGCAGATCCCTGATGGCATCTTCATCTCCCAAGCTAAATATGCTAAAGATCTTATAAAGAAGTTTGGGAGGGCTGATGCCTCAGCAAAGAAAACACTCATGGTTACAAATACTGTAATAGACTCTGATGCACATGGGAAACCTGTGGATCAGAAACTATATAGGGGCATTGTTGGGTCCCTACTATACCTTACAGCAAGTAGACCTGATATTATGTTTTGCCACATGTCTTTGTGCTAGGTTCCAGGTGAATCCTAAAGAATCTCACTTAATTTTCTTAAAAAGAATTTTGAGATATATAAAGGGTTGTCCTAGTCTAGGCATATGGTATCCTACTGAGTCAGAATTTGATTTAATTGGATATTCAGATGCTGACTTTGCAGGATGTAGGGTGGACAGAAAAAGCACCTCAGGAACTTGCCAGTTCCTTGGGATGAGATTAGTGTCTTGGTTTTGTAAGAAACAATCATCTGTGTCCACTTCAACTGCTGAAGCAGAATATATAGCAGCTGGCAGTTGTTGTTCACAAATATTGTGGATTCAGAATCAATTACTGGACTATGGTCTCAACTTAAATAATTCAACTCTATTTTGTGATAATACAAGTGTTATAGCCATAGCACAAAATCCAGTTCATCACAGTAGGACCAATCATATAGATATTAGGCAACATTTCATTAGAGAATGTGTAGACAAAAACAAAGTTAATCTTGTCTATATCTACACTGATTTACAAAGAGCTGATATATTCACCAAACCTCTGGATGAGAGAAATTACTTGTTCTTTATAAATCAGCTTGGAATGATCAATGGAGAAGACTTAGTTAAGTTTCTGTCTACACTCGACGAATTTTTCACAGTTCGTCGAACGTAGTTCGGCGATCTGGGAAAAGTTCTTGAGACATTCGTCGAACGGAGATCAATGAACTCTCTGTGAGTGAACCAATTTTTATCGATCGGAGATCGACAAATCTGATTCAGAAAACTTTTGTCAAACGGAGCTCGATGAAATGTCTTCAAATCTTCAGACTGAGCTCGACGAATTGTTTAACTCTAAATTATTTCGTTGACCTCAGATCAAAGAATTTTTTAATTTTTGTGGAACGGAGTTTGTCGTTTCATATTCTGGAAAACCTTATATCTAGGTTTTCTTCGACCTCCGTCCCGCGCTTTCAGATACTTTTCACTTGATCGTCGTTTTTCTCTTGCAGGTGCTCTCATGGCGATTCAAGAAGGAACCCTTGTCGCAATGAAATTTGACATAGGGTTTGATGTCGATTTCGACTCTTTCCAACATTCTGACCCCATCTTCCTGGACATCTTACAACTTCTTGAAGATCAGAAATTGAAAACTCTACTCTCCGCCAGGATAATGATCTCTGGCACAGAAATCAGGGAATTGGAAAATACTTCGTTTGCAACAGATGATAACACCATGACTGGCACAATCGCGGGTAATGCCGTTTATCTCACTCCCGCCATTTTAACAGAAATATTTGACTTAAGTAATGGTGAAGAGGATTTAGACATGGATACTGATGTGTATGATGAGATGCTTAGTCAAATGGGTTATTCTGGACAAACCCCAAACAAGTTGTTGAAGAAACATCTGTCTGCAGAGTTTAAATTCTTAGCAGATATAGTAGGGAAAGTCTTGTTGGGCAAGCACACTGCACACGACCATATAACCAGGCACCAATTTCTGGTTATGTTTGTAGTGGTGAACAAGAAAAATGTGAAATGGGCACAGATCATGTTTGATCTTATTAAGAAAAAGAATAATAAACAGGAAGTCAGTTTTGGAAGAATCCTGGGGATATTTTTGAAATAAAAAACTGTTGAATCCCTGTTCTCCCTGACCATATTCATTAACGTCATCAAAAGGCTCACTTGTGCCCTTTTTGACAAGTGGGAGAGGACCATCACAAAGTCATCTAAGGCTTCCTCCTCTGCCACCAGAGCTTCTGAAAGTACAAGGGCTAATCCAGCCACTTCCCACCCTTCTGAAGAGATCCCCCCTCCACCTCCATAATCTTCCACCATTTCTTCTCTACACCAAACAAACCAACAACCACAACAACAACCCCAACAACCTACTCATGTTCCTACTCCAGCTGCATCTCCTACCACTTCTCCACCAATAGATCTCCCTGACCTCTTCCCTCCTTAGGACTCTCAACAACCTTCTCCATCTCAATCACCACAACCAACCCAACCTCGATCCCCCCATGATACCTTCACCACCTTCATCTCCCTCACCCTCATCTAGCCAACATCCCAACATTCAATCTACTCCCCTCCCATCTCAACACTCCTTCTGCACAAGATCCAAACATACAAGATGTCATCACTCCTACTCCACCATCAACTTCCATTCCTCCATCTATTTCCACTCAAACACCTTCCATTCCACCATCTGCAAATCTACCCTTGGAACCCTCCACCATTTCATCTCTTATCGCACTACTTACTCCTCTACTCAAGAATCTTATAGTAGAGGCCATTACACCTCTTGCTACTTATATATCCTCCCTCACTGCTCAAATACATGCCCTCTCTGCTGCCCCCTCTTCAGTTAGGGGCCTGGCTCCAGTTAGCATTGAAACCAGGTAGGGGGAGATACTTGTTGAAGAAGCTGCAGCAGTAACAGTTCCAGTAGATGCAGTAGTAGCAGCAGCAGATGATGCAGAGATATTTCCAGCAGATGATGAAGATTTATTTGATTTTATTCATTTTATTGAAACTAACATGGACATAGATGAGTCAGTAACAAAAGAAATAATGACTGTTGGTGATTTCATTATTAATCCCATAGTATATTTGGTAAATCTTTTGAGAATTTTTGATACAGCTTATTTGAGCTTTCCTCTAGCTGACAGTACTAAGCCATCTTTGGCTATTATTCTTTGTTCCTCTCCAATAAGTCCTAAAGTTGCCAAGAAACTCAAAGACATTTTTGCTGCTCCAAAGACTACAGTCATTCCATCTCCACCTAAGGCTGATTCAGTTAGTGTTTCATCCCCTCCAGAGACCATTTCTGCTACAAGTTTTGTAATGGATGATTCTCCCATGCCTGATCTTGATGCTCTGATCATGGCTGATATTGAAGAAGAAAATAAGACAGTTGTTGAAAGCACTATCATGTACATTTCTCCAGTTCCTTTTCCAACTCTAGTTGCAGTTCCTCCTCCAGCTCCCTCCTAGCCTGAGAAACCTCTAATTTCTGTAGAGGCACTCAAAGCACTGGATTCACTATATGATAATCCACAAGAATCTTCTAATGATGATGAGGATGAAGATGAGGACTCAGATGAAGATCCTAAGAAAAGGAATGTTTCTAAGAAAAGGAAAGCACCTCCACCTCCTGCTCCAAATCCCAATCCAGCAAATGACACCCCTTACTATATCCTCTAGAAGATCACTCCTTACAAGGGAATTCCTGCTTAGATGTGGTTGTACAAGAATGAACAGAAAGAGAGAAAGAAGAGCAGAAGGTATTCACCTCCTCCTACTCAAAGATATAGAAAGGATCCTCCTCCACCTCCTCCTCCAGCTGCTGGTGCTTCAGGCACAACATCTCAAAGGACTACTCAGTTTCAAACTTATAAAAGGCATCATGGTAGGTCCTCATCCTTAGGAAGCAGCCAGCAGAGATACTACTCTTTAGGCAAGCAGCACCAACCTCAACAGCAGCAGCATCAACAACAGCTACAATAACAACTCCCTAACCATCAAAAAGCTGAAAGCCCCAAGATACCTACTTCCCCACCTATACCATATGAAGATCCTGAAACAGCAACAACATCTAGGATGGCCGGGCTCCAAGAACTTGTTGGCATTTCTATGATCAATAAAGCCAGAGCTGAAGGGAAGGATCCGTCAGAATATACTACTATGTCAAAATACACGAAGGAAGAGCTCAACAGGTTTGAAAAAGCTAATAAATTTTTCAATGTTGATGACTACATGAAACTGCATCTAGAAGCAGTGGTCCCAAGGGCTACATCTCTAAATATCATAGGGGTTGCTGACATGACTATGTCAAAGGTGCAAGATACATATCCCAGCAGGGAAATTATATTTACTAAGCCTGGTGAAAGAGCTAAAGAGGATAAGCACAAGGAGAAGAAGAAGAGGAAGTGAAACCTGAACTGATAAGTTTGTGTTGTTCTGAAACTACTTATTAATTTCTTGATACAAAGCTTACTATGTGTATATATATATATATATATATATATATATATATATATATATATATATATATATATATATATATATATATATATATATATATATATATATATATATATATATATGCTGCATGTGTTTATTTTTCCTACCAGATATATGTTTTCATGCTTTGTAAATTTTTTTTATTTTATTATGAGTCTGTAATTAGTGACCTTACCCAAATAGGGGGAGATTGTTGGATCCCTAGTTGGATTTGGGCTAGGTTCACTAAGTTAGGATCATATGACCCATCATGTATAGCCAGGGTCATGGTTGTGTCCTTAAGTTTAGGCCAAGTCCTTAGAATCAACATCACATGGACCAGCCTTCAACAGATTGCCAGAGACTCAAGCAATTGCGTCGACACTTCGGAAAGGCTGTGTCGACACCAGAAGCCAGATTGTGTCGACACACAGGACTTGTGTCAACACACTAAACATCTGTCGACATGAACTGTGTCGACACCAGAAGCCAGATTGTGTCGACACACAAGAGTTGTATCTGTCAAGAAGTTCCTGTACTTTGTTTGGTCAAAGCTGAAAGACTGAAGGCCTATCACCCTGAAGCAAAGCTCCATCTTCCTGAACCATTCAACATCTCGGGGGGGTCCTTTTGCTAACATCATATCCACTTAAGCCTTCTTAGTTGTAACTTGAGAAAGAGAAGATAAAATCATATTTCATCCCTCCAATTTAAAAAGGGTTCTTAACTCCCTTCAAAAGTTATTTCTGGTTGCAAGTCACATGACCAAAAGACTTGAGGTTTGGTTTTTGAGCACCTGATCAAAAGGTCATTAGTGTCAGGCACCTGATCAAAACTCTGAGTGGATTCCTACCAGGGTGGTAGAAGAGTGGATGTACCCAGGTTGAGGAACCACTATAAATTTCTTGTGTTGTCTGGTTGCTCTTTTCTTTTATTTCTTGTTGTGGCTGTGATAGTTAGGATTGCTGTGTTTGTGCTTTAATTTTATTCCTACAGTACTAGGACTAGATTGAAGTAGTTAGAAAATTTTATTAAAAACCTAAATACTCTATTCACCCCCTCTAGAGTATTCCAGATCTAACCCATCACTTTCAACCCCTTCATCCCTTCAACGTCCTGCGGGTCGCCCAGGTATTCTGAAATGTGATCCGTAGAAGGAGGAGGAGAATACCCTTCGCTGATGTCGGCAACGGAGGCAGAGATTGCATGGAACCCTATAGAGAAAAGAGATCAGAAAAAAGAAAGTGGTAATAGGCAAGCAAGTGTACAATTTCATCGGGGATCGGCACCCCCCCCCCCATACTGGCAGGTGGCTGCGAGGTACCCATCCTGCCCTGGAAGAGCCCTCCTTCAAGAGCTGCGAAATATTTCCCTAGCCCAAGGGGAGTTGGCAACGAGTAAATCGCAGGAGGGGCATGCCTCTGGGGCGAACGGCTGGCAGCCCGCTCAATTATCATTGGGGTGGAATGCCCCAACTCCCTTTTATCGCATCCATGTTCGTCAGGTGTCTCTTGCAGAAAAAAAGGAATCAGGAGCAGAGTGATGAATCAAACAGGAGGGCCGCATACATCATGAGCGACGTTGGCACTGGGTGCCGAGCTGTGCATAGGGGCGTCATTCACAGGAGATTGCCTGACTATTTTTCCTTTCTTCGACCTAAAGAGGGGGTCGGGTGATCAATGCGCTAGCCACGGGGTGGCGTCAAGGACCTGCTCCCACGTCCCCTCCCTTGCAACCGCTAGAAGCCCTCGCATCACTTCGGACACAGGCATCGTTCAGCTACAGTTCGCAAGGAACGTTGAGGAAAGGCAGGATGTTTCCCAAAGGCTCGGTGGCATATTTATAGCATCCTGGTGGGTCCCACCAAAAGATTCCTTCCAGCTCAGCAAAGCACTCACCGAACACGTGGGGTTGGATGATTTTTTCTGAGATTTGCCCAGCTCAAAAAGAGCGAGGATTGTGTACAATCTTGTGTTCGTCAAGTGGGTACACCAGGTTAGGCGAGCTAGCCAGAACCACTAACCCGCATCAGTGTAGAAGGCGGGCGAACCCAGATGGCCGGCTTACTCTTGCCAAGAATTGGCTAACGAACCGTGCGAGCCAGCCCACCAAGCCCGCTCTTGCCTAGGCGACCTCGTCGCCGACTCGCTTCCATATAGGGCAAGCGAGCCATGGCGGCCCAGCTCATGCTCGTCTAGAGATAGGAGGTGATCCGCGGGAGCCAGGCTTCGTCGGCCCAATAGAGTGGCGAGTTGGCCCCCTTATCCATGATGCCCGCCCAGTGGGGACAAGAAGTAAATTACTTTTTGCCCTTACAGGTGGTCCCAGTAGCCCCCCAGAATAGCGGAGTTACACTATTGGCAGACCCAATTGGGCTGCACATAGTTGTTCAAAACAGCAGAGGTTGGCTATTTGCAGGCCATTTTCAGAAATCTATAAATAGACCCAAGGAGGTACCTTAGAAGGCATGCTCACTTATGCCCCGCTCTTCTTGCTCTTTTTGAGGTATCCTTAGCTCGGCATTTTGCTAGGGAGGGGAAGTGCTCTAAGATCTTACGGGTGTGTGGTGGGACCTCCATGTCGGGCCCTTGGGTCTGTCCCTTATTCCTTTTTAAAGTCTTATTTTCAAGTCTAGCTAAACACTTAGAGGGGGTGGGAGGTGAATGGGTTTTTGTCTCTATTTGATTTTTCTAACTTGTTTGTAGATTTCTATTGTTGGTGATTAGGTTAGTTTTTTTTTCTTTCAAGATCAATCAAAAACATCACAACAATTTATAGTGGTTCCCCAATCTTGAGTACATCCACTGTCCCTTTGCGCCTATCTAACAGTGTGTTAGATTCGGCTCTCCCTTCAGAACTCCGCTACTCAAGAGCTTACAGCACAGATCCCGCAGGACCACACAGGTCACACAGACCTACAACTTAGGCACTAAGCCAAACACAGATCACAGAGACCTTTCACCCGGCATAAAGCCAAACACAGGTCACTAAGACCTCAGCCTTTATAATACACGCTTACAACTCCAGATTCACCAACAATCTTTACAGAAGAAGAAATAAAAAGAGGAATGATTAGACACTAGAGCAAGATCTCTATGTCTTCTTCCTGGACTGAGCAGATATCAGTACAACTTTTGTTGTAGAAGACAATAGGTAGGCAGTAGAATTTTCTTCAACCAGCTTTCCTTTTCTCTGCAGAACTTGTAGATTTGCTTCTTCAAAATAGCTTCTGATCCTGCTTTTGCAGATAGTGATTGCTTCAGCTATCTCTTTCCCAGCAAGGTGCTCTATGCAGAACAACTTCTTCAGGCTCGACGAAAATAGCAAGGAAGAGGATGAAGTTCGTCCACACTTTTTGTTTTCAGAAAACCTAGACAAGAAATTGATTGATTTTCTCTGGCCGATTTGCTTCTTTTTATTCTCTGAATGGCAATTGAGCAGTGGGTCCTACCACCAGGATTGATTGATGTGATTAAGCCATTTAGCACATACTTTTCATTTAATCTTGATTTAATGGCCCTTTGCAGTGTGTGGACCCCAGCACTTAATGTTGAAAATATTCCTTGGAAATTGCAGAAGATGATAACAGCTGGCCGCCAACGTCTCTTGCACCATTTCCGCAACATTTGAATTTTGGTTGTCTTTTTGACCTTGCTGACATCAGCATGACTCAGCACCTCTGGACTTGGACAAAATTCAATCATTAGAACCAAAGACATTGAGTGAGTAGGTATCACTCAACGCCAAAACACTTAGACAAAATTATGTTTGTCTAGGTATTAAGCTCGACGAATGGTGAGCTTCGTTCGACGGACAGCAAGCTCAGCTCGACGGAAGCATAAGTTCAGTTCGACGAACTGTAGACTTAGTTCGACGAAAGGCTAAACTATGTTCGACAAACTGTAGACTTAGTTTGACGAAAGTCTAAACTCAGTTCGACGAATAGTAGACTTAGTTAGACGAAAGGCTAAAACTTGTTCGATGAACTATAGACTTAGTTTGACGAAAGCTGAGCTCAGTTCGACAAAGCTGAGCTTGACAAAATCCAAGCAATCCATGCATTTAGACTTAGCCAAATATCTGCTTCAAGGCGTTGAGATGGTCGAGAGCGTTGAGTGAGCTTGGCTCACTCAATGCTATTTGTCTTAGCAAATATTTCTACGCCTTTGCGTTGAGAGAGTAAGCTCCACTCAACGCCAAACATCTTAACAAACTTTTTCTGTTATCTGGCGTTGAGTGAGGAAGCTACACTCAACGCCTGTGGACTTGGTGAAATTTTTTCCCAACTTTTCTGTGAGTTGAATGGCATAACAACACTCAATGCTAAAAGTTATATGGCGTTGAGTGAGTAGACCACACTTAATGCATGTGGACTTGGCCACATTTTCAGCCAATTTCTCTAAGATTAGACTAACTCAGCCTGACTCACAGCCTTTTTGTTGTATGGCATTGAGTGCGTAGACTACACTCAACGCTTTTGTACTTAGCCAAATTTTTGGCTATCTTTCAGTTAGGGTGAGATAGACTCAACGCTATATGTTATATGGCGTTGAGTGAGCTATCCTCACTCAATACATGTGGACTTAGTCAAATTTCTACTAGACAATATTGAATCCATACCTCGGCATTGGGTGAGCTTGCTCCACTCAACTCCTGTGGACTTAGTCGATTTTCGCCATGTACAACAACCACTTATTTTGTTTGCATGTCCAATCAATGTGATATGGACAACCTGCACTCAAGACCTCAAATGCACAATAAATACAGTTGATGTGTGTGACATTGACCTGTTGGACTTCTCACAAATCAGGGACATTGGGAACCATGGACCCAACAATCTCCCCCTATTTGAAAAAGTCAAAACCCTTATCAAAAATGTTTTCTTTCCTTAGTCAATGAACACACACAACCTATACAGCAAAATAAATATTGCAATTCTGATTAGCTATAAGTAAATAAACCTCATTTCCTGCTTATATGGTGAGTACCACTTACTCCCCCTATTTTGCGGCAAGGTGTTTGTCCTTACTTGAGTGCCACATGTCTTTCTTTCACCTTTGTCATCTCTCCCAGTTATTATGTCTACTATTACAGTATGGAGGCCGGGCGGTCTGTTGTTGTTCGGAGGCCGGGCGATCTGGAGGTTTATCCTAGTCGGCTTGTCTGCCGGGCTATTTCTATTTGGTATCCCAGTGGTCTGGCGGTTTGTCTAAGGCGACTTGTAGATCGGGATGTTTAGCGGTCTCCTACGGTGGCTTGTTCTCTGTGGCGCTTGTTCTCTCCTACTATTGGTTGTCGGGCGGTTAGCCGGCTTGTCTAATCGCACGACTTGTCTGGTTTGTCTATTTGTAAAGCCGCATATACTTGTAATTTTTTAGTCCCACATTGCTTATTTGTAATCTCTCTCATCTCCTCCATTCTATAAAAGGGAGGTTATACCTTTGTAATAGATACCTTTTTGGATAATAAAGATCTTGTTACTTCAAATTTTCGGTCTACTTTTTCCTGTTCGCACATTGTATCAGAGCACTCGATCTTTTACTCCTAATTTTTTGAGACCTCTATGTCCGCGCGACTTATTCATCTTCTCGCGATCTGTTTCTTCTCTTATCGTGCCCTGTTCGTGTGGTTTCTTCTTCCCTTTTGTGGGCGTCCTCTCTGCCCCTCCTTTCTAACGGCTCCCGCTCTCTAGTCGCCGCGACATGTTCTCTTTTGTGCGGCCTTCTTTTCTTGCCACTCCCGCTCTCTAATCGCCGCGACCTGTTCCTAAGTCATCGCGACCTGTTCTCCTTTGTGCGACCTCCTTTTTCTAGCCGCTCCTACTTGTTAGTCGACGCGACATCCTCTTTAGCCGTGTGGCTTATTCTTCTTGCTGCTCTCCTCTATGGCCAACTCCGATATCTCTACCACCACTACTCCTATTGCCGCTCATCCTCCTACACCTCCCACTCCTTCTGGTAACCTTGGCACCGCTTCCAAACTCATCGGTCCCAACTACCCTGATTGGAGTGTCTCCTTCACCTTCCTTTTCTACTCTCAACACAAACATCATCATCTCATAGATGACCCTCCTTCGCATGATTCCCCTCTCTTTGACGATTGGGATGCCAGCGATGCTCTTGTACGCACATGACTGTCTAACAGCCTCTCTGATGAATGTCTCCCTGTCATCCGTCATTATGGAACGGTTCAGGCTTCTTGGCTCCATCTTGCTGCTCTCTACTCTAAGGGCGCTCAGATGTCTCGCATTTATACTTTGTATGCGGACCTTTTTGCACGTCCCTCCATGTCTTCAGCTACTGCTTACCAATAATTTCAGGCTCTCAGAGCTGAAATTCTCCAAAATCGCCTCTTCTCTACTGATCTCGCTGAGCAACACAAACATTTCCAGGAGCTTCTAGTTGTGTGTTATCTTCTACGACATCCTGAGTCATATGACATGATACGTCAGCAAATCCATGGCGAGGCAGAGTCTCCCACCATGGATGCCACTGCTGCCTGCATAGTCACTGTAACATCTCTGCTACAACGTCCACTATTATCCTCCCCTCCTCAACCAGACAACTCTGCTCACCTTACTTAGCGAAGTGGATATGGTGGCCGCCTCCTCCCATCAAGCGACCGTGGTGCTTCCCGCTTTCTCTGCTCTCACTTTGGCCGCACCGGCCACACGGTTGATCGCTGCTGGAAGAAGCATCCTCATCTTTGACCATCTGGGGACGCTTCCACTTCTTCGAAGTTGTCCGCCTCCGTGGTCACGTCTTCAAGTAGTGCCCACGTCGCTACTCAAGGTAAATGGCTAATCAACTTTGGTGCAACCAATCATATGACCGGCAATCCGCAATGTTTTTCTCTCCTAGAACAGCATGATCGGTTGCCCCCGGTCCTTGTTGCGAACAGCTCTCCCTCACCGGTCAATGGAACGGGTGTGGTTCAAGTCACTCTGTCTCTTCTCCTGGCGGACACCCTCTACGTGCCCAAGTTCCCTTGCAACTTGTTATATGTTACTTTGCTTTGCAAACAACTACAATGATTTTTCACATTCACTTCTGCTACTTGTTCTTTTCAGCATCCGGGCACCAAGCGGACGATTGCTACTGGGACTGAGAGCGGCGGCCTCTACTTCCTTGACAACGTTTCCGCACTTTGCGCCTTCTCTACATCTTCTACTGATATTCTCCAGTGGCATCTTCACCTTGGTCATGCTCCTCCACGTGTTCTCCGATAGTATCTACCACATCTTCCTCCGTAGAGTCCACCTCTCAAATGTGATGCATGTCATCTTCACAAGCATTACCGCTCCTCCTTCCCACCGAAGCAAGGTCATGGATCTTCCTGGCCGTTTGAACTTGTTCACTCCGACATCTGGGGTCCTGCTCCTACCCTCACCATAGGTCGCGGTAGTTCATATTTTGTAACATTTATTAATGATTTATCTAGATGTACGTAGGTGTATCTTTTAAAGGATCGTTCTGAACTCTTTTCTATGTGGACATCATTTTATAATATGATTAAAAATCAGTTTGCTATGTCAATTAAAATATTTCGTTCAGACAACACTAAGGAATATCTTAGCACTGATTACTCTTCTTTTTGTATGCAACATGGTATTATTCATCAAACCACCTGTGTTTATACCTCCCAACAAAATGGGGTGGCAGAATGCAAGAACCGTCACCTCCTCGATGTCGCTCGCACTCTGATGACACAGATGCAAGTTCCTCGCTCCTATTGGGGCTACGTTGTCCTCATCTCCTATTACCGTATTATTTGCATTCCGTCCACAGTTCTCCACGGGCAAACCTCATTCTCTATTCTTTATCCAGGCAAGGATCCGTTTCCTCTCCCTTTGCGAATATTTGGGTGCATGGCTTTTGTGCACAATCCTTCCGCCACACATGACAAACTCGACTCATGTGCCACCAAATGTGTCTTTTTGGGGTTACTCAACTACTCAAAAAGGCTACTGTTGCTTTGATCACGTTCTTCGTAAACAATATGCATCCGCGGATGTGACCTTCTTCGAGAATGTGTCCTATTTCTCTTCTGACCCCTCTCCCTCTATGGCTCTTTCGCCTTCTCCCACCATCCCCTCCACCCCGTCTAATCCCATTGATATTTTCCCACTATCCCCGCTATCGTCTCCTCCTTCCCTCTCCTTCTCATCACCACCGCTCTCTCCCTCCTCTCTGCTCCCGTCTCTCTCCTCTCCTGGGCCAGCTCTCTCCGCCATGGATGCTTCGGTTACTGAGGAACATGCTGACCTGGATCTTCCCATTGCTCTTCGCAAAGGGGTTCAGATGTGTACTCAGCATCCATTGGCTGTTGTTGTTTCATATGATCGTCTCACTCCTTCTCGCAGGGCGTTTGCTTTGGCTATCTTAGCGACTGCGACTCCCCGCACCTACCAGGAAGCTCTTGTTGTTCCTCATTAGAAGGCCTCCATGGATGAGGAAATTGCTACCCTCAATGAACGGGGTACCTGGACCCTGCCCCCCCCCCCTCTTTGGGCACTGATGGGGTTGGTTGTCGCTGGGTCTTTGTTGTAAAGTTCCGTCCGGATGGCAGCGTGGATTAATACAAGGCCCACCTGGTTTCCAAAGGCTTGACTCATACCTATGGTGTTTATTATTTTGACACCTTCTCTCCCGTTGCTCGTCTCAGCACCATTCGGGTCCTTCTCTCTGTCGTTGTCAACATGGATTGGCCCATTTCACAGTTGGATGTTAAGAATGCTTTTTTCTACGATGATCTTTAGGATGATGTTTACATGGAGCAACCTCCTGGGTATGTTGCTTAGGGAGAGACACGAGTATGCCGGCTAAAGAAGGCTATCTATGGCATAAAGCAAAGCCCTCGTGCTTGGTTTGACAAGTTCAGCACATTATTGCGGCCATTAGTTTTACAAGATGTTCAGCCGATCACTCCATGTTCATTTAGAAAACTGCCTCGGGTCTGGTAGTTCTTGCGGTATATGTGGATGATATTCTTCTTACTGGCGATGACCAGGATGGGGTAACTTTGACAAAAAAACACCTTCGTCAACACTTGGTCATCAAGGATAAGGGCTCTTCGAAATACTTTCTGGGTATTGAAATCTCTAGGAAGCCCAACTCCATGGTCCTTTCCCAACAGAAGTATGTTATTGATCTTCTAAAGGAGGAAGGGTTAACTGGTGCTAAAACTACCTGATGTCCCATATCTGCTATAGAAGACAAAACTTAGACAGATGACTCGCCCCTTCTATCCGATCATACGAGGCACCGGTGTCTCGTTGGCAAACTCATTTATCTCACTGTAACCAGACCCGACATCTCTTATGTTCTGGGAAAGGTGAGCCAATTCATGCAAGCCCCTAGGTAATGTCATCTACAATCTGCCCTGAGGATATTGGAGTATGTTAAAGCAGCGCTAGGGAAAGGACTCCTTTTTCAGAAGAATGGTCACTTAAGGGTTGAAGCTTACTCAGATTCGATCTATGCTGATGACAAACGTGACCGCAAGTCAACATCAGGTTTTTGCACATTTGTTGGAGGAAATCTTGTGAGTTGGAAGAGCAAGAAATAGTTTGTGGTCTCCAGGTCTATTGCAGAAGCAGAATATCGCAGTATGGCATCAACCATATGTGAGTTGAAATGGTTACAAGCTCTCATGCTTGACTTAGGAAAGGTCTATAACTATCATCTTCCAATGTTCTGTGACAACAAGGATGCAATATACATCTCCAAAAATCCTGTCTTCCATGAGAGGACAAAACATATAGAAGTCGACTGTCACTTTATTCGGGAAGAGATCTTGAAGAAATAGATTTGTACTTCATTTGTCACTGCTGACAAAGATTTGGCAGACATCTTCACCAAGCCAGTGTCTGCTTCCTTCTTCCACATTTGCGACAAGATGGGCATGATTGATATCTATGCTCCAGCTTGAGTGGGAGTGTTGCAGTATGGAGGTCGGGCGGTCTGTTGCTGTTCGGAGGCTGGGCAGTCTGGCGGTTTATCCTAGCTGGCTTGTCTGTCGGGCTATTTCTGTTTGGTATCCCAACGGTCTGGCGGTTTGTCTCAGGCGACTTGGAGACCGGGAGGTTTAGCGGTCTCCTGTGGTGACTTGTTCTCTATGGCGCTTGTTCTCTCCTACTGTTTCTTGTCAGGCGGTTAGCCGGCTTGTCTAACCGCACGACTTGTCCGGTTTGTCTTTTTGTAAAGTCGCATATACTTGTAATTTTTAGTCCCACATTGCTTATTTGTAATCTCTCTCATCTAATCCATTCTATAAAAGGGATGTTATACCTTTGTAATAGATACCTTTTTGGAAAATAAAGATTTTGTTACTCTAAATTTTCGGTCTACTTTTTCCTATTCGCACATCTACCCCTTGTTAGGACCTTCTCTCCACTCTCCCCGTTTTTGACTTCTACAGAATAGGCAGATGGGGGTTGGCCCTTCCATTGGCTGACCTTCTCTCTAGAGTAACTTACTCCCCCTCAGTGGAAGCATCAGTGAACCGATACTACTGTGGAGTCTGTATGTCCAGCAAGAGGAACAATTCCTGCACCAAAAAAATGCAAAAGGGAGTGCCTGAAGTTATGTCAAGTTCAACATACCCTACTCAAATTTGAAGGTGTTGAACTTTGCTTTATCTAATGGCTTAGTGAAGATATCAGCCACTTGCTTGTCTGTGGGGACAAACTCAAGACTGATGTCTTCCTTCTCCACATGCTCCCTAATAAAGTGATATCTTATTTCTATATACTTAGTCCTGCTATGTGAGACAGAATTCCTAGCAATAGAAATTGCACTTGTAGAATCATAGTAGAGAGGAGTTCTACTTACCTGAAGGTTGTAATACTGAAGGATGTTAGATCCACAATAGTTGAGCACGTCAGCTGTCTTCTGATATATATTCTAACTCAGCAGTGGATATAGCCACACTAGTTTGCTTCTTGCTGCTCCAAGAAACTAGCCTTCTTCCTAAGAACTGACAGGTTCTAGAAATGTTTTTCTTGTCTTCTTTGCAACCTGCAAAATATGCATCTAAAAATCCTGTTAGATTAAAATTCCTATTTCTAGGGTACCATAGGCCAAGATCTGGTGTGACCTTAAGATACCTTAATATTCTCTTTGCAGCAGAGTAATTAGATTCTTTAGGGCAGGCCTGATAACTAGCACACACACATGTGGCATACATGATGTCAGGCCTACTAGAAGTTAGGTATAGAAGAGAGCCAATTATCCCTCTATACAAAGACTCATCAACAGGTTTTCCTACCTCATCCTTGCCTATAGGCATACTTGATCCCATGGGATTTCTCATGGTGGATGCATTCTCCATACCATATTTTTGATTAGCTCCCTGGTGAACTTGGACTAGGATATGGGCAAGTCATCATCAGTCTGTCTTACTTGGAGTCCCAAGAAGAACTTGAGCTCACCCATGCTGCTCATTTCAAACTTCCCTTGCATAGGTTTAGCAAACTTCCTGCAAAGTTTGTCATCAGTGGATCCAAAGATAATGTCATCGACATATATTTGGACTAGTATAAGCTTGCACTTTGATTCCCTTAGGAATAGGGTCTTTTCTATCTTCCCCCTTGAGAATTTGTTCTCAATGAGGAAGCTGGTCAAGGTTTCATACCAAGCCCTAAGGTGTTGCTTTAGCCCATATAGAGCTTTCTTAAGCTTATAAACAAAATTAGGAGAGTTAGGATCTACAAAACCTGGTGGTTGATCCACACATACTTCCTCTTTTAGGTCCTCATTTAGGAATGATGACTTGACATCCATCTGGTAGACTCTGAATCCCTGATAGGAAGCAAATGTAAGGAAAATCTTCATGGCTTACAATCTAGCTATAGGGGCAAAGGTCTGGTCAAAGTCTATGCCATCTTCTTTCTTATAACCTTTAGCCACCAGTCTAGTCTTATTCTTGACAATAATGTTATCTTGATCCAACCTGTTCCTATAGATACATTTAGTTCCTATGGCATTTTGTCCTTGTGGCCTGGGGACCAACTTCCAGACCTTACATCTCTTAAATTGGTCCAGTTCTTCTTGCATTGCTCCAATCCAGGACTGGTCCTTGATTGCATCTTCAAACTTCTTTAGCTCTTCTTGAGACAGGAAGCTTGAGTAGAGAGCTGTATTCATGCTCCTGCTTCTAGTATGGACTCTATGATTTGCATCACCAATGATTTGGTATAATGGATGGTCCCTTAGATGCCTGATAGTTGGAGGCAATCTAGCTACAACTTGCTGATCTTCAGGGTTTTCAGCAAGCTAGTCTACATTTTCTTCAGGTATTTTTCCCCTTCTCTTGGAATAGGCAGTCCATCATCATTTTATTGGACTGTGGGTGGTAGCTTCCTTAATTGTCCGCTTGTCCATCATCTGCTTTGTACCTGCAATACTATTAGAGGAGGAGCTTGGCAGCTCACATTTAACCATGTTGGATTCATCAAAAACAACATGCATTGACTCTTCTACAACTTGGGTAGTTAAGTTGTAGATTTTATATGTCTTACTATGAGTGTTGTACCCAATAAATATCCCTTTATGGGAATTGGCAGCAAACTTAGTTAAATGGACTTTTCCATTGTTGAGCACATAGCACTTGCAACCAAAGATCCTAAAATAACTTAGGTTTGGTTTTCTGCCCTTCAAGATCTCATAGGCAGCCTTCTTGTGGCTCTTGGTGATAAAAGGCTTATTAAGGACATAGCATGCAGTGTTAACTGCCACAGCCCAGAAGTATTCTGGGAGGATGAGTCACTTAGTAAGGTTCTACCAACCTCTATGAGAGTCCTATTTTTCCTCTCAGCAATTCCATTTTACTGGAGTGTTCTAGGAGAGTAAAATTCTTGATGAATCCCTATCTCTTCATAGAACCTTGTCATGCACTCAGACTAAAACTCAGTACCATGGTCTCTTCTTATTTTGATCACAGTATTGTCGAATTCATTCTGAATTTGCTTGACAAATGTCTGTAAGACATCAGGGGTTTCAGATTTCTTCCTTAGAAAGAACACCCAGGCAAATCTGGAAAAGTCATCAACAACCACAAGGGTGTAGACTTTCCTACCTAGACTTTGAATATGCATAGGACCAAACAGATCCATATGCAAGAGGTATAAGCACCTCACTAAGTCTTTGGTGTCAATGCTCTTGAAGGAGGTCTTAGTTTGTTTTCCCTTTTGGCATGCAGAGCAGATACCCTCCTTAGTACATATAGACTTAGGCCCATTCCTAACCAACTCATTGCTGAACAGCATACATGAAGAGGCTTTCTCATATGCAACTAGGCATACAGGTGAGTCTTTGTTAGAGCATAAGAAATCTAAACAGTACACATTTCCACTCCTAGTGACTGTTAAGATGACCTCTTGGTCACTTAACCTTCTAATTTGGCACTCATCCTTGTGGAATACTATGTCATAGCCAAGATCACAGAGTTGGCTAATTCTTATCAGGTTATGTTGCAACACTTCCACATAGGCTACTCTAGTGATAGTGACTATGTCATTAGAGATCATACCATAACCTCTAGTCACCCCTTTTTCTGAACTACCAAAGATAACCTTTGGTCCATTCTTTACAGGAGCATAATCCTTCATCATGCTCCTTATTTCGGTCATGTGCCTACAACATACATTGTCCAAGTACCATGTAGGGATATGGGCACTTGGACTAACCTGCAAACACAAATCAGTTAACCTTAGGACCAAAATTTTTATTGGGTCCTTGGTGCATGTCAGGTTGAAAATAATTCTGCCTGCCTGCATCTTTTCTGACAGGCAAGCTGACATTTGCTCTCTGCACATTATGATTGTGCCAGCAATCAACAGCAAAGTGGCCTACCTTTCCAAAACACCAACACTCATGGATGTTATACCTTCTTTTTGGAGCAGGTATAGTGGCTGTGTTAATAGCAACCCTGGGTCTAAAAGGAGTAGTAGCAGTCTTGTTCCATGGTTTTCCAGCCTCAGTCTGACAAGTGGTGGGTCTAGCAGTAGAAGTGCTTAAGATATCTTGATCCCTTCTAGCAGCAGCTTTCTTTTCAGAAAGCATACTCTAGATGGCCTCAGAGATGCCTAGGTCTGGTCTACTGATAGCCTTGCCCTTTGTCTTAGAGTGGGCTGGAGGAATTGGAGAACAGTCAGCAGCTTTACGGTTGACTAAAGAGGTTGTTGCACCAAACACAAATGGTCCAGGATGGGCCATTTGTATTTTATTATAGGCACTTGCACCTTTACTGTGACTACCACTATATTGTGGAACATATTTGTTCACACAAGATGTTCTAGCATGATTCCAGTAATCTTAAATACTCTCATATTCATGGCTATTAGAAGGAAATTTCACTCTATTAAATTTCATAGGAGGCTTAGAGGCTAGTGGCTCCACTTGTGCTTTGCCATTTCCCTTGGGATTTGCAAATCTTGTCCTTCCCTTGAATCCCAACCCTTTCTTTTCCATTTGGGAGGATAATGAGTCTATCAAGGGCAACACTATGCTAGGCTTGGAGTAGCTAGCCACTAGTTCCCTCTACTTTTGGAGCTTTCCTTCAAGATTCCTGATATGGTTATTCTTGAAGGTTATGGTGCTCATCTGAAAGATTGTTACATTCTTCAGTTTGCTAACTTCTTGAGTCTTCAGATCCAACAAAATTGTTGATTCTGAAGCAGCAAGCTTTAAAGAGATAATTTCCTGAGCCTGCTGTTTGGCCAGGAGCTTGCTTTTCTTTAGAGCCTGCAGAAGTGCACAATAATTATCAATCAATTGATTGATGTCTCCCTCAAATTATGAGCCATCATCATCACTTGATGCAGAAGCATAAGAATCTGGAACTGATTTATAATCTGAATAAGCAAAGCTAGTAACAGAAATTACCTTGCTTAGACCAGGATGATCCTGGCTGAGTTCTTCATCTGACCTAGCCATCAGCCCAAGGCAGCAGCTGTCATCTTCAGAATGCACCTCTGAATCACCATCAGACTATGATAGAGGGGCCCTGTCATCAATCCTGACAGCAGGATGAACCATCTCAGCTTCTTCTTCTACAGCAACCAACCTTTTGATGTAGTCTGCTTCAACAGCTCCTTCTTTAGTAGAGTATAGCCCAATGTAGGCTTCTTCTTCTTCTTACTCTGATGAGGAGGAGTCAGTCCAGCTTCTTTGCTTCTTGGACAAGAGGGATTTCTCCTTCTTGACTTTTTGTTGGTGGTCCTTTTTCTCACTGTGTTCCTTTCTTTTGACTGGGTAGTCGGCTATCACATGCCCAGGTTTTTTGCAATGATAACAAGTCATGTTGGAGGAAACCTGTTTACCAGATTTGGAACCATACATATCCTCCTTAGAGGATTTTCTCCTGCCCTTGTAGTTGTCATCCTTGGGATGTAAGAAGGAGGAAGGTCTGCCTCTCCAGTACTTCTTCTTCAAGAACTTTTGGAATTGCCTGGTGAAGGCAGCAAAATCTTCATCAGACCATTAGCAGTCTGATGTGCTTTCCTCTGCTTTTCCAGAATCAGATTCAGCATCTCTCCTTGGTGGAGAGGGAGACTTTCTTTCGCCTTTGCTGGAGCCTTCAGCTTTGAATGCTACAGACTTATCTCTTGCCTGAGACTTGTTCTGGTTCTCCTCTTCTTTCCTTGCAGCCAGCTGCATTTCATATGACAGCAGCTTCCCAAAGAGGGTGTGAGGAACTGTCTCACCCAGCTTTGCCACTTCTCTGATGGCACAGATTTTAGTGTCCCACTCTCTAGAGAGAGATCTAAGGAACTTGTCATTCAGTTCATAGTGACTGAATACTCTTCCATAAGTCTTCAGCTCATTGACAATCCTAAAGAACTTTTCGTAATAGATGGTTATGTTGTCCCCCTTGGATTGCCTGAAAACCTCATACTCTTAGTTGAGCGTGGACTTCCTATCATCTCTAACCTCATTTGTCCCCTCCATGTAGATCACAAGTGTTTCCCACATTTCCTTTGCAGTTGAGCAATGGATCAGGTTCTGAAGAGTGGAGTCATCAACATCACTCATAATTATGTTCTTTGCTCTCTTGTCTATTGAGGCCAAGGCCAACTCATCCTTTGTCATCTCCTCATATGTCTTGGGGTTCTTGATATTAGTATCTAGTGCTGACACCTTCATTTGGATGTATGGTCCCTCTTCAACTATAATATAAATCCTAGGGTCAGCAGCTTGCATGAACTGCCACACCCTTGCTTTCCAGATGCCAAAATCTTCCTTCCTACAGATTGGAAGTCTCACATCACTCAGCTCCCTATTGGTCATTTTTGAACACATTGAGATAGATGTCTAGCTAACCTTGGAGATCTACTCAGATTATTAAGCCTTGATGTGGGTTAAAACTCCAAAAATTATTAAGAGGCCGCGGCGCCCCGGGCGATTTATTTGAGAAAAGCAGATTCGGTTTTATTTAGAAAATGGGGTGCACTGATTTATTATTTGGATATAAAACAGATGAGATCGAGTTTTAACAAAAGAAGGCAAGTGCACCTATCGCGTGTAGTACAGGATATTCCGGTGTGGAATATCGAGGTCGTATTGTTCTCGGGGTCGGGTTGATTATTTCTACTCTTCCCTGGAGGGGACTATTATTTTACCGATATTTAACTTGTTGGGTTAATTTTTATATATAAAAACAAAAGGCATTAAAAATAAAAGCGTTAAAAAGGTGGAGTCGATGAAAAGCTTAGCGCAACCGCGTCGAATAAAAATTGAACTAAAATAAACTTTTAATTAAAAGAGATCCTAAGTTTCAAATTAATTAACGCGGAGACTTGGCCGTGGAGGTTCCACTAAAATGAGCTCACCTAGCTATAGGGATATCGCTCACCTGAACGCTAAGACTATTCAACCGAACATTAGTCCGACGAAGGATTCCTATTAACGCCCGCATTACGCTAAGAACCCCGCTATTGGGTGGGGAACCCAATCCAGTAGAGTTTGCGCGCCTCCTCTCTCGAGGGTTAGTGCGGAACTCTCTTTACCAAGGGGTGATCGATTCATACGCACGGCCTCTCGACTAGCTAGCATATGGACTGTAACACCTCCCCTGTAATGAACGTATAATATGGGTCCGGCCGGGGCCCCACAACATAAGGACACCACAACTTTAGTATTAAAAGTTGATATAGCTACCCACACTCAACTATTGGCACAACACAGCGGAAACCGAATAGAACTAGAAGTTATGCACCACTAAAGAGTAAAACAAATGGCCTTAAGGCCTTACATCAAGTGTCCAAAAGAAAATAATGCATCAATCATGAATGTGCTCAGCACTCCTAGTCTACCTCGGCATGCAAGCCGGACAACAAGAGTTTCAAACATAACAACTCATAAGTAGGGCTACAAAAAGAGAAAAATACTTCATGAGGCTTAGGCCTTTCTGGCCGGCGAGCTAGCTCTTGCACGCGATCCTTGCCCTGAAAAATTTATTAGTAACGTGGGTCAGCAAAGGCTGACCTCAAACTGTGCAACAACACATCTCCTCCCGGCCGCCCCTAACGGACCCCGGGGTACCCCTCCAACCTGCAAGTTAGCACTTCGTAGGCAATAACCATAAGCAAGAAAAGCAACTATGGAAAACAGGCTTGGATTGCACATACATCATACATGTTCTCTACTGGTTGAGCATAATATAAAAAGGGCCTACTTATGCAATCATGTATGCAATCACCCGGGTTTCACCCAAGGCACCCTAACTCGTATGCATATAGCACATCATCACATCATATGGGTTCTCATTGATTCCCCATTGGCATAAAGCTGCAAACAAAGGGGTCACCATTTCCCCCAACGGCTCACAGGCCGCCTCATGGAATTCTTGTCAAGGCCCCACCCGCTCAAGGTCTCAAACCCCGGGCTTGCCTACAAGCTCTGACGTCTCATGTCAGGATTCCAACAAACACAAAACTGACCGATTCTAAGAAGCCTTGCCGGACCCCACCCGCTCATGGCCTCATTGCCCGGGTTTGTCCACATGTTTGGCATTCTCGTCAGTCACACAGAAGGGGATTAGTCTCGCCGGGACACTCTCCACACATGACGTGAACGTCACGGGATAACCAGCCGACCACGGAGACCTAGCCACGCCTTGGCACAACACAAACCAAGACAAATCCACCCTAGTCCCTCATTTGTACTGCAGCGTTTCCGCGCACCGAGGAAAACATCTCCAACTCGCGCGGAGCTAACCTTGTCCACCAAGGAAAACATCTACCGCCGCGAGGAGCTAACCTTGTCCGGTTTCGACTACACGTACTCACTTGAGAAAAAGGGGAAAACATCAGCACATCACAAACGACATCTTTCCGCAATGGAATCTTTACGAATCCTTAGCGTTTTTATGCAACATCACCGAGTCGGACTAACAGTCGCGACAACGGCTTCACCCACCATGCATAATCCACTAACGGAGCGGATCTCTAATGCAAAAATATGCCGGGGACGGACTCAATCAACCCGGAGGTTCCTCTTGAACCTTGGCAAACTACAACCCCTCTCATTTGAGAGTTTGGTGCCCAAAAACTAGAAAGAAAGAAAATAAATGATGCTAAGACATGCATCCTAAGACCGAGAGGAGAGGTGTCGTTACCTTCCGACTCATCTTCCTTGCCATGGCAAAATGGCCAGATGGAAATCTTCGCAACGATCTAAGCTTCACGGATCCGGACTCGGCTCGCGATTTGGAGCACCGAAACTCCTCCTACAACCCAAACTCTCCTTCTCCTTCTTCCTTGTTCTCACTTCTCTCTAGATCTTTAGTAAGAGAAAGCTTGGAGAAGAATGAGGGTTTTCAACCCTATTCTCGGACTTAACTCCCCAAGAACAGTCCTGAACCGTCAGATCCTAAAATCTGGGAAATAATGGCCACGATCCGCCTGGAAAATAAAAGACTTGGGCCGAACACGTCCTGGCACACGCCCGTGTCCAGGGCCGTGTGCCTCATTCACCTCCTCAAATCGACGTGCCTGGAACAGCACACGGGCATCTGACATGCCCGTGTTCAACCCGACACGCCCGTGTCCCCAGTGACACGGCCGTGTGGCCAGCCGTGTGCCTCCATCGACACGGCCCCGAAACCAACCCGAGAGGTGACACTGCCTGGGACACGCCCGTGTCCCAAGCCGTGTGCCAAGTCTCGACACCTGTCGACAAGCTTTGTGTCGACACCGCGGAAAAATGTCGAGCGAAGATCGTCGACCAAGCGGGACACGCCCTGTGACACGCCCGTGTCACAGGCCGTGTACCCCAGTCTCGACACTCGTCGAGCGAAAGTGTCGACACTTGGGCCGAGTGTCGACACGGCCTCGACACGCCCTGCGACACGCCCGTGTCGCAGGCCGTGTGCCCTACTCTCGACACCTTGTCGAGCGAAAGTGTCGACACTTGGGCCGAGTGTCGACACGGCCTCGACACGCCCTGTGACACGCCCGTGTCGCAGGCCGTGTGCCCTACTCTCGACACATCATCGAGCGAAAGTGTCAACACTTGGGCTGAGTGTCGACACGGCCTCGACACGCCCTGCGATACGCCCGTGTCGCAAGCCGTGTGCCTCCTGCCAGAAACCCAAAAATTTCCAGAACTGCAGACTGACCCTCTTAAAAAACTGGGGTGTTACAACTCTCCCCCACTTAACAGAATTTCGTCCCGAAATTTCAAATCAAAAGGGTACAAAACTTAAATTGTACCTGACAAGAAGAGTTCCGGATAATCTTCTAGCATGGCCAGTTCTCGCTCCCAAGAGAACTCCTCACGACCGCAGTTGTCCCGACGAACTTTCACGAGTTTAACTTCTTTACTCCGCAACTGCCGAGTCTCCGAATCCTCTATAGCAATTGGGAGGACTCGCGTCCTCAAGTCTTCCTCAATCGGCACCGATGCCGGCTCAATCACCACGCTAGCCTCCACCAAGGCTTTCCTCAAAACGGAGACGTGGAATACGTCATGCAACCCACTCAGCTCCGCGGACAACGCCAACCGATAGGCTGCTTCTCCCACCCGTTCAATAACTTCAAAAGGCCCCAAAAACCTTGGACTCAACTTCTTGAGTCGGCGAATCCGTGAGACGCCTTTGAACGGTTTGATCTTCAAATAGACCCAATCACATACCGCAAACTCCAACTTCCGGTGACGAGCATTAAAGTATTTTTCTTGTCGGTCTTGCGCCACCTTCATACGCTCTTGAATGGTCCGTACCAACCCACAAGCGTCCACTACCACCTCTTTTCCCAAAATTTTGGTGTCTCCTGCCTCTGCCCAAGACATTAGTGTTCGACACCGCCTCCCATACAAAGCTTCGTATGGCGCCATTTTTATACTTGCTTGAAAACTGTTGTTGTACGCGAATTCCACCATGAAGAGGTGATCCTCCCACTTTTTGTCGAAGTCAAGAAAACACATTCTCAGCATATCCTCCATGGTACGGTTCGTTCTCTCCGTTTGCCCATCAGTTTGAGGATGGAACGACGTACTGAACTTTAGTTTCGTGCACAAGCTCTTCTGAACCAATCTCCAGTCCTTGGACGTAAACCGTCCATCTCGATCACTGACTATGCTCTTAGGAATTCCGTGCAGTCGCACAATGTTGCGAACATACAACTCCACCAGCTTCTCCACGCTGTCCTCTTTCCGGTTTGGGATAAAGTGAGCCACCTTGGATAGGCGATCTATGATCACCCAAATAGTATCATTACCCTGCTGCGATCTAGGCAAACCATGCACAAAGTCCATGGAGATGTCATCAAATTTCCATTCAGGGATTGGAAGGGGCTTCAGGAACCCGCCCGGCTTCTGACATTCGGCCTTCACCAAGGCACAAGTCTGGCAACGATTCACGTACAAAGCTACGTCCCGCTTCAGCCCCGGCAACCAAAAGGATTTCTTCATATCCAAGTACATCTTTGTACTGCCCGGGTGAATGGAGTACTTTGTGAAGTGAGCCTCCGCCACGGTCCTCAAAACCGGCCAATCTCTAATGGCTTCAACTTTTGTTGGGTCCACTGCCACCCCTTCCCCACTAATCAAGTGACCCAAAAATGCCACCTTCTCCAACCAGAACTCGCATTTGGAGAATTTTGCATACAACTCATTCTCCCTCAACACTTGCAGAACCACTCTCAAGTGGGTCTCATGCTCCACTTGTGATTTGGAATACACCAAAATGTCATCAATGAAGACAATCACAAAAGAATCCAAGTATTCCCGAAATACCCGATTCATAAGATCCATGAACACAGATGGTGCGTTCGTCAGCCCGAACGGCATCACCGTAAACTCAAAGTGTCCATACCTTGTACCAAAGGCAGTCTTGGGTATGTCCTCATCCCGAATTCGCAACTGATAATAGCCTGACTTCAAGTCTAATTTTGAATACACCACTGACCCTACCAATTGGTCGAACAAGTCATCTATCCGAGGAATCAGATACTTATTCTTGACGGTCAATTTATTCAGCTCTCGGTAGTCAATGCATAGCTGCATGCTACCGTCTTTCTTCTTTACAAACAACACCGGCGCACTCCACGGTGAAGAACTGGGTCTGACATACCCTTGCTCCAACAATTCCTACAACTGTACTTTAAGTTCAGCCAACTCCTTTGGTGCCATCCTAAACGGAGGACGTGACACCGGCCTAGCCTCCGGCACTAACTAGATCGAGAAATCGATCTCCCTCCGAGGAGGCGCTCCAGGAAGTTCTTCCGGAAACACATCCTTGAACTCTACCACTACGGGCACTTCATCAATAGACAGCTGGGAGAGACGAACCTCTAATAACGCTACAAGCGCTACACCACCCTGGTTAACCGCCCGCACCAACTGCATGGCCGAAATCAGGGAACATGCCACTCCACAAAGGCCCTCAAATTTGACTTCTGTCTGCCCTTTCCTCCTTAAGGTCACCACCTTAGAAAGGCAATCAATACTGGCGCGCTGCTCTGCGAGCCAGTCCATGCACAAGATGACATCGAACTCCACCAATGGCAAAATCGCCGCTACCAAAACAAAGTCAACTCCGTATAGCTCCCAACAGATGCGCCCTTTGACCCCGGTGGTCATGGATGACCCATTGGGCATGCGCACTCTCAACTCTGCATCCGCCGAGAAAGACTCAACTCCTATTCTCCGGATGAAGCTCTCCGCAAGAAAGGACTGCGATGCTCCCGTATCAAACAATACCCTAGCGGGGTATCCAGAAACTAACACGAAGCCTACAATATAGACATCACACAAAAGTCTAAAAGGATGAAGCACAAAATTTAAACTTAAATTTTCTTCATACCTGTCACCACATCAGTCTGGCGGATCGCTTCTTGCTGTCCAAGGTTGTAGGCCCTTGGTTGTACCGGTTGGAACCGAGAAGCGCTCGGCTCTGCCATTTTTCCTTTCTCTGCAGCACTGGGGCCGGAGCGCACAGTCTGCTCCTGCTTTGCCTCTTGCCCCGCTCCTCCTTGGGGACAAACACGAGCTATGTGCCCCACCTTACCGCAGTTGTAGCATGTCGGCGGTCCCCTAGAGTGAGAACCCCCAGGCGTCCAATTGCTCTTCTCACCAGATCTGGAAGTGTGAGGCTTCTTCCTCCACCTACTCCCTTCAGACTTTCCATGAGATTGGGAAGGCTTCCCTTCCCCTTGCTTGGGAGTAAAACCCTTACGGCGTTGGGTTAGCTCCAAATCACTTTCCAAACTCCTGGCAGCCTCAACTAGTTCATTGAATCCGGCTCCCTTCATGGAGATGAGGGGTTGTCTCAAATTCTCCCTCAGCCCCTGGTAGAAGAGGTTATCCCTCTCTACATCATCTGCCATAGTCGTTCCCGCGTAACGACCCAACCGGGTGAACTCCTGCACGTACTCATCTACTGTCTTGTCTCGCTGCATTAAATGCAGAAACTGCCTCTGAAGGGCCAAACGTGTAGAAACTGGAATATACCTCTTTAGGAAAGCATCCCCAAACTCTTCCACCGACGGAGTGCATCCCGGGAACTGGCGGCCGCTATGGCTCACCCACCATAACTTGGCATCTCCTTCCAACATGAAAGTCGCATACTCAGCTTTCTTTTCCTCTGGCGTCTCCGCCGCCCTTAGAAGCTCTTGAATGCGAACCCACCAGTCCTCCGCATCCGTTGGCGTACCCATTCCCTTGAATGACGGGGGATGGAAACTCAGGAAGTACTTCATGTGTCGGTCTCCATGTCCGACCACCGCCCTTTCCGCCAAAGGCTCCACTCGTCTGGCCTCTCCGCCTGGCATGGTAGTTGTCGTGTCCGGTGTGGCAGGGGTTGCCACCTGAGCTGTTGCTGCAGCCTGAGCTGCCACCATCGCTTCTGCAAGCATGCGGCAGAAGTCGGCCGGGTTTACGCCCGTGCCCAAAAGACCTGGAGCAGTAGCACTGCTCGCCGAAAGCTCTTCTCTTGCTCTCGACGTTCCCGCCTCGTTGCTTGCACTCTTCAAGAAACAAGAAACAAGGATTCAGTCTCAAATCTCAAGACTTAAACATAAGGACACTCATGGTCCCGCGTTACTCTTATGTGGATAACTTCTCTACGCTTTGACCTTGAACCTAACCTGGCTTTGATACCAAATTGTAACACCTTCCCTGTAATGAACGTATAATATGGGTCCGGCCGGGGCCCCACAATATACGGACACCACAGCTTTAGTATTAAAGTTGATATAGCTACCCACACTCAAAACTATTGGCACAACACAGCGGAAACCGAACAGAACTAGAAGTTATCCACCACTAAAGAGTAAAACAAATGGCCTTAAGGCCTTACATCAAGTATCCAAAAGAAAATAATACATCAATCATGAATGTGCTCAGCACTCCTAGTCTACCTCAGCATGCAAGCCGGACAACAAGAGTTTCAAACATAACAACTCATAAGTAGGGCTACAAAAAGAGAAAAACACTTCATGAGGCTTAGGCCTTTCTGGCCGGCGAGCTAGCTCCTGCACGCGATCCTTGCCCTGAAAACTTTATTAGTAACGTGGGTCAGCAAAGGCTGACCTCAAACTGTGCAACAACACATCTCCTCCCGGCCGCCCCTAACGGACCCCGGGGTACCCCTCCAACCTGCAAGTTAGCACTTCGTAGACAATAACCATAAGCAAGAAAAGCAACTATGGAAAACATGCTTGGATGTCACATACATCATACATGTTCTCTACTGGTTGAGCATAATATAAAAAGGGCCTACTTATGCAATCATGTATGCAATCACCCGGGTTTCACCTAAGGCACCCTAACTCGTATGCATCTAACACATCATCACATCATATGGGTTCTCATTGATTCCCCATTGGCATAAAGCCGCAAACAAAGGGGTCACCATTTCCCCCAACGGCTCACAGGCCGCCTCATGGAATTCTTGTCAAGGCCCCACCCACTCAAGGTCTCAAACCCCGGGCTTGCCTACAAGCTCTGACGTCTCATGTCAGGATTCCAACAAACACAAAACTGACCGATTCTAAGAAGCCTTGCCGGACCCCACCCGCTCATGGCCTCATTGCCCGGGTTTGTCCCCATGCTTGGCATTCTCGTCAGTCACACAGAAGGGGACTAGTCTCGCCGGGACACACTCCACACATGACGTGAACGTCACGGGATAGCCAGCCGACCACGGAGACCTAGCCACACCTTGGCACAACACAAACCAAGACAAATCCACCCTAGTCCCTCATTTGTACTGCAGCGTTTCCGCGCACCAAGGAAAACATCTCCAACTCGCGCGGAGCTAACCTTATCCACCAAGGAAAACATCTACCGCCGCGAGGAGCTAACCTTGTCCGGTTCCGACTACACGTACTCACTTGAGAAAAAGGGGAAAACATCACCACATCACAAACAGCATCTTGCTGCAACAGAATCTCTACGAATCCTTAGCGTTTTTATGCAACATCACCGAGTCGGACTAACGGTCACGACAACGGCTTCACCCACCATGCCTAATCCACTAACGGAGCGGATCTCTAATGCAAAAATATGTCGGGGGCGGACTCAATCAACCCGGAGGTTCCTCTTGAACCTTGGCAAACCAAAACCCCTCTCATTTGAGAGTTTGGTGCACAAAAACTAGAAAGAAAGAAAATAAATGATGCTAAGACATGCATCCTAAGCCCAAGAGGAGAGGTGTCGTTACCTTCCGACTCCTCTTCCTTGCCATGGCAAAATGGCCAGATGGAAATCTTCGCAACGATCTAAGCTTCACGGATCCGGACTCGGCTCGCGATTTGGAGCACTGAAACTCCTCCTACAGCCCAAACTCTCCTTCTCCTTCTTCCTTGTTCTCACTTCTCTCTAGATCTTTAGTAAGAGAAAGCTTGGAGAAGAATGAGGGTTTTCGACCCTATTCTCAGACTTAACTCCCCAAGAACAGTCCGGAACCGTCAGATCCTAAAATCTGGGAAAGAATGGCCACGATCCGCCTGGAAAATAAAAGACCTGGGCCGAACACGGCCTGGCACACGCCCGTGTCCAGGGTCGTGTGCCTCATTCGCCGCCTCAAATCGACGTGCTTGGAACAGCACACGGGCATCCGACATGCCCGTGTTCAACCCGACACGCCCGTGTCCCCAGTGATGCGGCCGTGTGGCCAGCCGTGTGCCTCCATCGACATGGCCCCGAAACCAACCCGAGAGGTGACACGGCCTGGGACACGCCCGTGTCCCAAGCCGTGTGCCAAGTCTCGACACCCGCCGACAGGCTTTGTGTCGACACCGCGGAAAAACGTCGAGCAAAGATCGTCAACCAAGCAGGACACGCCCTGTGACACGCCCGTGTCACAGGCCGTGTACCCCAGTCTCGACACTCGTCGAGCGAAAGTGTCGAAACTTGGGTCGTGTGTCGACACGGCCTCGACACGCCCTGCGACACGCCCGTGTCGCAGGCCGTGTGCCCTACTCTCGACACCTTGTCGAGCGAAAGTGTCGACACTTGGGCCGAGTGTCGACACGGCCTCGACACGCCCTACGACACGCCCGTGTCGCAGGCCGTGTGCCCTACTCTCGACACATCGTCGAGTGAAAGTGTCGACACTTGGGCCGAGTGTCGACACGGCCTCGACACGCCCTGCGACACGCCCTTATCGCAGGCCGTGTGCCTCCTGCCAGAAACCCAAAAATTTCCAGAACTGCAGACTGACCCTCTTGCAAAACTGGGGTGTTACATGGACTACAGAAATAGAGACCACACATCGATTATGTGTTTCTATGCTTCATAAACCCTAGGCAAACCCTAAGTAATTTTAATTAATTAGAAAAATAGGACCTTTTATTATTTAAAGGTATTTTATTTGTTCCAATGTTCTTTGATACTGAGGGCTAAGAATGGTTAGCCACTCATCGGAATGGGGACACCAAGCGGTGAAAGCAAGAAAATAAAGCAGTAAAGGAAAGCTGTAAAGGAAAGCAGTAAATTACAAGTCCTACTCAAACGAGTAGGACTAAAATGAAAGCAGTAAAAGAGAAGTCCCGGCGCAAATGAGTGGGCGAGACAAAATAAAACAAGTCCTACTCAAACGAGTAGGATAAAATAAATGCATCCACGCACGCACTCTACTGAAAGAAAACTCACACACACTCTACTTAAAATTAAAATGCACGCACACAAGTCCTACTCAAATGAGTAGGAGAAAATAAAGACCTGTCATTTAACTACTAGCGAGTAGGCGGAAAATAAAGACAACACACACACTCACTCTACAGAAAGTAAATACTCACGCACACAAATCTAACTCAAATGAGTAGGAGAAAATAAATGTCAGTCCTACTCAAATGAGTAGGAGAAAATAAATGCACCCACTCTACGAAAAGTAAAACACACGCACACGTACAAGTCCTACTCAAACGAGTAGGCGGAAAATTAAAGCACGCCATTTAACTCTTAACGAGTAGGCGAAAATAAATGTGCACACCTACTCACTCTTCATGAATTGAAATAAAGCTATAAAAACTAACTCATACACGCACGCACACATACAAAAATTAAGAAAAACTAAGTTATCTAAAAATTAAAACGACTACATTTCTACCGCTATAATGCTGTAGAAATGCATAAAAAGTGAAAATAAAAATTAACGGAGCAAAAGTTTTTGCAAATAAACGCAAAATGAAAGTGTTTGAAAAATTAAAATAACTATATTTTCATTCTTATAACTCTATAAAAATGCTAAAAAGGTGGAAATAAAGATAAAAGAGACGAAGAGTTTTACGATCCTAAAAAGCCTAAGTTAAAGAAAATTAAAAACCACCTTTTGAAACATTTTTATAAACCTATAGAAATGAATACAAAGTAAAAATAATAAACTAAACTTAAACAAGTACGGTGCACGAAAATAAAATTGTGATTACGACGGCTAGAAATTAGACAAAAGTCTTAAGCTAAAGAGATTTTGAAAAACATAAAAATAAAATAAAATAAGAACAAACATTAAAAATCACTTCGAGTAGGCGCATAAATGGATTCCAAGCTATGCAAAGAGAGAAAAAACTAACACATTTTATTAATGGAAAAGTGATTACAAGAAAGATAAAAACAAACACTAAAAAAGGGGGGGTGAGAAAATCCATTAAATAGCATAAAAAAGCATTTAGGCAGCACCTACCGTAAGCAAAGTGGTCCAAAAAAAGGGAACCGGAATGCATACAGAACACTGGAATTTATAGGCAAAAATTTCCAAGTACACGCCGTCCGACACGGGTATGTCGTGGGGCGTGTCGGCAATGTACATATGGTGGCGCAGAGATTTGACGGCTCGGTTGAATTCGGCGGAAAACGTGGCGGTCACGCCCCTGGTCACGGGCGTGACATTGGGCGTGTCGGGAAAAGGTAGAACTGGGCGCGGGTCACGTCGAAAAGTCACCGGCGCGGTCTTATCGGCCATGTGGAGGATTACACGCTCGTGTGGCATCTTGACACGGGCGTGTCGGGTCGGGTCGACGAACATTGAACACAGTTTCGTCGAGCAGGTAGTCTTGATCGTCGATCGGGAATGACATGGGCGTGTCAGATTATGGGACATGGGCGTGTCCTTGTTGGGTCGACAAACATCGAGCGAAAAATCATCGAGCTGGCTGACACAGCCTAGAACACAGGGCTTGTCATTGCACACGGGCGTGTGGCCAGGCGTGTCAACACCTTTTTTCTTCAATTGTGGCTGGTTTCACGGGATTTGAATTGTCACGCCCAGGTCACGGGCGTGACCCAAAGTACACGGACGTGTACTTGCAAATTTTGGCAATTTTTCTTAAAAATTTCAGGAAATCAAAATAAAGCTAAGTTAGAATATTTTTTACAAAAAATAAACATTTTATTGAACAAAATTATGTAAAAATAACAAAAATAAATGTAAACGACTTAATTAATATACATAAAAATGCGTATATTTACAACTCATCAAATACTCTCATACTTAAGCTTTTGTTAATCTAGAGCAAAAGTTGGAGATAAACTTATAAGGAATTAAAGAAATCCAAAGTTTTGTTACCGCTTGAATTAATTAAAAGAAAGATAAAAATGAATATTCAGGTATAAAAGTTAAATCCTAAAATATGATACAAATTTAAATAAAGGAAGAGTTTCAGCAAAAGACTTCTGATATAATCGAATAGATAGCAAAAAGTTTTATTTGTTAGGCTAACAAAACTAGATTGGATTATGAAAAGTTTAGCTTAAAAAAATTATAGGAAATAATGAAATTTACAAATTATGCTCTTAAAAAGATTTTAAAATTAAATCTAGAATCTATTGAAAAAGGCGGAGTAGGATGTCGTGGTATATGAAGAAGGCTTTGGTTTAGAGGCGAGGGTATATTTTTTCGCTCGAACCTCTAATGAATTTTTTTTGGTTCAAAGATGGATATTAGGAAAACGAAATCTTATTTTTCATAACATAATATATTTTTTAACAACTTCATAATAATCCAATGTATATGTATAGGAGCAATGAATTTTATCATCTTACTCCGTAACATATAATCTTTTAAAATATTGGATGCTTATATTTACGGAACAAAATCTTATTCTCATTGACATAGGATCTTTTAAGGATCAAAATCATGCCAAGTATGACATGAAAAAAAGAGTGATAGGTTTTGTTCAAAAATAAAGCTAGGTTTAATAAAAAGTTTTTGAGAGCAACCTTTATAAATTAAACGTTCCTATATTACGAAAAAAAGCTTGGAGTTAACATAATTGAAATCTAAGGTTGTTATTTTCTAACAAAATAAATGTGCAGTTATTTATAAAAATTAGAAGTGGTGAAAAACAAGTTCCCTATTATAAGAAAAAGACATAAAAATTCTTTAAAACTTAACCCCAGACACTTAAATCTATCAAACTTTAATTAATAAACGAATAGTAAGCAAAGAATAAGTAAAATTCGCTTATAAATAAACTCGAAACTAGATTTTTGGAAAGCAAAAAAGGGTTAAGACATGATATATTCGATTTTATTTGTTTTATAATAAATGATTTTTTTTGGTTTTTAGGGTTTTTATCTTTTTTTTGGAATTTTGATTATAATCTTTTTTTTCTGAATTTTTCTTAATCATCTTTTTAGGATTTTTGATTTTTATCTTTTTAGGGTTTTTGGATTTTCAAAATTTTATGATTTTTTAGTTTTTTTATCAAATTAGTTACAAAAAAGAGGAGAGAAAGAAGTGTTATTTATAAAGAAGAGAGGGGAAAGAGAATTTTTTTTTTTTTTTACAAAAAATTTACAAAGAAACAAAATGTTTTTGAATTTTTAGTTAAAGGCCCGCGAACATACTCTTATTTAGGTAGTTGGTTCGATGAGTTGAACGTCTCGGGCTTGCTAAAAAGTGAGCATTTTTTTTTTGAATTTTTGTTTTTTAAGTTTATTTATTTTTTTTGTTTTGTTTTATGATTTTTTTATATAAGTTTTTATGAAAAACATTTTTGAGTTATTTGGTATTTTTGCAGAAAATATAAGTGCGAAATAGGAAACACCCTCATACTTAAATCCAACATTGTCCCCAATGTTGCAATCTAAGTATGCGGAACGATAATATACAAAATATAGTATGTACAAAAATAGAGAGGAAGGGGTAGGAACTACCCTTACACAAGTCCGGGGAGGCCCGGAGTGAAACCCTGCATTATTGTAGAAGGAGTAGCAAAAATATAACAAAAAAAATAAAACGAAAAATATAAACTCGGCCAAAAGATTGGTGGTTGTAAGGGGTAAATGTGTTTGTGACTCGTAAGCTAACGTCTTAGCTATAAGAGCGTGGATAGATATGCGATCCCCTAGCGCGCACAAAAGTGTAAAGTGCGCCGAAGTGACAAAATAAATATATAAAATTTAATAATAGAACAATTTTATTGATTTCAAGTGTTTATTATTATTATTATTATTTTGGTAAAAAATTTTTGGTTTTTGAAATGAAATAAAACAAGTTAAAAAATAACATATATATGGAATTTTGTTTTGCGGTTTTTTGTAGGTTTTTTAGTTTTTGTGATTTTTGGGGTTTTCGTGGTTTTTTAGTGTTTTAGGTTTTCGAGTGTTTTTAGATTGTTTGATTTTTTTAGTTTTTTAGTTTTTTAGATTTTTGAGTTTTTAAGTTTTTTTTTGTTTTGTTAGTTAGTTAGTTTTTGTTAGTAGAAAACGACGTGATTTTATTTATATGACTTTATAGATAATTATAACATAATTTTTTTAAGTTTATGGTTGTTTTTTTAAGTAGTTTTTTTTATTTTTAAGTTTTTATTAATAATACGTGTTATTAATTTAATTTTTGTTGGCCATTTTTTGTATATATATAATAGGTAACAATTAATAGTATTCCAGTGTTTGAAATAATAACACGAATACTCCCCGACAACGGCGCCAAAAACTTGATGCGGGTTAAAACTCCAAAAATTATTAAGAGCTCGCGGCGCCCCGAGCAATTTATTTGAGAAAAGCGGATTTTGTTTTATTTAGAAAACGGGGCACGCGGATTTATTATTTGGATATAAAACATATGAGATCGAGTTTTAACGAAAGGAGGCAAGTGCACCTATCGCGTGTAGTACAGGATATTACGTTGTGAAATATCGAGGTCGTAATTTTCTCGGGGTCGGGTTGATTATTTCTACTCTTCCCTTGAGGGGACTATTATTTTACCGATATTTAACTTGTCGGGTTAATTTCTATATATAAAAATAAAAGGCATTAAAAATAAAAGCATTAAAAAGGTAGAGCCGATGAAAAGCTTAGCGCAAACACATCGAACAAAAATTGAACTAAAATAAACTTTTAATAAAAAGAGATCCTAAGTTTCAAATTAATTAAGGCGGAGACTTGGCCGTGGAGGTTCCACTAAAATGAGCTCACCTAGCTATAGGGATATCGCTCACCTAAACGCTAAGACTATACCGAACGTTAGTCCGATGAAAGATTCCTCTTAATGCCCGCATTATGCTAAGAACCCAGCTATTGGGTGGGAAACCGAATTCGATAGAGTTTGCGCCTCCTCTCTTGAGGGTTAGTGCGAAACTCTCTTTACCAAGGGGTGATCGGTCCATACGCACTGCCTCTCGGCTAGCTAGTGTATGGACTACGGAAATAGAGACCACACATCGATTATGTGGTTCTATGCTTCGTAAACCCTAGGCAAACCTTAAGTAATTTTAATTAATTAGAAAAACAGGACCTTTTATTATTTAAAGGTATTTTATCTGTCTCAATGCTCTTCAATACTGAGGGCTAAGAACGGTTAGCCACTCATCGGAATGGGGACGACAAGTTGTGAAAGCAAGAAAATAAAGCAGAAAAGGAAAGCTGTAAAAGAAAGCAGTAAATTACAAGTCCTACTCAAACGAGTAGGACATAAATGAAAGCAGTAAAAGACAAGTCCCGGCTCAAATGAGTGGGCGAGACAAAATAAAACAAGTTCTACTCAAACGAGTAGGAGAAAATAAATGCATCCACGCATGCACTCTACTGAAAAGAAAACTCATGCACACACTCTACTTAAAATTAAAACGCACGAACATAAGTCCTACTCAAATGTGTAGGAGAAAATAAAGACCTATCATTTAACTCCTAGCGAGTAGGCAGAAAATAAATACAACACACACACTCACTCTACAGAAAGTAAATACTCACACACACAAATCCTACTCAAATGAGTAGGAGAAAATAAATGCGAGTCCTACTCAAACGAGTTGGATAAAATAAATGCACCCACTCTACGAAAAGTAAAACACACGCACACGTACAAGTCCTACTCAAACGAGTAGGCGGGAAATTAAAGCACGTCATTTAACTCTTAACGAGTAGGCGGAAATAAATGCGCACACCCACTCACTCTTTATGAATTGAAATAAAGCTATAAAAACTAACTCATACACACACGCACACGTACAAAAATTAAGAAAAACTAAGTTATCTAAAAAATTAAAACGACTGCATTTTTACCGCTATAATGCGGTAGAAATACATAAAAAGTGAAAATAAAAATTAACGGAGCAAATGTTTTTGCAAATAAACGCAAATTGAAAGTGTTTGAAAAATTAAAATAACTATATTTTCATTCTTATAACTCTATAAAAATGCTAAAAAGGTGGAAATAAAGCTAAAAGAGACGAAGAGTTTTACGATCCTAAAACTCCTAAGTTAAAGAAAATTAAAAACCACCTTTTGAAACATTTTTATAAACCTATAGAAATGAATACAAAGTAAAAATAATAAACTAAATCTAAACAAGTACGATGCACGAAAATAAAATTGTGATTACGACGGCTAGAAATTAGATAAAAGTCTTAAGCTAAAAAGATTTTGAAAAACATAAAAACAAAACAAAATAAGAACAAACATTAAAAATCACTTCGAGTAGGGCACATAAATGGATTCCAAGTTATGCAAAGAGAGAAAAAACTAACACATTTTATTAATGGAAAAGTGATTACAAGAAAGATAAAAACAAACACTAAAAGAGGGGGGGAATCCCTTACATAGAATAAAAAAGCATTTAGGCAGCACCTACCCTAAGCAAAGTAGTCCAAAAAAAGGGAACATGAAAACATAGAGAACACTGGAATTTATAGGCAAAACTTTCCAAGTACACGCCCTCCGACACGGGCATGTCGGGGGGGGGCGTGTCGGCACTGTACATATGGCGGCGCAGAGATTTGATGGCTCGGTTGACTTTGGCAGAAAACGCGGCGATCATGCCCCTCATCACGGGCGTGACATTGGGCATGTTGGGGAGATAGAACTGGGCACGGGTCGCATCAAAAAGTCATCGGCACGGTCTTGTCGGCCAGGTGGAGGAGTACACGCCCGTGTGGCATCTTGACACGGGCGTGTCAGGTCGGGTCGATGAACATTGAACGTGGTTTCATCGAGCTAGAAGTCTTGATCGTCGATCGGGAATGACACGGGAGTGTCAGATCATGGGACACGGGCGTGTCCTTGTCGCATCGACGAACGTCGAGCGGAAAATCGTCGAGCTGGATGACACGGGCCTAGAACACGGGGCGTGTCATTGGACACAAGCGTGTGGCCAGGCGTGTCAAACTTTTTTTCTTCAATTGTGGCTGGTTTCACGGGATTTGAATTGTCATGCCCAGGTCACGGGTGTGACCCAAAGTACACGGGCATGTACTTGCAAATTTTGGCACTTTTTCCTAAAAATTTCAGAAAATCAAAATAAAGCTAAGTTAGAATATTTTTACAAAAAAGAAACATTTTATTGAACAAAATTAAGTAGAAATAACAAAAATAAATGATAATTACTTAATTAATATACATAAAAATGCGTATATTTACAACTCATCAAGCCTTTAAAGAGCAACCTCCCTCTTATACCACTTGAAAGTCTATTTGATTTTTCTAACTTGTTTGCAGATTTCTGTGGTTGGTGATTCGATTAGCTTTTTTTGTTTTCAAGATCAATCACAGACGACACAGTAATTTATAGTGGTTCCCCAATCTTGGATACATCCACTATCCCACTGTGCCTATTTAATAGTGTGTTGGATTCGGCTCTCCCTCCAAAACTCAGCTCCTCAAGAGCTTACAGCACGGATCCCGCAAGACCACACAGGTCACATAGACCTACAACTTAGGCACTGAGCCAAACCTAGGTCATAAAGACCTTTCACCCAGCAGAAAGCCAAACATAGGTCACTTAGACCTCAGCCTTTATAATGTAGGCTTACAACTCCAGATTCGCCAAGAATATTTACTGAAGAAGAAATAAAGAGAGAAATGATTAGACACCAGAGCAAGATCTCTGTGTCTTCTTCTTCCTGGACTGAGTAGATATCAGTCCAAGCTTTTGTTGTAGAACATAATAAGTAGGCAGTAGAATTTTCTTCAACCAGCTTTCCTTTTCTCTATAGAACTTGTAGATCTGCTTCTTTAGAATAGCTTCTGATCATGTTGTTGCAGATGGTGATTGTTTCATCCATCTCTTTCCCAGCAAGGTTCTCTATGCAGAACAACTTCTTCTGGCTCGACGAAAATGGCAAGGAAGAGGATGAAGTTCGGCCGCACTTTTCGTTTTCAGAAAACCTAGACAAGGAATTGATTGATTTGCTCTGGTCGATTTGCTTTTTTTATTCTCTGAATGCCAATTGAGCAGTGGGTCCCACCACCAAGTTTTATGGCTGAGATTGAGCCATTCAGCGCATGCTTTCCATTTAATCTTGATTTAAAGACTCTTTATAGTGTGTGGGCCCCATCACTTAATGTTGAAAATATTCCTTGGAAATTGCAGAAGTTGATAACAGCTGACCGCCAACATCTCTAGCACCATTTCCGCAACATTTGAATTTTGGTTGGCTTTTTGACTTTGTTGACGTCAGCATGACTCAACATCTCTGGACTTAGACAAAATTCAATCATTAGAACCAAAGGCGTTGAGTGAGTAGGTATCACTCAATGTCACAACAATTAGACAAAATTCTGTCTGTCCAGGTATTAAGCTCGACAAATGCTGGGCTCCGTTCGACGAACGGCAAGCTCAGCTCAACGAGAGCATAAGTTCAGTTTGATGACCTATAGACTTAGTTCGACGAAAGGCTAAACTCTTTTCGACGAACTGTAGAATTAGTTCGACGAAAGGCTAAACTTAGTTCGATGAACAGTAGACTTAGTTCGGCAAAAGACTAAACTATGTTCGACGAACTGTAAACTTAGTTGGACAAAAGCTGAGCTCAGTTCGACGAAGCTGATCTCGACGAAAGCTAAGCAATCTAGCTTGCCTCACTCAATGCTATTTGCCTTAGCAAATATTTTTGTGCCTTGACGTTGAGAGAGTAAGCTCCACTCAATGCCAAACATCTTAATAGAATTTTTCTGTTATCTGGCATTGAGTGAGTAAGCTACACTCAACGCATGTGGACTTGGTGAAAATTTTGCCCAACTTTTCTGTGAGTTGACTGACACAGCAACACTCAATGCTAAAAACTATATGGCTATCTCCACAGCAGAATCAGAGTATGTTGCTGCAGGAAGTTGCTGTGCTCAACTTCTATGAATTCAACATCAGCTAGAATACTATGGTATACAAGTAAGTAGAACACCTCTATTTTGTGATTCTACTAGTGCTATTTCTATTGCAAACAATCCTGTCTCCCATAGTAGGACTAAGCACATAGAAATAAAATACCATTTTCTAAGAGAACATGTGGAAAAAGGAGATATTTCACTAGAATATATTAATACAGATAATCAACTAGCTAACATGTATACTAAGCCCTTAGATGAAACCAAATTCAATAAATTTAAAATTGAATTAGGTATGATAAACTTAGAATAAGTTTTCAAAAATGGCTAAGTAAAATGGTGTCGACATACAGAGTTGTCTGTGTCGACACAGAAAAGTGGTGTCGACATTTCAGAGAAATGGTGTCGACACATCTAGACAGTTAGTGTCGACACTTAAGAGAATTAGTGTCGACACATAAATAGCAGGTGTCGACACATCCAAGGTGGTGTCGATACTTAGGATTTACTCAACATTAGTCTGGTAAAGACTCGACTAAGTGTCGAGCTAAGCGGTGTCGACACATACACAAGTGTCGACACGTACATTTTGTCGACTATACTTGTGTCGACACATAGTTGTCGAGACTTATAAGTAAGTGTCAACACTTTTCAACAATGTCGACACAATTTGAGTATTTTGACGCGCCCTTTCATCTTCAATTCTAGAAAGGTATAAATAGGTTTTCGTCATTGTCTGTCGACACGCTCACCAAAGTTTCGAGACCAAACTTGTGTGTCGACATCTCTCTTCTCTCAATTCAAATTTCTGCAAACCCTAATGGCGCCCAAGCTAGAAGAGAATGTGAATGAAGGATATGAACTCGTACGGCATGCTTTTGATGACGCGGAACCCGATATCAAAGGCGTGATAACCCTAATAGCTGAGACTGGGTTAGAATTTCTTGTTTCAGTGCCGATCAAGATCTGGAAGAAGGAGGTCCTGGAGTTTCTGAATGGAGCAACATTAGATGACTCAGGACTCACAATTAAGTTAAGAGTTCATGGGGCAAAGGTGAAGGTCTCACCTAAAAGCCTGAGAAAGATACTACAGTTACTAAGGACAAAGGAAGAAGATGATGTTTATGCTACTAAGACTAGAGAAGCACTAACATGGTGTGGGCTAGACTCTAACCTGAAGATAGGATCTGTATTCAACAGAAAAGGAATGAACATGCAAGGCAAATTCTTATCTGAGATTGTTGGCAAGGTTATCCTGTGCAAGTCTGGAGGACATGACAGGATTTCAGCTTATATGTTCAGTCTAATGACAAGGTTAATCTTCCAACTTAATACTGATTGGTCTGCAGTATTGTTTGATAAGATTAAAGAGAGCCTGAAGAAACCCAATATGGGTATAATACTAAGTCTATACCTAGCTGGTAATATACCAGAGGTGATGAGTCAAGCAGCTGAAACTAAGATTAACCACATGAGGAGAATGGATTTGAGAATCTTCTCTAGGTAGGATAGAGTCTTGACCAAGGAAATGCCACCTCCTGAGAAGGAAACACCCCTGAAGAAGAAGAAAAAGACAGCCCCTGTGGCTCAAGAATCATCAAGCAGCTCTGAAGAGCAGGTAGTGTTCACTCCTGATGAAGAAGACATTGGAAATGCTGGTCAGTCACCTGCTAGACAAGAATATGCACCAAGGCAGGGGGAGCTACCACAAGCTAGACCAATTAACCTGGATTCCATCCAGGGGAGCCTCTACTGGTGAATGTGCCAACTCCACTAGAGAGTGAACAAGCTACCCACACAATACTTGAGGTAATAACTGAAATCAACCAATTAGATTTCTCTATTAAAAATGAAGATATGACTGACAGATTGTATGATGTTAATCAACAACCTCAGATTTCTAGTCAACCCCAAGATGTTGTCATGGAGGACACATCTGCTGCTGATCAAGTTGTTGATGAGATAAGAGTTTCTCCAGCTCATACTCAACAAGAATTTACCCTAGAAGAGTTATTCCAACATCTTCTACAAACAGATTTTGAGAAAGAGAAAGCTGTTGTTGAGGGGGAGAAGGCCCATGTTGAGGGGGAGCATGTGGAGATTATAGAAGAAACTACAAGGAAGGAACCTGAAGTGCCAAAGGATGCTGAGCAGGTTCCTAGGACTGACAAGGATTTACCTTCAAGCCCTAAGGACAGGGTTGATATTGCAAGCACATCTGCATCAGAGGATGAAGAGGCTGCAAGAGCCAAGAAGAGAAAATTTCAAGTTTTCAAGAGGAGGAGCCAGACATATAAGAAGGCACTGCAAATAATTGCACCACAGCCTGCACAATAGCTTGCCCCATCTACAGATTTCAGTTCATTGATGGTGGCTTTACAAATTAAGCTTGATGAGCAAAGGCAAGCTCTGGAAAAGTATGTAGATGAAGGGAATAAATCTCTGCAGTTTGATCTGGCCCAAGACATCAAGTCAATTAGATTTGAAATGAATCTGAACAAGAAAGAGATGACTGACTGCTTCCATAAAGGAGGGAATGCAGTAGTCTTTTTGGCTACTCATCAAGGCAGTAAAGCCCGGGAAACTTCTCGGGAAATATGTCGGTAAAATCCCAAACCACCGGAATATCACCAACGGAGGCCTTCACCTTTGCCATCTCGAAACAAACCATGTATACCTCGTCTCCCTGCTCATGGGCATTAATTTCCTATACAGATGATAATAGTAATCAGGAAATAGGCATAATACCTTCGAACATCACCTTAGAGTTTTTGTGTTTCAATGTGATCCTCCTAGCTGGGTAGACAATTTTGGCATGGTGCCAGTGTAGCCACGTTATGCCTAGAATCAGATCATAGTTTGGTAGCGGTAAGAGTATCGCTGGCGTGTCCTACAACTTCATGTCAATGTCTACAGACATATTGCACTATGCAGTAGACTGCACCTCCGATCATTTTGGAAGTCTTGTTGGGTACATTGGAATAAATGTACCTGATTTGAAGAAGCCTCACCCTACTCAATGATATACATCAAAATGTATTTGATGTGTTTTGAGTTTAGTTGTGCAGGTTAAGTATTTGCAGGGAAAGCTGAAAAGTTTCTAAGTTCATGTGTCGACACCCAGAAGAAAAGTGTCGACACTTAAGAAGACTTGTGTCGACACCCAGAGAAGCAGTGTCGACACTTGAAGTAATTGTGTCGACACCAGAAATGCAGAGTCAACACCAGAAGGAAAGTGTCGACACATACAGGCTGTGTCAATACACAATGAAGAAATGTCCAGTGAAGCAGTGTCAACACTTAGAAGAAGTGTCGACACCCAGAGGAACTTTGTCGACATCAGAAAGTGTCGACACTTGGAGGCTGTGTCGACACTCTGCAAAAGTTCAACAAATTCTAAGTACAAGTGTCAACACAAAGGAGATATGTCGACACTCAGCCAAAGTCTCAACACATGAAGAATGTGTTGACACAAAGGATCAGTGTCGACACACAGCAAAAGTCTCAACACATGAAGAAAGTGTCGACACTAGGAAGATGTGTCGACACTCAGCAAATTTCAATGAAGTCTAAGTACAAGTGTCAACACTAAGAAGATTTGTCGACACTTAGCAAGTATCAACACAGAAGGCATGTGTCGACACTAAGAAAATGTGTCGACACTCAGCGAGTATCAACACAAGAAGATGTGTCGACACCAAGGAGTTGTGTCGACACTTACAAGAATTCAACTAAGTATCAAAGAACAAGGAGTTGTGTCGACACACAATATCAGTGTCGACACATGTTGAAGAAGCAGTGTCAAGAAGCAGATTCTACAACACAAGGAGTTGTGTCGATACCATGAAGGCTAGTGTCGACACTTAGTCAACTTTTGTCGACACTTAGTCTATAAGTGTCGACACTTAAAGACTGACTGTCTCGACACTTTCAGACAGTTACAGAAAATTCAAGAAGTGACTGGATGACTTGACAGCTGCCATTCCAGCCGGTCTACTGCAACTGTCAGAGATGTCAAAAAGCTGTTAGAAACCGGATCAGTCGGTCACCATGAAGGAAGCCTATATAAAGGATTATTCTGTCAACAGAAGAAGATGATCAAGCAATTCATTGAAGAATCAATTCAAGTGAAGATCTAAGTAGTTGGAGAGAGAGAGCTCCTTCCAAGAAGACAGTCGTTGAACCAGGCTGTGAAGAAGGTTTCAGATTGAGATCTGAATCTTAAGTTGCAGTGATTGAAGATCAGCTGCATAGAGAATCAACCCTACTGTGTTCTACATTCAATAAGCTTTGAAGGAAGCCAAGGGAGGTTGATCTCAGCAAAGTTCTTCCAAGAACTCTTCAAGAAACTAGACAACTCTTCTCTCTTATTCTGAGTTGTAGGTTTATACTTTGTAACTTTAATTTATTGTAGGATCCTTAGGGATCTGAGTTGTAAGCCTGAAATTATAAAGGCTGAGTGGTAGGGCCTGTGTGCCTGAGTGTAGGAGATCCATTTCTCTGAGTGTAGGCCTTGTTGAGGGCTGAGTGTAGGCCTTGTTGAAGGCTGAGTGTAGGTCTTTGTGAAGACTGAGTGGTAGGGCTTTGAGCCTGAGCTGTAGGAACCTGTTTAGGGTTCTGAGTGTAAGATCTGAGGATCTGAGGAATACTGAAGGAGTTTGGCTGAATCTAGTACACTACTAGATAGGCGAAGGGGGAAAGTGGATGTACCCAGACCTTGGGGAACAACTATAAAACTGTGTGTACTCTGTGTGTGTGACTGATACTGTGTATACTGTTTTAAGATCTGTGAATGCTGTGATTAATTCAGCCTGCTGTGATTAAGTCTGCCTAAAAATTTAAAAAGATTAAGGTCACCTATTCACCCCCCCCCCCCCCTCTAGGTGATTAGGTACAATTTCTTTCAAGTCTGACTATCCTGAGGAGTCCGGGGAAACATTGGCATCCATACAAATCCTTCTTGAAATCTTTTGAGACGAAAGAGTGTGATGCTCCCGTGTTAAATAAGGTGAGGGGGCTAACCACACATGCGTACTATGCCTGAGGTTGTTTGTTTCGATTTTTATCAACTCTCTATATAAAGGGTTGCTAAGGTACTATATTAACAATTCAAAGTACAAAATTGTAAAGTACCTATGATTACTTCCTCAGGGTTCCTAGGCTGGACAAGATCTAGCGTATACATCTGCTCCAGCCTTCGGCCACCACCGCGAGTTCCTCGTCCATAACCTCATCCTCGGCCACTACCCTGTTGTGCCGGAGGGACTGCTGGAGGTGGAGTAGGTGGAGGGAAAAGCTGGTGGCAGTGGGCTCTGATGTACCCATGTTGGTGGTATCCAAAGCATACCACCTGAGGGCATCCTTTGTCATCAAATCTCTGCGGCTCATGGATGTCTGGTGGTGGGGCTGGCACTGTGGGAGGTCGCTACTCTGGCATGACACTAGGACAGGGATGTCCTCTACCTCCTCGGTGTCTCATGAACCTGCCCCGCTATAGCCCTCTACTGCTCTCACCATGATACATCTCCTTAGCCGGTCACTTCCCTCAGCCTTGCACCATCAGATGATCCGCCACTCACTTCTTCGCTGTCTCGATAATCTTTGCCAAAATGGCCTATGTGATGAATAGAAGATCTTCCCTGAGCGAGCCCTGAAGCCCTCTATAAAATTTCTTCATATAGTCCTTCTCACTCAGAGGACTAGTGAATCCTGCCAAGTGTGAAAACTCCTGCTGGTACTCCAGCACTGACCGGTTTCCCTATCTAAGGTGAAGAAACTAATCCTCCATCGTATCTCTGTTCAGCGGGGATACAAAATGCTCCAACAAAGCCTCTTTAAACTAGTTCCATCTGATTTGAGAATACGCATAATCAACAAAGGTGGAGTCCATGAGGGGCTTCCACTACCACTTGGCATGGCCCGCCAGTGTCATAACTGGCAAGACAAATGCTTGGTTGCTCGGGCAAAGGATCCCCGCTAGCAACTCCTGGATAGTGTCTAGCCACTCTTCCATCATATTTGTCATCTTTGTGACATAGTAAGTAGGAGGGGAGAGGCCTCGGAAGGTAGTCTGCCAGTTTAAGCTCGGGTTCGGCTGTGGTGCCAAAATCTGCTAAGCTCTAAAGGCATCCAGGATAGCTGTGAGAGTCTGGCTCAACTCTGACTGCTGAAAAGGAGCAGCAGCTAGCCAAGGGAGAACTGTATCCTATAGTTTGAAACTCTTCAATAGTTAAATATGGTTGTACTCATTTCATTTATATGGACAAAATATGTGATTTTCTCACATGGGCACACCAAAGCTTCTGTTTCTTAGTTTTCCCGCAAACTGAAGCTCAAGCGGGGAGGCCCAGTGGTTTGTGGACTTTTTTCACTTATGATCATGGGACGGTGATACAAATTGTAAAATCACTCCTCCCAAGAATTGGGAACGGCTGAGAAGATATTTTATGTGCAGGATCATGGCCTTATAATGACACCAACTACGAGTTAGTTGCCACCATAACACAGCAACCCTGCCGACAAGCATAATCATTCACACAGCCAACGAAAGAAGAAATAAAATGAGTCCTTGAATCACATAATAGATATATAAATACCCAAATAAAGGTCCACATGAGATAATAAAAGAGTACACGAAGTAAATCTTATGCCCAGTACATGAATATCATAAAAATCACTCTCTCTCAACAAACAATGCAAAAACTAAACCATATGATCATCAACCTGACATCAGGTAGTAGTAGTGGTAGTGTGTGGCACTGGCTCCTCTGATACTGCTGTCTCAACCACTGCATCCGCCTGGTCGAAATGCAGCGGCGTCTCCACTGTCTCTAAAATGATGTGGTCAAGCGACCGTCAGTCAAACTAGATTCAGCTGTTACGTCCCTGCCTCACCCTCGTGACTCCTAGGCATCGCACGGGAGAAAGAAAGCAGAGGACCAATAGTAGTAGAATATATAAGCAAGTGATAGTGATATATATAGGTAATCCTCTAGCGCTTTTATATCAGTATGAGCAGAAAAGAAGAGCAACAACTAATGCAGTATATAAGTACAGTAAGAATAGCTAAGTAAAACTAGTAAGGTAAAGCAACTACACTACCATCACCAAAGCGTACCCTAACTTATGTGAATGTTCATACAAACATATAAGTTAAGGTTTCTGAAAAGGTAACTCATCATATAAAAGATCTCATATTAATTTATATGATGAGGATATGCAAGTGCGTATGGTATGTTATGCTATGCAATACAATGATTATGTAACTCACACACACGACTCAGTGCACAGACCTTTCATGCATCCCCACTTTTTGGAGTTGTCCAACCACCCAGGTACCAACCGTCATGGCTCACGGTGGTAGTGGAGCGGGTGTCTCCATTCCTAGGAGGGCAGACACACTACCAGACTTAGACTACTCATATGCATCAATGCTAAGAACACAATAGCAGAGCCCCTGCGTACTCTTGTTGGTGACTACCATTGTTTCATGGTAAGGTGTGCTCTTAGGGGATATAGTCTTCCAGTCCTCGGTATAAACATACAAACGATCTCCCCAAAGGTTTACACTCCGCACTAGAGTCATCGTACTTCCGTCGGTGTGCTGACTGAACCAGTACCGAGTGACCCACCACAAAATCACAAACCAAGTATAACAACACTCTCCCGAGCCTCCATCTCGCAGGACCAACCCATCCTAATTTCGACCAACAACCCGAGCCACCAGCTCGTAGGACTAACAAGCCCTATATCACTCCAACCCACACATGGGTGAGATCACTATAATATTCCTTAATCCTAATAGACTACTCTTGTCTAAGTTCCGGATTACTTAGTGATTTATGGTTAACCTTGACTTCCTGAGGTCTACCCTGTGAAGGGTTCACAGCGGTACTAGGAATTATGATGTGCTGAAACTCATTTCTCCTTTTCTCAAGGCTCTTAGTAATGTTATGCAACTTTTAACCAAATCCACTCCCAGGGTTACTAAGTGTGTGACCTCTCCAAAGTATGTACTGCTGAAAACACTAATTTTCCAAAATTGTTAATTGCAGAATATATGATCTTGTATGTTTGTATGAATAGGAATCCTCCAAACACTTGACCCAATGACCTAAGAATGTTTCCCGAGACCTATCATGACATCTTAGACCTAATTCCAGAGATTTATAATTTTCCTAAATAATCAACAATTATTATAATTTTCCCAAATTATTGCTACATGTGATTTTGAACATGAAGTGCCACTTTTTATCAAACCAGCAAGATAAAATTATTATAGTATCATCTTAATTAATAATGGCTCTGGACCAAACTTCACATCATTCCACGAATATTTGATATTTAATTTCTAATTATAAAAATCTAATTCTGTAGGTCAAGTTACACATGAAGTACTATAAATATTCATCAAATAATTCCATAAAAATTACTGGAGGTTACAAATGGTATATAATTATTTATTCCAAAAATATATAATTTTATAACTCAATTTGAGCACAATTATATCAATAATATAGAAGGGGAAATGGTAATTATGACTGCAAACATGAGATTTTTAGTTTCAAAAATTCCAACTAATTTATCCAGTTTTTATAATACTAAATAATTTCCATTATCAATGTTTCATAATTTTTGCAACTATTTTAGTCATTCTAATTTCTTTAATACATTTGCGTAATAAAAATTCTAATTAATTCATTTGCTAAGTAAATCAACTCCAAATGTTTTAAAAATTCATGAGAAGGTGTATTTTCATAAAATAATTGTATGCATAAAATTTCACTGGATTTGACCAAGTCAATTTTGTTAAATTCACAAGATACACCTTTTTGGCTAAATGCACACCACTTCACATATAATATGATAAATTTCAAGTGGGATTCACCATCTTACAGGGGTCCAAAGGCTCTGAAATTTTTACCAGGGCCTTATACCTTCCTAATGAACCTCTCACAAAAAATTGGTATTAAAATAATTATTATTATTCAAAATATTCCATTTATATGAAAAATCACATTTTTCCTAAAATCATAGGAAAATGTTGTCCAAAAATTTTCATATTTGGACTGTAGGTTTATCTATGGTATATCTTACATGCTTCAAATTTTAAGTCAATCTCCTTAAAAAATTAAAAGTTATTAAGGAAATAGTTTTTTCCAACTCTAAGGACCAGTCCCACAAGAATTGCCCTGCATGGAGCTATAGTCCTCTAAATGACCTGATTTTAATTTTTAATTAAAGTAAACTCACAAGGCTACCTTTTTATATATTGGAAACTTTTCATGGTTCAGCTCCTAAGGGCCTCATTTTTCTAGTTCAAAAAGGTCTATTTTAAAAGGTCTAATAACAATATTATAATAATTAATATTATAACATTTTGATCAGATCCAATGGCCACGACATCGTCTTCAACCTCTAGCCTATAGTTGTGTTCAGCCCAACCTGGAGCCATTTCGAAGGCCATTTGCTGGAGATCCAGCCTCCTCTCCAGCCTTCCACCACATCAACCACCTCTGTTGAGGTCGGGGCTATCGTAGGGGTGTGGCTTGGCCGTCGGAGAGGCGATTTTCAACGAACCCGAGAGGAATATTTTTCAAGCTTTTTACATGGAAATTCAAAATGAAATTTTACTCGATTGAGCTCGAACTCATTACCTATTGATCTAAGATGCTAGCTCAAGGGGAGAGGAGGAGAAGCATGCCTGATTTTGGGCTTGGATGCAGATACTCTGGCGGGTGGCCATGGATTTTGGCATTTTTCTGGTGAACCTCTCCTAATCTCGATTCTCCACCATTTGCAGCAATCCAAGAGTCAATTTCAACTGCTTGAGGCCTTATGAAGGTGATGAAAGGATCGAATTGAGCTTTGGATGTCTCTATATAGGAGATCCAAGTTTTGGGTGTTATGTTCATGGACATTAAAGGCCCTACTTAATGGTGGTCAACCTATAACAATTGGAAACCTCCTCCTCTTCATTAGGTAAGATGAAAGGAGTGGTTGGGGAAGAAGAAGGTAGTGCCACTTGGCCTACCTCCATTATTTCCCCTTGAAATGAAACTTCCCTCCTAATTACCCTCATTAAATCACCTAATTAAAATAATAAATTAAATTAAATAAATATAAAATTTAGCGGTCCTTAGTATTGTCCTTGGGCAAGGCCTTAGTCGACTTGAATTGGCTTGGGCTCTCCTTTAGCCTTTAGGGTTAATTTGACTATGGTTGATCTTGGGGTTGACTTGTGCACATTGGGGGTGCACATAGTAGTTTCCCTAAGTTCAAGCTGAGCTAGGATCATACTAGGGCCTCCGTGCACCACTCAAGCCCTAACCATAACTTTAGGGGGCCTAGAAGTGTGGGGGATGTTACATGGAGAGAGTGACACATCAGATTTGATTTCTATACAGACTTATGCTTTCAACTTTTTATTCTCTAAATACAGTTTGAAATAATATAGTCCAACTTCTTAATTCTAAATCTTGCTGAATTTAATGCAAGTAATGTAGAAGATGATGATAAAGTAGGGAGATACGTCTAACTTACAGCAGGTATGGAAGAGGAAAGTGTTGAACATAATGATCCTTTAATGTCTTCTTGGTGGTCCTCTTCCAACTGTACATGCTCATCATCCCTTCCGCTTGATGTGTTTGTAGTGTCCTCTTCCAAGCATAAATCTTCATTCAAGTTCTCACTTGGATACAAGAGAAATTGATCCACTCCCGTATCTGTAGAAGAGAGACTATATGTTTTATTCTGAAATTTCCAAATCTTATATGCAGTAGGGGTAATACAAATAAGCTTAAAAATGTTTTTATCAAATGAGCAAAATAAACTATTCATGACTTTGACATTTAAATGACACTCATCCCTATTTAGTTTACATGATGGTTTGATAATAGTCGTGTTCTAAACTTCTATACCGAGTGAAATGAGAAATTATCTCATTAAAGGTTTCCACCTGATATAGTCTACACCTCTAAACAAAGGTGGTGTTAATGACTTTTCAATATACAAACTTTCATCCCAGCTAGTAGACTCTAGATCGAGGTTGATTTTTGGAAAAACCCAGCTCTTATACCACATGTTGGATTTGTTGGCCAACCTTAGAGGAGGGGGGAGCGAATAAGGTTTTCAATTAAATTCATAATTAAAATAAATTTCAGTAGGGTAGCCTGCTCCGAAAGATACCACAGGGCGGTAAGACTACTACCGCACGATTGTAGGTCACAAAAAACAATTTTTCCTGTAGAATATTGTTTTTAGATTTCCCACACAACCTTCAATACACTATGAGCATGCAACTACAAATTCAAGAAGAAATAATATAACTTTGATTTTATTCAAAACATAATAGTGGTTTACAATAACAAAACTAGATCTATGTGATGTTGTAGATTAGAGGTGATGAAAACAACTCTTTTTTGGTTTCTATACCAACCCTCATCCAGGACCAGTTGCCTCTCTCTCTTTCCTCCCTGGAAAGGTTTTGAGCTGGCTCCTCGCTTTTCTCCCTAGAAGGGTCTAAGAGCCCCACTAGATCTCCCCAATCTAGACGTCCTTCCAGGATGATTTCCCATGGAACCCTTCCCGAATTCTGACGACCTCCCCGATCAATTTTCCTCACACACAAAAAGATTAGAAAATAGAAGAATACAAATAGAGAAAAAATAGTTAGAAATTATTGCTCCCTCAAAGAAGGAATCCTCCGTAGAGCGGCGCGTGGTCGATGCTTCTGAATGTCATTTTTCTTGCACATGATCAACTGCAAATGGTCATTGGAGACTTTGCTCTTTGGAGTTCTTCAATCACGAATGAGAGAGATAGATATTTTACTTTTCTTCGCATGGAGATGGTGGTTCGCAACTTCAAAGGTAGCAGCGGAACACTAGACGTGTAATCCTTATTCTTATCTCCTTAGGAAAAGAAATATGCGTTTTTATAGTTCTTTTAAATAATCTACTACTAGCACTAAGGTTACGACGTCGCGATAGATCTTTTCACTCGGCATCTCCTGTTGTCCATCAAATTAGGAAAAAATATTAAAATATTCTCTTGCCGCTTTTGGATAGTGCATCGCGGTTGCAAGCGCTGCATGGTAGACTTGACATCTGGCTAGCGCTGTGTGATAGTCCTAACGCCCGATGGTAGGAAATTAGGAAAAAAATACTAAAATATTTTCTTTCCACTTTTGGAAAGTGTATTGTGATTACAAGCGCTGCATGGTAGACTTGTCAGCTTGCTAGCGTGGTGCGGTAGTCTTACTGCCCGACGGTAGGTTATAGAGGAACCATCCCACCCTCAACTTTTAATTCTTCATATTTAGCGCAAGCGGTAGTTCTAGCGCCCGGCGGTAAGTCATAGACATTGAAAATATGGTTCTTCATTCTTGTAAACCTGCATACTATACCCAACATAAGTATGACCAAATACAATTTGGGATTTGATATTGTTAAATTAAAGGGCTATAGACCATGGGTTCCAATAGCCTCAATCCATAAATCCGGATATTATGTCGAAGAAGCATTGATAGAAGGCAATATCAATGTATCATTACTCTGTGATTGCTTCTCATTTAACTTCAGCGTGTAAGACTCCTGTAAAAAAATTAATATTATAAGTAATAATGTCATTAAGAAATTATATATTAACATATCTATAAAAACAAACATTGAAAAAACACTTCCAAATGTTTTCTTTGATTTCTTATCGAAAAATTGTCCTCATCCTTTATTGGTTCTATGAGTTCTGTTGAAATTTTTTTTACGAGGAACTGGTAACCCTGCATTAACAATAGCCTGCATTGTACTTAGCATAGATGAAGATTAGTTGTTGGAGAAAATAAGAAAAATATTCAAACTAGTGAAAAAGTTCAAACATGTTAAATCTTCAAAAAAGAGAGTAATTCATTCCGACTCTGTGAACCTAGATGTCAAATTCTAGGTATTCTTCTACATTGGCTCCAATCACAGCCTTGGGAGAGAATGTTCTACACAGTCATTAACAATGAAACCATAAAGTATTTGCAACCATAATTTAAAATCTTTTTGTTGTTGTAGCATAGATAGGAGACTATAAAGGATAACAATGTTTCAATAATGTTGTCCACCAATCATGATACAAATATTAGTAACAGTAGATGAAAAGCAGTTTGAATCCATACAAAACAACAAAATAATGCAAACATTCAATAGAGCTTCCAATAAGTAGCAAATACAACTTCTGAACCAAAATTCTACCTTTGAAGATCACTAAAGTGTATAGGAATAGTCCAGAACAAAATATAACCTAGGACTAAAGCACCATAACTCAACACACCCTCATACGGATCATATTTCTTTTCAAAATAATAATAAATAATTAACATTTGAACACCAAAAATTGCTTCATAGCCCAATAATTGCAGATCTTGTTTCCACATTAGGAGAAAAGAAAAGAGAGCAAAAGGTTGAAGTTTCTTTGACCAAGTAAGCTTCAATAATTGATCCTTCTATATTTGCTTTGTTTTTTACCTTATGTTTCAATGTGTTCAAACACATGTGGATATAAAAAATAATATACACACATGTATAATATAAAATAAAAAATAGGTTCAATGATTTTACCTTTAAAAAGGATACATCCATCAATACTGAACTGAACCACCAACACTTGCTTCATAGCCAAATGTATTGGCAAATGCTCCATTAAATAAAAAAAGTTGGAGGAAATATCTTCTCAAGATTGAATAATATTATGACTATGTTCTCCTCCATTTTTTCACATTTGATTCATACAGAATAGTTGAATACAAGTCTCTAAAAAATCGGGTTAATTCAGTTAAGTCATTCCATATAAATTCAGTTAATAAATCTCGAAATGCAAGAGGAAGCAATATCTCCATAAAAATGACGGTCATGACTCTTCATTACATGCATACAACAATCATCCAAATTAGCACAACTACCCAATTTTGATACATACCCATCAGGAAGTCTCAAGTTTTTTATCCACCTAAAAACGATATCTCTTTCATCCTTAGATAATGCATAACTTGCCTTAGGTTTAAAATATTTCTTATTCACCTCCTTGAGATCAAGATCTCGATGCTTATATATATTCTGGAGGTATAGGCAAGCTTTAACATTATCTTTTGTGTTATCTTTTACATCCATAATAGTGTTAAATACATTATCAAACACATTTTTTCAATATGCATCACAACAAGACTGTGACGTATTAAATTTGTTTTCCAATATGAAAAGACCAAAAAACTATTTCTTTTCAACAAATTATGAGATTCACCAAACCCTTCCAATCTATACTTGTCCTTTGTCTTAGCAAAATCAATGTATGGTAATGATGCAACAATTTCCTCGAGCTCATGACCAGTTAAGTGAAAGAGAGGTGTATATGTCACAATCCTTCCCTTAGTTACATTGTATTTTTGATATCTATAAGAATGACCCAAAGGCAAAATTAAAAGATGAAAATAAAAAAATGGTTTCCTACTATGTTTGAGTCTAAATGACTTGATACGATTCATGCAATATGGACATGCTAGTTTACCATATGTACTCCAACCCGACAACATTCCATAAGCAAGAAAGTCATTGATGGTCCACATTAGTGTTGTTCTCATCAAAAAAATTTTGTTTTGTAGAGATGTCATAAGTCTCAACCCCAAAACTCCATAGTGTATTCAACTCATCTATCAAAGGTTGTAGATATACATCCAAGCAATTACCTGGACTCTTTGGACCCGACACGAGTACGATAGGAAATAAATATGGTCTATCTATACGCATCCATGGAGGTAAATTTTAAGGAGTGAGAATAACCGACCAAAAAGAATAAGGTTTAGATCCTTGATTATGTGGATTAAAACTATCAGTTGAAATCCCAAGTCTAACATTTTGTGGCTTGGCTGAAAACACAGACTCAGTTTGATCAAAATGCTTCCAAGCTTCGTCGTCCCTCATATGGCATAATTTTCCCTCCTCGCTAATGTTTTCCTTATGCTATCTCATATGTTCTGTAGTGACTTTACACATATACAACCTTTGTAGCCTTGGTGTAAGTGTTAAATAAGTCAATTGTTTAAATGGTATTTGTTTAAGCTTTTTCCCCACATTTATTCCTAGGCTTAAACCTATGGTGGTGACATATTCGACATTCATGTAACACTTCATCACACTGCCAATACAACATACAATCATATTCGCATACATCAATCTTTTGAAGTCCAACACCTAGTGGAGCAACCATCTTCTTGCATGAATAAAAGCAATCAGGTAACTTATGTCCCTTAAGCAACATCCGACCAAATGCATTTAAAAATTGATTAAAATGTCTCATGCTTAAATTTGACTCAGGCTTGACGTTTAAGAGTTCCATCAATGCTGACAACACAGAATAATTCTTGCAGTCAGGCCAAAAAGGACTATCAGTAACATCCTTCAAGTCAAAGAATTTTGTACCATTGGGTTAGGATCTTGTGGCTCATCTCTAGTATTCCCATCAAATTCAGGACCGACGACATCAACAACCATATCCCTCAAGGAATTTTGTTGCTCTTCAGTCACACTCTGCACAAAAACAATCTGCTCATGCATATGAATAGTAGAGACTTTAGTGGATGGTTCATCCCAAAGTGCCTCCCCTTGCCTAACCCAATTAATATAATTGCGTTGAAACCCTCTAGAGATAAGGTGAAAATTAACCATATCAGGAACAATAAATTTCAGACTCCTACAATCTCAACATGGGCATCAAATAGTTCCTTGATCAATATATCTTGGGAATTGTTCAGCAAGCTATGCCACTTACTAATAATGTTGTTCAACATACATTTTGAGGAATACATGGTTTACAAAAAGGAAGTCGCTTGTACAAAAAATTTGTGTATTAAATCACTAGAGAGTGATGATCTTGTTGGTATCCATAACGAAAACCATTGGAGCATATATCAACAAATTATGGCATTTGAATGAAATTGGAAGTGGTGAAAATTGAGAAATCAAACTTAGGAATGGAGCGCACAAAACATCAAATATTACCTTGGGAGATCGTCCTAAGAATGACGGCACTGTAGGTTATCTTCGGCCGAGTTGGGCGACACTTCTAGGGCATGGTGATGGGGGTATAGTAACGGGAGGAGGGCGACTGGAGTAGAACAACGGGAAGATGTTCCTTGGAGTGGGGCGGGCCGTAGAAAGAGTGTGACGGGACTCTAACAGAGGAGGGTGACACGAGGAAGGAGACAAGAGGAGGGCGAGCAGAAATCATGAAATGAGCTGAGAGGGGGAGGGAACGTTAGAATAAAGAAATAAATTATTATAAAAATTTGGCTAAATTTTTAAATTTTTTTGGGATGGGGGTTATTTTCCCTTAATTCATTTTGGTGGAGATTAATCACCAATGAATTTTTGACAATCAAATATTTCCTTCCTAACTACCAAGTGATACTATGCAAAAAATATATTTGATTCTAAATATTCAATGAAAATATTTGTTGTTAATATTATATCAAAAGGCAAAAATCATATACGTAGCTAAATTTATTGCCAATTAGCAACAAATTATAATGCCTCCATAGCTTTTGTTCCGAATTCACATTTTTGTTATAGTGAGAGCATAAATTTTTGAGAACCAGTACAAACTTGGCTATTAATCACTTGTGAGGTTTTGCTGATAAGCTGAAAAGACCAGTCTTGATTGAACATAATCCAAATCTTCAGACAACCATCATCAGATAAACTCCCAGAAAACCATAATTCCTTAGCAACCGCAACAAGTTTGGCAACATGAAGCATTGGCTCAATTATTATTAAACATTTGATCATGTGTATATTAGAAAGTGACTTAATACTGGATGTAGTATTTACATTAGTGATACCCTTGCAATTCCATACCAACATAGACATGAGAAAAGTTACACCAATGGAGGATGTCCCCCTCTTCTATTTGAGAAACTGTATTTTGTTTTGGAAGAAGAACATCCCCCTTTGACAAAGACCCTCCTGGTTCTGATCTCGAGGGAGAGAAATTCCTAACTTTAGCAACGACGTCTCGATCTATTAGCGCATTGAAACAATCTGGGCATTCCAATACCGAGAATTTGTTCCACATGGAGATGTTCGCAATTAGTCCCGAAATATGAGGAGGTGGCATGCCTGTCACTCTTGTATCAGCAAGATCAATAATTATTTGCAATCCTCCAGAGATGACTCGAGCATCTGTTTCAACCTGCCAGAGTTATCCCGTTCTCCCCGCTTATCATTAACATTATCCATTTCAGATGTTACATCGTCCTGTGCTTGTTCAATTAGAGAGGTGAAATTGAAAAATTTTGTGAAGTGGGAAAGATTGCCGGAACACTCAACCAACCAAATCAAATAAACTAGAAGCAAATAGAAGAACAAGAGATGAAATTGTATTAATAATGTTCTTTAAAAGGCGAGATATACATTGCAAGACATGATTTAGCAATGCACCAGATAAGTACAAAACTGTAGGACAACACACTGTGACCGCCAAGCCGGTTGTCCGCTTCGCTAACCTACAAAGCCGTGCAAATAACTACTTATTGGCATCTGAGGAAAATAACACTGTCCGCAACTTCTCGTCACCTGACTGTGAGGTCTCCTAACTGCTGAAGTCGCTGCGAGAAGATAAACTGAAACTGAGTTACTGCCTAACCCTAACTCCTAGTCGTCTAACCGCCAAGGTCGTCTAACTGCCAATTGAGCAAACAGTTTTATTAAAACTGCAACTTAGTCTGCCAAAGGCGAACTGTGTTATCCATGCTGGGAAACTACCGAGAAAGAAGACAGTCTTGTCGCCAAACTCGTGACCTGCTACTAACCATCGCTGGCTGCTACCAGCTATCTGTACTGCCATCAGAACCAGTTTTCTAGCTACCAAGTGCTAACCACACAATTTGCAAATACAACAATAAATTTTGTTACTTCATGTAGCCACGTGTTTAGAAAATCTTAACATCTGAGTTTAACATGAACTTCAGTTCTTACAATTTCTAATTTTTATAACGAGTCCAGCACCCCTATTTATAGGCAGGTAGATGGATACTATCATTGCATAGGGGGATAGAGTAACCTCTAGTGTCATGGTACCTAGCAGTATCAGTCTGCCCAACACACTGGCTGCTAACACCAGACCGCGCGTGGTGAAGTCAAGGTTGGATTGGTCCTTTTATAAGGATAGATATATAAATATATATAGTATGGTATTTAAAGAATTTTTAATATTTTATTTGAAGATTTGGACTAAGGCCAACATGATTTTCGACGAAATTTGCACCGAAGGTAAATACCGGTCCTATGAATCTAACGGCGAAGTTGAAATCATAGTTCGACAAACCCATAACGAGTTGTGATTTATTTTCGCAGTTTACATCAACAAGACTTGGCAATCGCGATTAAAATTAAATACTTTTTATTTTCTAAACTCAAAAAAATTTGCACTCCAAAAAGCTTGAAATTCAATCGACTTGACCAAACAGTCACAAAAATGCACTAACGACAACACATCGTTAACCTCGCATAAACGTAACGCCCTTACGTCAATATCAGGTCAAAAGATGATTGAAATAAATCATCAAAAAACCCAAGGGCATTACAACCTTGCATAGAAGTTACAAATGACACATACTCCTTCTGCAGGTCGTGAATGATGTGTATTTTCAACTTCGCCTCTAAGATAGGATCTTCTGGGTCCAATGTCAAAATCTCAGAGCAGAGATTCTTCATCTTCAAGTAGAAGGATAAAATAGACGGATCACCCTGAGTGGTTTTAGCCAACTTATTCTCCAAAAATTGTACGTGAGCTACATTCTTCTTATTGAACAAGCAAACCAGGTTTCAGCTGCTGACTGACATCCGATGATGTGGATAAATAGCTCCGGTGAGATTGTCTACTTAAGAGTAAACTCTTCTTTCACAATTTTCTTCCTCCAAGCTTTAACTACCTCCAACATTCCCAGCAGTAGCAATCACCTCTTGCCTGTTGTCTCCACCGACGACCTCCCAATACTCATCGCCAATTAGATAGATCTCCATGCAAGACTGCCACTTCTTAAAGTTGGTCTGCGCCAAGAGCTCAATTCCAAGGGCTTTTGCATAACCGGCTTCCATTGCTCAAAACTGAATTAGTTGAACTTCACAATGGAAAAACAAAATTCTGAGTAGATCAACTGCTAAGTCCTCAACACCCCTCTGATATTATGTCAAAAATTCTGGATGAAGCTGAAGGACGTCACAGGAACACTCAACCACAACCAAAGCCAAGTATAAATCAGTACAAGAGTCTTAACTGGAATTCACAAATTTGATTTACAAGGCAAGACATGCATTGTGAGACATGATTTCGCAATGTATCGGATGGAAATAGAAAATACAAGTAGAGGAAAACTGTACAGACAACAAGCTATAACCGTACAAGATGTAAAACTGCAAGCCGTCCACCCAAACTGCTAAAATTGCCAAACCACAACTAGTCGCACAGGCTGATTGTTATTGAATGCTGATGAACTTGAATGGAACTCGCTGATAGACCAGGAGAACAGCTCGGCTTTACCGCAACCCCAAGAAAGAGACTTCAGGCCACCTAGTAGTGACCTATTGTTGACTTCCAGTCATCTGAATCTCCCCCATTGTTGGGTATTGTATCCACAATTACCTGGATTTGAGGAAGCCACCTGTCAAGCTAAGATGAATTCACAATGTATTTGATGAAACATCTTAAGTTGTACTTGCAGCTCCTCCACGCTAAGTGCACACCAATGTTAGGGTGCAGTAAGTCAATATACACGGGTCTGCAAGACGTAATCCCTCGTTGAGCAGATCAGTGTGTTGGCCTACGTGTACTCTCTCTATTAGAGTGCACTTACTTTCAAGTACAGGGTCGTTCATATGCAAGAGAAGACAAGGAGCATGGATGGGTCATGGAGCAGCTCCAGGGTGGAAGACGAAAATTCGTCCAAGGAAAATTCGACGAGAATCACCAAGTGATTCTCGCCGATTCGACGAGAATCACTAGTGATTCTCGCTGAATCGACGAGAATCATTAGTGATTCTCGCCGACTCCTTCAGGCTACCTCAAAACGGTACCAAGTAAGATTCGGCGAGAATCACTAGTGATTCTCGCCGAACCAGTGGTTAAGCAGATCATGGATACCAAGTGAAAATCGCTGAGAATCAATAAGTGATTCGTCGAGAATCACTAGCGATTCTCGACGAATCGTCGAGAATCACTTGGTGATTCTCGCCGATTCGTCGAGAATCACCTGCGATTCTCGCCGATTTTCACTTAGCATTTTCTCGGGATGTTCCTGAACCGGATTCTACAGCTATCAATTTTTTGGACCGAGATCTAGGGATTTCTATTGTGGGTCCCACAAACGGTCATATTGGAGTTATCTATAGTATATATATTCGGGTATTTTGAACAGTAAAAGGTAGAGAAAGATACCGAGCCGCAACGTAACCCTAAAACCGCGATTCCTCTCCGCCGTCGCCGTCGCGCTCGGGAACGTAGGTCGCCGTCAACAATCGGGAATACTTCGTGATCTCCGGCGACAGAAGCTTAGCAAAGCTTGAGTCTCACGTGTCTATCCAGAGATCTCTTGTCTCTCGATTTGTTGACCGGGAAAAACTCCCCCGTCCGAATCGATCGAGACGACCGATCCTCGTGTGACCGTTGGAAGACCAAGCTAGCTTCGCTACGAAGTTTGGATCTCCAAGTTCAGCAGCCGCTCATCATCACAGCCGCCGATCCCGAAGCTAGCCGCCGCTCGTGTTGCCGCCGCCGGTTCCGGGGAGATCCTCTCCAAGAGAGACCAAGGTTGTAGACTCTTCGTTGACTTCACGAACACGTCATCGAACGAAGAGGAACACCGTAGTCTCCGAAAGAAGTTTGTATCTTGTATACATTCTATATTTACTTTTGTTATAAAGGAACTTTTGTTCCGTGTTGTAAGGGTTGGGTGCAACCCGTTTTGTGGGAGTGTTGACTCTCACGTGTGCAAGGGTTCCTTCCATTAGTGCAGGGATTGGATTTCAATCCCGTTGGAGAAGTGACCGAGTCGTCCCTTGTTGGGGAGATAGGTCGAAGGGGGAAAGTGGATGTACCCAAGTCGGGGAACCACTATAATTTGCCTGTGTATTCTGTGTGCTGTGCTTTCTATTTTCATTATGCAGGTACGTTCGTAAATTCCGCAAAAGCGCTACTCGTCACCTATTCCCCCCCATAGGTGCACATAGCTGACACTAGGTGGACTTTCAAGTGGTATCAGAGGCAGGTTGCTCATCAAAAAGGTTAACACCTTGAGTAGAACCCTGCCACCAGTGTCAGAAGCATGGATCTGGATTATGAAATACCGCCACTCAAACTCCCCGCATGCACAAAGGATTATTATCCCATCTGGAGAATGAGGGTGTCATTTCACCTTGATGCTATCGATCCTCGAGCATCCTTCATCCTGGAAGAGGGTCCGTTTATTCCCATGAAGACCTCCGACTCTAGGATCCAAGTGCCCATGGGCATTGCTGAGATGTCAGAGACGGAACTATCACTATTTCACTTGGATGAGAGGATTCGTCAAATCATTATGGATATCTGGTCTGGAGCCTCTCGCTCTAGATTGGAAAAATGTAGGACGGCTAAATCTCTGTGGATGACGATTTCAGAGCTGATGGGGGAGTCAGAGAAAGCTGGAATATGTTGTCAACCAGACGAGGAATCCTATGTGGGGGTCCTCACCTCTGAAGATGAAGGCAAGCATCACTCGGACAACATCAGAGCTCCAGTGTCCGTGTCAGAGACTGAAGAGGACAGTGAGGAAAGCAGCTCTGATGTGGATGAAACAATGTTCACTGGATCTAATGATAATAACACAGAAGAGCAGGTAACTTCTTCAACCTGCCCCGTATCTCTTGAAATTTCTGAAGACAGGAACTGCCCTCCTTCAGAAAATGCTGATTCCCTAAAGAGAGCCCTTCAGTCAAGCAACCTACTTGCTGAGGAGCAAGCTCAAGAGATTGCTCGACTGAAGATCTTGTTGGTTCTCCAATTGGCGTCCAACAAGGCCAAGGACTCTAAGATCTCAGCTCTAGAGAGCAGTCTAGAGAATGAGAAAAGAATAGTATCAAACTTCTCCAAGGTTGATGTCATTAAGAGAAAGCAAGAAAACGGGTGGATCTCCCGGATTATCAATTCGTGGAGAAATGGGGAAACGGTTTTCCGACCCCCCACTCCAAGTAGGAAGGCAACTCATCATGCCTTCAGGTATGACCACAGGCATAGTCGTGGTCACTACAAGGGTGATCTGTCCCCATGTGGAGACACCCAAAGTGCAAGGGCCGGCGTGGCCACCCACGATAGAATACCTAAGGCTCGTTCTGAGCCCTTTGTATTCACTGCCACTGCCACAACATAGTGTGGATCTGCATGTCCCAGTTCACAGAAGACTTCTCACCACTCGAGGACACGGGATAGAGAGGATAGAAGTCATGATGTCAGGCTCCATGGGGCCTCTGTAAGGGAGATGCCTGAAAGAATGGCACCACCTTCCCGGCCTCATAACGCTCACAACATGCATTCTTTCCACCCTTCCACCTGTCACGATGGAAGAGGAATTTTTGTGACAAGACCATGCCCTGTCCCGTCTAGACCTAGGACCGTGACTACATCAGTCACTAGATCAGGTCGGAAATGGCGATACAACATTCACCCATGTTGGTGCTGCGGCAAAGTGGGGCACTTTGCCATCGACTGTTGGCACAACCCCTTTGTGCCTACGGCAAGGGCTTATCCACATTCTCGGGACAGAGGTAGTCTTCCAGACAGGTTTTCTGAAGGAAGGCAGTTGCGTGCTTATGCTAACAGGAACCTAGGATCCAATATGATTTGGGTTCGTAAGGTAAAGTAATTCTTTCTTGCAGGGTAGTCTAGGTCCCCGTGAATATGATGGGAACTAGACAGTAGGTGGCTCAAGGCTAAATTGGAACAAGCGTCTGCAATAACAGATGTGCTATCTGTTTGAGCATACTCACATTGAGCCTCTAATGTGTTCTACCTGTGGGACTAAGACGATGACTCTCAAAATCCCAGGTAATTTTGATCAGTTCAAGGACTTGCGTCATATTGCACCCTCATATATATATATATTTCTATCCATGTGTATATTTATACTTATGCTTATACATGTATGTGTGCACCTCTAAGGATAGGTTAACTCGATGCATGAAAACCTTTACACATCAATAAAGGGTTAACGAAGATATGTCATCGTGAATCTCGACAACTCACAATTGACATCAAGAAGTTTTTGGAAAAGCCTCGTTCAAATCCAAATAGACTGACTTTAAAATATACATGTATTTATCATCTTTATATTGACTTGACATCAGAAAATTTCAAAAATGTTGCAAGCTTCTCAACGTGAAAATTTCTAGTCAAGAGACCTCTCAATTTCGAATTAGACAAATGGTATCAGAAACCGAATTAAACAAATCTCCTGTCAGACAAATCCCGCCGACCCTTCGCATTCTTCACGAATCCCGCCGAATTAGACAAATCTCGCCGAATTAGTCAAATCCCGCAAACCCTTCGCCTTCTTCACGACTCCCGCCTCACGTCGCAGCAAATATCCCGCAAGAGTTCTTCCGTAGACTTGCCGAAACCCGTAAAAGCTTTCCCGACGACCCGCAGCAAGCTCCTCGCCTACGCCAAACATCAACGTGAAAATTTCTAGCAAGCTCCCGCCGACTCTCCTCCTCTAGACACTCGCCGAGGGGCCACTAATCGCCGCAAGGGACACTTACCGGAAGGACACCTCGCCGACTCCTGCTGGAAAGCTCGCCTACATCAAAGGTTTCCCGCAAGCATCCCGCCGAAGCCTTCACCGACGAACTCTTCAAGTTTCGAATTCTCTCCGCTCGAACCAACTCACCGTCTTCACCGCTAGGTATCCCCTCACCCTCACTTGGACGTGATCACTAGTATCACTTCTTCTTTTTTTTTTATTTTTGATTAAGCGGTGAATAGGGCTTCTCTCTCTAGATCTACGATGGCTCCACGGACAACTGCTGGGTTGATCTCTGGTTGCGAGCTGGTTCGAACTGGGTTTTCTCACGCCTCGGACGAATTCCGCAATATCATTCTGATGCTGGAAGAGGCTGGGCTAACCTTCGTCTTGGAGCACCCTTGCAAAGTTTTATACAAAGAGGTACTGGAGTTCTTCGCCACCGCAAGACTCCGAAAAGGCGACTCACTAATCAAAAGCAAGGTGGCTGGGGCAAAGGTCAAGCTGTCTGCCAGCAAGCTGACTCGCTACCTGCAGCTTTCTAGCTCGGAGCAGGAGGACTATCTGGAGGACGAGGACAAAAACAGAACTCTCTTATTCTGCGGTCTCCAACGAGGAACTCGATCAATAAAGAGGAAGGATATGAATGAAGAAGGGAAGCTCCTGTCCGACATTATTGGAAAGGTGCTCATCTGCAAGCCAGGCTCTCATGACCATATCTCAGGGGATATGTTCAAGATCCTGATAGCCGTCGTCTGCTGCAAGAGGTTTAACTGGGGGGAGTTGTTGTTTGAGAAGATCAAGGACACCTTGGGCTCTCCAAGTTTTGGCCGCATCCTAAGTCTATATCTAAACCAGCTAAATGGAGACAAATTCGACATGAGTAAGGGTGTCCCTCTCCACTACTTGAAGAAGATGGACACAAGTGTGTTTGATCGATGGGAGAGGCGTATTGGGCAGGCTGCAGTGGAAGAGCAACAGGGAGTATCTCCAGCAGTAATCCCCGGTGAAATTCCTGATACCCTGACTGCAGGAATCGAGGGGGAGCCTCTACCCCCTCATACTGAGGTAATATCTGACATCTCCCAGGTGGCCAGGGATGCGGTGGCCGAAATTCATGAAGTAAGTGAACCTGAGCTGGAGGATGAGGAGGTCCTGAACAGAAACACTCAAGGAACCGAAGCTGATGCACAGGGGACTGCTGACCAAGAGTTAGAAGAGGATGTTGCTGCTATAGATGATTTCTTGGATGATGACGGAGAGGACGATGAGAATGAGGGACATGAAGTATTGGAGGGTCCAGATCTTGTTGAACCTCCATCTGAAAAGAATGCACCAGTGGAGGGGGAGTCAGATAAATCTCCAGAGGCAGCCAGCATTCCTCCATTAGAGACTGTGATTGTATCCAGCTCTACAGATGCGTCTGCTGAAATGCAAGGCCCACAAGTGCCTCCGGCTATTCCGTTACGAGATGAGCTAGCCACTCACACTGTCAATATCATTCAGGGCATTGTGAATGAACTTAAAGCCTCATTTGATGAAGCCCAGAATAAACTGCTGAACAGGATTAAGACTTCGGAAAATCTGATGCTCAGGAATATGGTGGAAATCAACCATAAACTGGACGTGATGGAGAAGAAATTTGAAGAGAAGTATACCGCGGCCGGCGAAGCTGTCACACTCCTAATGGCCGGTTTGAAAAAGGATACTGATACTCTTGCCGTCGTCAATCAGAATGCACATGTTGTAGCCAACAACATTCAGAAGTTTGACGGTAATATGGTAACTCTTAACGCCAATCAGCAAGCCTTAGTCTCTGAATTCTCCAAGACCACCAAGCATATTGATGACTCCCTGCACTCATATGCAAACTGCATCGCTGTCGAAGCCAAAAAGGGGGAGAAAGAGTATATAGCTAAGTTGGCCGAGCTTCAAGAAAGCATGAGCACACACTTCGCACAATCAAGCAAATATGTCTATGAGAGCTGCTGGTGGATGCTCCAACAGGCGTTAGGTATGTTAGGCATCATTCTGCCTGACAATCCTGTAGGTATTCATGTTCCTGAGACATCTATGGCCGCTGAGGGAGTGTGTGCTGCTGAGGACTTAAGTATAAGTGCTGCAGATGTTCCCATAAATGACGCTGATGCTAGGGCTCTCTCCAAAGCTAAACTGAGGAGCATGTTTGACCAAGAGGCCTTAGCAAAAGCCAGGGGAAAGAGAAAAGTTCAGGAAGGGACCTCCAAGGAGACTCTAGCTGAGAAGAGAATCAGAATGAGTGAGGAGGATGTACGAAACGAAAGGTGGAGTCCAGTTTCAAGGAACATCATCTTAGACACCTTCTGGCTGCAAGAAAGAGGAGAGATCAATCGAAACGAAGTATATAGCCAGTATGAGTGGGAAACGCACAAAACGTTTGAAGCGAAACACAACATCTTTTTCAGAAACAACAAGGATGCAGATAAAGTTCCTCCTCCTAGGTATTACCCGAAGCCCAAAGAATACATGGAGAGGCAAAGCAAGAAGTACTTGGCTCAAAATCCTAAGGGTGACTTAGCTAAGGAAAAATAGTCAAAAACTTATAGCTTGTCACTTTGTCTTAAGAACATTCAATGATTATTGTTATCATATAAATAATTCTGAGATTATATGTGTATATATTTATATTGGTATATATATTAGAATTTGTGAATGACTCAAGTCCTGATCTGTTTGCTCATACTCTCTTGTGTTGCATGTTAAATTTCTGAATGTTAAGCTTATTATTTGATAGGTGTTATTCATCTTAGCTAGTAGGGTTTTGGCTTCGTCAAATAGGGAGAGATTGTTGGGTATTGTATCCACAATTACCTGGATTTGAGGAAGCCACCTGTCAAGCTAAGATGAATTCACAATGTATTTGATGAAACATCTTAAGTTGTACTTGCAGCTCCTCCACGCTAAGTGCACACCAATATCAGGGTGCAGTAAGTCAATATACACGGGTCTGCAAGACGTAATCCCTCGTTGAGCAGATCAGTGTGTTGGCCTACGTGTACTCTCTCTATTGGAGTGCACTTACTTTCAAGTACAGGGCCGTTCATATGCAAGAGAAGACAAGGAGCATGGATGGGTCAAGGAGCAGCTCCAGGGTGGAATACGAAAATTCGTCCAAGTAAAATTCGACGAGAATCACCAAGTGATTCTCGCCGATTCGACGAGAATCACTCGTGATTCTCGCCGAATCGACGAGAATCATTAGTGATTCTCGCCGACTCCTTCAGGCTACCTCAAAACGGTACCAAGTAAGATTCGGCGAGAATCACTAGTGATTCTCGCCGAACCAGTGGTTAAGAAGATCATAGATACCAAGTGAAAATCGCTGAGAATCAATAAGTGATTCGTCGAGAATCACTAGCGATTCTCGACGAATCGTCGAGAATCACTTGGTGATTCTCGCCGATTCGTCGAGAATCACCTGCGATTCTCGCCGATTTTCACTTAGCGTTTTCTCGGGATGTTCCTGAACCGGATTCTACAGCTATCAATTTTCTGGACCGGGATCTAGGGATTTCTATTGTGGGTCCCACAAACGGTCATATTGGAGTTATCTACAGTATATATATTCGGGTATTTTGAACAGTAAAAGGTAGAGAAAGATACCGAGCCGTAACGTAACCCTAAAACCGCGATTCCTCTCCGCCGCCGCCGTCGCGCTCGGGAACGTAGGTTGCTGTCAACAATCGGGAATCCTTCGTGATCTCCAGCGACAGAAGCTTAGTAAAGCTTGAGTCTCACGTGTCTATCCAGAGATCTCTTGTCTCTCGATTTGTTGACCGGGAAAAATTCCCCCGTCCGAATCGATCGAGACGACCGATCCTCGTGTGACCGTTGGAAGACCAAGCTAGCTTCGCTACGAAGTTTGGATCTCCAAGTTCAGCAGCCTCTCATCATCACAGCCGCCGATCCCGAAGCTAGCCGCCGCTCGTGTTGCCGCCGCCGGTTCCGGGGAGATCCTCTCCAAGAGAGACCAAGGTTTTAGACTCTTCGTTGACTTCACGAACACGTCGTCGAACGAAGAGGAACACCGTAGTCTCCGAAAGAAGTTTGTATCTTGTATACATTCTATATTTACTTTTGTTATAAAGGAACTTTTGTTCCGTGTTGTAAGGGTTGGGTGCAACCCGTTTTGTGGGAGTGTTGACTCTCACGTGTGGAAGGGTTCCTTCCATTAGTGCAGGGATTGGATTTCAATCCCGTTGGAGAAGTGACCGAGTCGTCCCTTGTTGGGGAGATAGGTCGAAGGGGGAAAGTGGATGTACCCAAGTCGGGGAACCACTATAATTTGCATGTGTATTCTGTGTGCTGTGCTTTCTATTTTCATTGTGCAGGTACGTTCGTAAATTCCGCAAAAGCGCTACTTGTCACCTATTCCCCCCCATAGGTACACATAGCTGACACTAGGTGGACTTTCACCCATAATCAGCATCTGAGAATCCTTGAAGAGTAAAACCTGTTTCTCTCCCATAACGGAGACCCAAATCAGAAGTGGACATTTCAAAATGTTCTTTGTCGCCATCAGATGAGTCTTCCTGAGTTCCGCCATATACCAACTTAATCGGCCAACCGCGTAAGCAATGTCTAGTCTTGTAATCGTCAAGTAGATAAGACTCCCAACCAGAGCCCGAAACACCAAAGGATCTGAAAGAATCCTCCCCTCATCCCTCCGAAGTTTGATGCCAGAATCATAAGGAGTTGAGCTACTCTTCCCCTCCCACGTGCCAAATCGTTGAACGATCCGTTCCGCATAGCCCTTCTGGGACAAGAGTATTCCATTCTCTCTCCTCTCCAACTCGAGTCCAAGGAAGTGGTGGAGCTCACCCAAGTCCTTCCTCTCGATTCTTATAGCTAGCTCTGCCCTGAGCCTAACTACCTCTTCCTTAGAGTTACCCGTGATGATCTTGTCATCCACGTACAACATCACCAAGACCAGAAGCTCCCCCCTTCTTCTTGATGAGCAAGCTCGAGTTTGAATTAGAAGCAAGATAACCGCAAAATTGGAGGTATTTTGCAATCTTCCAATGCCGGGCTCGAGGAGCTTGCTTCAAACCATAGAGGGCTTTCCGGAGCTTGCAGATGTATTCTCGATGTTCTTCAGATACGTATCCTAGTGGCTGATATATGAAGATGTCTTTGTCGATCTCCCCATAAAGAAAGGCATTCTTTACGTCTAACTGCCACATCTTCCAACCTTGATAAGCCGCCAAAGCCATCACCACCAGAACTGAAGTCATCTATGCCACGAGACTAAACGTCTCCTCATAGTCTTCGTCGTACTGTTGTGAAAACCTCGAGCTATAAGGTGCGTCTTGTACCTCTCGATGCTTCCATTCACCTTCTTCTTCGGCTTATATACCCACTTGCAATTCACAGGAGTAATGCCATCAACCTTGGGCACAAGATCTCAGGTCTTATTCTTCTTGAGAGCAGCCATCTCCTCATCCATGTCATCTTCCCACTCCTTGACTGCAGTGGCTTTATTAAAGCTAGAAGGCTACTGCTTATCCAGGGGGCCTGGGAAGAAACAGGAGACAAAACTCACCGAGTTTCCTTCACTATAGCTAGCTGGTGACTTGATGGTCCTCTTGGATCTCCGAAGAGTCTGCATCTTGCTCACCATCTTTGCTGCTTCTTCAGAATCAGCTCCATTCCAAGGCACACCTGTAGCATCGCTCCCCTTGCTTCCTGAACTAGAAGCCTTTTCCCCAGAGCTTGAAACACCTGGAGCTCCTGGTGACACAAACAGCTCCACCTGAAGAACTTTAGCAGTCTCCTTCTACCCTTTATCAGACCTGCTCTCCTGCAGCTCAATAGAGCCACCTCCATACGACGTCATTTCATCAAATATAGCGTCTCTTGATACAACGAACTTCCTTATCACAGGATCCATACACTTCCATCCCTTCTTTCACTCATCATAGCCCACAAAGACAAGGTTCTTTGCCTTTCCATCAAGCTTGGTCCTCAGAGCATCCGGGACGTGTACATAGAGGTTTATCCAAACACCCGAAGGTGTTCCACTGTAGGTTTCTCCTTGAACAACATCTCAACATAAGACTTCATGTTGATCCGACTCAGAGGCATCTAATTGATGACATAAGTTGTGCAGGCCATTCCTTCCGCCCAAAAGGACCTGAGAATGCCCATTGCATGAAGCCAGCATTTGCAGGTTTCCGTCAAATGATGAATCGTCCACTCAGCTACTCCAATTTGTTGTAGAGTATGAGCACAAGTGAGTTCTCTCAAGATCTTGTGCTTCCTGTAAAAGTTAGAGAACTCCGATGAAACAAACTCACTTTCGTTGTCCGATCTAAACTTCTTGATCGGCAGGCCAAGCCAGCCCTCCACCAGCTCCTTGAACTCCACAAACAATCAGAAAGTATCTGACTTCTCCTTTATGAAATACTGCCAAGTGTATCTTGAATAGTCATCAATCAGCACCAGCATGTATCTGCTGCCTCCAAGACTAACGGTGATAGTTGGCCCCATCAGATCACCATGGATACACTCCAATGGTGCCTTGCTCCTTGTTTGTGACTTGTCAAACGGAAGGCAATGAGCCTTTCCATACTGACACTCCGCATAAATATGACCGTAGGATGACAGCTTGGGCAAGACTCTCACAAGACTTTTCACCGCTATGGCTTTGATCATGTCCATCACAACATGCCCCAGCCTTTAATGCCATATAGCAGCGCTATTGTTGTCCCTCATCTGATCAACATAGGAGCTTGTTGATAGAGCAAACAAGTCTCTAACTCTTCTCCCTACATGAGCAACATCAACCTTTATCGCTGATACGTTCAGGAGAAATTTCACTTCTATTGGGTCAAATAGAAAGTGATAGCCCGCATCAACTTCATTGGTCACTGAGAAGAGGTTCTTCTTTATGCCAGGTACGTGATAGACACTCCTTAACATGAGTGGACCCGGAGCACTATCCAAAAAAACTATACCCTCCTTCTCTATAGTACGAACAGAATCATCAGCATTTATGATAGCTTCATTACCTGAGAATGTTTGCAGCGATGAGAACTTCTACTCGTCTCCAGTGAGGTGATGACCACACCCCGAGTAAACTATCTACTCATCTTGGTAGTCGATAGTGGAAAGAGCACGGACAGACGTGCCCGTCCGAAAAGCTCCTCCCAACCCGGCCTCCTCAGCACTAGAACCAACTCCCTCCTTATCTACAACATGCCCAGGCTATAGCTTGACCTTGCAGTCGCATTTGAAGTAACATGTCTATTACACCTGTAGCACTTCAACTCCTTCCAATTCTTCTTAGGAGCAGTGCTCCTCTCTTGCTGATAAGAAGTTGAAGCCCCATCCTCAGAAGCAGTCTTCTTCTTTTTCTCCCATCTCTTCTTCTTCTTCTTCCCAGTGAAGAAAGCCTCACTGCCTCTTTCAGATATAGTGACTATGGCCATCTTCCTAGCCAAGCTTTACTGCGATGCCAACAGATTCTCCAGCACTAGCAAGGATGGCTGAGTCGCCCAGCCTTGAACAGAAGTCACGAAGGCCACATATTTCTTTCGCAAACTGCGGATTATGTGTCTCTTCAACTTAGCTTCAAAAATGGGCTCATTAGGATCCAGCGCTGATATCACAGCGCACAGGTTCTTCATCTTAAGAAAGAATTTGAGATGGGCAGGTCTCCTTGAGTTGCTTTAGCCAACTCATTCTCTAAGAACTGTAGCCTCGCAACATTCTTCCTGTTGAACAGTCTATCAATGGACGTCCAAATCTCAACAACAGACTCACATCCTAAGATGTGATCAAAGAGTTCAGGTGAGATAGCCCGCTTGAGAGCAAACTCTGCTTTTGCATTGGTCTTCCTCCAAGTTCTCACCTGTTCGACAGTAATAGTTGCAGCAGTAACTTCTTGCTTGTCGTCACCACCAATGACTTCCCACAACTCCTCACCAAGAAGATAGCTCTTCATACACGACTTCTACTTTTTAAAGTTATTCGCTGTAAGAAGCTAAATACCAAGACCACTTGCGTAACCACCATCCATTGTAATAACCACTAATCTATTAGCTTCCAGAAGCACCGAGCATAATTGAGGTTGATTGCTGCTCAAGCCATTGTTCCCTCTGATACCATGTTAAAATTTCATAAGATGACCAGGAGATAGCTCTGATACCAAGTAAAAACTTTCAGAGCTATCAAGCTGACAACTTGATCAAGTGGAATGCGGGAACTAAGTATAGGAACACTCCAACCATAAACTGAGCTCAATAAACTAGATGCAATAGAAGGCAACAACAAAGTCTTATATTAACAACAATCTTCATTACAGGGCAAGACATACATGGCGAGACATGATTTTGCCAAGTAAAACAGGGAAGTAGAAAACAACAAAAGGGCCGGGCGGATAAAAGCTGAGACCACCGAGTCCGCCGAGACCACTGAGGTTGTCATGCCACTTGTAACATCTCATTTTCAATTAGACCCCTCTACTTAGGTTGGGGTTAGGGTATATGGTGAGGGGCATGGGTTAGGCTAGGTTGAACCATGGAGTTAGGATGTAGTCACAGGGATTCACTATAGGGCCCAAGATAACCCAAGTCAAACAAGCCCTAATTGAGGTCCTAGCCACACATTGGTTCCACCACTGCACCCCTAACCCTAATATCAACCTAAGGGAAACATAATCCACATCTTTGGGTCACCTATTGACTCATGTTGACCCAAGTCAACCCTAAACCCTAATCTGGTCAAACCTACACTTAAAGGCCCAATTAGCCCAAGTAGGGCACCATCATGGCCCAACCCAAGTTGGGAAGTACTTTTGGGTCCATGACCCTCCAAGTCGGGTCAGCCCACTCACCATGTTGACCAAGTCAACCTAAAAGTCAACAAGTGGCCTAAATCGAGAAAAGAATGAACCATGCCCACTACTCATGGGCTAAGCCCATGAGCCAAGGCCCATGACTAGCCTAAAGGGTTAATGACATCCCCTACCCTCCTGAAATTGGAGAGAGAATGCATGCATGGGGGCAATTTAGCCATTTTGGAGGAAAAGAGGAGAGAGAATGGAGGAAGAGAGGAGATGGAGACCATGTGGCCCTCCTTCTCTCTGCCCAAGTTGCTGGCTGAGCTTCTCAGGATTATTCATTCAAGGTGGAGGAGTTTGGGTACACCTGGTGGCCAGGAGGAAACTTCAAAGCCATGGCCGACCACCCCCTTTAACTCCAACTTCTTTCACAGCAACCCCCAGCCAAATCTGAGCCCACCATCAGCTTCAGGAGGAGGAAACGAGTGGTATTAGACTGCCGGAGCAAAGCTATTGCTGGAGAAATGAAGCATTGGGCTAGTTCGCCGGAGCAAACATCGGTCATGGAGCACCGCCACCGCACACACTGCCAAGCCCGGCTGCAGGTCCGTTTCACCTCACCTCACCCTATGGTAGCTTTCTAGCTCAATTAGGCGAGACATCGGGCTCAATCGAGCCCGATACCATGGGAGAAAGTGTGAAATTTTCCGAGTTTTTCTTCTTACTCGGTATCGTCGGAGGAGCCGCCTCCGGCAGCCTCACCATCGGGAAACGCTAGCCACCACCTCAACGAAGGTGGTGGCAATAATCGCCGGCGGTGGCGCCGGCTCAAGTGGCCGGAATAAGCCAGCTAAAATGGCCCAGGAAGAGTCAATCTCAGTCGTTGGCTATCTGGGACGATGAACGGATGCCGTCCGTTGATTTTCAATTTGATTAATAATTTTGATTTTTAAGAATAGTAATATTTTTGTCACACATTTATAGTGAAACTGCATGTTAAAAATAGGCCCCTTAGAGGCAATTTCAGAACCATACATCAACATAAAATTTGTAGATCTAGGTCTTACGTTTATTTTGACACCATAAACTTGAAGTTTGGGGCTGTAGGGCTCCCTGTAGGTCCAATCTACCAAGACTGGTCCTAGGCTAGGGCAAATTTTAAAATAAATGCCCAAGCCAAACTATAAGTCACCATGACGTCAAATTTTGGCCAGGATTGAGTTAGTTATAGAACTAATGTCTGACCAAAAATGTGAATTTGTGGTCAGAATATTTCTATAGTATTTGATGAAATACTAAAAATTAAATTAGGTGTATTTTTGGAGATATATGGGTCTAAATACCCCCAAATTTGGGAGGGATGTTCATTGTGTCAAGATAAATCAATGAAAAAAATTTCAGGTCATTTGGGCCCCTACATGTATGAAAATACCACATGTATGTGTTTGGCATATTCAAGTTTGGGTTGCCATTAGTAAAAATGGGAAAATCTGAATTTACCCCCAATAGGGTCATTGCAAGTCCATAAAACTTTGGACAGAGGCTCAAAGCAATGGAATACACCTCCCATGAATTATTTGTGATTTGTGGGATCAAAAATTACATTATTTGAATTTATTGGAAAATGAGTCTAGTTAAGAAATAAATTGGAAAATAGGGCAATTAAATTCATCAAATTATGGACTTTTGACACAAGCTCTGGTAGGGCAAAGTTCACTCCCGGAAAACTTTATGGCATTGTTTATTAATGTTTCCTTGGGTTTCAAGTAAAATTTACCATTTTGCCCATTTTGGAAATTAATTGAAAATATGGGAAATTTGTGTATTAAAATTATGAAAATTTTTACAGTGGATTAATATTGTGTTTTGTTTCCTGATAAATTATTTGAGAATTTTTGGATGTCCCTATATATTAAAATCCCTAATAATGGCATTTTGGTAATATTTCTTTAATGGGCATAAGATAGGTCAGATCATTGCTTAAGAATTTGAAATTCTGTAATTAGCCTTATTATATTAACATGAACACCCGCTAATTTTCTCAAAATTTTGGGGTGAGTGTTTGAGGTACTTTATTTGTAAGTGGTTGGATTGGAATTTATTTATCAAATAAGAAATAATTAGAAATTTACATGGAAATAATATGGAATTTGGTAGGCAGAATTATTTAACCTTGTGGAACACCTAGTGAAAACTTTAGATAAGTTGACTGGTCATGCGGTACTGGGCCAATCATCAAACCGATGACAGTACACTAACTCTGGCGAGGTGTGATGGTTTGAGGGGCCAGTAGGTTATTATACACTGTGGTCTGGAAGACGCTCCCCAAGAACGCACACTCGACCAAAACGACTGGTGGGTAGCCAGCAAATAGTACGCAAGACTCTAGAGTGCACCTATGACGTGTACAGAGGCGTATGGGAGGTCTAGGCCCGGTAGTGTGTATACCCGCCTAGAAGTGGAGACGCCCACTCCACTGCTGTCGTAGCCACAATGGTGGTACCAGAGAGTGATGCTAGCTCCGAAAAGTGGGAACTAAAGGTCTGTGATCACAGAGTCGTGTGCGTGAGTTGCACTTGCATGAGCCATAAAACGCATGCATATCATACATTCATAACTAGGACATACGCATCATAGATCCTTATCATATAAATTAGTATGGGCTCTTTTATATGATAAGTTATATTTCTGGAAACCTTAACTTATAAGTTTGTATGTGCATTCATATAAGTTAAGGTACTTCTGTGATGGTAGTAGTACCTTACATTACTTGCTGTCTTTACTATGCTTACATTTAGTGCTTGCTTAATTTCAGTACTTATTTACTTACATCACTTTACTTGTTTCTATTCAGTTCTTCTTACTTTTCATGCACCATATAAATAGAACTGCTAGAGTAGAAATAACTGATATATATGTACTTTTAGTATAGTTCCACTGTCACCTGTTTCCTTTGTTATACCCCTTATTGTCCTCTGCTTCGTCCTCCCTCCCGATGCCTAGGAGTTACGGGGGCGAGGTGTGGAGGAAACGACTTAGTCTTTTGACTAACGGTCGGTGTGACCAATCATTTTAGGAGCTTGAGGAGAGGGAGTACCAGCAGGACGAGGTTCCAGGATATGAGGAGCTGATACCACCACTAACTACTACTACTACTGCAGCTTGCCATTAGGTGGGACGAGACCTCTGATGATAGCATAGCTTCCGCATGTTGATATTTATGAGAGAGAGATTTGTCATTATGTACTGGGCATAAGCCCCTTTTCTCACTTTGATGTACTCATGCTGACTTATGTGCTTTCATTATTATTTGATAGAGCTGTGACTTGTGGACAAGTTGTTTATATATTACTGCTTTTACTTCTTTCCCTCATTGGTCCGAACAGGTTATATGATCATACTAGCCGGCAGGATCGGCGTGTTGCGGTGTCGACTAACCCGTGTGTTAGTGCCACCGTAAGATGGCGGTTTTGGGCATAAGACTGGGAGCCTCCTTGGTAAGGGGGAGGGGTCTTGCAAACTGGTATCATTTGAACAAAATGATCATAAGAGAAGAAGTCCACAACACTGGGCCACCCCGCTCGAGCATTAGTTTGCGGACAAACTATGCAACGGAAGCAATGGTGTGCCCATCTGTAAAAAAAGTCACATAAAACAGTGCACCTAAGTAATAATTCAGGCCAATTCTAATATAAACCTTACCTTTATGCAGCCTCCACAGGTCGTCGTATCATAGAATGTGGTCCCTCCCCCTCCGGATGCCACTCCTTTTTTTGCAGACAGAGATGGGCCAGACCCTGACGGCCATTCTTGAGGCCTTTAGAGCCCAGCAGGTTCCGGCACCGCTGGCAAATCCGGTATCAAACTGGCTGAGTGCATTCAAGAGTTTGTCCCCGCCTATGTACCACGGGACGGAGAATGCGGTAAAGATTGAGGAATGGCTCGAGGCTATACAGGAGATGCTGGCAGGCATCAGCTGCCCTGTCATCCAGGCAGTTCATTTGGCAACTTCTGCACTGGATGCCCAGACAAAGAGGTGGTGGAAGTACATGCTGGACTCCACCTATGTAGATAGAGATCTGTCAGATATATCTTGGGAGGAGTTTGGCGAGGCATTCTTGGACCATTTTGTGTCCACCACGGACCAGGATGAGCTAGAAGAGAGGTTTCTAAACCTCAAACAGGGAACCAAGTCTGTGATTTAGTACCAGAGGGAGTTTTCCCATCTGGCCAGGTTTGCGGGGATACATGATTCAGACGATAGGAGGTACGCAAAGAGATTCTACAGGGGCCATAGAGACGATTTGAGGCATGCCCTACTGTTTATCTCTCATGGCACTTCAGCTCAGATTATCGAGATGGCCAAGAAGTTGGAGGCAGACCAGCTAATTTTGCAGAGCAGGGGAAAGAGACTGCTGGATTGGTCATTCTTTGGGGAGAATAGCCGGGGCTCGATAATGAGGGTGAGGCTACCTGATGGATCGGTACTAATATCATCTGCCAAGTGCAATATGGAGGCAGAAATCGGCGGAAAGGCATTCGAGGCGCCTGCAACAATCCTAAGGATGCCAGATTTCGACTTGATCCTTGGCATGACGTGGTTACATTGGAACCATGCCCAGATCAATTGCCCGTCGAGGAGGATCACATTAAGACACGGGGACTCCCACGTTATTGCCGAAGGTATTAGACTTGTCTCCCATCTATTATTGTCATTTGTACAGGCTGTCAAAGCCCACAAGCAAGGAGAAGAAGTATACATCATCTGCTTCGAGATGGCAGGAGCAGAGGCTTCTATTATGGACATCCCAATGGTCCGGGATTTATACGACGTATTTCGGGAGAAATTACCCGGATTGCCACTGGCCAGGGACACGGACTACCGCATTCAGTTGGTGCTAGGAGGGAGGCTCGTATCTCGAGCACCATACATGATGGCCCCAAAGGAGCTGGCAGAGTTCAGGACGCAACTACAGGAGCTGGTAGAATAAGGATTTGTCTGACCGAGCTCATCACCGTGCGGAGCAACGGTGTTATTTGTCAAGAAGAAGGATGGCCCACTGCGTCTCTGCATCGACTATCGGGAGCTGAACCGGTTGACGGTCCGGAATACATACCCGCTGCCCCGGATAAACGAGCTTTTTGATCAGCTTTAGGGAGCCTTCTGGTTCTCCAAGTTGGATTTGAGATCTAGTTATTATCAGGTGCGGATCCGGGTGGAGGACATTCCGAAGACGGTCTTCAGTTCCCGCTATGGATTGTATGAGTTTACGGTGATGCCTTTCGGGCTCACGAATGCGCCTTCTGCATTCATAAGCTTGATGAACCACATCTTCGAGCCCTACCTGGACATATTTGTTATACTCTTCATCGATGATATACTGATCTACTCCCGGACACAGGAAGACCATACTCAGCATTTACCGTTGGTTTTGGGGAAGCTGAGAGAACACCAATTGTATGATAAGTTCTCCAAGTGCCAGTTCTGGATGCAAGAGGTAGCATTCCTGGGGCATACAATCAGTGGGGCAGGTTTGGTCGTAGACCCAGCCAAGATGCAGGCTGTTAGAGATTGGCCGCGGCCAAAGTCAGCATTGGATGTAACGTCCCGAATCGCTCTAGGCCCCTAGTGTGTGTGTTTTGAGTCAGGAGGGTTGACTCGAGTCCTGAGAAGTGCAGGGAATTGGGCTGCACTTGTGGAGAAGGGGAGAAATCAGTGCAGAGAGAAGTGACACGGGTAGAGACACGGCCGTGTCCCTACCCGTGTGCGTCGAGATGATCTCGACGAGCCGTGTCGAGATCGTCGAGAATCGTCGAGAGTCGTCGAGATCAAGTGACACGGGTAGTGACACGGCCGTGTCCCTACCCGTGTGCGTCGAGATGATCTCGACGAGCCGTGTCGAGATCGTCGAGCGGGGTCGACACTAAGTGACACGGGTAGTGACACGGGCGTGTCCCTACCCGTGTGCGTCGAGTTGAGCTCGACGAGAAGTGTCGAGATGTAACTGAAGATGCACACGGCCAATGACACGGCCAGGCACACGGCCGTGTCATGTGAACACGGGTTGGGACACGGGCGTGTCCCGACCCGTGTCAAACACTGAACCGACATGGAAACTGTCGTTGCCGTTTCGCCAGGCAGGACACGGGTAAGGACACGGCCGTGTCCCTACCCGTGTCACATTTTGCATATAAGGGGCAGAGAAACCCTAGCCGTTTTTCATTCTCATTTCCTTCCCCTATTTCCTGTGAGAACTCCTGGTGAGAGGAAAACCGCTGGAGCAAGTTCTACCGGAGGAGTTCCGCCATCGCCGCGAAAGAGAAGATGCCGCCAAGGAGAACTACGCGATCCATGGCCGGAAATGGTGGTACCGCTGGAGTCAATGTGAGTTTCCTACCCTCTCCCTTGGTGCTAGATCTATAGTTATACCTTAGGAGAGACATCGACTCAAGAGAGTCTTGATGGAGAGGAGAAGATCTCTAGGTTAGGCCATGTTAGAACTTGTGTTCTAGACTTTAGATCTCTTCAACCCTTCCCCTTTTCTTCAATATGACGATGGGTGGATGGTCTCGTGAGGAGTTTATGGCCTTTGAGGTTGAATAAGGGAGGAGAATATTTCTGGAAAATTTAGGGACGATCGCCTTGAGGAGGAAGACGAACCGATGCCGTTCATTTTCCTTTAAGATGCGCGCAGAATCTGTATTCTGCGCGCAGCGATCTTCTATGCAATTTTCATGTAGGATAGGGGCAGATCTGGGCTTTTCGCTAAACATGAAAGTTGTAGCCCTTGGAAATACCTTTCCAACGAGTGGTTGCACGACTTCAGGTGATGTCTGTGGCCCGGGAAAACCTAATCGAGTTTGCTGTCCGGCAATTTCCTGTACACAGAAATCGTGTTCTGTGCGCAGCGAACTTCGAAGCCGATTTCGAGTAAGTTATTGTCAGATCTGGGTTGTGACCTGAATATGAAAGTCGTAGATCATGCAAATATCTTTCCAACGAGGGGTTACACGCCTCCACCGGATTCCTGTAACTTCGGGAACCTCCGGTCGAAGTTGCTGTCCAGATTAGTGATACACTTAGAATTCTGGTTTTATATAAAGTGCAATTAGAGTCGGTGGAATTCTGTCAAGATTAAATAATTTGTGCTAATCACCGAAGAACTGTGAATGATGGTGTTTATTATTTGGAACGCATACAACTGATTTCTTATTGCAAGATGTATTGAGGTTTGGATGGTTCCCTTTATGTTTAATCGAATCGAATTGATAAGATGTTGATAGATTATAACATATGCGCATCATATAAGTCTTATGTAGAGTTCATATGGAATGACATATAGCAGATTAAACTATGGCCATGTGTATGTTGATTGGTGAAATGAAATTCGTTAGTCCAATACTTAGAGCGTCGTCTCCCTACGGGTAGTATTGTGAAGGGATGTAAGTGCGGGGTTGACCGCCACTTGTTTTGGTTGTGTTGAGGTAAGGTATGGATGGATGGTTGGGCTGTGTCCTCGTGTTTACTTCCGAGGCCCCTTCCATGATATGTTGATGTGGTATGTGCATGTGGTGTGAGTCGACACGCGGTGTCGTAATCCTGGGTTAAGGATAGTGTGGCAGGTCTACGGGCTCGCCAGTCGTCACACCGACGGGAGTTGGCAGTTAGACTTGGTCGGGTTGGGCTGTGTCCTCGGTGTTCACGTCCCGAGGCCCCTCCGGCCATGTGAACGGTTGGGCTGTGTCCTTGTGCTTTCTTCCGAGGCCCATTCCGGGTCACGCAAGGCCAGTTCGGGCTGTGTTCTTGGTGCACATCTACCCAAGACCCCGCTGGGCCATAGTACGCAGGGGCTCCGCTGTTGTGTTCTTAGCGTTGAGGCGTACGGAGGCCTAGGTGAAGTAGTGTGATACCCGCCTAGTAGTAGAAGTGCCCGTTCTACTGTCACCGCCTGGCCACGGCGGCTGATGCCTGAGAGGTTAGCTACCTGCTCGAAAAGTGGGAACTATAGTCTGTGTCGACATAGCAATCGCATGGGTATGCATGGGTGAGTCATTGCATAACATTCATAGCATTTCATATCATTTCACAACAAGATCCTCATCGTATAAGTTTGTATGGGCACTCTTATACGATGAGTTACTTTTATGTAACCCGATCCTTAACTTATAAGTTTGTATGGGCATTCTTATAAGTTAAGTTACTTCCTGCTCTTACTTATACTTGCTAGTTTACTTGTAGCTCTTATATAAATGCTGATAGTGATACTGTTTCTCTTACTCTACTGCCACCTGTTTGTACCTGTCATACACTTATAAATATTGTACCCTTGTTTCTCTTTCTCCGCCCGGTGCCGAGGAGTCGCCGGGGGAGCGGATGTGAAACCACTTAGTCGTTTCGACTAACGGTTGCTACGTCTTCCTTTTTAGGAGGTCACGTCGCAGGTAGAGCAGCCGCAGACTACGCAGCAGGACAGCCAGGCCAGGATGACAGGGCCTGATGTGACGGTGCCGTCGATACCGTCTGTTACTGATGTTAGTGTTTTGCTTACTCTGATGTAGCCCGTTTGGGCAATGATTAGCTGTACTCTGATATTTTGTAGAAGCATTTTTAGCTTCTCATTATTGATGTTTTGGACTTTATATACTTAGTGTGGATTTTGACTTCTCTTGCTTATTTATTTGGTTGGGTTGGCATGATATATTGATATGGTTTCAGCCGGCGGAATAGGCGTCTTGTGGTACAGGTTAGCCCGTGTGCTAATGCTACCGCAAGGCGGCTGTTCCGGGCATAAGACTCCCTCTTCGTGCCGTGTTTTGGGATCCGGGGAGGGGGGGTCTTACAAATGGTATCAGTTTGCCACGATCCTCAACTACGAAGTCATTCAACAATGGTGCCACCCCCATTTGATTAGTCAGTTTGGGGACAAACTGACTTAGCGGAAGCAGTGGTGTGCCCATATGTAATTCACATTAAGTTTGTCCAACTTTGACCTTAAGTTTAGCCAACCTGACCACAAATTTGTCGTGTATGTGATGTTCCACTGCATGTTGAGCCGATGAGGGGTACTCCTACCCCTCCCATACCCACTCAGTTCCAACAGTCTGAGTTGGGACAAACACTCACCGCCATTCTTGATGCTTTTAAGGCACAGCAGGCTCCGGTGCAACAACAGGCCCCGAGCTCCAACTGGCTGAGCACCTTCCGAGCTCTCTCCCCTCCCGTCTACCTTGGGACGGAGTCAGCCGTACGTACAGAGGAATGGCTAGACACGATACAAGAGTTGTTGGCTGGTATCCGTTGCCCGGCCAACATGGCAGTAACATTGGCAGTGTCCGTCTTGGACTTACATGCGAAGAGGTGGTGGAAGTCCCTCATGGGCTCTACCTTCCAAGGCCGGATCTACACTGAGATAAGTTGGAGTGAATTCTCGGAGGTTTTCTTGGAGCACTTTATCCCTACATCGGCCCGAGATGAGCTTGAGCAGAGGTTCCTTCTACTAAAGCAGGGATCAAAGTCGGTTACGGAATACCAGCGGGAATTCCAGCATCTCGCAAGGTTTGCGGACTCTTATGAGTTGGATGACAGAGGTTATGCCAAGCGCTTCTATAAAGGGCTGCGAGATCCCCTAAGGCAGTCCCTTTTGTTTATAGCAGATGGTAGCTTGGAGGAGATCATTGATATGGCGAAAAGATTGGAGGCGGACCACCTGGGATGTAGTAAGAGGCCTGCGGAGGACGTAATGGAAGCCGGCCCAAGTAATAGAAGGAGACGGGACTTCAGAGGAGGAAGAGGTTATCAAAGAGGTGGAGGGCGTGTCCACCGAAACTATAGGGTGGAGCATCCAGTTCCACAGCCGCCTGCGTTGCCTCCACCCCCACAGCCTCAGCGATTTCAATAACCTGAAGGGCGTCGTGGTCTGGTGTGCTTCGAATGCAACCAGCCGGGCCACATCCGGCGTTTCTGCCCGCAGCTATATGGGAACGCCCCTCTTGCTCTCCCTCCTGCTCTCCCTCCAGCAGCTCCACGAGGGCGGGGATACATGCGTGGTCGAGGACGAGGACCGCCAAGAGGTAACCCCGGCCCTGCTAGGGATCAGGTGTACGCGCTTGACATGGCACAGGAACGGAACCCACAAGATGTGATTGCAGGCACCGTGATTATTGGCGGGAAGACGGCCTATGCGCTGTTCGATACCGGTGCCTCACACTCTTTTGTGTCCGAGGATTTCATAAAAGACGTGGGGGATGTTCAGTACTTCACGGGAATAGCCCGACGTGTACGCCTTCCGGATGGCTCGGAGATGATCGCAACTGCCAAGTGCGAGTTGGAGTTATTTATTGATGGGAAGGCCTTTGATACGCCGGCCACGGTTCTGAGAATGCCGGAGTTTGACATCATTTTGGGCATGGCATGGCTGGACTGGCACTTCGCGAGGATCGACTGCGCGGAGAAGCGGATCTATTTGAGGCATGGAGACTCTGACGTCATCTTCCAAGGTATTGGCTTCGCGCCACGTATGATATTATCTTCTATTCAGGCTGTAAAAGCTCATATGAAGGGGGACGAGGTCTTCATGATCTGGTTCGAGTTGAAGGAGGAAGCGTTGGAGTTAAAGGATGTACGGGTAGTGCGGGATTTTCCTGAGGTCTTTCCTGAGAAGCTACCAGGATTACCTCCGCATAGAGAGGTTGACTTCCAGATCAATCTAGTACCAGGTGCCAAGCCTGTATCCAAGGCCCCGTACAGAATGGCCCCGAAAGAACTAGCAGAATTTAGAGTTCAATTGCAGGAACTAGTAGATTCAGGGTTCGTTCGCCCCAGTTCATCACCATGGGGTGCCCCTGTGCTGTTCGTAAAGAAGAAGGATGGAACCCTACGATTGTGCATAGATTATCGGGAACTCAATCGACTAACGGTGCGGAACACTTATCCGCTACCTCGGATCGACGAGTTGTTCGATCAATTAGTGGGAGCACATTGGTTCTCTAAACTAGACCTGCGCTCTGGATACTATCAGTTGAGGATACAAGAGGGGGATATTCAGAAAACAGCCTTCAGTTCGAGATATGGTTTGTATGAGTTCACAGTAATGCCGTTTGGGCTCACGAATGCGCCTTCGGCCTTCATGAGCCTGATGAACAAGGTGTTTGAACCATACTTGGACATCTTCGTCATTGTTTTCATCGACGACATCTTGGTCTACTCAAAGACGGAGGAGGAGCATGTCGAACACCTGACCTTGGTTTTGAAGAAATTGAGGGAGCATGCCTTGTATGCCAAGTTTAGCAAGTGTGAATTCTGGCTTAAGGAGGTAGCCTTCTTGGGGCATGTGATTAGTGGAGCAGGATTAGCTGTGGATCCATCCAAGGTGCGGGTCGTGAAGGAGTGGTCGCCCTTGAAGTCGGCGGCCGATGTACGAAGCTTTCTTGGACTTGCTGGCTACTACCGCAAGTTCGTGAAAGGATTTTCCAAGATTGCCCTTCCTCTTACCTCCTTGACGAAGAAGGGTGTGCCATTTGAGTGGACACCTAAATGTGAAGCAGCATTTCAAGAGTTGAAGGATAGGCTTACCTCCGCCCCCATCCTTGCACTTCCGTCGGGGAAGGAAGGATTTCAGGTTTACACGGACGCATCATATCAAGGGATGGGTGCGGTGCTGATGCAGCACGGGCATGTGATCGCTTATGCTTCAAGGCAGTTAAAGAAACATGAAATCAATTACCCGGTTCATGATTTGGAGTTGGGAGCAGTGGTGTTCGCTTTGAAAGTCTGGAGGCATTATTTATATGGCGTGCACTGCGAGATCTTTTCCGATCATAAAAACTTGAAGTATGTTCACACTCAGAAGGAGTTGAACCTGAGACAACGGCGGTGGTTGGAATTTCTATGCGACTATGAGTTCACCATGAACTACCACCCGGGAAAGCGAACTCGGTAGCCGATGCCTTGAGTAGAAAAGTGCCAGGCTCTAGCCCAGAGTCTCGGCTGATGAGCATGGAGCTGGCTCGGATGATCGAGGAGATGGAAATTACTCTAGTATTCAAAGCTCCTCGGCAGAGCATGCGGAGTATTTGGCCAACATGAGCATAGTTTGTGATATCCGAGACCGGATTCGGGTGGAGCAAGGAATGGATGCGTCCTTGGCCCCGGCAATCAAGGCAATTGAAGATAGGACCACCGATGAGTACACACTCAAAGACGGCCTCGTTTATTTTCGTGGCCGACTTTATATTCCCAAGGGCGGCAAAATTCGGGAAGATATATTGAGAGAGGCGCATTCCTCTCAATATTCAGTGCATCCGGGTATTGCTAAGATGTATGCCGGACTGCGGAAGACCATGTGTTGGCCGGGAATGAAGAAGGATGTTCGCTACTATGTTACACATTGCGAAGCTTGCCAAAGAGTGAAGGCTGAATGCAGGAGTCCCGGTGGTTTGTTGCAGTCGCTGCCCATCCCCGAATGGAAGTTTGAGGATATCTCCATGGACTTTGTCCATGGGCTACCTCGCTCACGCTCCGGGAATGATTCGGTGTGGGTTATTGTGGATCGACTGACAAAGGTGGCCCGGTTCATTCCAATGAAGAAGGAAGCACACGTGGATGTTTTGGTGCGCCTTTTTGTGGAACAATTTGTACGGTATCATGGCGTGCCCAAGACAATTGTTTCGGATCGGGATGGTCGGTTTACATCCAATGAGTGGAAGGCGGTACAGGCGTATTTGGGCTCACGCCTAACCTTTAGTACCGCATTTCATCCTCAGACTGACGGACAGTCAGAGCGGACCATCAGAACGCTGGAAGATTTATTGAGGTTATGTGTGCTGGACAGAGGAGAGCCATGGGAAAGGCTCTTGTCACTAGTGGAATTCTCCTACAATAATAGTCATCAAGCGAGCATCGGTATGGCGCCCCATGAAGCCCTTTACGGAAGAAGGTGTAGGACTCCCTTGTCTTGGGTGCAAGATGAAGATCTGAAGGCATTGGGAAACGAATACATAGATGATACTGATGTGACTGTCAGATTGATAAGAGACCGCATGTTGGAGGCTCAAAGTCGACAGGCGAAATATTACAATAAAAAGCACCGGATGGTGGAGTTCCAGGTGGGCGAAAAAGTGTTCCTTAAGATTCGGCCGATGCATGGAGTGTCACGGGTGCGGGGAGTGAAAAAGCTCAGCCCAAGGTATGTTGGGCCTTATACTATATTGGAAAGAATTGGCCCGTTGGCCTATCGGTTGGAGTTACCACCGGAACTAGAAAATCTTCACGACGTGTTCCATGTATCGTCGCTTCGAAAAGCACTATTGCGGCCCGACCAATTTATTCCCACTACTGATGGTGCGGTGGCGTCAGATAGGTCTGTGCGACTAGAGCCGGTACGAATCGTTGACAGCGAGACAAGAACATTACGCCGCAAAAGTGTCCCCTTAGTGAAGGTGCTATGGATGAATCATGGGAAGGAGGAGTACACCTGGGAGCCAATGGATTTGATGCAGCAGCGCTACCCGGAGTTGTTTACCCAAGGTAATCTTATTTAAAAACATATGATAAACTTTCTGTTAGGTTTTTCTCCACACAGCCTAAGCCTGATTTCGGGGACGAAATCTTTTATTTTGTTTATAGGATTTGTAACATCCCGAATCGCTCTAGGCCCCTAGTGTGTGTGTTTTGAGTCAGGAGGGTTGACTCGAGTCCTGAGAAGTGCAGGGAATTGGGCTGCACTTGTGGAGAAGGGGAGAAATCAGTGCAGAGAGAAGTGACACGGGTAGAGACACGGCCGTGTCCCTACCCGTGTGCGTCGAGATGATCTCGACGAGCCGTGTCGAGATCGTCGAGAATCGTCGAGAGTCATCGAGATCAAGTGACACGGGTAGTGACACGGCCGTGTCCCTACCCGTGTGCGTCGAGATGATCTCGACGAGCCGTGTCGAGATCGTCGAGCGGGGTCGACACTAAGTGACACGGGTAGTGACACGGGCGTGTCCCTACCCGTGTGCGTCGAGTTGAGCTCGACGAGAAGTGTCGAGATGTAACTGAAGATGCACACGGCCAATGACACGGCCAGGCACACGGCCGTGTCATGTGAACACGGGTTGGGACACGGGCGTGTCCCGACCCGTGTCAAACACTGAACCGACATGGAAACTGTCGTTGCCGTTTCGCCAGGCAGGACACGGGTAAGGACACGGCCGTGTCCCTACCCGTGTCACATTTTGCATATAAGGGGCAGAGAAACCCTAGCCGTTTTTCATTCTCATTTCCTTCCCCTATTTCCTGTGAGAACTCCTGGTGAGAGGAAAACCGCTGGAGCAAGTTCTACCGGAGGAGTTCCGCCATCGCCGCGAAAGAGAAGATGCCGCCAAGGAGAACTACGCGATCCATGGCCGGAAATGGTGGTACCGCTGGAGTCAATGTGAGTTTCCTACCCTCTCCCTTGGTGCTAGATCTATAGTTATGCCTTAGGAGAGACATCGACTCAAGAGAGTCTTGATGGAGAGGAGAAGATCTCTAGGTTAGGCCATGTTAGAACTTGTGTTCTAGACTTTAGATCTCTTCAACCCTTCCCCTTTTCTTCAATATGACGATGGGTGGATGGTCTCGTGAGGAGTTTATGGCCTTTGAGGTTGAATAAGGGAGGAGAATATTTCTGGAAAATTTAGGGACGATCGCCTTGAGGAGGAAGACGAACCGATGCCGTTCATTTTCCTTTAAGATGCGCGCAGAATCTGTATTCTGCGCGCAGCGATCTTCTATGCAATTTTCATGTAGGATAGGGGCAGATCTGGGCTTTTCGCTAAACATGAAAGTTGTAGCCCTTGGAAATACCTTTCCAACGAGTGGTTGCACGACTTCAGGTGATGTCTGTGGCCCCGGGAAACCCTAATCGAGTTTGCTGTCCGGCAATTTCCTGTACACAGAAATCGTGTTCTGTGCGCAGCGAACTTCGAAGCCGATTTCGAGTAAGTTATTGTCAGATCTGGGTTGTGACCTGAATATGAAAGTCGTAGATCATGAAAAGATCTTTCCAACGAGGGGTTACACGCCTCCACCGGATTCCTGTAACTTCAGGAACCTCCGGTCGAAGTTGCTGTCCAGATTAGTGATACACTTAAAATTCTGGTTTTATATAAAGTGCAATTAGAGTCGGTGGAATTCTGTCAAGATTAAATAATTTGTGCTAATCACCGAAGAACTGTGAATGATGGTGTTTATTATTTGGAACGCATACAACTGATTTCTTATTGCAAGATGTCTTGAGGTTTGGATGGTTCCCTTTATGTTTAATCGAATCGAATTGATAAGATGTTGATAGATTATAACATATGCGCATCATATAAGTCTTATGTAGAGTTCATATGGAATGACATATAGCAGATTAAACTATGGCCATGTGTATGTTGATTGGTGAAATGAAATTCGTTAGTCCAATACTTAGAGCGTCGTCTCCCTACGGGTAGTATTGTGAAGGGATGTAAGTGCGGGGTTGACCGCCACTTGTTTTGGTTGTGTTGAGGTAAGGTATGGATGGATGGTTGGGCTGTGTCCTCGTGTTTACTTCCGAGGCCCCTTCCATGATATGTTGATGTGGTATGTGCATGTGGTGTGAGTCGACACACGGTGTCGTAATCCTGGGTTAAGGATAGTGTGGCAGGTCTACGGGCTCGCCAGTCGTCACACCGACGGGAGTTGGCAGTTAGACTTGGTCGGGTTGGGCTGTGTCCTCGGTGTTCACGTCCCGAGGCCCCTCCGGCCATGTGAACGGTTGGGCTGTGTCCTCGTGCTTTCTTCCGAGGCCCCTTCCGGGTCACGCAAGGCCAGTTCGGGCTGTGTTCTTGGTGTACATCTACCCAAGACCCCGCTGGGCCATAGTACGCAGGGGCTCCGCTGTTGTGTTCTTAGCGTTGAGGCGTACGGAGGCCTAGGTGAAGTAGTGTGATACCCGCCTAGTAGTAGAAGTGCCCGTTCTACTGTCACCGCCTGGCCACGGCGGCTGATGCCTGAGAGGTTAGCTACCTGCTCGAAAAGTGGGAACTATAGTCTGTGTCGACATAGCAATCGCATGGGTATGCATGGGTGAGTCATTGCATAACATTCATAGCATTTCATATCATTGCACAACAAGATCCTCATCGTATAAGTTTGTATGGGCACTCTTATACGATGAGTTACTTTTATGTAACCCGATCCTTAACTTATAAGTTTGTATGGGCATTCTTATAAGTTAAGTTACTTCCTGCTCTTACTTATACTTGCTAGTTTACTTGTAGCTCTTATATAAATGCTGATAGTGATACTGTTTCTCTTACTCTACTGCCACCTGTTTGTACCTGTCATACACTTATAAATATTGTACCCTTGTTTCTCTTTCTCCGCCCGGTGCCGAGGAGTCGCCGGGGGAGCGGATGTGAAACCACTTAGTCGTTTCGACTAACGGTTGCTACGTCTTCCTTTTTAGGAGGTCACGCCGCAGGTAGAGCAGCCGCAGACTACGCAGCAGGACAGCCAGGCCAGGATGACAGGGCCTGATGTGACGGTGCCGTCGATACCGTCTGTTACTGATGTTAGTGTTTTGCTTACTCTGATGTAGCCCGTTTGGGCAATGATTAGCTGTACTCTGATATTTTGTAGAAGCATTTTTAGCTTCTCATTATTGATGTTTTGGACTTTATATACTTAGTGTGGATTTTGACATCTCTTGCTTATTTATTTGGTTGGATTGGCATGATATATTGATATGGTTTCAGCCGGCGGAATAGGCGTCTTGTGGTACAGGTTAGCCCGTGTGCTAATGCTACCGCAAGGCGGCTGTTCCGGGCATAAGACTCCCTCTTCGTGCCGTGTTTTGGGATCCGGGGAGGGGGGGTCTTACATTGGATATACGCAATTTTCTGGGACTCGCAGGATATTATCGCAAGTTTGTGGAGGGGTTCTCGAGGATAGCACTCCCCCTCACGTCCTTGACGAAGAAGGAGGTAGTTTTTATTTGGACAGAGAAGTGTGAGGCTTAATTTCAGGAGCTAAAGGACATGCTCACCTCTTCCCTCATCCTTGCACTTCCATCTGGGAAGGAAGGATTCCACATTTATACTGACGCATCATATCAGGGGATAGGTGCAGTCCTGATGCAACACGGGCATGTCATCGCTTATGCATCAAGGCAGTTGAAGAAGCATGAACAGAATTACCCCGTATATGATTTAGAGCTCAGGGCGGTGGTGTTTGCATTAAAGATCTGGAGACATTACCTATATGGGGTTCATTGTGACATCTTCTCGGATCATAAGAATCTCAAGTATGTTGACACGTAGAAAGACCTGAACCTGCACCAAAGAAGGTGGATTGAGTTCTTGTGCGATTATGATTACACCATGCTATATCATCCGGGGAAGGCGAACACCGTGGCAGATGCCTTGAGTAGGGGGCCAGCACCTTCGTACCAGAGCCTCGGGTGATGTTTATGGAGCTGCTACAGATGCTAGAGGATATGCACATTTCTGTCATTTCCGAGTCCTAGCCGGAGATCTATTGGAAATACTTGAACTCTCAGATCGTGCAGTGTGATATACGAGAGCGCATTAGGGTACAACAGAGGTTAGACGCAGCTTTGGAGCCAGTGTTCAGGGCCCAGGAATGAGGCGGGTCAGGTGATTATTCTTTGCTTGATGACCTCGTACATTTTCATGGTCGTGTTTATATACCCACAGGAGGTGGTATCCGGGAAGATATACTCAGGGAGTCACACTGTTCTCGATACTCAGTACACCCTGGTATCACCAAGATGACAGTGGATCTGTGAAGGAGCATGTATTGGCCGGGAATGTAGAGGGAGATCATCTTCTATGTGACACACTGTGAGACATGCCAACGAGTAAAGGCAAAATGCAAGAGCCCAGGAGGGTTACTACAATCACTACCGGTCCCTGAGTGGAAGTTTGAGGATATTGCTATGGACTTCGTGCACGAATTGCCTCGCTCCCACTCAGGCCACGATTCTGTTTGGATCATTGTCGACAGACTGAATAAGGTGGCCCGATTCATAGCTATTAGGAAGGACACCTCAGTTGCTGCTTTGGTGAGGTTGTTTGTGGAGCAGTTCATCAGGTACCACAGGGTCCCCGGGACGATTGTCTCGGATCGTGACAGTCGATTCACTTCCAGGGAGTGGAGAGGGGTGCAGGCGTACTTGGGTTCTCAGCTCGCTTTTAGCACCGCTTTCCATCCGCAGACCGACGGCCAGACAGAGCAGACCAAAAGGACCATGGAGGATCTGCTACAATTGTGTATAATGGATACAAGGAGGCCCTGGGAGAGAATTCTCCCACTGGTCGAGTTCTCCTACAACAACAGTCACCAGGGGAGCATTGGGATGGCACCTTATGAGGCTCTTTACGGGAGAAAGTGTCGGACAACGCTATCTTGAGTTCAGGATAAGGACCCCAGGGCACTTGGATCAGAGTACATTAAGGATACAGATGCTTAGATACGACTGATCTGGGACCGGATGCTGGAGGCTCAAAGTAGACAGGCTAAGTACTACGATGCACGACATCAGAAGGTGGAGTTCCGGGTGGGGGATAGAGTGTTCTTGAAGATACGTCCGGTGCAATGTGTTTCTCGGGTGCGGAGGCACAAGATGCTCAGCCCTCGATATATGGGGCCATATTTGATCCTAGAGTGGGTCGGCCCCTTGGCCTACAGAATGGAGCTGCCGCTAGAGTTAGGGACCTTGCACGACGTCTTCCACGTCTCTTCGCTACGGAGAGCTCTCCTTCGGCCGGAGCAACATATCACCACCACAGCAGGCTCGTTAACATCTGACAGATCTGTTCGTTTAGAGCCGCTCCGGATCAATGATACTGTGGTCCGAGTGCTGCGGAAGATGAATGTTCCCATGGTGAAGGTGTTGTGGTCCAACCATGGCCGGGAGGAGCACACCTAGGAGCCGAGGGATCTGATGCTAGAGTGGAATCCAAAGATTTTTGCCTCATATAACACTTACATTAATGTCTAGAGTACTTAAATTTCTATGTTTGAAAACCCCGTAGACCCGAACTTAAATTTTGGGGACTAAATTATTTCTTTTATTTGTTGGAGTTTATAACATCTCATTTCCAATTAGACCCCTCTACTTAGGTTGGGGTTAGGGCATTTGGTGAGGGGCATGGGTTAGGCTAGGTTGAACCGTGGAGTTAGGATGTAGTCACAGGGATTCACTATAGGGCCCAAGATAACCCAAGTCAAACAAGCCCAAATTGAGGTCCTAGCCACACATTGGTTCCACCACTGCACCCCTAACCCTAATATCAACCTAAGGGAAATATAAGCCACATCGTTGGGTCACCTATTGACCCATGTTGACCCAAGTCAACCCTAAACCCTAATCTGGTCAAACCTACACTTAAAGGCCCAATTAGACACCACAGCAGGCTTGTTAGCATCTGATAGATCAGATCATTTAGAGCCGCTCCGGATCAATGATACTGCGGTCTGAGGGCTGCGGAAGAAGAATGTTCCCATGGTGAAGGTGTTGTGGTCCAACCATGGCCGGGAGGAGCACACTTGGGAGCCGAGGGATCTGATGCTAGAGTTTCATCCAGAGCTTTTTACCTCACGTAACACTTAAATTAATGTCTAGAGTACTTAAATTTCTATGTTTGGAAACCCCGTAGACCCAAACTTAAATTTCGGGGATGAAATTATTTCTTTTATTTATTGGACTTTGTAACATCCCATTTCCAATTAGACCCCTCTACTTAGGTTGGGGTTAGGGCGTATGGTGAGGGGCATGGGTTAGGCTAGGTTGAACCGTGGAGTTAGGATGTAGTCACAGGGATTCACTATCGGGCCCAAGATAGCCCAAGTCAAACAAGCCCAAATTGAGGTCCTAGCCACACATTGGTTCCACCACTGCACCCTTAACCCTAATATAAACCTAAGGGAAATATAAGTCACATCTTTGGGTCACCTATTGACCCATGTTGACCCAAGTCAACCCTAAACCCTAATCTGGTCAAACCTACACTTAAAGGCCCAATTAGCCCAAGTAGGGCACCACCATGGCCCAACCCAAGTTGGGAAGTACTTTTGGGTCCATGACCATCCAAGTGGGGTCAGCCCACTCACCATGTTGACCAAGTCAACCTAAAAGTTAACAAGTCAACAAGTGGCCTAAAAAGAGAAAGAATGAACCATGCCCACTCCTCATGGGCTAAGCCCATGAGCCATGGCCCATGACCAGCCTAAAGGGTTAATGACAACCCCCACCCTCCTGAAATTGGAGAGAGAATGCATGCATTGGGGCAATTTAGCCATTTTGGAGGAAAAGAGGAGAGAGATAGGAGGAAGAGAGGAGATGGAGGCCATGTGACCCTCCTTCTCTCTGCCCAAGCTACTGGATGAGCTTCTCAGGATTATTCCTGCAAGGTGGAGGAGTTTGGGGACACCTGGTGGCCAAGAGGAAACTCCAAATCCATGGTTGACCACCCCCTTTAACTCCAACTTCTTCCACAGCCACCCCCAGCCAAATATGAGCCCACCATCAGCTTCAGAAGGAGGAAACGAGTGAAATTCAACTGCCGGAGCAAAGCTTTTGCTGGAGAAACAAAGAATTGGGCTAGTTCGCTGGAGCAAACATCAGCCATGGAGCACTACCACCGTATACGCCTCCAAGCCAGGCTGCATGTCCGTTTCACCTCACCTCACCCCGTGCTAGCTTTCTAGCTCAATTAGGCGAGACATCGGGCTCAATCGAGCCCGATACCATGGGAGAAAGTGTGAAATTTTCTGAGTTTTTATTCTTGCTCGGGATCGCCGGAGGAGCTGCCTCCGGCAGCCTCACCGCCGGGAAACGCTAGCCACCAACTCAACGAAGGTGGTGGCAATAATCAATGGCGGTGGCGCTGGCTCAGGTGGCCAGAATTAGCCAGCAAACATGGCCCAGGAAGAGTCAATTTCAGCCATTGGCTATCTGGGACGATGAACGGATGTCGTCCGTTGATTTTCAATTTGATTAATAATTTTGATTTTTTATGAATAGTTATATTTCTGTCACACATTTACAGTGACATTGCATATTAAAACTAGGCCCCTTAGATGCAATTTCAGAACTAGACATCAACATAAACTTTGTAGACCTAGGTCTTATCTTTATTTTGACATCCTAAACTTGAAGTTTCGATCTGTAGGGCTCCCTGTAGGTCCAATTTTCCAAGACTGGTCCTAGGCTAGGGCAAATTTTAAAATATATGCCCATGCCAAACTATAAGTCACATTGACTTCAAATTTTGGCCAAGCATGAGTTAGGTATAGAACTAATGTCTGACCAAAAATGAGAATTTTTGGTTAGAATATTTCTATAGAATTTGATGAAATACTAAAAATTAAATTTGGTATATTTTTGGAGATATATGTGTCTAAATAGCCCCAAATTTGGGAGGGATGTTCATTGTGTTAAGATAAATCAATGATAAAAATTTCAGATCATTTGGTCCTCTGTACTTATGGAAATTCCACATGTATGAGTTTGGCATATTCAAATTTGGGGTGTCATTTGTAAAAATGTGAATTTACCCCCAATAGGGTCATTGTAAGTCCATGAAACTCTTGATAGAGGCTCGTAGCAATGTAATACACCTCCCATGAATTATTTGGGATTTTTGGGATCAAAAATCTCATTAGTTGAATTTATTGGAAAATGAGTCTAGTTAAGAAATAAATTGGAAAATAGGGCAATTAAATTCATCAAATTATGGATTTTTGACACAAGCTCTGGTAGGGCAAAGTTCACTCCTAGAAAAATTTATGGCACTGTTTATTAATATTTCCTTAGGTTTCAAGTAAAATTTACAATTTTGCCCCTTTTGGAAATTAATTGAAAATATGGGAAATTTGTGTATTAAAATTATGAAAACTTTTACAGTGGCTTAATATTGTGTTTGGGTTCCTGATAAATTATTTGAGAATTTTTGGATGTCCCTATATATTAAAAACCTAAATAATGTCATTTTGGTAATATTTCTTAAATGGGCATAGATAGGTCAAATCATTGCTTAAGAATTTGAAATTCTTTAATTAGCCTTATTATATCAACATAAACACCCACTAAGGTTCTCAGAATTTTGGAGTGAGTGGTTGAGGTACTTTATTTGTAAGTGGTTGGATTGGAATTTATTTATCAAATAAGAAATAATTAGAAATTTGCATGGAAATAATATGGAATTTGGTAGGCAGTATTATTTAACCTTGTGGAACATCTAGTGAAAACTTTAGATAAGTTGAACTATTATGTATAGCACTTCGTGTTCAAGGAGACTCGGTCGCACAATTAAAGAATTAATCTATGTCTCTTAATCTCTTGGGAAAACTATGAAACTTCGTTCAATCATTATCACATGTCATAATAACCATGATATGTAATTAGGAACATTTGACCCAGGAGTTTGGATGACACAACATAAGGGTCAGCACTAAGTCATGGGTGCTCTTAGCAAAATATAGCTCATGTCACTGGGACCCACAGGGGATACGATAGAGGGTTGAGTTGGTGATTATATTTGGAAGGCAACCCTGATTGGTGTCCAGTAAGTCACTCCATAGTAGCGAGCGATAGAGTGCAAGACCGAAGGTCAGTAGCTGGAACGGAAACCGATGGAAGACCTCCGATGTCCAAATAATAACTTAATTCATTAGGATAGTTCCATAGTAACAATGCGAGCTGGGTATGGATCATGGGTAGATACCAAATAAAATAAATATCCTTGCAAAGGGAGCTTTGGGATTCAACCCATCATATCTCCTAGTGCCCTCGAGAGCCCTTCACCGGGCATGCCCTGGGCAGTCCTGGGATTAACCCTAAACTGCTAGGTATAACGAACACTAGACAAGAGTAGTTTAATAGGCTAAGACACTGATGTTCATTCTCACCCGTAATGGGTTGGATGGATTCACAATAAATGCACTAATGTGCAATCTCACCTGTGATGGGTTGGAGGAAATTTGAATAAAGGTACTAACGTGCAATCTCACCCGTAATGGGTTGGAGTGATTCAGGATGGGTTGGTTGCAACATCCCATTTCCGACTTGACCCCCAAGAGTGGTTTTGGTCATGACAAAACCCTAGGAAGCCCAAGGGACCAAGTGGACAAGGCCAAGGTGAAAATCACCTTGGTCTACATATAACTCAGCCTTATATAAGCAAGGGGAGATCTGAACCATCAGATCTCATATGAAGAAATAAACAGGAGCACAAATTCCCTAAAAACAGCTCTTCCGGGTCTGACACGCCCGTGTCGGCCCAGACACGCCCGTATCGCCAGCCGTGTTCTCATACCGATGATCGTCGAGCTCATTTCGTCGACCAAAGGGGATCACACCCACCTGACATGCCCGTGTTGGATGATACACGCCTGTGTCGCCAGGCGAGTCCTCAGTTCGACGATCGTCGAGCTCATTTCATCGATGAAAGGGGATCACGCCCACCCGACACGCCCGTGTCGGATGATACACACCCGTATCGCCAAGGGTGTCTTCAGTTTGATGATCGTCGAGCTTATTTCATCGACCAGAGGGGATCACGCCCACCCGACACGCCCGTGTCGGATGATACACGCATGTGTCGCCTGGCGTGTCCTCAGCTCGCCGATCGTCGAGCTCATTTCGTCAAACAGAAGGGAACGCGCCCACCCGACACACCCGTGCCGGATGATACACTCCCTTGTCATAGCCGTGACACCAGGCGTGACACGGCGATTCCGGGCAGAATCTTCATGAGTAGGAGAGAGAGAAAGCTCCGTTGTTCCCCCAATGTGGAGGAGTGAGAAAGTGTTCATTCATGTCCATTAAGGTGATACACCCCTCGGTATCCCTCCATTATGCTCCCATTCATCTTCACTGATGAATTAGAGGGGATTCCAGCAGTTTCCAGAGACATTTAATGAAGGGGGATGCATAGGGTCGGCCATGGGAGGGGAGGTGAAGAGGTCAACCATGGCCAAGATAATTAAAGCCCCCACACCCCCAACCGACCCATCCATTATCTTTAGAGACCTATGAGGAGTAGATTTTTCCCATTTTCCCGAACACCTAGAGCTCTCGGAGGAGGAAAAGCCATGACACTGAATGCTTTGAGGAGGAGAAATGGCGGCCGGCGACTGGAGCAAGGAAATGCTCCAAATGAGGTCCAATCCTCTTCCTCTCTGTCTGTGCTAGATCTAGATCGGTTTAGGTAGAGAAATCGGGCTTAATTGAGCCTGATTGGGAGCTTGGATTTTCGGATTTTTCATGGAAAATGGTGGTGTGAGTTCGCCGGAAACAGCCGCCTCCGGCGGCTTGGTCGCCGCCAAACGCTAGCCACCACCTCAACGGAGGTGGTGGTGGTGGTGGCCGGCCAGGGAGGTGGTTGGGGTGGCCAGAAAGTGGACTGGAAGAGGCTCCAGGTCGGGCCAATCATAGCCCTTGGATGGAGGTTGAGGATGAGCGGATGCCATCCATTTTGATTAGCTATTTTAAATGATAATAATGTTATTCAATTTTCTGGGAATTATTAGCTGTAGATGGTTTTAATTATTAAAAATACCTAGAGGCCTCTACTATAAAAGTGGCCAACATGAAAATTGTAGTGCTTGAAGATAGTTTATTTTAAAATTTATTTGAACCAATTTGGAAACTTGGGGTGATCACAACACTCGTTTTGGTGCAACCTTTATATAGGCATGACCAGACATTAGAATGGATGCCCACTCCAAACCAGACCTCCAAAAGACTTGAAATTTGGGGTATGGGCTACTCTTAACTATATATAGGACCTATCCAAAAATCAGAATTTTTGGAAAAAATGTTTTTATAGTTTTTAGAAAAATTTAATAAACCAATTATAAATTAATTAGGTGTCATAAACAACTCAAAATCCCCCCAAATTAGGGTGGGTGGTCTTAGAGAGCATGTTAGGGCTCTGGTAAAAATTTCATCTCCTTTGGATATGTTTTCATTAGGTTTTATCCAACCCTAGGTTGACCCTTATAGGGTTAATTAGGTCAAAACACCCCCTTTGGGTTTTGGGTGGTCAAATCACCTCAACAGAGGCTAATATTTTGGCCACTGACTCTCTATGGTATGACACACCCTCCAATGGAATTTGTGGTGGTTAAGAGCAGGGTAGCTCTAGAACCCTAGGGTAGGTCCCTTAATGGGGATTTTTAGGGTTTGAAGGTCATGGGGTCAAATGACCTTGGAATGACTTGAAAATTGGTGGAGAGGGCCATAGGCTTAGTATAGTCCTCTTGTTAAATTTAGGGAATTTGGAAGCCTTAAACCCCCTCAAAACTCTAACCCTAGTTTAGGGAACCAAACCTATTTGGAGTATTAGGCTATCAAATCACTTTAAAATCACTTGAAATTTGGGCAGGGTAGTTCTCTGGTAGAGATATTCATAAATTAATTTTGGTCGAATTTTTGGGCTATTAAAATCAGTACTTCCTTTCCAACCCTAGATGTGCCCTTAAAGATTACTATGTCGATCGTGGAGTTTCTATTTATTGCAAAATTGCAAAACCTTGGAATAGGACATTTTATATCATGATAGAGCCCTATGTATTATTGTTTAAATTTTTAGATGACTGTTTCAAGTACTTGCTTCATAAAATTATGATTCATAGTTTCTGATCAAAAATAGGAACAGAGCCCCAATATTGTCAAGAAAATTATGAAATTAGGTCAGAGAGTGTTTCTGACCATTATTATTGTCCTGTAATTTTTCCATGATTTTTAGATGAATAAAACTAGTACTTACTTCACAAGTCTGTAAATTTGGAAGTTTACATTTAATTAGATTTAGAACCCTTCTTATATGAGGAAAATTGTAAAACTTGGTTACTGTGGATTTTAGATTATTATAAGACTTCTGGAATTTTCTTATAATTATTAGATGAGTGTTTACAGTACTTGCTTCTTTAACTAACGATTATGAAATTAATGGTTATAAATTAAGTTAGGGGCTACTATTCACTATAAAAATTATGAGACTACTTCTACGGTGTTTATAGGCCATGATAGTCCTACTGGAGTTTTATTATAATTTTTAGAACGATATAGTTGGCCTTTTTATCATTAGATGGTATTATTGACCTTAAGTTCTAAATTACGAAAGGTATGTCTAATCACCTCTGAAATTCTCAAACCTTGGATTTACTGTTTAAATGTCACTTAGTATTTATCATAATTTTGTGGTGATTTGTTTTTGAACTTAGAGAGCACTTCATGTTCAAAGTAGGGCATTTGGAGTCTAGGGTTAATTAAATTAAATGCCCACATAGTTAGGAAAATTATGATACTTTGGATTTAGACTTAATAGGTCATGGTAGACTCCCAGTAATTGTTGGGGATCTATTGGGAGAGTAATTAGGGTACTCCCTAATGGGAGCACTATGTAGCTTAACATGATTTGCATATAGTGGATAGGTCAGAAATAGGTTAACTCGGAGAGCTCAAACACACTTAGGGGAGCCATACTGAAACAAAAGAGAGGTTTGGTCAAGTGTAGGAATCAATAATATTAAGTGCCTTGCGAAAGGGAAATTTGGGCGTAATCCCATCGTAGTTCCTAGTGCCTTCGAGAGCCCTTCATGGGGAATACCTTGGGCAGTCCTGGGCTAACGTATAATTTAGGGATAATATGGACAAGAGAAACATCAATAATACCTCCACCTTGCACTCACACTTGAACACGTGGTGAGACAAATTGGTAATGAATGGATAGCATAGACGCCCGGTCGATGGGCTTACTGGTAGAGTTTAAGGGACTTGGAACTGTTTTGTTAGTCCGGGCAGCTGTATGCTCGAGGGCTAGTTTTAGACTTGATGTTTTGGTGAGCTGGAGGCTCGGGGATTTAGGAGAGGTATAATATACAAGCTTGCATGTGCATAACAGTGGTGAGTCCTCAGTATTGGACGAACGATCACACCATCATCGGTATGTTGACTCGGGGAGACTATCTGGTTTGCTAAGAATAGTACGGAAACGTACGAGAGGGGCTAGGCTGGGTAGTGTGATTACCAGTCTAGGAGTGGAGAGGTCCAACCCACTGTCTCTGTTGGCCACGACGAGAGGCTCCTGAGAGTTTAGCTAACTCTAAACTGGGGAACTAAAGGTCTGTGCGCATAGAGTCGTGTGTGTGTGTTGCACCTGCATGTTCATACCCTAGCATACTTGCATATCATAGCATAGTCATTGCATTTAACCCCTGACACCTAACGTATAAATTGGTATGGGACAGTTTATACGATAGGCCCTGCAAAACGACCCCTTGGTCTATAGGGGTAATTCCTATAAATCAATGGTTATATTTCTTATTGCTCTTACTTACTCTTCTTACTGCTTTTAATTACTTACTACTCCTTACTGTTTACTTTTGTTACACACTTGTTTACTCATGTTTAATTATTGTGATACCCCTGTCATACCTTATTATCTTATTCCTTAGGGTGGATGTCACCTGCTTGATTACGCCCTGCTTTTGGTCCTCCTTTTCGCTCCTTTCCGCCCGGTGCCTAGGAGCCACGGGTAGAGGGGTGGTGGATTGTTGACTGAGTCTAGTTTGACTGACGGTTGTTTGACCCCCATATTTTAGGTGCTCCGGATGGGAGATAGGGAATAGCCGCAGGAGACGCAGCACCAGCAAGGTACGGTGCAAAAGGAGATGGGCCAGTGTAGCTCGGGTGGACAGGCATCCGGATCCGTGAGTGGAGCCAAGTATTAGTAGTTTTACTTTTATGAGTGGATTGTAGTGAGGTTATCATGTACCGGGCTTAAGCCTGTATTTACTTTCTGGCGTTGGTACTTAGACTTTCATCATGGTGTGGACTCTATATTTGTCATGTGATTTCCTCTTTCGATGTTGTGGACGTGATTGTTTTTACTTTTTCAATCATTAAACATTCTCACTTGTTGATCAAAAAGGCCGGCAAAATCGGCGTTTTGTAGTGGCGGCCTTCCCGAGAGTCGGGGCCACCGCAAAACGGCGATTCTGGGCATAAGACCCCGGTGGTTGTTGCAAAAAATGGGGTCTTACATTGGTCCTGTGAGCTAGAGGCTCGGATTGGAATATCTTGCATGTGCATAAACCTGTGGCTGGTCATGCGGTACTGGGCCAATCATCACACCGATGGCAGTACGATGACTCTAGCGAGGTGTGAGGGTTTGAGGGGCTAGTGGGTTGTTACACACTACGGTCTGGAGGACGCTCCCCAAGAATGCACACTCGACCAAAAAAACCGGTGGGTAGCCAGCAAATAGTATGCAAGACTCTAGAGTGCACCTAGGACGTGTACAAAGGCGTATTGGAGGTCTAGTCCCGGTAGTGTGTATACCCGCCTAGGAGTGGAGACGCCCGCTCCACTGCTGTCGTAGCCACAACGGTGGTACCAAAAAGTGATGCTAGCTCCGAAAAGTGGGAACTAAAGGTCTGTGATCACAGATTCATGTGCGTGAGTTGCACTTGCATGAGCCATAAAACGCATGCATATCATACATTCATAACTAGGACATACGCACCATAGATCCTTCTCACATAAATTAGTATGGGCTCTTTTATATGATAAGTTATATTTCTGGAAACCTTAACTTATTAGTTTGTATGGGCATTCATATAAGTTAAGGTACTTCTGTGATGGTAGTAGTAGCTTACATTACTTGCTGTCTTTACTCTTCTTACATTTAGTGCGTGCTTAATTTCAGTACTTATTTACTTACAACACTTTACTTGTTTCTGTTCAGCTCTTCTTACTTTTCATGCACCATATAAATAGAACTGCTAGAGTAGAAATAACTGATATATATGTACTCTTACTATTGTTCCACTGTCACCTGTTTCCTTTGTTATACCCCTTGTTTTCCTCCGCTTCATCCTCCCGCCAGGTGCCTAGGAGTTACAGGGGCGAGGTGTGGAGGAAACGACTTAGTCTTTTGACTAATGGTTGGTGTGACCAATCATTTTAGGAGCTCGAGGAGAGGGAGTACCAGCAGGATGAGGGGCAGGACGTGAGGAGTTGATACCACCACTACCTACTACTACTACTGCAGCTCGCAGTCAGGTGGGACAGGACCTCTGATGATAGCATAGCTTCTGCTTGTTGACATTTGTGAGAGAGAGATTTGTCATTATGTATTGGGCATAAGCCCCTTTTCTCACTTTGATGTACTCATGCTGACTTATGTTCTTTCATTATTATTTGATAGAGCTGTGACTTGTGGACTAGTTGTTTATATATTACTGCTTTTACTTCTTTCTCTCATTAGGCCGAACAGGTTATATGATCGTACTAGCCGGCAGGATCGGCGTGTTGCGGTGTCGACTAACCCGTGTGTTAGTGCCACTGTAAGATGGCGGTTTTGGGCATAAGACTGGGAGCCTCCTTGGTAAGGGAGAGGGGTCTTGCAAACTGTTATCACTTGAACAAAACGATCATAAGAGAAGAAGTCCACAACACTGGGCCACCCCGCTCGAGCATTAGTTTGCAGCTAGTGGATAGAATCACCACCCCAACTTGTAGCTAGCACCAAATAGTCTGCCCAGTCTTCATGGATAAGGTCGGACACCACCCTATCCGCCAGGCACAAAGGAAGGCTAGAAGCCAGTCAGCAACCCGGCGGACACCGCACCAGCCCACAACAACAAATCCACGACCAACAAGCACAAACCGCCCAGTCAACCAGCTGACATTGAGGACTCTACGATCAGTGGCAGATCCAGGAATTTTGCAATGGGGGGGCACAAATTTTTTTTCAATGAAACCACAAGATAATGTAAAATTTTTGACATTGCAAATTCATACAAAACTACATTTAATTCACCAAATCAGAAAATACAAAATTACACAAGAAAATTACATTTGTCCACGACGAGTATTCATTTTTTGAAAACGATCGATAACATCATCGTCACGGACTTTCAAAAATGCATCTGTCTCAATAAAAGTAACTAGACAATCATTTAACATTTGATCGCCCATACTGTTGCGTAACTTGTTATTGACGTAGTTCATGCCCGAGAACACTCTTTCTACACTTGAGTAACCACCGGAAGAATTAATGCAAACTTCAAAAGCTTGTAGATCGGTTGATAAGCAATATGTTTACCAGTTTCAACAAACTTCGTGGAGAGATGACCAAGATCCTTCAAATCAAAAAATCTATCATCGCTTCTCATGTCGGCAATGAAGTTGTCGAGCTGAAAATCTAAATTAAACATCTCCAAACTTGAAAAATCATTAGGATAAAACTATGCAAGTCTTATCACTGTTTTCTTATCAGAACTATCAAACGAGTTAATTGGATTTAAGCAAGCCATACAATGAAGCAACTTCATGCTCACTTCATCAAACCGATTGTTAAGCTCTTGTAGTTGTAGATCGACGACTTTTAAGAATATTTGTACTCGATAATGATGAAAATTTGTGTAGTCTTCAACAAACCGTCTTGATCTTCCTCGAGGTGTATATTGATCATCCATATTGGGAATAAGAATCTTATGTTTGCCGCAAAAAATAAGATCTTATTTAATAATGTCTCCCATTCATCATCTCTTAAGGTTTACAACTATGTTTTTGTCAAACTAATAAAAGATATTGCATTAACAATGTCTTGATCCTTTCTTTGAAGAGTTAGAATTAACTCATGAGTGTACCCAAATATAGTGGTCATTACGTGAAGCAATAACACAAAGTCAAATGATTCCAATGAAAACAACACACCATGTGCCTTCACTCTATCATTTGCTTTACTCTTCCCAATTGTCAAAAGTGTAGCGACCATATCAGGATATAATGAAATAATATGCATTAATGTTCTGTGATGTGATCCCCAACGAGTGTCTCCCGGCCGACTCAAACAAAGCTCTTGATTTAAACCTGATCCAGTTTTCAATTCACCATCTTCTAGTGTCCGGGCAACCTTCTGAACTTGACTTTCTCTAAGCATTTCATGTCGCTTACAAGATACTCCAATCACATTTAATAAAGTTGCAATTGCATCAAAAAACCATTGGCAGTCATCATTAATCTTAGCAACCGCAACTTGTGTTAACTGAATTTGATGAGCAATACAATGAATGTAGTATGCACATGGATTTTCCCTCAAAATTAAACTTTTAAGACCATTTATCTCACCACTCATATTACTTGCCCCCATCATATCCTTGCCCACGAATTTTAGATAAGTTCAATGAATGCTCCATTAACAAAGATTCAATTCCAGATTTAAGTGACAATGCAGTTGTCTTCTGAACATGCACAATACCTTCATTTTCGGATGGAGACCTGGTAATCTCCTCATTTTCACTCTCTTGCGGTGATGACAAATGAGACTCTTTTGATTTTAACTTCTTTTGAAACATAGACGCGATGAGACTAGTTCTCTTCTTCGGACTCTCCATTTTCACTTCTAGATCAATTTATAGAATAACATTAAAAATTTACAGGATTATCGAATAAGAGGGTATAACAAAAATCTATATACTCCGCTTGGCATTCTACCGGTCAATACTACGGAGTATCCCTAAAAACATTCATCACAGAGTCTATCATGCTTTGCTTAGCCACTAATTGACTAACACCTCAAAGCACACCTAAAATATATAACAAATAAATACAAAATAAGATATAGATCAGGGGAGTTACCTTTAGAGGAGAAACAATAAATTCAATTTTGTTGATCCAAAGCTTCTTGGAGGAAGAGCGGAATACAGCAATAATGTCGAGATCTTCTCTAACTCAGGCGAAATACAGCAACAATGCTGAGAAGCTGTGATGCAGAATAGGTCCGGAACTCCGAAGAAGAGCGGAATGTCGAATGCGGAACAACAAGAAATTCTGAAAAGGCGGAACAGCGGAATTATATATATTAACTTTAGACCGCTGTCTAAAGTTATATATATATAGATATATATAGAATAATAGACAGCGGTTCTTTCTAAGAACCAGTGTCTATTCTTATATATATATATATATATATATATATATATATATATATATATATATATATATATATATATATATATATATATATATATATATATATTGCGGGCGTACGGGCAAGGATCAAAATCGGCTCAAATCGAAAAGTGATCAACATGAACGTTGTAGATCTCGGTGAGACGAACAACTTTCATGGTGATCACGTTTTGATTTGGAGTCGTCTTGGCCCTCGATTTGGGCCCAGAAATATGAGGCAGCGAGATCGCTACTGTAGCACTCTCGCCGCCCCAGATTTCGGAGCTCAAATCAAGGGTCAAGACGACTCCAAATCAAATATTAATCCACATGAAAGTTGTTCGTCTCGCCGAGATCTACAACTTTCATGTTGATCACGTTTCAATTTGAGACCGTTTTGACCCCCCAAAATACAATTCCATACGTCCGCATATTAAATATTATGTATATATATATCCGCAGTCTATTTATATATATATAGACTGCGATTCTTATAAAGAACCACAGTATATATATAGACATATAGACTGCGGTTCTTTCTAAGAAGCGCAGTCTATTCATATATATATATATATATTCTGAACTTTAGAGCAGCGGAATAGGGAACCGGCTAATTCTAAATCGTTGTTCAAAAAAAATTGGGGGGCACCGGTCTGGGCGAACGAAGCCTAATCAAACTTTCCAAAAAATTTGGGGGGGCATGTGTCCTTGTGTCCCCCCTGTAGATCCGCCCATGTCTACGATCAAGATGAACTTGTCACAAAACGTGACCAAGTCACAAACCGGAGAACACCTGGCGCGAGCTCGTCGAACAAGAACTCAGTCCGCCAGCTCACAAGACAGTCCACCAAAACACGAACTCCGTGGTTATCACCAAACCGGTCCACCAGAACAAGGGCAACAACCGAAGCCGAATTCCCGATCTCCACATGCAGTCCGCATCAAGCGGAGTCCGTGAACTTAACAGGAGTCCGCCCCTCCCGCGGATACACCACCTATTCGAATGGTCACTCCAGAGAACAAGCCAACTGCAGAATAACAAGTCAAACAGGATGGTCGTCATCAACAGGCCGCAACATCAGACCGCCTAGGCCGCACCACCAGTCCGACAGACTGTCCGCCCAGGCCGTGCGGTCTGCCTGATCAACCCCCACTTTCACTTCACAATTTTCAACATGGACCGTGCAGGCTCACAGTGCAGACCGCAATAGTCGCGGTTAGACAACAAACCACTCCGTCAAGGGTTAACCGCCAGATCGGCGGCTGTTTCTGCGGTCTGCCCAATTAGATCGCCTCACTCCACTTCACTCTCATTTCAACAATTTCAACTGTTCTCACTGATTTCCCCACCTGCTAGGAATAAGAAAGCTGGTATTCATGATCATTTATATCATCAACAAAATGAGAAATTAATGAAGTATATATCAACATGCAGGTCCTTACCATTACGTACTAATAGAGAGATTAATTAATTGTGGCTCTTAATTTGAACATCAGGCCAGTCAGTCATATTATGACTTATGAGCATGTTGAAATTTGTGAAGTGGAAGTGGTTGACGGGACAGGCCGGGCGGCCTGGGCGGACAGTTTTGGCGGACTAGGCGGACTGGGCGGACTGTGATGTGCGGCCTGGTGGAAGGTCTAGTGGAAAGCCGGCTGTCTTCTGAGCGGGTTGTTTGCATGGAGTCTGCGGACTGTGCGGCCTGGTATCTACGGATAAAGAGGCTTGCGGACTGGTGCATTGCTCAGTGGCCGTAGTGCAAGCTTGTGCTGATAGGCGGTTTGGCTCGTGTCCGCGGGAAGCTTGCGGACTGATGTGTCCGCGGTGTGGGCTGTTGCGGACTGGGCTTAGAGCTTGGCTGAGGCCTTGTCGAGCTCTGGTGGTACAGCAGGTGCTTTGCTGAGGAGGTCTTTGGCGGACTGTTGTTGGAGTCCGGGAGATGGATGCTGCGATGGGCAGGAGTGCGAGGAGCCTGCGGACTGCTGGCGGTCTGTGCTTCGGTGTTTGGCGGACGGGTGTTTACGTCCGCCATGCTCGCATTGGCCTTTGATGGTTTTGGACTTGGTCACATTTTGTGCCAAGTTCATGGTGTCCGTCGTATCTGCCAAATCCGCTGTGACCGGGCGGACTGTTGCTATCTGCCTTTGGTCGTGGACTTGTGGCGGATTGAGGTGTGAGTCTTGCGGACTGCCTCGGGTTGGTGCGGACAGCCATTGAAGGGGGTTATTGTCCAGTGGTAGGAAGCTTTGCGGGCTGATGCCTTGTCCGCATAGCTCGGGCGGACTGGAGATGGTTCGCCAATGTTTGTCTTGCTCCTAGCGGTTTTCCTTGGTATCCGGCTAAGTCCTTGCGGACTCTGCGGACGGTGTTTTGCTATCGCGTGGGCTAGGGTGGTGGTCACACTCCTCACCTTGCCTATAAATAGGACCCCCCTGGCAGGTCTACAGTAACCTGAGAAACTTGAGTGAACAGTAAGTTGGGTTGGGCGAAGTGCTGCGGTCTCAGTTTGTCAGTCCGCGTGGATTGTTTCAGTGCTGATGTTTGCTGTGTGTAGGTCGCGCGGGTAGCTTCAAGGAGCCAGGAGTTTGGCTGTGACTTCGGTCAAGTACTTGGAAGTGTGCGGTCTCTGCGGATTCAGTAGGAGGTCGCTCTGCGGCTTGTCAGCTCTGTTTCATCTTTGCCAGCTTCAATAACCTGTCCGCCGGCTTCAGGCGGGTAGGGGTGTTCCTCAGTTCAGCTTCAGCAGGAGACAAATAACGGTGTGTCCGCGCGGCCTCGCGGCTTCGGCGGACTCCGTGGCTATTCGGCGGATTGCAGCTAAGTTCGGGCGAACTCGGCGACCTCGGCGGTCTCGGCGGACTCCGGTGCTGTCCGCCCGGCTTGGATTTTTTTTGGTGTTTTCTATTTACAGCTGTTATACCAGCGAAATCATGTCTCGCTATGTATGCCTCGTGTTGTAAAGAAGTGAATGCATAAAAGACCTGTTTGTGCTTCCATTGTTTGTTGGGATTAACCTTTGTTCCTTGGTTTTCCGTTGGTTCAACGTGCGAACTGGGTAGTTCCGAAGATATTAATTTGGCGTTTGGGCTATCTTGCTGACCACGTTGAGAAAATTTAACATGGTATCAAAGCGAGGTTCAGTTGCGTGAGCGGAAGTCAGCCAGTGTTGTTACTCAGTGATTGAGTGGTGATCAACCTGTGTTGTTGCTCGGAGCTGCTGAAAGGTTGCCAACAGGTGTTGCAATGGAAGGGAGCTTTGCAAGAGGTCTTGGCATTGAACTCTTAACGCCGACTAACTTCAAGAAGTGGAAGTCGTGCATGAAGAGCTATCTTCTTGGCGAGGAGTTGTGGGAAGTCATCGGTGGTGACGATAGGCAGGAAGTCACTGCTGCTTTCGGTACTGCTGAGCAGGTTAGGCTTTGGAGAAGAACAAATGCTAAGGCGGAGTTCATTCTGAAGAGAGTCGTGTCTCCGGAACTGTTTGATCACATCTTTGGGTGTGAGTCGGCTACTGATATTTGGACAACCATTGATGAGTTGTTCAATAGGAAGAATGTGGCGCGGCTTCAGTTCCTGGAGAATGAGTTGGCCAGGGCAACTCAAGGAGACCTTTCCATCTTCAAGCACTTCTTAAAGATGAAGAGCTTGTGCGCTGAGCTGTCGGCACTAGATCCTGATGAGCCTATCTCTGAGGCTAAGATGAAAAGGCACATTATCCGCGGTTTGCGGAAGGAGTATGTGGCCTTTGTTACATCTGTTCAAGGGTGGGCTACTCAGCCATCTTTGCTGGAGCTGGAGAATCTGCTTGCATCACAGGAGAGCTTGGCAAGGCAGATGGCTAGAGTGAACCTGAATCAGGAAGGCAGCGAAGCTCTCTTCTCAGGCAAGAAGAAAGGATGGGAAGGGAAGAAGAAGAAGAAGAAGGTGCAGGTCGTTGGTGAGAAGGAGACTTCAACGTCATATCCACCGGAGAGGAGCAATGCTCCTAAGGACTGGAAGAAGAATTTGAAGTGCTACCGGTGTCATCAGCGAGGGCACTTCAAGCGGGACTGCAAGGTCAAACTGCAGCCTGGGCATGCTGCGGGAAAGGAGGAAGCTTGCTCGAGAAGTGAAGAAGCAGGATGGGGCGGAGCTTTTATGACGGGCACCTGTGTCCGGGCCTTGTCTGCTGAGGACTTCAACGGCGAGTGGATCGTGGACTCCGGGTGTGGTCATCACCTCACCGGAGACAAATCTGTTAAATTTTCTCAACGTGGTCAGCAAGATAGCCCAAACGCCAAATTAATATCTTCGGAACTACCCAGTTCGCACGTTGAACTAGCGGAAACCAAGGACTAGAGGTACAAAGGTAAATCACAACAAACAATGGAAGCACAAGCAGGTCTATTATTCATTCACTTCTTTACAATGCGAGGCATACATAGCGAGACATGATTTCGCTAGTATAACAGCTGAAAAACAGAAGCACCAAAAAACAAGCCGGGCGGACAGCACCCGAGTCCGCCGAGACCGCGAGGTCGCCGAGGTCGCCGAAGCCGCCCGAACTATGCTGCAATCCGCCGAATACCACGGAGTCCGCCGAAGCCGCGAGGCCGCGCGGACACACCGTTATTCGCCTCCTGCTGAACCCGAACTGAGGAACACCCCTACCCGCCTGAAGCCGGCGGACAGGTTATTGAAGCTGGCAAAGTTGAAACAGAACTGACAAGCTGCAGAGCGACCTCCTGCTGAGTCCGTAGAGACCGCACACTTCCAAGCACTTGACCGAAGTCACAGCCAAACTCCTGGCTCCTTGAAGTTATCCGCGCGACCTGCACACAGCAAACCGTCAGCCTGAAACAATCCGTGCGGACTGGCAAACACAGACCGCAGCACTTCGCACACCCCAACTTACTGTTCACTCAAGTTACTGTAGATGTGCCAGGGGGGTCCTATTTATAGGCCGGGTGAGGAGTGTGGTCACCGCCCAAGAGATAGCGACACCGCCCCAGCCCGCGCGAATACGAACCACCGTCCGCTGAGTCCGCGAGGACTTAGCCGGTCACCAAGGAAAACCGCCAGGAGCAAGGCAACCATTGACGAACCCACTCTAGTCCGCCTAAGCTAAGCGGACAAGGCATCAGCCCGCAAGGCTCCAACCCCTTCAGGACAGCAAACCCCCTTCAATGGCTGTCCGCACCAACCCGAGGCAGTCCGCAAGACACACACCTCAATCCGCCACAAGTCCACGACCAAAGGCAGCTAAAGACAGACCGCCCGGTCACAGCGGACTCGGAGGATACGGCGGACACACTGAACTCGGCACCAAGTGTGACCAAGCCCAAAGCCATAAGGGGCTAATGCGAGCTTGGCGGACGCAAAACCCCAGTCCGCCAAAACACCACAGCGCAGACTGCCACAGTCCGCGATCTCCTCGCACTCCTGCCCTATCACAGCGGTCTAATCCCGGACTCCAACACCAGGCCGCCACAACGATCTCCACAGCAACTCCCCTGCTGTGCCACCAGAGCTCGACAAGGCCTCAGCCAAGCTCGAAGCTTAGTCCGCAACAGCCAATACCGCGGACACATCAGTCCGCAAGCTTCCCGCGGACAAGAGCCAACCCGCCTTTCAGCACAAGCTTGCACCCGCGACCACTGAGCAAAGCACCAGTCCGCAAGCCTCTCTATCCGCAGATACCAGGCCGCACCAAACCGCGGACTCCATGCAACAACCCGCTCAGAACACAGCCGGCTTCCACCAGACTTTTCACCAGGCCGCAAACCTTAGTCCGCCCAGTCTGCCCAATCCGCCAAGGCTGTCCGCCACAGGCCGCGCGGCCTGTCCCGTCACCCACTTCCACTTCACAAATTTCAACACTCCCCCTTGAAGTGAGAAGTGGTGACCAAGCCCAGCAAGCTGCGCAAGAGTTCAAAGGGCCCCTTCGACAGTGGCTTCGTGAAGATGTCAGCAAGATTATCCTCACTCCGAACATGCCCGGCCAGCAGAGACCCCTCCAACACCTTCTCCCTGATGAAGTGGTGATCAATCTCTATATGCTTGGTCCTAGCGTGGCACATTGGATTGTTAACCAGTTTGAGAGCACTCTCATTGTCACCCCGGAGTAAAGTAGGCCCTTGCACTTCTTCATGAACATCCTCTATAAGCCTCCTCAACCAAACGGCTTCCCGAGCAGCCAAGGCCGAAGCCTTATACTCCGCCTCCGTGGTTGAAACCGACACTGAGTCCTGCTTCTTGCTACACCACGAGATGCTAGCTGATCCGCAAGTGAACACATAACCTGAAGTAGACCTTCGATCATCCGAATCACCGCCATAGTCAGCATCCGTGTACCCGAGCAACGCAACCTCCGCGTCCCTTCTATAGAGGAGTCCCATGTCAGAAGAAGCCTTGACATACTTCAGAATTCCCTTCGCCGCCACTAGATGAGATTGCCTTGGTTCAGCCATATACCGACTTACTCGGCCAACAACATAAGCGATATTCGGCCTTGTAATCGTCAGGTAAATCAAGCTCCCAACAAGAGCCCTGAACACCAAGGGATCATGAATAACCCTTCCCTCATCTCGTCGAAGCTTCAGCCCAGATTCCAGTGGAGTAGAGCACTTCTTCCCTTCGCCCATGCCAAACCGCTTCACAATGCGATCAGCATACCCTTTCTGGCTAATGAGAACCCCGCACTCGTTCCTCTCCACTTCCAGACCAAGAAAGTGATGCAACTCTCCCAAGTCTTTCATCTCGAAGCGTATAGCAAGCTCTACCCTGAGCCTTGCTACTTCCTCCTCCGAGTTCCCTGTGATGATCATGTCATCCACATACAGCAGGACCAAGACTCGTAGCTCTCCCTTCTTCTTGACGAACAAGCTTGAATCCGAGTTAGAAGTCAGGTATCCACAGAATTGCAAGTACTCTGCAACCTTCCCATACCACGCTCGAGGAGCTTGCTTCAACCCATAGAGAGCCTTCCTGAGTTTGCAGACATAGTCCGGATGCTTTTCAGAGACAAAACCAAGCGGCTGATCCATGAAGATGTCCTTGTCAATCTCTCCGTAAAGAAAGGCATTCTTCACATCGAGTTGCCACAACCTCCATCCCTTGCTAGCATCCAAGGCGATCACCACTCTTATAGAAGTCATCTTCGCAACTGGACTGAATGTCTCCTCATAGTCTTCTCCATACTGCTGTGAGAATCCTCTAGCGACCAGGCGAGCCTTGAACCGATCAATGCTCCCATCAGCCTTCTTCTTCAACTTATACACCCACTTGCAAGTAACCGGAGTAACGCCATCAACCTTGGGCACAAGGTCCCAGGTTTCATTCTTCTTCAGAGCATCAATCTCTTCCTTCATGGCATCATCCCACTCCTTCACTCCAGTGGCCTCATTGAAGTTTGCAGGCTCTCGCTCATGCAGAGGACCTGCAAAGAAGCAGGAGACAAAGCTCACTGCATTCCCATCACAGTACCGAGCCGGTGGCTTAACCACCCTCTTCGATCTCCGAAGACACGGCTCCTTGCTCACGGCTTCCGTTGCTTCTTCGGGCTCCACTCCTACCTGGGGCAAGCATTGAGCAGTGCTCCCCCTGCTTCCTGAGCCAGAAGGCTCAGCCTCGGAATTCGAAGCAACAGGATCTGCTGGTGAAACAGCAAGCTCCTCTTCCAAGCCTTCAGCAGCCTCCACCGGTGCTTCATCATCCTTGCTACTTCCGGTTAGCTCCACCGAGCCACCTCCATATGACGTCAGCTCGTCGAAGACAACGTCTCTTGACACCACGAACTTCTTCGTCACAGGGTCCATGCACTTCCATCCCTTCTTCCGCTCATCATAGCCAACAAAGACAAGTTTCCTTGCCTTCGCATCCAGCTTTGTCCGTGAAGCATCCGGGACATGCACGTAGCAAGTTGAACCGAACACCCTAAGGTGTTCAACACTCGGCTTCTCCTTCAGCAACAGCTCAATAGAAGTCTTCATGTTGATAGGGCTGAGTGGCATCCGGTTGATAACATAAGCAGCACAAGACATTCCCTCCGCCCAAAAGGACCTTGGGATATCTTTCGCATGCAGCCAGCATTTGCAGGTTTCCGTCAAATGATGGATCTTCCGCTCCGCTACCCCATTTTGTTGTGGAGTGTGGGCACAAGTAAGCTCCTGTTGGATCTCGTGCTTCCTGCAGAAGTTAGAAAACTCGGAAGAGACAAACTCCCCCCCGTTATCAGTTCTAAACTTCTTAACCCGCAAGCCAAGCCGGCCTTCTACCAACTCCTTGAACTCCACGAACAAACGGAAGGCTTCCGACTTCTCCTTTAAGAAGTACACCCAAGTATACCTTGAGTAGTCATCAACCAAGACAAGCATGTATTTGCTTCCACCAAGGCTGGCAGTAACAGTCGGTCCCATCAGGTCGCCATGAATACACTCCAATGGTTTCTTTCTCCTTGTTTGTGATTTATCAAACGGAAGGCGATGTGCCTTACCGTATTGACAGCCCGCACAAACATGCCCATCACCAAAGGAGGACAACTTCGGCAACCCCCTCACCAAATTTCTACTCGCCATTACCTTTAGCTTGTCCATGCCAACATGCCCCAGCCTCTCATGCCAGATAGCCGCACTATCATTGGCCCTCATTCTATCAACATAAGCACTGGTGGAAAGAACATACAAGCTCTTCACCATTCTCCCAATATGAGCAACATCAGCCTTCACCGCTGATACGTTGTGAAGGAACCTCACGTCTGTTGGCCCAAACAGAACGTGATACCCAGCGTCCACCGCATTGGTCACCGAGAAGAGGTTCTTCTTCATGCCCGGCACGTGATACACACTCCTTAACATGAGTGGCCCCTGATCACTACCCAAAGAAACGACCCCCTCTTTCTCTATTGCATAAACAGTATTATCAGCAGTGATAATAGCTTCATTACCTGAGTAAGCCTGCATGGAGGTGAACTTCGATTTGTCTCCGGTGAGGTGATGACCACACCCGGAGTCCACGATCCACTCGCCGTTGAAGTCCTCAGCATACAAGGCCCGGACACAAGTGCCCGTCAAGAAAGCTCCGCCTCATTCTGCTTCTTCACTTCTCGAACAAGCTTCCTCCTTTCCCGCAGCATGCCCAGGCTGCAGTTTGACCTTGCAGTCCCGCTTGAAGTGCCCACGCTGATGACACCGATAGCACTTCAGATTCTTCTTCCAGTCCTTAGGAGCATTGCTCCTCTCCGGCGAGTATGAAGTTGAAGTCTCCTTCTCAACAGCGGCCTGCACCTTCTTCTTCTTCTTCCCTTCCCATCCTTTCTTCTTTCCTGAGAAGAGAGCCTCGCTGCCTTCCTGATTCAGGTTCACTCCAGCCATCTGCCTTGCTAAGCTCTCCTGCGAGGCAAGCAGATTCTCCAGCTCCAGCAACGACGGCTGAGTATCCCACCCTTGAACAGATGTGACAAAGGCCACATACTCCTTCCGCAAGCCGCGGATAATGTGCCTTTTCATCTTTGCCTCAGAGATAGGCTCATCAGGATCCAGTGCCGACAGCTCAGCACACAAGCTCTTCATCTTTAAGAAGTACTTGGAAATGGAAAGGTCTCCCTGAGTTGCCCTGGCCAACTCATTCTCCAGGAACTGAAGCCGCACCACATTCTTCCTATTGAACAACTCATCAATGGTTGTCCAAATATTAGCAGCCGACTCACATCCAATGATGTGATCAAACAGTTCCGGAGACACAGCTCTCTTCAGAACGAACTCCGCCTTAGCATTTGTTCTTCTCTAGATCCTCACCTGCTCAGCAGTACCGAAAGCAGCAGTGACTTCCTGCCTGTCGTCTCCACCAACGACATCCCACAGCTCCTCGCCAAGAAGATAACTCTTCATGCACGACTTCCACTTCTTGAAGTTAGTCGGCGTTAAGAGTTCAATGCCCAGACCTCTTGCTAAGCTCCCTTCCATTGCAACACCTGTTGGCAACCTTTCAGCAGCTCCGAGCAACAACACAGGTTGATCACCACTCAATCACTGAGTAACAACACTTGCTGACTTCCGCTCACGCAACTGAACCTCAGCAACCTCCCTCTGATACCATGTTAAATTTTCTCAACGTGGTCAGCAAGATAGCCCAAACGCCAAATTAATATCTTCGGAACTACCCAGTTCGCACGTTGAACCAGCGGAAACCAAGGACTAGAGGTACAAAGGTAAATCACAACAAACAATGGAAGCACAAGCAGGTCTATTATTCATTCACTTCTTTACAATGCGAGGCATACATAGCGAGACATGATTTCGCTAGTATAACAGCTGAAAAACAGAAGCACCAAAAAACAAGCCGGGCGGACAGCACCCGAGTCCGCCGAGACCGCGAGGTCGCCGAGGTCGCCGAAGCCGCCCGAACTATGCTGCAATCCGCCGAATACCACGGAGTCCGCCGAAGCCGCGAGGCCGCGCGGACACACCGTTATTCGCCTCCTGCTGAACCCGAACTGAGGAACACCCCTACCCGCCTGAAGCCGGCGGACAGGTTATTGAAGCTGGCAAAGTTGAAACAGAACTGACAAGCCGCAGAGCGACCTCCTGCTGAGTCCGCAGAGACCGCACACTTCCAAGCACTTGACCGAAGTCACAGCCAAACTCCTGGCTACTTGAAGTTATCCGCGCGACCTGCACACAGCAAACCGTCAGCCTGAAACAATCCGTGCGGACTGGCAAACACAGACCGCAGCACTTCGCACACCCCAACTTACTGTTCACTCAAGTTACTGTAGATGTGCCAGGGGGTCCTATTTATAGGCCGGGTGAGGAGTGTGGTCACCGCCCAAGAGATAGCGACACCGCCCCAGCCCGCGCAAATACGAACCACCGTCCGCTGAGTCCGCGAGGACTTAGCCGGTCACCAAGGAAAACCGCAAGGAGCAAGGCAACCATTGACGAACCCACTCCAGTCTGCCTAAGCTAAGCGGACAAGGCATCAGCCCGCAAGGCTCCAACCGCTTCAGGACAGCAAACCCCCTTCAATGGCTGTCCGCACCAACCCGAGGCAGTCCGCAAGACACACACCTCAATCCGCCACAAGTCCACGACCAAAGGCAGCTAAAGACAGACCGCCCGGTCACAGCGGACTCGGCGGATACGGCGAACACACTGAACTCGGCACCAAGTGTGACCAAGCCCAAAGCCATAAGGGGCTAATGCGAGCTTGGCAGACGCAAAACCCCAGTCCGCCAAAACACCACAGCGCAGACCGCCACAGTCCGCGAGCTCCTCGCACTCCTGCCCTATCACAGCGGTCTAATCCCGAACTCTAACACCAGGCCGCCACAACGATCTCCACACCAACTCCCCTGCTGTGCCACCAGAGCTCGACAAGGCCTCAGCCAAGCTCTAAGCTTAGTCCGCAACAGCAAATACCGCGGACACATCAGTCCGCAAGCTTCCCGCGGACAAGAGCCAACCCGCCTTTCAGCACAAGCTTGCACCCGCGACCACTGAGCAAAGCACCAGTCCGCAAGCCTCTCTATCCGCAGATACCAGGCCGCACCAAACCGCGGACTCCATGCAACAACCCGCTCAGAACACAGCCGGCTTCCACCAGACTTTTCACCAGGCCGCAAACCTCAGTCCGCCCAGTTCGCCCAGTCCGCCCAGTCCGCCAAGGCTGTCCGCCACAGGTCGCGCGGCCTGTCCCATCACCCACTTCCACTTCACAAATTTCAACAAAATCGAAGTTCACCTCCATGCAGGCGTACTTAGGTAATGAAGCTATTATCACTGCTGATAATACTGTTTATGCAGTAGAGAAAGAGGGGGTCGTGTCTTTGGGTAGTGATCAGGGGCCACTCACGTTAAGGAGTGTGTATCACGTGCCGGGCATGAAGAAAAACCTCTTCTCGGTGACCAATGCGGTGGACGCTGGTTATCACGTTCTATTTGGGCCAACAGACGTGAAGTTCCTTCGCAACGTATCAGCGGTGAAGGCTGATGTTGCTCATGTTGGGAGGAGGGTGAAGAACTTGTTTGTTCTTTCCACCAACTCTTATGTTGATAGAATGAGGGACAATGATAGTGCTGCTATCTGGCATGAGAGGCTGGGGCATGTTGGCATGGACAAGCTGAAGGCGATGGCTAGTAGAAGTTTGGTGAGGGGGTTGCCGAAGTTATCCTCCTTTGGTGATGGGCATGTTTGTGCGGGCTGTCAATACGGTAAGGCATATCGCCTTCCGTTTGATAAATCACAAACAAGGAGCAAGAAACCATTGGAGTGTATTCATGGCGACCTGATGGGACCGACAGTTACTGCCAGCCTTGGTGGAAGCAGATATATGCTTGTCTTGGTTGATGACTACTTAAGGTATACTTGGGTGTACTTCTTAAAGGAGAAGTCGGAAGCCTTCCGGTTGTTTGTGGAGTTTAAGGAGTTGGTAGAAGGCCGGCTTGGCTTGCGGATTAAGAAGTTTAGAACTGATAACGGGGGTGAGTTTGTCTTCTCTGAGTTTTCTAACTTTTGCAGGAAGCACGGGATCCAACGGGAGCTTACTTGTGCTCACACTCCACAACAAAATGGGGTAGCGGAGCGGAAGATCCGTCATCTGACGGAGACCTGCAAATGCTGGCTTCATGCGAAAGATATCCCAAGGTCCTTTTGGGCGGAGGGGATGTCTTGTGCTGCTTATGTTATCAATCGGATGCCACTCAGCACTATCAACATGAAGACTCCTCTTGAGCTGTTGCTGAAGGAGAAGCCAAGTGTTGGACACCTTAGGGTGTTCGGTTCAACTTGCTACGTGCATGTCCCGGATGCTTCACAGACAAAGCTGGATGCGAAGGCAAGGAAACTTGTCTTTGTTGGCTACGATGAGCGGAAGAAGGGATGGAAATGCATGGACCCTGTGATGAAGAAGTTCGTGGTATCAAGATACGTTGTCTTTGACGAGCTGACGTCATATGGAGGTAGCTCGGTGGAGCTTACCGGAAGTAGCAAGGTTGATGAAGCACCGGTGGTGACTGCTGAAGGCTTGGAAGAGGAGCTTGTTGTTTCACTAGCAGCTCCTGTTGCTTCTTACTCTGAGGCTGAGCCTTCTGACTCAGGAAGCATGGAGAGCACTGCTCAATGCTTGCCCCAGGTAGGAGTGGAGCCCAAAGAAGTAACGGAAGCAGTGAGCAAGGAGCCGTTTCTTCGGAGAACGAAGAGGGTGGTTAAGCCACCGGCTCGGTACTGTGATGGGAATGCAGTGAGCTTTGTCTCCTGCTTCTTTGCAGGTCCTCTGGATGAGCGAGAGCATGCAAACTTCAACGAGGCCACTAGAGTGAAGGAGTGGGAAGATGCCATGAAAGAAGAGATTGATGCTCTGAAGAAGAATGAAACCTGGGACCTTGTGCCCAAGGTTGATGGCATTACTCCGGTTACTTGCAAGTGGGTGTATAAGTTGAAGAAGAAGGCAGATAGGAGCATTGATCGGTTCAAGGCTCGCCTAGTCGCTAGAGGATTCTCACAGCAGTATGGAGAAGACTATGAGGAGACATTCAGTCCAGTTGCGAAGATGACTTCAGTAAGAGTGGTGATCGCCTTGGCTGCTAGCAAGGGATGGAGGTTGTGGCAACTCGATGTGAAGAATGCTTTTCTTTACGGAGAGATTGACAAGGACATCTTCATGGATCAACCGCTTGGTTTTGTCTCTAAAAAGCATCCAGACTATGTCTGCAAACTCAGGAAGGCTCTCTATGGGTTGAAGCATGCTCCTAGTGCGTGGTATGGGAAGATTGCAGAGTACTTGAAATTCTGTGGATACCTTGCTTCCAACTCGGATTCAAGCTTGTTCGTCAAGAAGAAGGGGGAGCTACGAGCCTTGGTCCTACTGTATGTGGATGACATGATCATCACAGGGAATTCGGAGGGGGAAGTAGCAAAGCTCAGGGCAGAGCTTGTTATACGCTTCGAGATGAAAGACTTGGGAGAGTTGCATCATTTTCTCGGTCTGGAAGTGGAGAGGAAGGAGTGTGGGGTTCTCATTTGCCAGAAAGGATATGCTGATCGCATTGTGAAGCGGTTTGGCATGGGTGAAGGGAAGAAGTGCTCTACTCCACTGGAACCTGGGCTGAAGCTTCGACGAGATGAGGGAAGGGTTCTTCATGATCCCTTGGTGTTCAGGGCTCTTGTTGGGAGCTTGATTTACCTAACAATTACAAGACCGGATATTGCTTATGCTGTTGGCCGAGTAAGTCGGTATATGGCTGAACCAAGGCAATCTCATCTAGTGGCGGCAAAGGGAATTCTGAAGTATGTCAAGGCTTCTTCTGATATGGGACTCCTCTATAGAAGGGACTCAGAGTTTGCGTTGCTCGGGTACACGGATGCTGACTATGGCGGTGATTCGGATGATCGAAGGTCCACTTCAGGTTATGTGTTCACTTGCGGTTCAGCTAGCATCTCGTGGTGTAGCAAGAAGCAGGACTCGGTGTCGGTTTCAACCATGGAGGCGGAGTATAAGGCTTCGGCCTTGGCTGCTCGGGAAGCCGTTTGGTTGAGGAGTCATATAGAGGATGTTCATGAAGAAGTGCAAGGGCCTACTTTACTCCGGGGTGACAATGAAAGTGCTCTCAAACTGGTTAACAATCCAGTGTGCCACGCCAGGACCAAGCATATAGAGATTGATCACCACTTCATCAGGGAGAAGGTGTTGGAGGGGTCTCTGCTGGTCGGACATGTTCGGAGTGAAGATAATCTTGCCGACATCTTCACAAAGCCACTGTCGAATGGGCCCTTTGAACGCTTGCGTAGCTTGCTGGGCTTGGTCACCACTTCTCACTTCAAGGGGGAGTGTTGAAATTTGTGAAGTGGAAGTGGTTGACGGGACAGGCCGGGCGGCCTGGGCGGACAGTTTTGGCGGACTAGGCGGACTGGGCGGACTGTGATATGCGGCCTGGTGGAAGGTCTAGTGGAAAGTCGGCTGTCTTCTGAGCGGGTTGTTTGCATGGAGTCCGCGGACTGTGCGGCCTGATATCTGCGGATAAAGAGGCTTGCGGACTGGTTCATTGCTCAGTGGCCGTGGTGCAAGCTTGTGCTGATAGGCGGTTTGGCTCGTGTCCGCGGGAAGCTTGCGGACTGATGTGTCCGCGGTGTGGGCTGTTGCGGACTGGGCTTAGAGCTTGGCTAAGGCCTTGTCGAGCTCTGGTGGTACAGCAGGTGCTTTGCTGAGGAGATCTTTGGCGGACTGTTGTTGGAGTCGGGGAGATGGCTGCTGCGATGGGCAGGAGTGAGAGGAGCCTGCGGACTGCTGGCGGTCTGTGCTTCGGTGTTTGGCGGACGGGGGTTTGCGTCTGCCATGCTCGCATTGGCCTTTGATGGTTTTGGACTTGGTCACACTTTGTGCCAAGTTCATGGTGTCTGCCGTATCCGCCAAGTCCGCTGTGACCGGGCGAACTGTTGCTATCTGCCTTTGGTCGTGGACTTGTGGCGGATTGAGGTGTGAGTCTTGCGGACTGCCTCGGGTTGGTGCGGACAGCCATTGAAGGGGGTTGCTGTCCAGTGGTAGGAAGCTTTGCGGGCTGATGCCTTGTCTGCATAACTTGGGCGGACTGGAGATGGTTTGCCAATGTTTACCTTGCTCCTGGCGGTTTTCCTTGGTATCCGGCTAAATCCTTGCGGACTCTGCGGACGGTGTTTTGTTATCGCGCGGGCTAGGGCGGTGTCGCTATCTCTAGGGCGGTGACCACACTCCTCACCTCGCCTATAAATAGGACCCCCCTGGCAGGTCTACAGTAACCTGAGAAACTTGAGTGAACAGTAAGTTGGGTTGGGCGAAGTGCTGCAATCTCAGTTTGTCAGTCTGCGCAGATTGTTTCTGTGTTGACGTTTGCTGTGTGCAGGTCGCGCGGGTAGCTTCAAGGAGCCAGGAGTTTGGCTGTGACTTCGGTCAAGTACTTGGAAGTGTGCGGTCTCTGCGGATTCAGCAGGAGGTCGCTCTGCGGCTTGTCAGCTCTGTTTCATCTTTGCCAGCTTCAATAACCTGTCCGCCGGCTTCAGGCGGGTAGGGGTGTTCCTCAGTTCAGCTTCAGCAGGAGACGAATAACTGTGTGTCCGCGCGGCCTCGCGGCTTCGGCGAACTCCGTGGCTATTCGGCGGATTGCAGCTAAGTTCGGGCGAACTCGGCGACCTCGGCGGTCTCGGCGGACTCCGGTGCTGTCCGCCCGGCTTGGATTTTTTTTGGTGCTTTCTGTTTACAGCTGTTATACTAGCGAAATCATGTCTCGCTATGTATGCCTCGTGTTGTAAAGAAGTGAATGCATAAAAGACCTGCTTGTGCTTCCATTGTTTGTTGGGATTAACCTTTGTTTCTTGGTTTTCCACTGGTTCAACGTGCGAACTGGGTAGTTCCGAAGATATTAATTTGGCGTTTGGGTTATCTTGTTGACCACGTTGAGAAAATTTAACAGAACACCCATGCGTATTCAGACTCTCTCTCTCTTCTCTCTAGCTCTCTCTCTCTCTCTATAATTTTAATTTGTGCAATTATTGATAAATACTAATTAATTAAATCATAAGAATTGATTAACATATACGAGGACATTTAATTAAAAAGACTACATTTCATCTTTTCTAATTACATATAAAAAAGTATTGAACTTATCGTATAAAGACATGTATAGCGAGAGAGAGTGACAGTGGCAGAGGGTAATTAATGAAATGAAAACTTTTTATCTAATTTAATATATTATTATAATATTATGAAAAGTAAGTAAGGAAGCTTGGTCCTTGGCCGGACCTTCATATTCCAGCTGTCTATATATAAATATAGCAAGAGAGGGGCAGAGCGAGATAGAGTGGCTGCAATGCCGTTCGATGGGTTAATGGAGATTTAAGTTTTTCCAACACTGCCAGAAACACATCCCTCTCCCGGAGAGAGATGACGACTCTAAGGGTCTGTTTGGGACAGCTCTGGAGGCTGGAGAAGCTCTTTTCCAGCCGCCAGAGCAGGTATTGGATCTGTTTGGGACAGCTTCCTAATAAAATCACTTTTCAAAAAACAGCTCTGGGAGCTATTTTTAGGAAGCAGTCCCCCCACTGCGTTTCATCAAATCCTCTTTCGCGAAAAATCGCGTCTGCCCCATTCGCGATCCCTCTTCTTCTTTCCCGATCCCGATCCCGCGGCGACTCATCCCGATCCCTCTTCGCAGACGCCGCCGCGGCGACTCATCCCGATCCCGATCCCGCGGCGACTCATCCCGATCCCGATCCCTCTTCATTCCCGATCGCGATTCTCCTCTCCTTCCGCCTTCTCCCGATCGCAGACGCCGCCGGCTTCCGATCGTTGACGTCGACGCCTTCTCCCGATCGCAACTCGCCGCAGCACTTCCAGCTCCCTAGCCGCCGCCTGTTTGGGTTTCTTCCTCCTCTCCGGAGACAACTACGAGGAGGTTCTTCCTTCAGCGTCTACTCTTCCTTCTCCAGCGATTCTTCTTCCGGTTAGGTATACCAAATTCCTTCTCTCATACACAATTTCTTTATATGATTAGTGTGTGTATATGAATGTGTGATTTTTTTTTTGTTTAGGGTTGTATGTATTTGTGTTTGTGTGTATGTACGTATGTTTGTTTGTGTGTGTGTGTGTGTGTGTGTGTGTGTTTTTTTTTGGTTTGGCTATGCATATGAGAAGTGTATGGTTGCATATGAGAAGTGTATGTATTTGTGTTTGTGTGTATGTATGTATGTTTGTTTGTGTGTGTGTGTATGTTTTTTTGTTTAGGGTTGTATGTTTTTGTTTAGGGTTGTATGTATTTGTGTGTATGTGTGTATGTATGTATGTTTGTTTGTGTGTGTGTGTGTTTTTTTTTGGGTTTGGCTATGCATATGAGAAGTGTATGGTTGCATATGAGAAGTGTATGTATTTGTGTTTGTGTGTATGTATGTATGTTTGTTTGTGTGTGTGTGTATGTTTTTTTTGTTTAGGGTTGTATGTTTTTGTTTAGGGTTGTATGTATTTGTGTGTATGTGTGTATGTATGTATGTTTGTTTTGTGTGTGTGTGTGTGTTTTTTTTGGGTTGGCTATGCATATGAAAGTGTATGGTTGTATGTGTGTGTGTGTGTGTGTGTGTGTGTGTATTATGTGTGTATGTGTATATGAGTGTGTGTGGTTGTGTTTTTTTTGTCGGTTTGAGTATGTATAAGAGAAGTGTATGCATGTGTGTGTGTGTGTGTGTGTGTGTGTTTGTGTATTATGTGTGTTTGTGTGTATGTGTATATGATGTGTGTGGTTGTATGTGTGTATAAGAATAGTGTATGCTTGTATGTGTGTGTTTGTATGTGTGGGTTGTATGTTTTTGTTTAGGGTTGTATGTTTTGTTTAGGGTATGTATAAGAATAGTGTATGCTTGTATGTGTGTGTTTGTGTATTATGTGTGTTTGTGTGTATGTGTATATGAGTGTGTATGGTTGTGTGTGGTTGTGTGTTTTTTTTTGGGTTGGGTATGTGTAAGAAAAGTGTATGGTTGTATGTGTGTATGTGTGTATTATGTGTGTGTGTGTCTGTGTATATGAGTGTGTATAGTTGTGTGTGGTTGTGTGTGTTTTTTTTTGTCGGGTTTGAGTATGTATAAGAGAAGTGTATGCATGTGTGTGTGTGTGTTTTGTGTATTATGTGTGTTTGTGTGTATGTGTATTGAGTGTGTGTGGTTGTATGTGTGTATAAGAATAGTGTATGCTTGTATGTGTTGTGTTTTTGTATGTGTGGGTTGTATGTTTTTGTTTAGGGTTGTATGTTTTGTTTAGGGTATGTATAAGAATAGTGTATGCTTGTATGTGTGTGTTTGTGTATTATGTGTGTTTGTGTGTATGTGTATATGAGTGTGTATGGTTGTGTGTGGTTGTGTGTTTTTTTTTTGGGTTTGGGTATGTGTAAGAAAAGTGTATGGTTGTATGTGTGTATGTGTGTATTATGTGTGTGTGTGTGTTTTGTGTATATGAGTGTGTATAGTTGTGTGTGGTTGTGTGTGTTTTTTTTGGTTTGGCTATGCATATGAGAAGTGTATGGTTGTATGTGTGTGTGTGTGTGTGTGTGTGTGTGTGTGTGTGTGTATGAATGAGTGTTTTTTTTGGGTTTGGGTATGTATATGAAAAGTGTATGGTTGTATGTGTGTGTGTGTATTATGTGTGTATGTGTATATGGGGGTGTGTGGTTGTGTGTGTGTGTGTGTTTTTTTGGGTTTGCGTATGTATTATGTCTGTGTGTGTGTATGTGTATGAGTGTGAATGTGTATGTGTGTTGTGTGTTTTTTTTTGGTTTGTACATGTGTATTATTAGTAGTTCTTATTTTAATTTGATTAGTTTATAGTACAATGGTAAAACCAAAGGAAGGAGGAATCGTAGCGAGTTGGGAGTCAGGTGAAGTGACTTTATTTTGTGATCTCTGCATCAAAGAGATTGGTTTGGGGAATCGGCCAACCACCCACTTCAGCAAAGAAAGGTGGAAAAATCTGATTACAGGGTTTAAAGAACGCACGGGGAAAAGCTACGATCGAATGCAGATGAAAAATAAATGAGATCATCTGAAAAAGGATTGGAAGTTATGGAAGGAACTGAAAGATGGTGAGACTGGTTTAGGCTGGGATCCAGAGAAGAGAATTATTGCTGCCTCAGAGGAATGGTGGGCAGAGAAGATTAAGGTCCGATCAAATTCAAGTTTCATTTCAGTAAATGAGTTCATATTTTTTCCATATTTTAACATTGATACATTGATTGCAACAGGTTGTTCCAGCGGCGAAAAAATTTCGGTGCGGAGGTATTGCACCGGAGTTGGAGGAGAAATTGAATACTATGTTCAGTCAGGTAGTCGCAACTGGAGAAGACTCTTGGGCTCCTTCAGTTGGGAGTTTGCCACCTGATGTGGGGAGGATACAGTTGGACGATGATGATGTGGCAGATAACATGGAGAACAATCAAGGTGGACCTGAAGAGTACGGGGGAGCTACAACACCTCCTGGGAATGCGTCCTCTTCGGCGAGTAAAAAAGGAAGATAGGGAGGAATAAAGGAGTGGCATTTTCTCTGATGTCAGATTTACATCAATCCACTCTAGCATTGAAGCCGCCGCCAGTTGTCACGGTCAAAGAGGTTGTGGAGTTGATTTCCAGCAGTCCAGAGCTACGGGCAAACCTGGATCTATATTACTTTGCTCTCGAGCATATCAGAGACAAGACCACTAGGGAGATCTTCATGAGTATCCCAGAAGATATGAGGGTTTGGTGGATTATGAAGGCGTACGAGAAGAGGGCTCAATGATACGAGCTTAGCTTGATCGAAATCTCCTTTTATGTGTTGCATGTAAAACACTATAATGTTTATGTTTATTTTTAATGTCGTTTATCTATTTTGAGTACTACTAGCGCACTTCTGTAATAGTTTTTTTGTTATCATCTTCGCATATATATAATGTTTATGTTTTATTATGCTTCGAATGCAGTACTAATAATGGAAGCACATGACTCCTCCCCTGAAGATTCTGGTGATTCAACCAGTCTTTCGCCAGAGCGAGACAATATATAGAATACTGCAGTGTAGTTATGTCATCGATCGAGAGGATGAATTATCATGTTCGAGATACCCGTCCATGCACGACATCTACCCAAACAGGTTCGAAATGGATCAAAGAGTTACTCGAAGGACATCCAGATAGAATACATGACGCATTTAGGATGTCTAAACGCATTTTCATAGATTTACTCCATAAACTAGAAGCAGATGCTGAACTTCAAGGATCACAGCGGACGTCTTCAGAGAAATCCTAGGGATTACATTGTATATCTTAGCACAAGGAGGTTCCGTTAGATTGACGAAAGAACGGTTCCAGCACTCGACCGAAACAATAAGTAGATATTTTTCAAAAGGGCTTAGATCTCTACTGTTACTGTCAATTGATGCTATAAAGCCTACTGACTGTCAATTCAGAGAGATTTCGGGTGAGATAAGGTATGATCCTCGTTACATGCCATTTTTCAAGGATTGCGTTGGTGCCATTGACGGTACACATGTTGATGCGAGGATACCCGTAGAAGATCAAGTACGGTACATAGGACGTCATGGCACGACGACCCAAAATGTCATGGCAGTCTGTGATTTTAACATGTGCTTTACATTTGCCCTCGCTGGATGGGAACGATCTGCTCATGACAGTCGCATCTTTGCACGGGCATTGGCCGACGATAGATTGCACTTTCCGCATCCCCCACAAGGTATCATAATCAATATGTTTACATTCATTCTAATTGTTTGTATTTCATATTGTTTACCTGCTTAACAAACCAAATAAATGCAGGTAGATATTATTTAGTGGATGCTGGTTACCCGTTAAAAAAGGGTTATCTGAAGCCGTATCCAGAAACAAGATATCACTTGGCTGACTTTGCCCGTGGGAGTCGGCCAGTACAAGGAAGGCAAGAACATTTCAATAAGGCGCATTCATCTCTTCGCAGTGTGATCGAGCGAACGTTTGGAGTGTGGAAAAAGAAGTGGCACATTTTGAGCAAAATGCCACAGTACAACTTCAAAAACAACGTTCCATTGTGCTAGCGACAATGACCCTACATAACTTCATTCGGAGACATCCTTCTCGCTGGGACCCTGAGTTTAATGCTTGTGATGCTGATGAGTCTTCTTTCGTTCCCTCAGAGGCTGAGGAACCTGCGGCAGATGATGAAATTGAAAGCGATATGCATGATGCTGATGGAGAAGAACATATGTCTACAGTACGAGATCACATTGCCGAAGAGATATACAGCGCGCGCAGGTAAAAATTCGATCCAACGCTTACTAAAAATTTGAAAGGTTTAAAAATATCAAAAGTTTGATTCATATCAATTTATTTTTGAACAGGTGATCGAAATGATTGAAAAAAGGAGTCGCCGGATGTTGCAAGATCTTTTTTTTCCTATTTGTTATAACTATGTAAAAGACGCATGTTATCAGTTGTTTCTAAATATTTATGTATTTTCGTTTTTTAAAAAACAGCTTCCAAAAGCTGTTTCTCCAAACAGAAAAGAGAGAAAATCGCTCTTCAAAGCGCACTTCTGCACATAACACCCAAACACTCTGCAGCTTTTCAAAACTGCTCCCCAGAAATCTATTTCAAAACAGCTCTATCCGGACAGCAGCTTTTCAATCCGCCAGAGCTGTCCCAAACAGACCCTAACTCTCAGGAGAGCAAAAAGAGGCAGAAGCTAGGGGTGGAAATAGGTCGGGTCAGGTCAGGACTTATGGAAAACAGGTCCGGCCTACATTAGTCTTTTTGGGCCTGAGCATGACCTACTAGCCTGATGTAGGCCAAAATATAGGTCTGACCTGACCTGGTCTATTTTGCAAAACGGGTAGATCTGATCTACCCTGTAGGCTTATTTAATAATTCATTTTTAATACACTCTTAGTAATAGATAATTAGAGATATTTAAGTTTATATAATAAATTAATTTTATTTATTATTTAAAAATAATGTATGCCGGCCTGCAGGCTTACAGATCAGGCTTTAATAATATAGGTTTGGGCATGTTTTAAAAACAGGCTCAATTATAGGCTTATATTTATGATAAGTAGAAAATAAGTCAGATCAGGTCAGGCCGATGGCAGTCAAGGCCGCAGGCCCCTGATAGGCCCATGGCCTATTTCCACCTCTAGCAGAAGCCCCTTAATAAGCAGAGCAAGATGAATTTTTATTGTTTTCCATGTCGTGTTAGCTTCTGCAGTTCTGCAGAAACTGTAAACGTCACGAGCACCACCTGCCGCGACTCCAGGCCAGCCATTTTCATTTTTTACTCGTCTCTCTTCGTCTCCGTCTCTTACAGTACATAAGAACTGTATATTTTGAATGCAGATTTATAAGGACTCTGGCGATTACTATGTGAAAATTGCACATCTAGAAAAATCGGTCGACTGTTCATTAATCAAGGTATTATATATATCTACTATTAATAAAGCTCTTCTTCTTCTCTCCGTCACATGAATTTTTAAGTTGTTCATTGCTTCCCTATTAAGTCTTCAGTAATTCCAATTTCAATATTTTACTCCCAGCATGATAACGTGGCTAGCAGAAGAAAAACACCGAAGACACCGACCCCTTCAATCTCTGACAGCTCCTAACGTGTTTCAGCACACGTGTTCTCTCCATTGTTGATATTATCCATCGCATCCCTCTTCATATTTCTCTCCAGTCGTCGGTCACGCTTAGACGGAGTTTCATCGCCGCTGTCCATCGCAACGTGCTGCCCATTAAAAAAATCTGAGAGAGAGCGAAGCTCAGGTGAGGAACCAGGACCCTCGTCGGGAGGATTTCAGGCGGCAGCACAGCGAGAGAGCAGAGCTCTTCTGCTGCCCGAGAGCTCAACTATCTGTAAAGGGAGGGAGAAACTTGCCCGTCACAGCGTGAAGGAGGAGAGAGAGAGGGAGGGGAGAGAGCAAGAGAAAGATAGAGAGGGGAGAATCCGCCTCCCAATTTTTACAAAAAAAATCAGCCGACATCCGCCACCGGGCCGAGAGAGTGGATCTGGGAGAGAGAGGGATGTGGAAGTTTTCGACCGTAAGAGATGGGCTCGCCGGAGTTGGAGCTTGGCCAGGCGGCCATAGCTTCGATCTGGAGGAGGAGGAGAGGAGTTCGGCCATTGAAAGGTCCGTCCATGGTGGTTGTAGAGAGAGAGAGAGATGACGCCGGAGTGAGAGCTTGCCGTGAGGATGTGCGCTGGAGAAGGGAGAGTTGACGTCGTCAGATATTGGAGGAGGGAGGAGCTCGGATTGGATCTTGGAGGAGGGATGTCCACATTTCATGAGCTGGAGCTTTTCACGGGTGGAGGAGATGAACAGTAACATCAGGAGATGAACAACAAAATTAGATATATATTCATATTACTAATATTATCTATTATTATATTATATTAATATAATATAAATTTTATATTATCTAATATAAAATATTGATTCTTAATATAATATATGAGCATCTTAGCATACGCACGTGCTCGATGCTCTCGGGCGGTCAAAGTCAGCTTCACACGTACTCGAGGATGCGGCCGAAGCCGCTCGGAGCATCAAGCACGGGCGAAGCCCGTGCAGAGGCGGGCGAAGCCCGCCATGGCGCTGCCGAAGGCCGCCCGAGAGCTTCGAGCACGGGCGTAGCCCGTGCGAAGAAGCTCGTATATATATATATAAAGAGTGAGAGAGAGAGAGATAGAGAGAGAGAGAGGGAGAGGGAGAGAGAGAGATGCTAGTTATTACTATTTAGTATTTACTTCTTTGCTCCTCGTATAAAATTAATTAGAGGAAATTATTTTGTTTCTTGATATATTTTTTATATTGCTGATCAGGTATATTACCGGAATAAAATCTATTTAAAGCCAAATTCTGAAATGAAGAAAATTAGAAACCAAAAGATAAAACATTGCGACTATTGCAAAAAACAATTTGTCCGGGAAGAAATATTTCGCTACTGCTCCCTTCTTGCAAGGTAAAATAATTTGATATATATTATTATTGTTATTAAAATTTATTTATAAGAAAATAGAGAGAGAAAGATAGGATTAGTGTGGGAACTACCTCCAGTTACATCATTGAAATGCTATCCAAAATCAAGACTGTCAGAGCCAAATTCTGATACCCATAGATGAACCGTGCAAGAGGCGTCCTCTATGATGAGTTTACAGAGGAAGATTGGAATGAAGCCATTGGAGAAACTACAACTGATATTGTGCGATAGAGCAAATTTCGCCATAGCATCAGCCAACTTATTCCCCTCTCTATGTATTTGTGGGCTTGATATTTCCATGGAATTTATGATCCGAATTATACTTTCGCTATAGTCTCATATCCTCCATATGTGGAAAGTCCTATTAAGTAAACAGTCCATTATTATCTTGGAGTCACCGGTTATGTGAACACGGGTTAGATGCTTTTGTAAATGTAGGCATAATTCTGTCCGTCTCCTTGTTAAATTTTCTCAAAGTGCTCAGCAAGGTAGTCTAAAGCCAAATTAATATTCTCAGAACTACCCAATTCACACTCTGATCATGCGGAAGCCCGATGAGCAAGTTTAACACCAACCACAAATGGAAGAACAAGCAGACTTTTTATTCATTCACACTTCTTTACAAGGCGAGGTATACATAGCGAGACATGATTTCGCTAGTACACAAACTACAAACAGCAAGAACAAAACAAGCCGGGCGGACAGCACTGGAGACCGCCGAGGCCGCCTTGTCCGCCAAGGTCGCCCAAGTCGCCCAAGCTACAACTGCTACAAGCCGAATAGCACACGGAGTCCGCCGAGACCGCGAGGTCACGCAGACACACCGTTATTCGCTGCCTGCTAAAGAACAGAGGAACATACCGCCTACCCGCCTGAGACTGGCGGACTGGTTATTTGAACTTGATCAAGCTGAAGCAGAAATCTGACAAGCCACAGAAGCGACCAGCTGAGAGCGCAGAGATCGCACACTTCAATGCCCAACTCCTGCCCCCTTGAAGCTAGCCGCGCGACCTTCACACAGCACACCGTCGGCACTACTCAACCCGCGCGTACAGAAAACCACAGACAGCAACACTTGCCCAAGCCCAACTTACTGTTCACTCCGTTACTGTAGACCTGCCGTGGAGGTTCTATTTATATGCGAGGTGAGAAGTGTGGTCACCACCCTAGTGAATAGAATCACCGCCCCAGCCCGCGCGCTAAAATAAACCAGTCCGCCAAGTCCGCACAGACTTGACCAAACCTCCAGGATCCAGAACAGAAAAAGGCCAGTCCGCCTCTATGCGGACTCACATGCTGCCGACCTGCCTATCACTGGCACAAAGCCAGTCCGCTCAAGGCAACAAAGCTAGACCACCACCCAATACAGCACGCGGACACCCCAGCAACATAAGCTGCAACAGCCCGCAATACCATATCACGTTGACTCAGGAGACAATCCGTAGAGCTCGGCAAACACGCCACCCCGCCGAGTCCACCTCCATTAGGCACTCCGCCTGGTCAACGGCAGACTCTTCGGACACTGCGGATACAGAGAACTTGTCATATCAAATGACCAAGTTCAGCAGCCCACCAAGCACTGGCGCGAGCATGACTGACACAAAAGATCCAGATCGCCAACCATCAGGGCAGTCCGCCCCAGGATGTATAACATCCACTTCATCAAGGATACCTCGGCAAGAAGCAAGACACCGTCCCCACAGATGCTGACTTCGCGGACGCCAAAGCACGGAAAAGGGCAGAGTCCGCAGGCTCTACCCGAACAGCTCTCCACAAAGGTCACCTGCCGGACTCCAACACCAGTCCGCGCAGTGCTCTACAGCAAAACATCGACTGCTGTACCAACAGAGCTCGGCAAGGTCCACAGCCAAACACCAAGGCCAATCCGCAATAACGGACACCGCGGGCTTGCCAGTCCGCAAGCCTCCTGCGGATAAGGCACACAACCCGCTGGTTAGCACAAGCTTGCAACACACAAGGTCGCTGAACAGAGCACAGCCTACAGCCCGCAAACCTCTGTCCGCTCAAGCCGCTCCTCAATCAGGCAAGCTACCAAGACAGCCAACACCCTGTCCGCAGACAGCAGTCCGCCCAGGCCGCGGACTTAGTCCGCACAGGCCGCTCAGACCACAAGCTGCTCAATCACCAAGCCACCAAGACAGCCAACACCCTGTCCGCAGACAGCAGTCCGCCCAGGTCGCGGACTCAGTCCGCACAGGCCGCTCAGACCGCCCGGCCTGTCCATCACCCACTTTCACTTCACAAATTTCAACACTCCTAAAGTCAAGCATTCCACTTCGAGTGTATCATTTTCCCCATACGAATGAGCAAATCCAGCAACAAGGGCCCTATATGTATCACGTATGCATCCCCCACTAGCCTTTCTCGTAGTGGGATCCGTAGCGCAATCGGTGTGCAAAAATCAGTTGGCGATAGAGCCGCATTTCCAATCAAACACACTACAGTTAAAAAGGATCTTTTTTGGAACCAACCCCAACCAATCTAGAATCCACTTCTCTTACAAAGAATTAATTGAAATATTTTTAGCCCCTTGAAAACCCAATTTACCTTCTCGTGGATATCCAAGATGAATTTTTTTGTAGTCCCAATCGCGTCTTGAAAAATCCGCCGGCATCGTTCCTTCCATAACATCCATGTACAAATCACAACACAACCCCCGCTTAAAATCTCTCGTTATTTCTCCTCCAGAAATCAGGCTTAGTGCTGCATATGTACCCTCTGTGAACATTTCCAAAAAAGAACTTTTCATAATGACACCAAGAAGATTTTAACAACACACTGTTAACCAAAAAATGATCGGTAGATTCTCTGAATGGTTCCAGCCCGCAGCACGAACATTTGGACACAAGAAGAATTCCAGCCTTCCATAAATTTAGATCAACAGGAAGAACGCAATGAAGAGCTTTCCAACAAGTTAGAGAGTATTTTGGTGGCATGTGTTGAGCCCATATCGATTTGTGCTTAAACTCCTCCAACCGGTTGTAAGTAATAAATCTATTGAAATTTTGATTGAATATTTTCCCTTGTTGGAAACGTGTATGAGTTCCAGCACATGCTCAACTTCACAAACCGATTCCACTAATCACCAAATACCGCAAAATGCAATCCTACGAGACCGCCCGCACGAACAGCATACCCGCGCGGTTTGCAGCTCGGCGAGAACTTCCTCTCGCCGCTGAGACCACTCACGCTAGCCGCCGAGACCACTCACGGTAGCCATCTACCCGCGCGAGATCCCTCTTGCGAGAAGACCAGGACGCGAGACCACCACACCAAGACCGCGAGACCACCTCGGCTAGACCTTCTCAGCAAGATCAAAACAACCCGGCGAGATCACCACCACCGAGCCTGCGAGACGCCAGCAACCCACTTGGCAACACCGTCGACCCGCGCGGCAAGGTTGCTACTCGCACACGCAAACACACTACTCTCGCTCAGCAGCGAGATCAAACAAACCGCCCGGGCTACACCTCTGGCCGCTCGGCTAGAAGACTACACACACCTGCTAGCGCTGCAGCGCTTCTCAAACAAAAACTCGGAAATGAGGAGGAATTTCACTATTTCATCAACTTGTAAAGTTTTAAATCCAAGCCTTTATATAGGCAAACAAAACCAATAAAAATAAGACACATGACAATGCAATAAATGTCACTCCTAACCACTATCTACTTACATTGAATATAAACCATATTTTTTAAAAAATATTCCAAAAACTGTTGACCCGGTCAACGAAGTCAAAGTCTAACAAACTCCATCTCAAATTTGGTAGCACATGCCGAGTTTGCCTTTTAACTTCAAGAACGTCTCCACCTTCAATGCTTTGGTGAAGATATCCGCAACCTGCTCTTCGGTGGGGCAATACACCACTTCAACCGTTTTCTGCTCCACTTGCTCACGGAGGAGGTGGTATCTCATCTCGATGTGTTTGCTACGCCCATGTAGCACCGGGTTCTTTGCGAGCTGGATGACCGACATGTTATCAACATACATGGTCATAAGGCCATCCTGCGGATGATATAGCTCCTCCAAAAGACTCCTTAGCCAAATTGCCTGGCAGATACAAGCTGCCGCTGCTATGTACTCCGCTTCACATGATGATAAGGCGATCGTCGCCTGCTTCTTCGAACTCCATGAGAACATGCACTCTTGTTCCTACATGGAAAACATATCCGGAAGTGCTCTTCCGGTCATTCACGTCACCTCCATAGTCACTATCCGAGTACCTGACTAACTTGAGCTCCTCTCTAGTAGAATACATCAGACCATGTCCTCTAGTTCCGTTCACATATCTTAGGATCCTCTTCGCTTCCGTGAAGTGGTCCTGCTTTGGTTCCTCCATGTACCTGCTAACTACTCCAAAAGCGTACATGATGTCAGGCCTGGTGAAGGTCAAGTAGCATAAGCTTTCGACTAGGATTTTGAACATCGTGGAGTCGACCGCTCCTTCCTTCGAGTCCTTTCTCAGCTTCATCCCTGTATCAGCAGGAGTGGAGATAGCCTTGCTATCTCCATCCTAGACTTCTTCAAGATCTCTTCCGCGTACTTCCTCTGTGAGATGAAGATCCCGTCTTCACTCTTCTGCACCTCTACACCTAGGAAGTAGTTCAGCTCCCCAAGGTCGGTCATCTCGAACTCCTTCATAGTTCTCTTGAACTCCTCAAACATCGCAGGGTTGTTGCCAGTAAATATCATATCGTCTACATATAGACATATGATCATCATGTCTCCATTCTTCCCCACTTTAGTGTATAGAGCGTACTCGTACGGGCACTTCTTATAGCCATGCCTTTGGAGGTATGCATCTATCCTCCCATTCCAGGCACGAGATCCTTACTTCAAACCGTACAGAGCCTTGTCTAGCTTACACACCTTCCTCTCCTGGCCCTTCACAACATATTCTGGGCACTGCTCGATGTACACATCTTCTTCTAGGTAACCATTCAAGTAAGCAGACACAACATCCATTTGCAGGATCTTCCATCCATAGTGAACTGTCAGTGCGACGATCAACCGATGATGTCAATCCTCGCCACTGGTGCATAGACCTCGTCGTAGTCCACACCTTGGACTTGTATGTAGCCCTTTACGATTAGTCTTTCCTTGTGCTTCTCCACAGCTCCGTCCTTGTTCTTCTTCACCTTATAGACCCACTTCACCCTAAGGGATTTGTGGCCAGTTGGAGGGTCTACCAGCTTGCAGGTGTCATTCTTCTTGATGGATGTCATCTCATCATCCATCGGCTTCCTCCAAGTCATCTCCTGGGCAGCTTCGTCGTACGAGTGCGGTTAACAATCTGCAAGCAGACAGTATAAAGAAAAATTGTTAAGGACCGGCGCCGTCTCCTCGTAGATCTCCTCCAACCTCCTCATCCTAGGTTGAGGACGATCATCTTTGCTTTCGCTGGGGCTAGCTCCACCAAATATGCCTCCATTACTACTTGCCCCACTTGAGTCGGGGTTGAGAGCTCACCCTGACTCTCCACTAGGTGGTGATGGTGTCTCAGCTCTACCCATCTCATCTTCGGCTTCCTGACCACCCTCCTCTTCATCATCATCAAAAAATATCCCCTTGATGCTCCTCATCTCTTCATCTCAGCTCCAGCAAGTATCTTCCTAGAACACAACGTCCCTCAAGATTATATCCTTCTCCATCACAGGTTTGTACAACTTGTAAGCCTTGCTCATCGGAGCGTAGCCCACAAAGATGCACTTCTCAGTCTTATCATCCAGCTTCTTCCTCCGCTGGTCCAGTACGTGGTCATAAGCCACAACCCAAAGACCCTCAAGTGCTTCACACTCGTCTTCCGTCCACTCCATGCTTCAAACGGAGTCATGAACTTCACACTTTTCGTGGGGCATCAGTTTAGCAAGTATACAACAACCTGTACTGCTTCCGCCCTGAACTTCTTCGGCAAACCTTTTCCATTCACCATACTCCTGGCCATGTTCATGATGGTCAAGTTCTTCCTTTCCGCCACTCCATTCTGCTGAGGTGAGTAAGCCGTCGTCAACTGATGAGATATACCATGCTCTCTACAGAACCCATCGAACAACCTAGGGGTTTACTCCCCACCCCTATCTGTCCTCAACACCTTCAGTGGTTGACCGCTATCCTTCTCTGCCATTGCCTTGAACTCCTTGAACCTGTCAAGGGCCTCAGACTTCTCCTTCAAGAAATACACCCAAAACTTTCGACTGAAGTCATCAGTGAAGGTGATATAGTATTTGCTTCCACTTATTGAGATAGTCTCAAACGGACCAGCTATGTCCGAGTGGACAAGTTCAAGTTGCCTCCTCGCTCTTCGGGACTTGCCACCCTCGAATGTTTGGCTCTTCAGCTTCCCCTTGGTATATGCCTCACAGACCTTCTAAGGAGGTGAGATCATAGGCAGTCCTTCCACCATCTTGGAGTGAGATAGGAGCTTCAAACCAGTGAACCCCAAATGACCCATCCTGTGGTGCCACAACCATGCTTCCTCTTCTTCTTTAGTTCTCGCGAGACACACCGTCTCCTTGGCATCCATGCTCAGCGTGAAAAGTCGATTCGTCGTCATCTTTACTTTTACTACCTCTCTTATTTGATGGTCCTTCATGACCAAGGGTCCATCCTTCAACAGCACGCAATACCCTTTCTCCACCAGCTGCCCAAGGCTTAAGATGTTACTTTTCAAGCCTGACACATAGAACACGTCATTTAGGTGCACCTTCTTCCCATTCAAGCTTACCGCTATCACTCCTCTTCCTTCCACCGATATCTTCGAGGCGTCTCCAAAACTGACCTCACCACCATTTGGTTTGAGGCTTGTGAACAGTTCCTTCTCTCCACACATGTGGTTGCTAGCTCCGGTATCCAAATACCATACATCGTTCCTTCCACCTTCAGCTCCTCTGTAGGTTAGGAACATCATCGGATCACCACCGGTGTTGCTTACTTCTGCGTAATGGTTGGCTTCTCCTCCCTTCCTTGGAGCCCAACAATCATAGCTCATATGCCCAAACTTGTTGCAGTTGTAACACTGTATTTGTGACATATCTCCTCTGCCTCTTCCTTGACCTCTTCCTTGACCCCTACCTTGGCCACTTCCTCTTCCTCATGCGTCTTGCCTCCAACCTTGAGGTTGCTCTGCCTCCCTCTGATGATTTTTATTCCTCCCCGGGTCTCTTCCTGCTCTTCTTCCTCTACCTCGATAGCCTTGACCTCGCTGACCTCTATTTCCAGAGCTCTCTCCAAAATTTAACTGAGTCTGAAGTGTCTTCCCCAAGCCCCTTGACTCCTCATCATCCTGCAACATTCGATACTCGTGGGCTTGTAGAGACCCGATAAGCTCATCTACGGTCATCTGGGTGAGGTCCTTCGATTCTTCGATCGCCACCACCACATGACAGAACTTCTTTGACATAGATCGTAGGAGCTTCTCCATAAGGCTCACATTGTCTATCGTCTCTCCATTGCGCTTCATCTCATTTGTGAGCGTCCGCAGACGGGTTACATAGTCTTCAACCTTCTCGGCACCCTGCATCTTCAACATCTCATACTCGGCCTTGAGGGACTGCAACTTCACATTCTTGGCCTTATCCACACATTGCATGGAGCGTTGCAACACCTCCCATGCTTCTTTTGAACTCTTCGCTTCCAAGATCTTCTCAAACGTTGCCTCATCCACACCTTGATAGAGCAAGAACAATATCTTCTTGTCTCTCTTCTTCGACTCTCTCAACGCCGTCTTCTGAGAATTATTCAATGCCGCTTCTGCTTCTGCAGTAAGCTCTTCATAGCCGTCCTCGACTACCTTCCATAGCTCCTTTGAGGCGAGCAACACCTTCATCTGGATACTCCAATTTTCATAATTGGTCTTCATCAATTTGGGGACTTGCCCCGACATGGCTCCTCCAATCTCCATCTCTACTTGTCACTTCACTTCGCGAGCGACTTCCAAGGGTCCAACCTCACTCTGATACCACTTGTTGGAAACGTGTATGGGTTCCCGCATAACCTCAACTTCACAAACCGATTCCACTTATCACCAAATACCGCAAAATGGAATCCTGCGAGATCGCCCGCCCGAACCGCCTACCCGCGCGGTTTGCAGCTCGGCGAGAACTTCCTCTCGCCGCTGAGACCACTCACGCTAGCCGTCTACCCGCGCGAGCTCCCTCCTGCGAGACGACCAGGATGCGATACCACCACACGAACACCGCGAGACCACCTCGGCTAGACCTTCTCAGCGAGATAAAAACAACCCGGCGAGATCACCACCACCGAGCCCGCGAGACGTCAGCAACCCACTTGGCAACACCGTCAACCCGCGCGGCAAGGTTACTACTCGAACGCGCAAACACACTACTCTCGCTCAGCAGCGAGATCAAACAAACCGCCCGGGCTACCACCTCTGGCCGTTCGGCTAGAAGACTACACACTCCTGCTAGCGCTGCAACGCTTCTCAAACAAAAACCCGAAAATTAGGAGAAATTTCACCATCTCATCAACTTGTAAAGTTTTACATCCAAGCATTTATATAGGCAAACAAAACCAATTAAAATAAGACACATGACAATGCAATAAATGTCACTGCTAACCACTATCTACTTACATTGAATATAAACCATATTTTTTTAAAAAATTCCAAAAACTGTTGACCCGGTCAACGAAGTCAAAGTAACACCCTTGGACATCAAGTATCCATACAGCCTGGTCCGGCCTCCTTCAAATTTTGAAATCAGAATCCAGGATTAAATTTAGCACCTCCCCGCTGCATTGATCGGGATTTGCAATCCGGGTGATGTGCGACCAAGCCCACAAGATGTTTTCCCCAATCCAAATATCCTTCCAGAAGTTAACTTGTCCACGACCGGGTTTCCATCGTAAAAATTCCTTCATGCGATGATAATATTTAAGATTCCCGCGCCATGGACCATGGGCGTTGGAGCTAAAATCCATAATACCCTTATTCCGCTTTTTGTTGTACTTTTTGCGGATGAACTAGTGACAAGGAGAATCCTTAGAGAGATAGTTCCATATCACCTTGCACTTGTACGCTTTGTATAGGTCTTGCATGCTATGAATTCCAAGGCCCCCGTGGATACTGGCATGCAAATTCTTTTGTATTTTATCCAATGAAACTTCCTCCATCAGCGCCCGCCCATAAAAATTGGGCAATGCTTGTGTCAATTGCTTTCTAATTTAAGATAGGAATATTGCAACCGATCATTGTGTATATCGCGAAGCTAGAAAGGACGGACTTAGGCTCCGTTTGGGGGGGGGGGGGGGGGGGGGGCTTATTCTCACCGGTCAACCGGTTACGATCGCATGAACCAGACCTTAATTAGGGTCCGGTTCATGCAAATCTCGGCAGGAAAAAAACAGGAGAAGCACAGTCGGAAGGAAAGAGCAACAACAACACGGATTCACCAAGCCGGAAGAGGAGGCGGCAAGCCAGAGAAGCAGTACGGCGGCGCAGAGGAGCAGCGGCAAGGAGCCACCTGGGCCGGAGAAGAAGCCGGCCGAGTCCCTTTCTCCACCGATGAGAATAAAGGGGGCACATTGGCGGAAGCGGAAACCGGAAAAAAATAGTTTAGGCATTAGATCGATCCTCTGATAACACGTAGAAAAAAATGAAATGTGCAATTTTATGTTTCCACAAACGGCCATGATATAGGAGATACAACAAGACACCCAACACCGATAGGCGCTGTGAGACTAAAATCAATAATATAAATATACTAACTCTAACAAGAACAAAATGAGAAATTATTTTTAAAAATCTCATCCTGAAAAAATGATTGTGCTAGATGCAAGAATTATAAAATTAAAATTAAAGAGATGAACCAGATCTTAATTAGGGTCCGGTTCATGTGTTCGTAACCGCTTGACCGATAAAATAAGCCCCCCCCCCCAAACAGAGCCTAAATTAATGTTATTCTACCAGCTTGATTGTTAGTGTATATTTGAGCAATTAACGGGTTGGTTCGGATACACGGATATCTGATACCCATAGATACTCATAGGATTTGCCTATTTATACCCACCTAGGGGCACCTAGGGGCAAAAGATAATTGATTTCACCTTGATATTCATCCGGATGCTTCGAGCGACATTATCATTGATTTAGGAGCTTGGACCTCCAATCATGGATTCTCTTCTCGACCTTTACCACCATGAAATCATTTACCGTGTTCACCGCATCCATTTTAATAATATCCCAACAAAATTGTAAAAAAACCACCCCCGAATCCTGTTAAAAATTTCGTTGAAAGATAATTCCAAGCAAACTGCATTAACAACAAAAGTTCAACTACAAGGAACTACCAACGCAATACACTCTTGAGAGGTATTGGGCATTAACACCCAAAAAGGAAACAACTCTGCCCAAGCAGCAGCATGACAGCCCAGCGGCTCGGTAGTGTAGCAACTCGAAAACTCAACGACTCGGCAGCAACCAGAAACCAGCTCGGCAGCAACCTGTGACAACTCGGCAGCAACCTCCATAGCGCAGCTCGGACGCAACCTGAAACAACTCGACAACGACCTCTAGAACTCAGCTCAGCAGCGACCTGGAACAGCTCGGTAACACCTCTAACAACACAGATCGACAACAACTTGGACCAGCTAGGCAGCAACCTCCAATTGCACAGCTCGGCAGCGACCTCAAATCCAACCACACAGACTGCTCCACTGCATAGCTCGCCAGCATCCACAAGTACAGATCGCCCGAACTTGGCGACTACTAAACCAGTTCGCCAAAACACCTTGCAGACCACACCAGGCTGGCGGTTGCAAATACCAGGCCGCAAAGTACAGTTTTTCTTCTTTTTTCTTCGATACAGAGAAGAGGAGAAACACCCTATATATAGAGAAAAATAGAACACCAAACACCAGAAAGGACACCAGCCTCGCAGCAGATCCTCCTAGAATGCCCACCATCAAACACCAGAACAAACAACAAGCCGCCCGGCTTAACCGACAGGCCGCCGAGCTTACCCGACAGGCCTCCCGGTCTCCCTTCAAAACTAAACACTCCCCCTTGAAGTGAGCCCTGGGGACAACACCAATAAGAGATCGAAGTCGCTCAAACTGTAAGACCTCCCTCCTAGAACTCAAAACACGACACGAGGGGAGTCTTATGACCAGAACAGCCGCCTTGCGGTAGCGTTAGCACACGGGCTAACCTGTACTACAAGACGCCTGTCCTGTCGGCTATAATCAATATCAAACATTGTCAACCCAACCTAGAACATAAAACAGAAGTCAAATTCACACATAAGTAAATAGTCCAAAAGTACATCAAATAAAAGATGCATCAATAATCTTATATAACATCAGAGTACGAGTAAAAAATAAGTCTCTCTAACTCACATCAGTCACCGACGGTAGCGATGACACCGTCCCTTCAGGCCCTGTCAGCCTGGCCTGGCTGTCCTGCTGCATAACCTGCTGCTACTATATCTGCGGGATTCCGTCCTAAAAAGGAATACGTAGCAACCGTTAGTCATAAAGTCTAAGTGGCTTCACATCCGCTGCCCCGACGACTCCTCTCCACCGGGCGTAGAAAAGGACAAGTACAATATATATATAATTGTAGTAATACAAACAGGTGGTAAATGAGTGAACAATATCAATGTATATCAACAGTTTAATGAATGAGTAAATAACCTACTCTAGCAATTCTATCGTCTAAAGCAGTATAAAAGGTAAAGCTACAATAAAAAGTAATTCAACTTATATGAATGCCCATACAGACATATAAGTTGAGGATAGACTCAACAGTAAAGTAACTTATCATATAAGAGTGTCCATACAAACTTATACGATGAGGGTCTTGTGTATGCAATGTAGTGTAATGACATGAATGCAATGCAATGACTCACCCATGATCACGTACATGCAACTGCTATGTCGACATAGACATGTAGTTCCCAGTTTTTCGAGTAGGTAGCTAACCTCTCATGCGTCAACCGTCATGTCCAGGCGGTGACAGTGGAGCGGGCTTCTCCACTACTAGGCGGGCATCCACACTACCAAGCCTAGACCTCAGTATGCCTCAATGCTAGAACACAACAACGGAGTTCACATGCGTACTACGGCTCAGAAGGGGTCTCGGGTAGATGTGCACCAAGAGCTCAGCCCAACTGGCATATATTCATGGCACGTAAGATGGCTGTGTGAACAAATCACCAAAGGAGCAAGACAAACCATCCACCAGCACGGAGGGTGCATCGGGAAGTGAGCATCGAGGACCAAGGCCCAACCGTGTAAGTCTAACTGTCAACTCCCGTCGGTGCGACGACTGGCGAGCCAGTAGACCTGCCACACTATCCTTTTCCCGGGATTACGACACCACGTGTCGACTCACACCACATGCAATTTCACATCATTGTGGTACAAAAGGTGCCTCTATGGACAAACCACTAGAGGACCAAGGCCAACCATCCACATATGTCTCTTTTCATCATTACCAACCCAGTGCGGTCAAACACCTGCACTTACACCCTTTCACAATCTCGTGCCCCAAGGCGCTTAAGGGTTCATCATCAACATAAAGTTACTTCACATATTCATCAACCATTTGGTCAACATGATTACATATAGACTGGGCACATAACTTTAGAATCACTGCTTACAATTCTTTTACCAAGTTCAAACCATTCGTGCACACATGGATCAATCAACTAAATGTCAACAACCATTTGTTTATAACAATCACTACCAATTATGCTCAGTATATTCAAGGCAAACTCATCATTATTTAACACAATACCATTATCCAACGCGTCCTTATTGATTCACATTTTTAAACCATTCCTACCATCTCAACCTGTCACATGATTCGTCCACTACCCTTCGTTAAGAATCTATACAACAAATGCCTTTAACAATATTTTATCACAAATACATACAAACTAAATTTACAAAAACATTAACGTTGTTGTACTACAGTCACTCCCTACCAAATTCAAAGGCAATTCAACATTATTGGTGCAGGAAAGATTACTGTACAACAACTTCGACGGGGATTTCTAAGGCTATAGAAATCCGGTGAAGGCGTGTAAACCCTCGTTGGAAAGGTATTTTCAAGGGCTACGACTTTTGTATTTAGTCGAAAGCCCAGATCTGGCCGCATCGTATCCGAAAATGACCTTGAAGATTGCTACGCGCAAAAAGCAGATTTCTGTGCGCATTTGAAAGCAGAACGAACGCCGTCGGTTCGTCTTCTTCCCCCTTCCAAACTTCCCAAATCACATCCAGAATTCTTCCTCCCTTGTTCACCCTCAAAAGACCAACTTTCTTCACGAAACCAAGTCCCTATCTTCTCATGGAAGGAAGGAGTGGTCGAAAACATCATATCTTTAATGCACAAGCCCTAACACGGCCTTCTCCTAAGAAAGACTTCTCCTCACAAATCAAGACTCTTTTGAGCCGACATTTCTTCTTGGAATAACTAGAGATCTAGCACCAAGGGAGAGGTTAGGAACCCCACTTCGTTTCCGGCATTTCCAGCCATGGATCTCGTCACTCTTCTTGGCGGCATCTTTCCCTTCCTAGTATTGTTCTTTATGGGAAGAGAGAGGGAAGGAGAAGATTTTCTTCCAGAAATCGACCCCGGCGGCTTCTCTGTTTCGTCAGGATTGGCAGATACAACTGCTCGACAATGTGATAAAAAGAAGGCTAGGGTTTTCCGCATGTCACTTTTTATAGTGAGAAATTCGGGTAACAACGTAGCCATGTGTCGGCCTGACATTGGACCGCCTAATATTACTTTAAATGAGTCATTTTGAAAGGATGCAGCCCATTTAAGTCAATTTGGCACAATTTTCGAAAATCCGATTCAGCCGCTGCCAAAGATTCGCCCAAGGCAAAGTTTTTTCTAAGTTAAATGACGTTCGACGAATTTTAGCCCAGTTCGACAAATCAGCGATCGACAAACTCAGCGTTCGACGATCTTACCTGAGTTCGACGAATTTAGCTCAGCTAGACGAATCAGCGCTCAATGGATTCAGCGTTTGATGAACTTACCTGAGTTCGAAAAATTTATCTCAGCTCGACGAATCAGTGCTCAACGGAATCAGCGTCTGACAAAATTACCTGAGTTCGAGGAATCAGCGATCGACGAACTCAGCGTTAGACGAACTTAGCTGAGTTCGACGAATTTAGCACAACTCGAGGAATCAACGCTCAACGAATTCAGTGTTCGACGAACTTACTTGAGTTCGATGAATTTAGCTCAGCTCGACGAATCAGCGCTCAATAGAATCAGCGTTCGACGAACTACCTGAGTTTGACGAATCAGTGGTTGACGAATTATCCTCAGCCTATGCCATTGAGTGATGTTGAATCTACTCAACGCTCTCAACGCCTTAACCCACCAGCCTAATTTAAATGGCGTCGAAAGCATTGAGTGGACTCAATGCTCTCAACGCCTCAACCCGACCAGAATAAACTAAGTTAAATGGTGTCAAGAGTGTTGAGTCCACTAGAATAAACTAAGTTAAATGGTGTCAAGAGTGTTGAGTCCACTCAACACTCTAATGCCTAACCCGCCAGAAGAATTCTGAGTCAAATGGAGTCGATAGTGTTGAGTCCACTCAACGCTCTCGACGCCTAACCCGCTAGAATTTCACTAAGTTACTTGGCGTTGAGTGTGTCGAGTCCACTCAACGCACTCGACGCCTAACCTACCAGAATTTTCTAAGTTAATTCCCGATCTAGTCGTTGAGTCCGGTCAACCCACTCGACGCACCCCGAACCTGAGTCAATCTTCTTGACTCAAAACACGTGCGAGTGGTCTGGCACGAAATGGGACGTTACAAATCCTATAAACAAAATAAAAGATTTCGTCCCTGAAATCAGGCTAAGGTTGTGGGGGAAATAAATCGAGAAAATATATTATGCTTTATAAATGTTATCGGGGAAACAACTCCAGGTAGTGTTTCCGCATCAAGTCCAACAGCTCGCAAGTAAATTCTTCTTTCCCATGATTAGACAACAACACCTTTACCAAAGGAACACTCTTGCGACGCAAGTTTCTTGTCTTGGTGTTAACTATCCGCACCAGCTCTAGTCGCATGGATCTAACGTTTGCTACTGCTCCATCAGTGGTGGGGATATGTTGATCGAGCAGCCACATCGCCTTCCGAAGTGACGACACATGGAATACGTCATGAAGATTCTCCAACTCTGGCAGTTACTCCAACTGATAGGCCAAAGGTCAAATCCTTTCCAATATAGTGTAAGGCCCAATGTACCTTGGGCTGAGCTTCTTCCCACCACGTACCTGTACCACTCCATGCATCGGCCGAATCTTCAGTAACACTTTGTCACCCGCTTGAAATTCCACCATCCGGTATTTTGCATTATAATATTTAGCCTGCCGACTTTGAGCCTCAAGCACGCGGTCCCGTATTAATCTAACAATTGCATCAGTATCATCATTGTACTAAATTCCTAAAACCTTCGGGTCTTCATCTTGCACCCATGACAAAGGGGTTCTACATCTTGTTCCATAAAGGGCTTCATGGGATGCCATCCCGATACTGGTCTGGTGACTGTTGTTGTATGAGAATTTTACCAGGGGTAAGAGCCTTTCCATGGCTCTCCTCTATCCAGCACACACAACCTCAATAGTTCTTCTGAAGTTCTAATGGTCCTCTCAGACTGCCCGTCTGTCTGAGGATGAAAGGTTGTGTTGAAGGTAAGGCGTGAACACAAATATGCCTCTACGACCTTCCATTCTTTAGAGGTTAAACAACCATCCTAGTCAGAAACAATTGTCTTTGGCACGCCATGGTACCGTACAAACTGCTCCACAAAGAGCCGTACCAAAACATCCACATGAGCTTCTTTTTTCATAGGAATAAACCTGGCTACCTTTATCAGGTGGTCAACGATTACCCAAACTGAATCATTCCCTGAGCGTGAGCGAGGCAACCCGTGGACGAAGTCCATGAAGACATCCTCAAACTTCCACTCGGGGATGGGCAATGACTGTAATAATCCTTCGGGTCTCTTGCATTCTACCTTCACCCTTTGACAAGACTCGCAGTGCGTAACAAAATATCTGACGTACCTCTTCATTACCGGCCAATATATGGTCTTTCGCAAGTCGGTGTATATCTTGACAATCATAGGATGCACTGAATAATGAGAGAAATGTGCCTCTCTCAAGATATCTTCCCGAATTTTACCGCCTTTGGGAATGTAATGCCGACCACGGAGATGAACGAGGCTGTCTTTTAGGGAATACTCATTAGTAGTCTCATCTTCAATTGACTTGAACACCGGGGTCAGAGCAGTATCCTTTCCTTGCTCTACTCGAATTAAGTCCCGAATATCACAGACTATGCTCATTGCGGTTAAGTACTCCGTATACCCTACCAAATGGTCTTTATATACCAGGGTAATCTCCATCTCCTCGAGCATCCGAGCTAATTTCATACTCCTCAATCGAGACTCAGGGCTCGATTCCGGTACCTTCCTGCTCAAAGCATCAGCTACGGAATTTGCTTTTCCGGGGTGGTAGTTCAAGGTAAATTCATAATCAAATAAAAATTCTAGCCACTACCGCCGTCTCAGGTTCAGTTCCTTCTGAGTATGAATGCACTATAAATTATTGTGATCCGAAAAGATTTCGCAGTGGATGCCATATAGATAGTGCCTCCAGACCTTCAAGGAGAATACCACTGCTCCCAATTCTAAATCATGTACTGGAGAGTTGAATTCATGCTTCTTCAGCTGTCTCGAAGCATAAGCAATCACATGCCCGAGCTGCATTAGTACTGCTCACATCCCTTGATATGACGCGTCAGTGTAGACTTGAAATCCTTCCTTCCTAGATGGAAGGGCTAGGATGGGTGCGGTAGTAAGTTTGTTCTTCAGCTCTTGGAACGTAGCTTCACACTGGGGTGTCTACTCATATGACACACCTTTCTTTGTTAGAATAGTAAGAGAAAGGGCAATCTTTGAGAATCCTTTCACAAACTTGTGATAATACCCGACAAGCCCAAGGAAACTCCATACATCATTCACTGACTTTAAGGGTGACCATTACTTCACGACACGTACTTTGGCCGGATACACAGCTAGTCCAGCCCCACTGATCACATGACCCAAGAAGGTAACTTCTTGTAGCCAGAATTCGCACTTGCTGAATTTGGCAAACAAGGCATGCTCTTTTATCTTCTTTAGCACCAAGGTCAGATGTTCGACATGCTCCTCCTCTATCTTTGAGTAGACAAAAATCTCATCGATGAAGACGATGACGAATATGTTTAAATAATGCTCAAACACTTTGTTCATCAGACTCATGAAAGCTGAAGGGGCATTTGTGAGCAAAAACGGTATCACAGTGAACTCGTACAAGTTGTACCTTTAGCTAAAAGTTGTTTTCTGAATGTCCTCCTCTTGTATCCTCAATTGGTAATACCTCGAGCGCAAATCCAACTTGGAGAACCAAAGCGCTCCTACCAATTGATCGAACAACTCGTCGATCCAGGGTAGCGGATAGGTATTCCGCACCGTCAGTTGGTTGAGCTCCCGATAGTCTATACATAATCGTAAGGTATCATCCTTCTTCTTAACAAACAGAACAGGGGCTCCCCAAGGTGATGAGCTCGGGAGAACAAATCTTGATTCCACCAGTTCTTGCAACTGAACTCTAAACTCTACGAGTTCCTTCGGGGCCATTCGATAAGGGGTCCTGGAGACGGGCTTGGAACCCGGTACTAGCTTAATTTGATAATCCATCTCCCTATATGGGGGTAGTCCTGACAATTTCTCAGTAAATACCTCGGGAAAATCCCGTACCACTCGCACATTCTTCATATATATTGTCCTCTCTTTCCCTTTGAAACGTATCATGTAAACTTCATCCCCTCTCATATGGGCTTTCAAGGCCTGAATTGAAGATAATAACAAGCGTGGTGCGAATCTTATACCTTGGAAAATGACTTTAGTGTCTCCATGTCTCAAGTAAATCCGCTTCTCCGCGTAGTCAATTCTTGTGTAATGCCAATTCAACCATGCCATCCCCAGAATGAGCTCGAATTCCGACATCCTCAAAACTATGGCAGGGGTATCAAAGGTCTTTCCTCCAAGGAGTATCTTCAAGTCGCACTTGGCCGTTGCAGTCATCTCTGAGCCATCTGGAAGGAGTACTCTCCGAGCAATACCAGTGAAGTATTGCACTCCTTATAGGTCTTTAACAAAGTCCGCCGACACAAACAAGTGTGATGCACCGGTATTGAATAACGTATAGGCCGGTTTCCCACCAACCATTACAGTGCATAAGTATAAGTATCAAATACTCAAACCTAGACCTCTAGTACATCTTAAGCAACTTAAGCTGATTACTGAAAATGTGTTCATTAACTGTAACATACATGCAATCATCTTCTGAGTTTTCCGCTCCTGCTCCATGTCCAGCGCGAACACCTAATTCCGAGTAGTTCCAGGGTTTCCTCCTCGTGGTCCTCATCCTCGACCACGTATACATCCCCGTCCTCGTGGAGCTGCCGGAGGGAGAACAGGAGGAGCATTCCCAACTAGCTGCAGACAGTGACGTCGGATGTGGCCCGGTTGGTTGCATTGGAAGCACACTCTCTCATTCCTCCCTTTGGGTTGTTGGAACTGTTGAAGCTGTGGAGGTGGAGGCAATGCTTGCGGCTGTGGGACCGGGCGCTCCATTCTAAAATTTTGGTGGAGATACTCGCCACATCTCCGGTATCCACTTCCACCTCTGTTTTCATGGCTCCTTCTGTTACTAGGGCCAACCTCCATCACACCCACAACTTGTCTCTTACCACTTACCAAGTGGTCTGCCTCTAGCCTCTTTGACATGTCAATTATCTTTGCTAAGCTGGAGTCTGCTATAAACAAAAGGGCTTGCCTCACGGGGCCCCACAAGCATTTGTAGAACCTTTTATCATATCCTCTGTCATCCAACTCATAGTAGTCAGCAAATCTAGCCAGATGCTGAAACTCTCGCTGGTACTCTGTCACTGACTTGGATCCCTGCTTCAGCTACAGGAAACTGTCTTCAAGTTCATCTCGAGCTGTTGAAGGGATAAAGTGCTCTCAGAAAGTTTCAGAAAACTCGCTCCAACTAATATCCGTGTAGACTATTCCGTGGAAGGTGGAGCCCATGAGAGACTTCCACCACCTTTTTGCATGCAATTCCAGAAGTGACACTACCAGGGTCACAGCCATATTGTTCGGACATCTAATTTTTGCCATCAGCTCTTGCATGGTGTCGAGCCATTCCTCCGTATGCACTGCCGACTCCGTCCCAAGGTAGGCAGAAGGGGAGTATGCTCGGAAGGTGCTCAACCAATTAGAGCCCGATGCTTGTTATTATACAGGGGCTTGTTGGGACCTAAAGACATCCACGATAGCTGTGAGCGTCTGTCCTAGCTCCAATTACTGAAATTGTGTGAGTACGGACGAGGCGGGAGTGCCCTCCACTGGCTCAACGTGCAATGGGATCTACACGAAAGGTACAAACCTAAAGTCAGGTTGGCTAATCTTAAGTTCAAAGTTGGACATACTTAGTGTGAATTACATATGTGCACACCACTGCTTACGCTAAGTCAATTTGCCCCCAAACTAACTAATCGAGCGGGGCTATTCCATTGTTGAATGATCGTAGCAAGTTGAAACCATTTGTAAGACACCCCTCTCCCGGAACACAAAACACAACACGAGGGGAGTCTTATGCCAAGAAGAGCCGCCTTGCGGTAGCGTTAGCACACAGGCTAACCTATACTACAAGACGTCTGTCCTGCCGGCTATAATCAATATCAAACATTGCCAACCCAACAAAGAACATAAAGTAGAAGTCAAATCCACACATAAGTAAATAGTCCAAAAGTACATCAAATAAAAGAAACATTAACAAGCTTCTATAACATCAAGGTACGAGTACAAAATGAGTCTCTCTAACTCACATCAGTCACCAACGGTAGCGATGACACCGTCCCTTCAGGCCCTGTCATTCTGGCCTGGCTGTCCTGCTGCATAACCTGCTGCTGCTCATCTGCAGGGTTCCCTCCTAAAAAGGAAGACGTAGCAACCATTAGTCATAAATACTAAGTGGCTTCACATCCGCTCTCTCAGCGACTCCTCGGCATCGGACGAAGAAAAGGACAAGTACAATATATATAAAAGTGTAATACAAACATGTGGTAAACGAGTGAGCAATATCAATGTATATCAGCAGTTTAATGAATGAGTAAACAACCTACTCTAACAATTCTATCATCTACAACAGTATAAACGGTAAAACAATAAAAAAAGTAACTAACTTATATGAATGCCCATACAGACTTATAAGTTGAGGATCGACTCAACAATAAAGTAACTTATCGTATAAGAGTGTCCATACAAACTTATACGACGAGGGTCTTGTGTATGCAATATAGTGTAATGACATGAATGCAATGCAATGACTCACCCACGATCACACACATGCAACTGCTATGTCGACCTAGACTTATAGTTCCCACTTTTCGAGCAGCTAGCTAACCTCTCAGGCGTCAACCGTCGTGGCCAGGCAGTGACAGTGGAGCGGGCTTCTCCACTACTAGGAGAGCATCCACACTAAGAAGCCTATGCCTCCATACGCTTCAACTCTAAGAACACAACAGCAGAGCTCACATGCGTACTACGACTCGGAAGGGGTCTCGGTTAGATGTGCACCAAGTGCCCAGCCCAACTGGCCTATATTCGTGGAATAGAAGGTGCCTGTATGAACAAATCACCAAAGTACCAAGGCCAACCATCCACTAGCACGGAGGGTGCCTCGGGATGTGAGCACCGAGGCCCAACCATGCAAGTATAACTGTCAACTCCCATCGATGTGATGACTAACCAGCCCATAGACCTGCCGCACTATCCTTAACCCGGGATTACGACACCATGTGTCGGCTCACACTGCATGCAATTTCACATCTTCGTGGTACAGAAGGTGCCTCTGTGGACAAACCACCAGAGGAACAAGGCCAACCGTCGACATATGTATCTTTTCATCATTACCAACCCTGTGCGGTCAAATGCCCGCACTTACATCCTTTCACAATCTCGTGCCCCAAGGCGCTTAAGTGTTCATCATCAACATAAAGATACTTCAAATATTCATCAACTATTTGGTCAACATGATTACATATAGACTATGGTCACATAACTTTAGCATCACTTGTTACAATTCTTTTACCAAGTTCAAACATTCATTCACACATGAATCAATCAACTAAATGCCAACAACCATTTGTTCATAACAATCACTACCAATTATGCTCAACATCTTCAAGCCAAACTCATCATTATTTAACGTATTAGATGTCTTGTGATGTAGTCATGGGCAGTATACTTGCCAAGCAAGACCTTCCCAACAATGTCTGCCAGAAACTTGTATGGTGCAGACAAATGCCTCTTCAATAATTTATTTGGGTTGTCACCAGCATAACCCATCAAATTTAGCATCATATTAAACTCTTCAGAATCAATTTCTAATTCCTCTTCGCCAATTGTCAAACCAAATATTTCTGTTAAAATCGCGGAGGTTAAGGAGACAATGTTACCGGCGATTGATCCTGCCATAGTATTGTCTTCAGAAGTGGATGAAGTATAAACCGTTTCTCTAATTTTTGTTCCTGCCAACTTTATCCTGGTGGTCATCAGGTTCTTCAGATTTTGTTCTTCCAGAAGTTCCAGAATATATAGAAAGATTGGATCCGAGTGCTGGAATGATTCGAAGTCGACATCAAATTCAGTGTCAAACTTTATAGCGGCTAGAGCTCCTGCTGGAATCGCCATGGAATCACCTGCAGATGAGAGAAATGACGATCAAGTGCAAGGGAACATAAAGCGGGGATGGAGGTCGAAGAAAACCTAGATATAAGGTTTTTCAGAATATGAATCGACAAACTCCGTTCCATGAAAATAAAATTAATTCTTCGAACTGAGGTCGACGAAATAGTTTAGGGGTAAATAATTAGTCGAGCCCATCAAAAGAATTTAAGATGGTTCGTCGAACTTAGGTCGACGAATTTCTTCTGAAGCAAAGGTCGTCGATCACGGGTCGACGAAAATTGTTTCACTCACAGAGAGTTCGTCGAACTCTGTTCGACGAATATCTCTCAAACCTTCCCCGGTTCGTCGAAATCCATTCGACGAACTTTGGAAAGTTCATCGAATGCAGACAGAACTTAAGCTAAGTCTTCTCCATTGATCATTCCCAGCTGATTTAGAAAGAAAGCATGATTTTTCTCATTCAGAGGTTTGGTGAATATATCAGCTTTTTGCAAATCAGTGTAGATATAGACAAGCTTAATCTTATTTTTGTCTACACACTCCCTAATGAAATGATGTCTTATGTCAATATGCTTTGTCCTACTATGGTGAACTGGATTTTGTACTATGACTATAACACTAGTATTATCACAGAATAGGTTTGAGTTACTAAGTTGAACCCATAATCTAGAAGCTGATTCTGTATCCAGAGCATCTGTGAACAACAGCTGCCTGCTGCAATATATTCTGCTTCAGCTGTTGAAGTTTACACTGATGTTTGCTTTTTACAGAACCATGATACTAATCTCATACCCAGGAACTGGCAGGTTCCTGAAGTACTTTTTCTATCAACCCTGCATCCAGCAAAATCAGCATCAGTGTATCCAGTTAACTCAAATTCTAATTCAGCAGGATACCATAGGCCTAGATCAGGACAACTCTTTATATATCTTAAAATCTTTTTTAAGAAAATTAGATGAGATTCTTTAGGGTTCACTTGGAACCTAGCACAAAGGCATGTAGCAAACATAATATCTAGCCTACTTGCTGTGAGGTATAATAGGGACCCAATAATGCCCCTATAAAGTTTCTGATCGACAGGTTTTCCTGGTATATCAGAGTCCACAACAGCATTGGTGGCCATGGGAGTTTTCTTAGCTGAGGCATCAGCCATCCCAAACTTCTTTAGAAGTTCTTTAGCATACTTTGCTTGAGAGATGAAGATGCAGTCAAGGAGCTGTTTCACTTGGAGACCAAGGAAATATGAAAGCTCTCCCATGCTACACATTTCAAATTTTGAATACATGAGGTCAGAAAATCTCTTGCATAATTTTGAATCTGTAGAGCCAAACATGATGTCATCTACATAGATTTGTACTAACAAAATTTGGTCCTTATGATGTCTAGTGAAAAGTGTTTTATCTACAGTTCCTCTTGTAAATTTATGCTCTAATAAGAAACTTGCTAAGGACTCATACCAAGCTCTTGGAGCTTGTTTTAGACCATAAAGAGCCTTATTTAATTTAGAAATATATGAGGGATGAGTTGAAGAAATAAAACCTGAAGGTTGTTCTACATAAACCTCTTCTTGTAACACTCCATTTAAGAAGGCACTTTTCACATCCATTTGTAAAACTTTGAATCTTTTGAATGCTGCATAGGCAAGGAAGATCCTTATAGCTTCCAACCTTGCAACAGGTGCAAAGGTCTGATTATAGTCAATTCCTTCCTCTAGCCTATATCCTTGAGTAACAAGCCTAGCCTTGTTCCTCACAATGACTCCTTGGGCATCAAGCTTATTCCTAAAAACCCATTTGGTTCCAAAAACTGGGTAGTTTTGGGGTCTTGGAACCAAATCCCAAACTCTACATCTCTCAAATTGATTTAATTCCTCTTGCATTGCAAGAATCCAGTGGGGATCTTGCTCAGCATGATGAATGGTTAGAGGTTCAACCTGAGAGAGAAAACAGGCATGCATCAAGTCTTGGTTGAGTTGATGTCTTGTCTGTACACCTGCTGATATGTCTCCAATTACTTGAGATCTGGGGTGATCCCTAAGTGTGACAAAATCAGTGGGTGGAGTTGGTTGTGCAACAGCATTTTGAATAAATTCATCTTGTGGAATTATATTTGTTGTTGGTTGAGGCTCATGTTCTTCAGCTTCATCTTCTTCACTACCTTCAATGACCTGTGGAGAGGGATGAGTGGGAACCTCTTGGGTGAGGTTTAGTCCTTCCAATGTCTCACATAAGTGGGGTACCTGCAAGTTGCTACTGGTAGAAACTTCTTTCTCCTTGCAATACATGTTAGTTTCATCAAAAGAAACATGAATTGACTCTTCTACTTTTAATGTTGATTTATTAAATACCATATAAGACTTGCTTACTTGAGAGTATCCTAGAAAAACTCCCACTTCAGCCTTAGCTTCAAACTCTCTAATATATTTCTTGTTGTTATTATGTATATAGCATGTACAACCAAAAACTTTAAAATAGTTTATTTTAGGTTTCTTCCCTTTGAGCAATTCATAAGGAGTCTTGTTCTTTAGTTTGTGAATTAAACTCCTATTCAGGACATAGTTTGCAGTGCTTACAGCCTCTGCCCAAAAGGTTAGTGGCATGTATGCATCAGGAAGCAATGTACCTGCAGCTTCAATGAGTGTCTTATTTTTCCTTTCAGTTACCCCATTTTGTCGGGGAGTTCTAGGAGCTGAGAAGCAATGCCTGATACCTTCCTTCTCACAGAACTCATGCATAAGAAGAGACTCAAACTCTGTGCCATGATCACTTCTGATCAATACAACATGAGTAGAGAACTCAATCTATATGGTCCTGAGAAAATCTGTAAGAACCTTGAATGTATCTGACTTTGTTCTCAGAAAAAATACCCAATTGAACCTGGAGAAGTCATCCACTATAACTAAAGTGTAAGATTTCCCTCCCAGGCTTTGTACAGCTATGGGTCCAAAACGATCCAAGTGTAGCAGGTACAAGATCCTAGGTGAATCACTCTTATTAATTGATTTGAAACTAGTTTTAGTTTGCTTGCCTAATTGACAAGCCCTGCAGAAACCTTCCTTCTTGTAGGGAGCAGAAGGTAGACCTGTAACAAGGTTGTGCTTAGATAACCTAACAATATTTTCAGGTTTACATGTCCTAGTCTTTTGTGACATAAGTCATTCTGATTACTAGTTAAATTCAGTAAACAAATATCAGTTGTGGCAGAAAGAAAATTTTCTAAATAAATGTTTCCTTGTCTACTTTCAGTTAAAATAGTTTGGTTATTTTTATCAATGATAGAGCAAGTAGAAGAGTTAAAATATACCTGATAACCATCATCACATAATTGACTTATGGAGATGAGGTTATGCTTTAGTCCACTTACATATGTCACCTTTCTGAAGGTGACAACTCTTATTTTTTACTTCTCCCACTCCTTCTGACTGTCCACATTTTGAGTCACCAAAAATGACTTTTTGCCCCAGCTTGGACTTATAGTTGAGTAGGATGTCCTTGCTTCCAGTCATATGCTTGGAACAGCCACTGTCCAGGAACCAAGTTTCATTTACCCCTGGACAATTCTTCACCTGCAATACAAACAGTTAGTGATTTTTGACCCAGGTTACCTTGGGCCCTTTGTATGGCTGATAAGAGAAACTAGAGATAACAGAAAATTCTGGCTGGGATTTATATCCTAGGGTGTGGTATCTCCTGGGTGGAATGGTCCAGTCAGCTAGGGGATTAAATGATTTCCTAGAAGTATTTAAGTTTCTGTTAAAGTTATAGTTTTGGTTAAATCTTCCTGGGTTCGACGAATTTATGTAAGTTCGTCAAACAGAGTTCGACGAATTGGGTTGAGATCGTCGATCTCTGCCCAGAGAATAAACATGTTCATTCTCTGTTCCCCACGTTCGTCGATCTCTGCTTGACGAACCATACAAAGTTCGTTGATCGCAGTTAGACGAATAATAATAACTATAGTTGGCGTTCAGAGTTCGTCGATTGGGGTTCGACGAACTAGCCCCTTTTCGTCGATCGGAGGTCGACAAAATTGCTGAACTTTGTTTTTATTAGGTGTTTTTTGGTTTTCAATTTTGTTCTTAGTTTGAATTTGTTCAAGAATTTTATTTACCTTATATACTTGTTCAGTATTCTTCTTTCCTTTCTCAGAAATAAAATTTATGGGTTGTGACTGGTGGTTTTTCTGAATAGTAGGTGGTTCACTAGATGATGCACCTAATCCTAACTTACTTCCATTTAATCTAACATTAGATATGTTGGTGATTACTGCTAGTTATTTGCTTCTTCCATTTAGTGATTATTCTAGCTGTTTTGCCTTATTTAATTCATCTTTCAGAAGGGTGATTTGTTCACTAAACATATCTATTTCATTTTTCAATTTAGTGTTTTCTAATACTAAGCTATCATAGTTAACTTCTTATCTCTAAGAAGTTTGATTTCCTTCTCAGAGTTGATTAAATCCAAACACATGATCTTAAAATCTGATTTAAAAGATTTTGAATTATAATCAAACGATGATAATACCTGATTAGCTTCTGATTCAGAAGCGTCCTCATTTTCTGACTCTCCTTCTTCTGAGTTGCTTCTTGAGGCATCAATTGCCGTGAGGCAAACCTCTTTTGCTCTTTCTTCTTCTTCATCTTCACTGGAGCTTGAAGATGTTGACTCTTCTTCAGTCTCACTCCAAGTCTCAGCTACAAACCCCTTTTCCTTCCTCTTGTGTTTGCTGGAAGAGGGTTTGCTGGTGAACTGTTTTCTAGAATCCTTTTCATTTTCTCTTCTCTTCTCTTTCTTTTAGTTCTCTGGACACTCAGATAGAAAGTGCCCAGGCTTTTTGCATCCATAACACACCACTTCCTTTGTTGGTGTCTTGTCATACTTTGGCCTGTCATCCTTTCTTGCTGAGTTCCTCCTGAAGTCCTTTCTAGCCATCTTAAAGAATCTCTTTGCAAAGAGACTCATGAGCTCTTCATTTGATGCAGTGGATTCTAATTCTTTTGAGGCTTTGAATGCTATGTTCTGACCTCTTCTGGCTGCAGCAGGTGTTCTTTGTTCAGCAGCCTCCCTTATCTTTATTAACTGCTCATAAGATTTCAGTTTGCCCAATAGAGATTCAGTTGACATGTCATTCAGGCATCTGGCCTCCTTGATGAGCCAAATTCTTATATCCCCTGAGCTTGAGAAGCACATCAGAATTTTGTCATTCACTTCAGTGAGAGTGATGACCTTGTCCAGAGTTTTTAGCTCATTAATAATTGAGCTTAATCTGTTGTACATCTCTGACACTATCTCAGCTTCCTATTTCTTGAAATTCTCATATTGGGATATGAGATTTGATCTCCTATCCTTCCTTTCATCAGCTGATCCATCAACCATTTGGTTTAGGGAAACCCAAATGGCTTTTGCTGATGTGCACTCAGCAATCTTCTAGAAAATATCATCAGACATTGTTTGTGCCGGTATGTTCATGGCTTTTGCATCAGCCATCTTAGCTTTCCTGTAAGCATCATTATAATCTGGAGGAGGGACTGCAGTCATATCTGTAGAAGTGCTGGGAGGAGCAGCAGGTGGTGGAGGTACACCTGTTAAGATAGAAGCAAAAATATCTTCATCAATAGAATTCATGTATAGCTTGATTCTTGCCTTCCAGATTCCAAACTTTTGCAAGTTGCAAACTGGAGGTCTGGTTCTTGCATAATCTTTATTATGTGCCATGGCTATGTTTCTAAGTTAAAAGTGAATAAAGTGATGTGTAGATCTAACTCAGGATCTTTGATTCAAGGGTTAACTTGTTCAACAAAAGGAACCTTGCTCTAATACCAATTAAAAGTGAGGGTTAGGTCTACAATACTCTAGCGGGGGGGGGGGGGGGGTGAATAGAGTATATTTTAAAATTTGTTAGGTCCCACTAAGGGTGCTGTTATAGCTTTTGCTGTAAACTGAAAATGTGCAGTAAGTAACAAACTGGAAAACAGAAACTAATAAACCTAATCACAGCCACACATCAAGAACAAAAGAAAAAGATAGGCAACCAGACGACACAAGAAATTTATAGTGGTTCCCCAAATCTGGGTAGTCCACTCTTCTACCACCCTTGGTAGGAATCCACTCTGGTTTTTGATCAGGTGCCTGACACCAATGGGTATTGATCAGGTCCCCAAAAACCAACTCAAGTCTTTTGGTTAGGAGACTTGCAACCAGGAATAACTTTTGAAGGGAGATGACAACCCTTTATACAGGAGGGGGTGAGAGAGTGATTATGTCTTCTCTTTCTCGATAAACTGAGAAGACTTATGTGGATTGATGTTTAGCAAAAGCTCCCCATGAATTATTGAATGGTTCAGGAAGATTTGGAAGCTTTACTGTAGGGTGATAGGTCTTCAATCAGAGTTCTTGACAAGCAGTGATGCAGGAGCTTCTTGACTGATTTGATATTTGTTGTCTTTGGAAGTCCTGGAGAGAATATTGAATAAGAAGACTCTTGATATTGTGTGATTGTTCTTCTTCTTCTGAATGAAGATCACTGCCTGTCACTGTGAGCTTTTTGTATGATTTGCTTGTGTGAAGCTTTTCTACTACTGTATGAATTCTTGCAGTCAGTCTGTGTGTATCACTGTATTTTTCTGACTGAGTATGTTCTTTTTCTCCCTTGTGATTGTCGATCTTCTTTTCATCTATATCTTTTCAAAAATTTGAATCCTCTGTAATTAATGCTGAAGGCATGAGAATAATCGGCATTGATGTATTTCCTCAACTGTCCCGTGGAAAATCAGCAAGTAATAATCCTGAGGAAGACCGTAATTAATGCTTCTCTAACGGATACATTCAGAGAATGTTCGAGCATTAATTACTCAGGAATTTCCGCATTAGAATGGGGACAGAAAGCCGGAAATGGCTAAGTCTGGAATCTGCGAACAATTGGCATAATTCATCGAACTGAGTTACCAATTCGTCGAGCTGAGATATTGAATTCGTCGACCAGACGGCTTCTGTTTGTCGAGCTGAGTTCCAAGTTCGTCGAGCCGATAGCAGAACTTGCATGCTTCAGAACCTTTGCCTTTTCTGTCTGAAGTTTGTCGAGCTGACAATTGCATTCGTCGACTGGAGTTCAGCAACCATTCTGGACTTAGTCGAGTATTTTGTGTTGACTGATATTCTGTGCATCGACATGAATATTCTGGTGTCGACATAGTTGGTGTCGACACATGCCCTAAGTGCTGACACAGTTCTTCTGATTCCAGAATTCGTCGAGTAGAGTACTGAGTTCGTCGACCTGAGAAGTTGACTTTGTTGACCTGAGAAGTTGTGAACTTGAGATCCAAGTTCGTCGAGCTCAGAATCTTGTTCGTCGACCAAAGTCTGAAGTTGGACTTAGAATAATCTGAATTTATCCTGACTTTAGTTTGTTGAAGTATCCCAATTTTCATCGACCAGAGAATGAAGATCGTCGAGCTCAGCTCAGAGAAATATCCAAAGTTCGTCGAGCAGAGAACGTCTTTCGTCGACCTGAGTTCGACGAACATCGAACTCATTTTACTTAATCTTGAAATATTCTAAGTCTTGAGTCGCTGATAGTCTTGTTGATAGCTGGTCCATCTGATGTTGACTCTAAGGACTTGGCCTAGACTCTAGGACACAATTATGACCCTGGCTATACATGTTGGGTCACATCCTAAGTTAGTGAACCTAGCCCAAATCAAATAGGTATCCAACAATATAGGTGACCTGCCTCCACAATGAGGGTCCGCCGTCCGCTTCGGGGGCTGCACCACTAGTCACGGGTGCTGCCATACCCAATTCCCCGGTCAATCACGCTGATCCGGCGCCCGATCTCGCCATCCTTGCTAGAGGTGTTATCTCTGAGCCACCCGTTCCCGCGCCGGGATCACAGCTTTCGGCGAGAGAGGTCGTCTTTGTTCCCCTCTTAGGCTAGACTGAGACCCCGGAGCGTAGGACATTTCGCCCGGGCCGAGGCAAGCTGATCCATCTACTTTTCGGAAAGAGTTTAGAGGGCCAGCCCGACCCTTGTCGCCAACCATCGGGGAAGGGTATCCATCGCTCCACATGTATGCAAGAACCTCTCAGCTTTTTCTTCACTCCTCTCCTATTCTGAGCAAAATCTAACCTCCAGAGACGAACGAGCAAGAAGCGGAAGGAGAAGGAGACAAAGAGGAAGAGGAAGAAGAAGAAGAAGAAGAAGAGGAAGACTCGCCCCTCCCCTCCGCCAGTGGATGGAAGATTTTCTCGAGGCCTCCAGATGCGGCCAGGCACAGATGTAGAGGATCGCGGGAGTCCTGTCGAAACTCGGGCGACAACATCGGGATAACTCCGCAGCGGTGAAGAGGATCCACGAAACAATGGAGCGGCTGCTGGCGGTAGTTGAGCGGGACTGCGCCTACCTCTTTGGCGGGGCGGAATCCCAGGATTCGCTTTCTGCCGAAACCTCCCCTAGAAGACACATCGTGTGGATTCGAGATCAGCTCCGCCTGGCCAACCAGGGGCTAACCACCCTGACTGCTTTCTTTGACCCGCGAGACCCTCCGAGGTCTGGCAGACGAGAACTAGGCCGCTAGTAGTGGGTGCCGCACTGAGCCCTTGGGGCTAACCTCTTCTTTTCTCAACCTCCCAGCCTACCCTTCTCCTTTGTACCCCTTGTGCCTTTTGGCATCAGACAATTATCATATGGGTTATTTGTTATTTATCATTATTATTATTATTTGGGGGCTCTTGCCGAGTGAGAGGCCTTTTATGCCTGTGTCCTTCCCACCTATTTTTTGTGTACTTTCCTTTATACTTTGCGAGTGCCTAACACATATACCTTGCAAAATATGTCTCTCACACCGAGCTCATTTGTCTTTTCTCTAGCCCTCCCTGGAGGTTCTTGCTTCCTGCAGGTCCAAGGAGAGCTGACGGGACATGATGGAAATCGAGTAGTCGAGACTTCCGGATTTGTTGACCCGTTGACCGTTCTCCCGCCATATTTTTAAAGAAAACTCATAATTACATTATCTTCTATAAATAGGCCGATCCACCTACCTCATTTACTCCCCAGCATTTACTTCCTTCCTCTCGAACCTTCGTCCCCCTGTCAACTGCTTTCGCCAATCCCTGCGGCGCAAAGGCTCTCGCCTCCGGAACGTTTTCTACACTCGTTTTCTCTTCAAGATGCCAGGCGAGAGCGAATGTCGTTCCACGTGTGCGCAAGCCTTCCTGGACCATGCCTTCCCCCCTTGTCGGCTGACCCTGGAGGAGTTCAATATGATAGTCGCCAACTTCATCCCCACCGGGTTCACCGCGCGAAACCCTGGGAACAACGATAAAGTTAACCTCGCGCCAGCCGGGTAGCTCGCCATTCCACTGGAGCACTTAGAGGAGGGCTTCCGCCTCCCCCTTTGGCTAGAAGTGCGCCAGGCCCTCCGGTATTATGGGGTGGTGCCATCCCAGCTCAACCCAAACTCCGTTGTATTTCTGGTGGCATTTTCTGCTACATGCGGGCAAAAAGGATCGAATTTAGTCTACCCATCTTCCGGAAGTTGTTCAACTTTCGCGCGAAGGGTGGGGTGGTCTTCTTCTCGGCACAATTGGAGAAGACAAGCAGTCTCGCCAACAAGAACCATCACTAGTGACAGAGATTCGTCTTTGTCTCTGGTGATTTTGGAAACATTGTGCTTGCGCCAGTTCAATATGATGACGTGACCTACAAGGCTCCCACTCTCGGGGGTCGTGAGGGCGCTCTCGTTGACTTCTTTGGGACCAAGGTTTTCGACATCCCCTTCTTGCGGTGAGACCTGGATTCCCTCCAACCGGTACCTCCTGGCGAAGGTAACTTTTCAGACTTAACCTGTAACCTTTCATTTTGAGATATGGAGCTAATCAGCTATAAGACTCACATGTGAGCGAGACATTCCGCTATATCAGCCTTTTGACAAAACTGGCCACTCGCTGACCCCTTGGCTCTCGCCAAGTCTGCCGCAGCTGCATGCCGGGAGGAGCCGAGAACTTCTTCCGCGCCTAGCACTCCGAAGCGAAAACCTGTCTCCCACTCAGCCCCTCCTCTCAAAATATCGAAGCCATCAGCCGCGGACAAGGGCAAATCCATCGCACCGGCTCCCGCCGAGGTCCCCGCGGAGACCCCTTCTATTGTGGGTGAGACAGTCTCTGCCCGGCCCATAGCGGAGACCCCCGCCGATACCTCTTTAGCTGCCGGCAAGACAGGTGTCCCTCAGCCTGCCGCAGAGACTCCGGCCGAGTCCTCTCGCATGCCGGTGCTGAGAGGCCACCAGAATTTCAGCTTCGGCGATAAGTACAAGGATACGGAGGGTCTGCCCTTGCTCCAGTGGGATCATACCACCAACCGCATCGCTGTTTCTACCCTTCTTCCTTTATGGAAGGAGCGAGACTCAAGCAGCGGCCATGCCTTTGCCCTAGTCTACGGCCTCTACAGTCGGGAGGATGCTGGCTTGTTCGACCATAGGACATCACTAGACCTCGTGTTCGATGCAGCCCAGGCCCAACTTCGCGCGATCCAACTCTCCCATATGGCTAGGTGTCGGACCCTTACAATACAGCGCAACCTCGTCGACATACTCAAGGCGAGGGATAATGCAGCAGCGGAAGCTGCTACCCTGAAGGCCGACTTGGCTACCGGTCAACAACTTCTCTCCACTCACTCGTCCGCCGAGTTAAGCGGGATCCTTCAATAATTCTCGTTCTCCTTTAATATTTTTTCATATATATATATATATACCCTTCGCTTAATCGGACCCTCTCGCAGGATTCAGCGGAAACCGAGCTTTCTCGTGCGAGAGTGGCCCACATCGAGGGCGAGAACCAGCTGCTGCAGGCCGAGGTGAAGCAGTTGGAGGAGGCCCTGGCCCTGGCTCTATCCCAGGCCAGGCCGTCACAGGAGGAGAGGGTCAAGCGCCGCCACTACTCTACATATGAGATTAATGTGATCGTTTAGGAGAACGCATAGGCCACCACCAAGATGGTCATCGAGGTGCTGCGGGGGTCGGCGCTCTTGAATGAAGGAGGAGAGACCCTCACAGCGTGAGGGATCCTCCCCTGGTTGTTCGAGCCCATCCCCAATCCTGCGGGAGAGGACGACTCTCCGACCAACGATGCGACGGAGCTTGTCCTGAACGTGGAAACAAGCGAAAGCTCACCCGGCGAATCCTCTGGCTACAACTTGAGTGGAAACTATAGCGGAACCTCCAACGGGATCTTCAGTGAAACAGCTCAATAGCCTCCACTGTAATATTGCATTGTTTTTTGTACATTCTTTTTTGTGAACCATAACTAGTGTAACTTTTGTATGGGGCGAGATACCCCCACCGATGCTTAAATCTTTTTATATCATGTTGAAAAATTTGCTATGTCGCTGGAATGTTTGTTACCTTTGCGCCAACCCTAGGCTCTTATGATCTTAGGTGATGTCCACCTTCCACTTAAAGAGTTGGCCAAGTAAAACTTGCCCGAATGGGCCTGACGAGAGCCTTGCCAACAAGACCGTGTCGGGAACCCTGCTGAGAGGTGCTTGCGGGATCCCCAGCGAGACGGCTGTGGAGAGAGCCTTATCTTGTGGGTTAAGTCGAGAGCCCTGCCGAGATCCTGTCCTGGAGCCTCACCGGGAGAATTATGTCGTGAACCCTGCCGAGAGCCTGGCCGAGAGCCCTCCCTGGAGGGTTATGCTGAGGACCCAACCGAGATGGGTTTGAGCCATCCCATCCCTTCTTAGGATTGAAGTTAGTTGTTTGTAAACCTGGCAACAAGGGCCTCGTGACTCCGTCATGATTTCAACAGCCCTGTTTGCTTGATGTAAACCTATTTATCGTGCCCACCCGGGACCACTTAAACAAAAAATTCACCTTTTCCTTCTTCCCCCCGAGAGATCGCACCGTCCTGACAGCTAGTGAGAGCCTAGCAACAGGTCTACTAGGGGTCGTGTTTAGTTTCTCAACTCTTTCTTTGAACACCTTTCAACTCCCCCCAGGTGTTCCTACATCCCTGCCTGGCTAACGAGAGCCTGGACAGCAAGTCTACTAGGGGCCGAGCATGCCTTCTAACCCTGCCAACTAGGATAGCCTGCGCAGCGGAATCACCACTCGAGGTATTCCCTTACCCACCAGGCGAGCCTACGACCCTGCCAACTATTGAGAGCCTGCCAGCGGGTCTACCCGGGGCTGAGTGCGCCTTCCAAACCTGCCAGCTAATGTGAGCCTGAGCAGTGGGATCCTCTCGGTGTCTTGCTTAGTTTCCCAACTATTTCATCAAACTACTTTCCTCCCCCCAGGTGCGCCTACAGCCCTGCCCCGCTAATTAGAACCTGGATAGCAAGTCTACGCGGAGCCCACCGTGCATTCCAGCCCTGCTAGCTAAGAGAGCCAGCACATAGGAATCACCACTCGAGGTATTCCCTTACGCCCCCAGGCGAGCCTACGAACCTGACAGCTAGTGAGAGCCTGACAGCAGGTCTACCCGGGGTCGAGTGCGCATTCTAAACCTGCTGGCTAATGGGAGCCTAATCATCGGGATCCTCTAAGGGTCTTGCTTAGTTTCCCAACTCTTTCCTCGAACTCCTTTCCTTTCCCCCCAGGTGTGCCTACAACCCTGCCCAGCTAATAAGAGCCTGGACAGCGAGTATACCCGAGACCGAGCGTGCATTCCATCCCTGCCAGCTAGGAGATCCTGTGCAACGGAATCACCACTCGAGGTATTCCCTTACCCCCTAGGCAAGCCTACGGCCCTGTCAGCTAGTGAGAGCCTGGAAGTTGGTCTACCCAGCGCCGAGTGCGCCTTCCATACCTGGCAGCTAATGGGAGCCTGATCAGTAGGATACTCTAGGGGTCTTGCTTAGTTTCCCAACACTTTCCTCGAACTCCTTTCCTTTCCCCCTAGGTGTGCCTACAGCCCTGCCCAGCTAATGAGAGCCTGAACAGCGAGTTTACCCGGCGCTGAGCATGCATTCCATCCCTGCCATCTAGGAGAGTCTGTGCAGCGGAATCACCACTCGAGGTATTCCCTTACCCCCCCAGGCGAGCCTATGGCCCTTCCAGCTTCTGAAAGCCTGACAGCGGGTCTACCCGGGGACCAGTGCGCCTTACAGACCTGCCAACTAATGGGAGACTGAGTAGCGGGATCCTCTCGTGGCCTTGCTAACTACCAACCTATTTTTCCAATGCTCAAAAGAAACCAATCATGAGAAAACTTGATGAATTTATCATTTCAAAATGAAATTTACAATCTTGCCCCCCACTAAGGGTAGAAGCACTTCAGGTCATCGCCACTCTAAGCATGACTGATGGACTCCCCCTCCACATTCTGGAGGTGGTATCCCCCTGACCCCAGGGCCCTTTCTACAATGTTGGTCCCTCCCAGTTGGGGTTGAGCTTACTAATAGCCACCGACCTTCTTCAAGACCAAGTCCCCTGCCTTGAACTACCTTATCCTGATATGCTTGTCGAAGTACTTGGCCATCCTTCATTTGATCTCCTCCCGCCTGACTGTGGCTATGTCGCCAAGTTCCTCCACCATGTCTAATGAGAGGCTAGCTCCGCTTAATTCCCTTCCCTCCATGATTCACCTCCTCTGGCTGTTGCCGCGACCCGTTGGGATTGAACCTCAAATTCCACAGGTAGGACCGTCTCACAACCATGCGAGAGTTTGATGGGGGTTTCACCAGTGGCCTTGTTTGGGGTTCTTCACAGAGCCCACAACACCGAGGAGAGCTGCTCCACCCAGTTCCCCCTTAGGTTATCCACCTTCTTGAACAGGTTCACTATAATTTTGTTTGCCGCCTCCACCTGGCCATTGCTCCTGGGGTGGTGAACGGAGGCAAACCTGAGATCGACACCCAGCTGAGTGCAGAATCTTATGAACTCCTCGCTTGCAAACTGTGGACCATTGTACGTGATAATGGCCCGAGGCAGCCCGTGCATGCAGATGATCTCTCCCTAGGTGAAGTTCCTGATGACTTGGGGGGTTACCTTGGCCAGCGCCTTGACCTCCAGCCACTTTGAAAAATAGACGATCATGACTAAGAGGAACCTTCTATATCCACTCGCAGGAGGAAACGACCCAACTAGGTCCATGCCCTAAATGGCAAAGGGCCATGGTGCCGTGGTGCTTCGAAGCCATTGTGTGGGCAGGAGCTGGAGGTGGCGTAGAGCTGGCACTTTTGGCACCTCCTCGCAAACTCTGTCGCATCCTTCCTCATGGTAGGACAAAAGTATCCCAATCTAACCACCCTTGCCTTCAGCATTCTACCTCCTGAGTGGCTTCCACACTCCCCGGAGTGCACCTCCTCCAAAATCCTTGACATCTCTTCCTCCACCACACATCGCGCCAGAAGACCCGATAGCATCTTTTGATGTAAGCTTCCTTCATGCACACGATAGTGGGCCGCTTTGTGACGAAAGCCCTTTGCATCCTTGACCCCTTCGGGGAGATTGCCCGTAGCGAAGAAGGTCACAAAGGGATCCTCCCATGAGGGTCACCAATCCACCTCCATTAGCTCCCCCTCCTCAATTGCTGGATGAAATAACTTGGTCTAGGTTCCCCCTCCCCCCTTAGGGTCCAAGCATGGCCAATCGGTCTGCTTCTTCATTCTATTCCCTAGGGACATGCTGAATTGAGATGGCTCATAACCCACCAATGATCACCCTCGCCTTTGCCAAGTACCTTTGGAGGGTCGGTTCTCGAGCATCATATTCCCCCCTGATCTGGAACACCACCACCAGTGAATACGTGAATGGTTCCACATCATGAATCCCGAGCTCCCTAACCAACAAAAATCTGGCTATGACATCCACATACTCCGTCTGGTTGTTGGTGACCGGGAAGTGCAGCGCCACTTCTTACTCTATGGTGACCCCCTGGGGGCTCACCAACACTACTCCTCCCCCAAGGGACTATTTCCCCGATGCTCTGTCAACGTACATCCTCCACGCTTACCTTGGCAGCGCTTCCTCCCCTTCCAGCTCTATGACGTAGTAGGCCAAGAAGTACACCACCGCCTGTGCATTGATGGAGAGCCTCTCCACTAAAGAGACGTCGAACTCGCTGAGCTCGAAGGACTACTTGTCCAACCACCCCGAGTGCTCCACCCCTTCAAAGATCTTGCACAGTGGGTGGTCAGTCATCACCTTGATCGAGTGGGCCAGGAAGTATGGTCTGAGCTTCCTGGCCAAGACGATTAAGGAGAAAGCCAACTTTTCTAAGATGGGGTAGCATAGCTCAGCCTTCTTCAAGATCCTACTAACATAATAGATGGGAAACTGCCTCTTCCTATCTTCTCTTACCAACATAGAGCTCACAGCCTCAGCCCCTACCCCAAGGTACAAGGCTAAGTCCTCTCCCTCCTTCGGGCTCTGCAGTAGCGGTGCTTGAGATAGCTGAGCCTTCAGCTCCCGAAATGCCTCCTCACATTCCTCCGTCCACTCAAACTGTTTGTTCCCCTGAAGCATTTTGAAGAAAGGCGAGAACTTCTCCCCGCCACGAGAGAGAAAATGACTCAAACCGTCCAGCTTTCCCATCAAGCGTTCAACCTCCCTGGCATTGCGAGGCGATCCCAACTCCACAATGGACTTCACCTTATCCGGGTTAGGCTCGACCACCGCCGGGGTTAGAAGGTGTCCGAGGAACTTGCCTCGGCTTGCCCCGAAGACACACTTTTGGGGGTTTAGCCTCATCTTGAAGCTCCACAGGGTCACGAACATCTCCTCCAAGTCAAGCAAGTGTGATTCCACGTCCCTGCTCTTTATAATTAGGTCATCGACGTAGACCTCCAGGTTCCATCCCCTTTGGTTTCTAAACACCTGATCCATCATTCGCTGGTACGTTGTCCCCACATTCTTTAGCCCGAAGGGCATCATTTTATAGTTGAAGCATCCCTCCCTCGTGATGAAGGAGACATCTTTGACGTCAGGGGGATGCATACGGATCTGGTGATAACCTGAAAAAGCATACAAAAAACTCATAACAAAAAAAACCGATTGCTGAATCAACCAGCGCGTTGATCCGAGTCAGGGAGCAGTAATACTTAGGGCATGATTTATTAAATAAAGAAAAGTCTACACATATGCGCCACCTTCCATCACCCTTCTTTACCATTACCATATTGGAGATCCAGCCTGGGTATTGGATCTCCGAAATGAAACCAGCGTCGAGAAGCTTCTTCACCTCCTCACGGATGGGATCCTCCGGCTTGGTGGTGATGGTTCTAATCTTCTGGCGTATGGGGCGAAACTTCGGGTCCAGTTTCTGGCAGTGGCAGGCCACGTCAGCGTCAATACCCGGCATGTCCTCCATGCTCCAGGAAAAGATGCCAACATTCTTTTGGATGCATCCCGCATCCTTGCCTGGTCTTCGGGACGCAAGCCCCCGATGATCCTCACCTTCTCCACCTTCCCTGCCTTCTTTATCACCTCCATCTCCATGACTTCCTCCGCCGGATCTAGCCGAGACTGCTCCCTGTCAGCCCTCTCCTCCTCTCTTCCCAGCTCCTCCTCACCTTCTACCACCTCAACCTCCATTGCTTCCAACAAGCCTCCTCCAAATAACTACACTCCTTCTCCCCTTTGTGATACCCCCTCCGCTTCTCCCTCTACCCCTTTCTCCCCTGCTGCCTTCGCTACCGCCTGACTTAGGCTCACCCCTTCTTTCTCCACAACCTCCTCCTCAACTTCATCCCCAACCTCATCCAGGATCACTACTCCCTTCCTCACAGCTTCCTCTCTAACCTTCTCTCCGGCCTCACCTAGGCCCATCTCTCCTTCCCTTGAAGCTTCATCTCCAACCTTCTGCCTGGCCTCACCTAGGACCATATCTCCTTCCCCTGCAGCTTCTTCTTCCATCTCCATCTCCTTTTCTACCTTCTCTTCCTCCTCCATCCAAGATATGGTATTAACGGTAGTCACGTAGCACTACCTCGCCACCTTCGGATACCCCCTGATCCTGACCTATACTCCTCCGCTGCTGAACTTTAGGCACTGATGGAACGAGGAGGGGACGCAACAAAAGGCGCTGATGAGAGGATGCCCAAATATTGCGTAGTAGCTCCACGGAGCATCAACGATGACAAACCGATAGTTCCTCGATACCCCTACCCCCCCTCGAACGTCACAGGTAGCCCTACCCGTCCCTCGAATTCCTTCTGCTCCCCCAAGAACCAGAACAATGGTCCATCCGAGAATAGACCATCCGAGCTTCCACCTTCATCTCATCAAAGGCCTTCTTAAAGATTACGTTCAACATGCTCCCATTGTCCACTAGAAATCGGGAGACCGTGAAATTCTTCGCAGCCGTCTGGATCACCAAGGCATCGCAGAACGAGTCTTCATAGTCAGGCATGTCGTTTACCGAGAATATGATCTTTTCCTCCTGTGGGGGGGGGGGGGGGGGGGTCCGGGAGGTTGAGGCGACGCTCCATCGAAACATGGTCTGAAATCTCCCCTTAAGGGTGGCTTCGATCCCCACACCCCCATGGATCACCCTGATCCATCCCCGAGCCCCCTCGTCCACCCGATCCTCACACCTATCATCTCCTCCTCCTGGCAGAACTTCCTCAATCATCATGGGGGGTTTTTGTTGGGCCTGCCCCTTTCCCCCCTCATTTATAGGAACTCCGGGCAGGTGGCCATTGCATGACCCTCATCCAGGTGAAAGTCATAGAAGGGCAACGCCACCCTCCCTTCTCTCCTCCTGGATCATCCCTGAGCTCCTCTCCTTCCTCCTTTTCCCCTCACTATCTAAATCGCTTCCTGCTGCGGCGGGAGAGGGACTCTCTATCCCTGCCTCCAGGCCGGCTAGTTGAACCTCCTTAGCTCACAGTGGTTGTCCCTACCTTGGAGACCACCACCCTACCACTGAGGGTGACCCTCCTAGGGCCTCCAGCCCAACCTGTTGTTCAGCTCTCTTGGCCCCCAACCTTATTGCTGCCCCTATCCTTGGGGTTCCTCTCTCCTTGTCTCTTCCCTCTGCTCCCTCTACTCTCTCTACTTCGCAATTCCCGACTCCTTCCCATCATCCTCTACCAACTAGGCCAACCTCCTAGCAAATGCCGGATTGGCCGCCTCGATCTACACCTCCTTTGCCGGCCTCTCCATCAACTCCTCAAAGGAGAGGGGGGGGGGAACTCTCTTCAGCTCCATGCTAAAGAAGTTGGGCCTCCACCCCAGGGTGAAGGCAAACATCACCGTGTACCACAACATCTCCTGCACCTGCAGGATCTCCTCCTGAAATCTGTCGACATAGCGTCCCAGCGTCTCCTCTGACCTCTGCTTGATGGCGAACAAGCAATCTGCTCCATTCTTCCTCTTCTTGGATGTTGAGAACCTCAGTAAGAAACCACGTCGCAGATCTTCAAAGCAATAAATCAAACTTGCAGGCAACCGGTGGAACCAGTCCTTGGCCTTCACCTTCAGGGTGATTACGAAGAGCCTACACTTGAAGGCGTCCGATAGTTGTCTGATGGAGAGAGCATCTTCAAACCAATGCACTTGCTGCGTGGGGTCGTCCCTCATTCCGTAGTAGGTCATGTCTGGTTCCCGGAACCCCTCCGGAACCGGAGATGAGATGATGAGCTCAATGAATGGGCTCTCGCCCCCTGCATGCTGAGAGGGCTCTTCGGCAACCTCGGCTCACTAGCCCTGTCCGCACTGGTCTGTCCCGGGAACAGCTCCCGCCTGGGGACATCCCTTTCCGCCGCCTCTGCCGAAACCTCCTTCCCGGGGCGCTGTCCGGGAGCATTATCGCCCAATGATGGAGCAGCTGCCACCAGGACCTGTGGAGTCTCCCACTCGCCTATTACAGAATGGCTAAGTGGATGGTCCTCAAGACTTCTCGCCTGAAGTCCTCCAATATGCCCACCGTCACCCAACTTCACCGAGAGGGAGAACCTCCCGAGCCAGCTCCTTCTCCTTCACCTCCAGCCATGGGTCTTGACTTGAGATTTTTTTGTACCGGCTATAGTCCACGCTCACCGCACCAGAAATGTTGAAGCCAATAACTTTCCTCAACGATAGTTCAGACCTTAGGGTGTGGCCGGCACCTACTTCTCCCAAACCTTGACCCAAGACTGGCCACAAAGAACTGGAAACTGACCATAATCCTCAGTTGGGAGGTCCCTCCACTAACCAAAACGTTCTCTGAGCGCTTCCCCTCTGTTGGATCCCTAGTTTGGATTTGGGCTAGGTTCACTAACTAGGTTAAGTTTGACCCATATTGTATAGCCAGGGTCATGTATTTGAGTCCTAGAATTTAGGTTAAGTCATTAGGTTCAACCTTCATGGACCAGCCAGCAGAAGACCTCAGCGGAGTCAAGAATTAAAATAAATCAAAGTTCAGTATATAAGTTCGACGTTCATGGAACACAGCTCGACGATAGTCATGCCCTTCTCGACGAACTCAAAGTTAATTATCTGAGTTGAGCTCGACGATATTCGAGCAAAGGTCGACGAAGTCTGGAGTTCAGCTTCAACACATTCTTTCCAGATTATTTTCACTGAACTCAGCTCGACGAAGATAGATTCTGTGCTCGACAAAATTGGACCGCAGATTTGGCAAGATATTTCCAGAATACAGCTTGCTGGGCGCAGATCGACGAACATGATTTCTCAGCTCGACGAACTTGGATCTCCAGTCGATGAAATCTGTTCAGATCTCGACGATTTCTATCCAGCGCCAGACTTAGAGTTTTTCCTTATTTCTGTTCTTATTATATATTATTTAGCAGTGATTTCCTGAGTAATTAATGCTCATATTCTCTTGAATATAGCCGTTATTGGCAGCATTAATTATGGTCTTCATCAGGGTTAATTGCTTGCTTAATTTATTGGGATAGTTGGGAAACTCATTAAAGATATTATTCTCCAGCCGTATTTCATTCTCCAGGAAATCAGCAATCAATAAATAAGATTCAAAATTCAAAGGAGAATTGGACAGAGAATATAAAAGTGATTTTCTCTTTCAGACGGAAAGTAGTGATACAGATCAGAAAAGAAATACAAAAACAAGCAACAGATTATCTGCTTCTTCTCTGTGTAGAAAACAACTAGTTTTCTCCTTGTGCTTACTGAAGACCGAAGAAGAACAACAAACAAATATCAAGAGTCTTCTTCAACATCTCTCTAGGAACATTCAAGGACAACAATCATTCAATCAGTCAGAAGTTCCTGGACATCATTTCAAGACAAGGCAGAAGACCAACACCCTGAGCAAGGCTCCAAGTGATTTTGGAAGGAGACTTTTGACAACATCAATCCACTAGTCTTCTCTGTTGATTAGAGAAAGAGAAGTCACCATCACCTCTCTCACCTTATGTACAAAGGGTATATTAACTCACTTTAAAAGTTTATTCTTGGTTTTTGGGCACCTGATCAAAAGCTCAAAGGGTTGTGAGATCTCCCTAGAAATAGATCTTGTGGTGGCAGTCACCTAATCAAAAACCTGCTAGTTGATTCCTACCAGGGTGGTAGAAGAGTGGATGTACCCAGTTTGGGGAACCACTATAAAATTCTTCTGTCGTCTGGTTGATCATTTTCTGTGTTGTTCTTCCTTTGTTGTGATAGGTCAGCTGTGCTGTGATAGATTAGTTTGCTGTGATGGTTTAGTTTAGTTTACATTTCCTGTTACTGCTATAGTATCACCTATTTTAATACTCGGATATAAATCAAAACAGCCAGAAAGTTTAATTACTCTATTCACCCCCCTTTAGAGTAAATCAGAGCAATCCCCTCTATTGGTATCAGTGGTATACCATATCTTTCAATTGGTATCAGAGGCAGGTTCCTTTGGTTGTACATGCTAACACTTGAACCAAAAGATCCTTCTTAGATCTGATTGTCCTTTTCCTCAGTTTTTCTATTTATTTCATAGCATGGCATAAAACAAGGATTATGCAAGCACCAGGACTCTAGTGTGCAACTTGAATAAGTTTTCCATCTGGAAGGCAAGAATTAGGCTTTATATGAATTCTATTGATGTAAGACATATACAATTTTGTTTTGACAGGCCCCCCTCAACCTACAGCTACTACTACATCTTCAAGTACACATGCTGTTCCACGACCTGAGTGGACAGATGCTCAAAAGAAGGACATAATAACAGATGCAAAGATCATGAACATTCTAGCACAGACTTTGTCAAATGATATATTCCAAAAAGTGGCTGAGTGCACATCTGCCAAGGCCATCCGGGACTCTCTCAACCAGATGGTTGCTGGATCAGCAGATGAAAGAAAGGACAGGAGATCAAACTTTATCTCACAATATGAAAATTTTAAGAAAGATGAATTAGAGTCTGTCTGTGATAGGTATAACAGACTAAGCTCAATCATCAATGAGCTAATGACTCTGGATAAGGATATTACTCTAACAGAAGTGAATGATAAGATTCTCATGTGCTTTCCTAGCTCATGAGATTCCAGAATATGGCCAATCAAGGAGGCCAGAAGCTTGAATGAGATTTCCACTAAATCTCTTCTTGGAAAGCTCAAATTATATGAGCAACTAATAAAGTCAAGAGAAGCTGCAGAGCAAACGACTCCTCCAGTCGCAAGAAAAGAACAGAACATAGCCTTCAAAACTACAGAAGAAACAGAAGCTCCAACAGTAAGTGAAGAACTCCTGAGTCTCTTAGTCAAGAGATTCTACAAGATGACAAAGAAGGACTTAAGAAGAAAGTCATCTAGGCAGGATGACAAACCAAGGTATGACAAGACACCAACTAAAGAGATTGTTTGTTTTGGGTACAGGAAACCTGGACAATTTATTTCAGAGTGTCCAGAAAATCAAAAGAAGGAAAGAAGAAGAAAAAAGGACTCCAGAAAATAGCACTACAGCAAGCCATCCTCCAGCAAGCATAAAAGATAGGAGAAAGGCTTGGTGGCTGAAACTTGGAGTGACACTGAAGAAGAATCATCATCCTCTAGCTCCAGTGAAGATGAAGGGGAGGCAAAGGCAAGGGAAGTTTGCCTTACGGCTATCAATGCCTCCTGCAGTCCATCTGAAGCTGATCATTCAGATAATGAAGAATCATCAGAATCAGAGGCAGATCAGGTACTTTCTTCCTTTGATTATAATTCAGATAATTTTAAAACTGAATTCAAATCATTGTGTATTGATTTAATTAACTCTGAAAAAGAAATCAAAGCACTTAGAGAAATATTAACTGATCAAGAAAACTTGATTTCTGAAAACATTAAACCGAAAGATGAACTAACTTTAGCCAATTAACAAATCATATCATTAAAAACTGAATTGGCTGAGGCAAGACAACTTGAAGAATCCCTAAATGGGAGAAACATCAAGTTGATTGACATCACAAGCACAGTGAATGCCAGACTAAATGGCAAGCTGGACATAGGTGCTTCATCAAGCAACCCCCACTGATCCAGAAAAATATATTGTCAACACCAATAAAATTTGTTTTAGAAAAAGGAAAAGAAAAGATAGAAAATAATAATAATGTTAAACAAATTGAGCTAAAACAAAAGAATAAGAAAAAGAATAGGAATAAGAAAAATCCTAATTATAACAATGTTCAACAGATTTCGTCGAACTCTGATCGATGAAATATGTATAGTTCGTCGAACTCAAGTCGACGAACTCTGAAAGTAAACATTCACTATAACTATTCGTTGAACTACGATCGACGAAACCAGTACGGTTCGTCGACCCGAGATCGACGATTTTGGGGATCAGAGAATGAATACTTCCATTCTCTGAGTGGAGTTCGATGAACTCATCCCCATTCATCGAACTCAGATCGACGAACTTACTTGAATTCGTCGAACCCAGTTCACTTTAACAGAAACTTTAATTTTGCTAAAACTCACAATCAACCAAGATATTCCATCAATCAATTTAATCAATGAATTATTCCACCTAGAAGATATCATCCTTTAGGTTATAAATATCAACCTGAATATTCTTATATCTCTAGTTTTAATTATGTGAAGATAGAAGGACCTAAGGTAACCTGGGTCAATAATAACTAATCTGTTTCATTGTAGGTGAAAGACTATCCCACCACAGAGCAACATGGCGCCGTGATGCTTCGAAGCCGTTGAGTGGGCAGGAGATGGAGGGGGCGTAGAGCTGGCACTTTTGGCACCTCCTCGCAAACTCTATCACATCCTTCCTCAGGGTGGGACAGAAGTATCCCTGTCTGACCACCCATGCCTTCAGCGTTCTAGCTCCTGAGTGGCTTCCACACTCCTCGGAGTACACCTCCTCCAAAATCCTTGGCATCTCTTCCTCCACCACACATCGCGCTAGAAGACCCGATAGCATCTTTCGATGTAAGGTCCCTTCATGCACAAGATAGTGGGCCACTTTGTGATGAAAGCCCTTTGCATCCTTGACCCCTTCGGGGAGATTGCCCATAGCGAAGAAGGTCACGAAGGGATCCTCCCATGAGGGTAGCCGATCCGCCTCCATTAGCTCACCCTCCTCAATTGATGGATGAAATAACTCGGTTTAGGTTCCCACTCCCCCCTTAGTGTCCAAGCATGGCCAATCGGTCCGCTGCTTCATTCTCTTCCCTAGGGATATGCTGAATTGAGAAGGCTCAGAAACCACCAATGATCACCCTCGCCTTGGCCAAGTACCTCTGGAGGGTCGGTTCTCGAGCTTCATATTCCCCCCCTGATCTGGGACGCCACCACTAGTGAATCCGTGAATGCTTCCACATCATGAATCCCGATCTCCTTAGCCAACCGAAACCTAGCTATGACATCCCCATACTCCGTCTGGTTATTGGTGACCAGGAAGTGCAGCACCACTGCTTACTTTGTGGTGCCCACTGGGTGCTCACCAACACTACTCCTCCCACAAGGGAATGTTTCCCCAAAGCTCTGTCAACGTACATCCTCCACGCTTCCCTTGGAAGCGCTTCCTCCCCTTCCAGCTCTATGACGTAGTCAGCCAAGAAGTCCGCCACCGCCTGTGCATTGATGGAGAGCCTCGCCACTAAAGAGACGTCGAACTCGCTGAGCTCGATGGACCACTTGTCCAACAGCCCCCGGTGCTCCACCCCTTCAAAGATCATGCACAGTGGGTGGTCGGTCACCACCTTGATCGAGTGGGCTAGGAAGTATGGTCTGAGCTTCCTGGCCAAGACGATTAAGGAGAAAGCCAAATTTTCCAAGATGGGGTAGCAAAGCTCAGCCTTCTTCAAGATCCTACTAACATAATATATGGGTAACTGCATATTCCTATCTTCTCTTACCAACACAGAGCTCACAGCCTCAGCCCCTACCCCAAGGTACAAGGCTAAGTCCTCTCCCTCCTTCGGGCTCTGCAGTAGCGGTGCTTGAGATAGCTGAGCCTTCAACGCCCGAAATGCCTCCTCACATTCCTCCGTCCACTCAAACTGTTTGTTCCCCCAAAGCATTTTGAAGAAAGGCGAGAACTTCTTCCCGGCACGAGAGAGAAACCGACTCAAACCGGCCAGCTTTCCTGTCAAGCATTGAACCTCCTTGGCATTGCCAGGCGATCCCAACTCCACGATTGACTTCACCTTATCCAGGTTTGGCTCGACCACCGCCGGGGTTAGAAGGTGTCCGAGGAACTTGCCTCGGCTTGCCCCGAGGACACACTTTTGGGGGTTTAGCCCCATCTTGAACCTCCGCAGGGTAACAAACATCTCCATCAAGTCAAGCAAGCGTGATTCCACGTCCCTACTCTTTATCATGAGGTCATTGACGTAGACCTCTAGCTTCCATCCCCTTTGGTTTCTAAACACCTGATCCATTATTCGCTGGTACGTAGTCCCCACATTCTTTAGCCCAAAGGGCATCATTTTATAGTTGAAGCATCCCTCCCTTGTGATAAAGGAGACATCTTTGACGTCAGGGGGATGCATACGGATCTGGTGATAACCTGAAAAAGCATACAAAAAACTGACGGCTGAATCAACCAGCGCGTTGATCCGAGGCAGGGGGTAGTAGTCCTTAGGGCATGATTTATTCAAAAAAGATAAGTCTACATAAATGCGCTACATTCCATCACCCTTCTTTACCATTACCACATTGGAGACCCGGCCTGGGTATTGGATCTCCGAAATGAATCCAGCATCGAGAAGCTTCTTCACCTCCTCATGGATGGGATCCTCCGGCTTGGTGGTGATGGTTCTCATCTTCTGGCGTATGGGGCGAAACTTAGGGTCCAGGTTTAGGCGTTGGCAGGCCACGTCAGCATCAATACCCGGCATGTCCGCCATGCTCTAGGCAAAGATGCCAACATTCTTTTGGATGCACTCCCGCATCCTTGCCTGGTCTTCGGGACGCAAGCCCCCACTGATCCTCACCTTCTCCGCCTTCCTTGCCTTGTTTATCACCTCCATCTCCATGACTTCCTCCGCCGGATCCAGCCGAGACTGCTCCCTGCTGGCCCTCTCCTCCTCTCTTCCCAGCTCCTCCTCACCTTCTACCACCTCAACCTACATTGCCTCGAACAGGCCTCCTCCAAACAACTACACTCCTTCTCCCCTCTAAGATTCCCCCTCTGCTTCTCCCTCTACCCCTTTCTCCCCCGCTGCATTTGCTACCGCCTCACTTAGGCTCGCACCTTCCTTCTCCACAACCTCCTCCTCAACTTCATCCCCAGCCTCTCCAGGCTCACTACTCCCTTCCTCGCAGCTTCCTCTCCAACCTTCTCTCCTGGCTCCCCTAGGCCCATCTCTCTTTCCCTTGAAGCTTCATCTCCAACCTTCTGCCCGGCCTCACCTAGGCCCATCTCTCCTTCCCCTGCAGCTTCTTCTTCCCTCTCTATCTCCTTTCCTAGCTTCTCTTCCTCCGCCATCCAAGATATGGTATTAACGACTGTCACGTAGCACTGCCTCGCCACCTTTGGATACCCCCTGATCCTGACCTGCACTCCTCCACTGCTGAACTTTAGTCACTGATGGAACGAGGAGGGGACGTAACGAAAGGCGCTGATGAGTGAACGCCCATATATTGCATTGTAGCTGCTCGGAGCGTCAACGATGACGAACCGATAGTTCCTCGATACCCCTACCCCCCCCCCCCCCCCCCGAACGTCACAGGCAGCCCTACCCCTCCCTCGAATTCCTTCCGCTCCCCGAGAACCAGAATATCGGTCCATCCAAGGATAGACCCTCCGAGCTTCCACCTTCATCTCATCAAAGGCCTTCTTAAAGATTACGTCCAACGAGCTCCCGTTGTCCACTAGAAATCGGGAGACCGTGAAATTCTTCACCGCCGTCTGGATCACCAAGGCATCGCAAAACGGGTCTTCATAGTCAGTCATGTCCTTCACCGAGAACATGATCTTGTCCTCCCGTTGTGGGGGGGGGGGGGAGGTCTAGGTAATGCTCCTTCGAAACATGGTCTGAAATCTCCAATTAAGGGTGGCTTCGATCCCCACACCCCCATGGATCACCCCGATCCATCCCCGAGCCCCCTCGTCCACCCGATCCTCATACCTATCCTCTCATCCTCCGGGCAGAACTTCCTCAATCCTCATGGGGGGTTATTGTTGGGCCTGCCCCCTTGCCCCAATCATTTCCAGGAAATCCGGGCAGGTGGCTGTTGCATGACCCTCCTCCAGGTGAAAGTCATAGAAGGGTAACGCCACCCTGCCTTCTCTCCTCCTGGATCCTCCCTGAGATCCTCTCCTTCCTCCTCTTCCCCTCACTGTCTCCATCGCTTCCTGCTACAGCGGGAGACGAACTCTCTATCCCTGCATCCAGGCCAGCTAGTTGAACCTCCTTTGCTCACGGTGGTTGTCCCTACCTTGGAGACCACCACCCTGCCACTGAGGGTGACCCTCCGGGGGACTCCAACCCAACCTGTTGTTCAGCTCTCTTGACACCCAACCTTACTGCTGCCCCTATCTTTGGGGTTCCTCTCTCCTTCTCTCTTCCCTCTGCTCCCTCTACTCTCTCTACCTCCCTGTTCCCGGCTCCTTTCCATCCTCCTCTGCCAACTTGGCCAACCTCCTAGCAAACGCCGGATTGGCCGCCTCGATCTCGACCTCCTTTGTCGCCCTTTACATCAACTCCTCGAAGGTGAGGGGGGGGGACTCTCTTCAGCTCCATGATAAAGAAGTTGGGCCTCAACCCCAGGGTGAAGGCAAGCATCACCGTGTACCACAGCATCTCCTGCACCTGGCAGGATCTCCTCCTGGAACCTATCGACATAGCATCCCAACGTCTCCTCCGACCTCTGCTTGATGGAGAACAAGCACTCTGCTCCATTCTTCCTCTTCTTGGATGTTGAGAACCTCAACAAGAAACTGCATCGCAGATCTTCGAAGCAATAAATCAAACTTACGGGCAACTAGTGGAACCAATCCTTATCCTTCTCCTTCAGAGTGATTGCGAAAGAGCCTACACTTGAAGGCGTCCGACATTTGCCTGATGGAGACAGCATCTTCAAACCAATGAACTTGCTACATGTGTTCATCCCTCCTTACGTAGTAGGTCATGTCTGGTTCCCGGAACACCTCCGGAATCGGAGCTGAGATGATGAGCTCAATGAAGGGGCTCTCGCCCCCTGCATGCCGAGAGGGATCTTCGGGCAACCTCAGCTCACTAGCCCTGTCCGCACTGGTCTGTCCCGGGAACAGCTCCCACCTGGGGACATCCCTTTCCGCCGCCTCTGCCGAAACCTCCTTCCCGGGGCGCTGTCCGGGAGCATTCTTGCCCAATGATGGAGCAGCTGCAACCAGGACCTGTGGAGTCTCCCACTTGCCTATTGCCGAGAAGGCTAAGTGGTTGGTCTTCAAGAATTATCGCCCGAAGTCCTCCAACATCCCCACTGTCACCCAACTTCCCCGAGAGGGAGAACCTCCTAATCCAGCTCCTTCTCCTTTACCTCCAGCCATGGGACTTGACTTGAGATTCTTTTGTACCGGCCACAGTCCACGCTCACCGCACCAGAAATGTTGAAGCCAAAAACTTTCCTCAACGAGAGTTCGGACCTTGGGGTGTGGCCGACACCTACTTCTCCCAAACCTCGACCTAAGACTGGCCACAAAGAAATGGAAACTGACCCTAAGCCTCACCTGGGAGGTCCCTCCACTAACCCGAAATTTCTCTGACCGCTTACCCTCTATTGGATCCCTAGTTTAGATTTGGGCTAGGTTCACTAACTAGGTTAAGTTTGACCCATATTGTATAGCCAGGGTCATGTATTTGAGTCCTAGAGTTTATGCTAAGTCATTAGGTTCAACCTTCATGGACTAGCCAACAGAAGACCTCAACGGACTCAAGAATTAAAAGAAATCAAAGTTCAGTATATAAGTTTGACATTCGTCGAACACAGCTCGATGATAGTCATGCTCTTCTCAACGAACTCAAAGTTAATTCTCTGAGTTGAGCTCGACGATATTCGAGCTCAGGTCGACGAAGTCTGGAGTTCAGCTTCAACACATTCTTTCCAGATTATTTTCATTGAACTCAGCTCGACGAAGATAGATTCTGTGCTCGACGAACATGGACCGCAGATTTGGCAAGATAATTCCAGAATGTAGCTCGCTGAGCGCAGATCAACGAACATGATTTCTCAGCTCGACGAACTTGGATTTCCAGTCGATGAAATCTTTTCAGAGCTCGACGATTTCTGTCCAGTGCCAGACTTAGAGTTTTTCCTTATTCCTGTCTTTATTCTATATTATTTAGCAGTGATTTCTTGAGTAATTAATGCTCATATTCTCTTGAATATAGTCGTTATTGGCAGCATTAGTTATGGTCTTCATCAAGGTTAATTGCTTGCTTAATTTATTAGGACAGTTGTGAAACTCATTAAAGATAATATTCTCCAGCCGTATTTCATTCTCCAGGAAATCAGCAATCAATGCATAAGATTCAAAATTCAAAGGAGAATTGGACAGAGAATATAAAAGAGATTTTCTCTTCCAGACGGAAAGTAGTGATACAGATCAGAAAAAAATTACAGAAATAAGCAACAGATTATCTACTTCTTCTCTATGTAGAAAACAACCAGTTTTCACCTTGTGCTTACTGAAGACTGAAGAAGAACAACAAACAAAGATCAAGAGTCTTCTTCAACATTTCTCCTAGAAAATTCAAGTACAACAGTCATTCAATCAGTCAGAAGTTCCTGGACATCATTTCAATACAAGGCAGAAGACCAACACCCTGAGTAAGGATCCAAGTGATTTTGGAAGGAGCCTTTTGACAACAGCAATCCACTAGTATTCTCTGTTGATTAGAGAAAGAGAAGACACCATCACCTCTCTTGTAAGACCCCCCCTTTTTTCTCTTAGACGCCGGGGTCTTAGGCCCAGAACCGCCGTTTTGCGGTGACTCCTTCACGCCCTGAAGAGTCATCACCACAAGGCGCCAATTCTGCCGACCATTTCGATCACAGAAAAGTAGCACAAGAAGTAAATGTAAACTATCAGTCCACAGAGAATCACATGTCATAATAAATATAACTCCACGAAGGGAGTGTCCACAAAAATAAAACATCAAAGTAACAACAACGGGCTTATGCCCGGTACATCAAATCCTCACTACAAAAGATCACTCATACGGAAGCAAAAAGACTACTCAAGGTCGAGACTCACGGTCCCGGCTATGTGAACTCCGGAGCTAGACTGCCCCACCTCCAAGCGCACCGGTCTCTGGGGCTGCTCCTCCATGCTGGTCTCCACGATCCCCTAAATGATGCGGTTCGAAAACCGTTAGTCTAAAAGACTAAGTCCTATCATCCCCCGCCCCTTCCCCCACGGCTCCTAGGCACCGAGCGGAGAGGAAGAATGGGAGGACATGAAGGTGGAGAATATCAAAAGCAGATGGCAGCGGTCCTATTCTAGCAAGTTCTATAGCATATAAAGACAATAAACTGAAATATGAAATGTAACCTTTACTTATGTGAAAACACATAAGCCAAGGGGTCTTCGGCAAGGCTCCCATCGTATAAAAAGTCCCATACCAATTTATACGTTGGGGTGTCGGTGATCAAACAGCAGTAACTATATATATCAAACTTAACCTTAATTTATAAACTTGCCCACACAAGCTTATAGACCAAGAGGTCGTGTAGCAGGTCCTAAAGTATAAGCGTCCCATTCCACTTATGCTTTAGGTGTCAAGGTTAAAGGTAACGAATATGCTATGACATGCAAGTGGGTATGATGGACATGCAAGTGCAACACACACACCCGACTCTGTGCACACAGACCTTTAGTTCCCCCTTTTTGGAGCCGTAACCTCCCAGGATACCTCCGTAGTGGCAGACGGAAGCGGTGGGTTGGGCCTCGCCCACCTCTAAACCAGTAAAGCACTACCGGTCAGACCTATCGTATGCCTCAACGCTTGGTGCACGAAGCAGACTCCTGCGTACTCTTGCCGGCTGGCGCACCGGACTTCTATTGGCGAAGTGCTAACCACACTTCCCGAGTCGACGTATTGGCGTCGGTGCATCGACCCTCCAATACCGAAGACCCACCACCTTAATTTCCTTTCCTGTTATGCACATGCAAATTAGCGTAATCAAGAACCGAGCCGAAGCTCCCCGGACCAACACGTCCGTCTCAACCAATCGAGCCGAAGCTCCCCGGACCCAAAGTCCGCCTTTTAACCATCCGAGCCGAAGCTCCTAGCTAACATCCGGTGCCATCAGTGTTGTGGAATGTGCAACCCTAATTACTAAGTTACTCTTTTCAGCTTGTTAAATCAGTTTACGTTAACCCAGGACTGCCCCCGGTATTCCCTGTGAAGGGCTCTCAAGGGGCACTAGGAACTGTGTTGGGATTACGCCCAGCGTTCCCTTTCGCAAGGTACTTATTTTATTATTGGTTGTTTCCCTTACCCATTATTTTCTCATATTTCGATATGCTAATCCTAGGGTAATTTGACTCCAACTCTCCTTGGGTAGGACGATCTTTCGTCGGACCCGAACGCCTATAAACCCTAGACAAAACCACACCCTACTCACTCATCTTCCATAGATGCAGCCCCTTCCACTTGTCCTTACAGCAAACCATCAAGACCCATCATACGTGCCCTAATTCACATCCAAATGAAATCCTGCAGTTTTGCTATATGCAGACCACTTAAGCTACATGACCCGTAAAAAGGGAAGTACATGAAATACTCATCCAGTACCCTTATGATAATTATTAGAGGGCTAAAAATACATTTGAAGCATAAATCTAGAAATCCATAATTTTCCTAATTTGTCTGATAATTAATTTATGTATTCTAGTGTCCCAAAAGGCCTAGGTTTGAACATGAAGTACCATTTTTAGACAAGATAATAATCCACTAAATTTATGATAATTACAAAATACCTAATCAACTCTAAATCCTAAGTCTTCCAATTTTTCAGCAAGGTTTAGGCCTTTAAATTTAATTTCAAAGATGCCCCATAAAAAGTCATTTTAAAAGATTCTATAGTAATAACACCTCCAAAAATTCATAGAAAATTCAGGGATGATTGTGATGGCCTACAAGTACCCTAGAAAAAGTTTCATAATTTATCATTTGGAAATAAGGCTATATTTGATTTTCTTATGAACTTTCTAATTTAAGGGTTAATGAACAAAGTATGCTAATCAGTCATCAAATATTTCCACAAAAATTCCCACATGATAACATTGAGCTAAAAACACTATGCAGCAAGTTTCATGATTTTTCAGTAAGTAATGGGCTCTGGCAAGAATTATTTAATATGTAATCAAAATAAAGCACTTGTGAAGTAGATGCCCTAAATAGATATCCAAAAATTCTAACAAAATTCATACAAGATTAATATAGCCTAAAACTAACTCTGCCCATGTTTCATACCCTCTCTATGGGTAGTGAGACCACAATAGCCAAATTATTAATTAGGGCAATACTATTGATTACAAATGAAGTGCTACAATTATTGATCAAAATTCCTCAAGTAAATTATCAGGGGCTCAAAATACCCTAATCCCCTCACTACCCAAATTTAGTTAAGTTTCAAGGTGTTTAGCTAACCTAAATCTATACTACAAGTTTTAGGTCCTAAGCTAGGGTTAGTGTTTTGGGGACCCTAACATTTTCACAATTTGCTAATATTTTTAACAGAGGGTTCTATATATCCTAGGAACCTCCTTGCAAAATTTGGAGTTCATCCAAAGTGTTTAGGACTCATACCCTTCACAAGGCCAAAAGGTCCCTCCTTAGGGTTTGACCTAGGAACTTAGGGCAAATCTATTCCTCTCTATCCCATATTCCATGGGGAGGTGATAAGTGCTATAACAAGTCAGTGGCCCAAATTTCAGCCTCTGTTGAGATGATTTGGTCACTCAAAATCAAAAGTGCACCTTTTGACCAAAATGCCCTTATTAAGGTATAGTTACGGTATGGTCAAAACCTATTCAAAACACATCCAAATTAAATGAAATTTTATACAGATACCTAAATTGAACCCAGGGACCACGCACCAAAATTTGGGAGGGTTTGGAGGTGTTTAGGGCACCTATTTAATTTATTTAATAATTATTAAATGTTTATAAAAACTATAAAAATATTTTCTCCAAAAATTCCCATTTTTGGTCAGGCCCTAGGTATAGCTAGGATAGACTCCCCATCAAAATTTCAACTGATCTGGGCTAGGGATGAAGTGTGGGCACTCAGTTTTATGACTGCCTAGTCCTAAGGTTATGTCCCACCAAAATGGGTGCCCTGATCAAACCAGGAGCCTAAATTGGTTCAAACCAATTTTATAATAAATTAGACAGAAAGGGCTACAAGTCATGTGTTGGTCATTTCCTCATACAGAGCCTCTAACTATTTTTAAATATTTAAAACATTAAATGACAAAAGTGTGACAGAATGAAATAAATAGAATTAATTTCCTATAGTTTAATCCTGATGCAGCACGAATCTTGGCGCAGGGATCAACGACATCTGGTCATCATCTTCGCTGAGCCGACGGCTGCGATTCGTCCCGCCTGGAGCGATTTCCAAGCCTTGCCGCCGGCGATCCAGCCCCTTCCCCGGCCGGCCACCGCCACCAACACCTCCGTTGAGGTGGTGGCTATCGTCAGGAGGCGGCTCTGCCGCCGGAGAGGCGTTTTCCGGCGGTTATAGCAAGAGGATTTCTTGCCGAAACCATGAGGAATCCTGGATTTGATCGGGCTCAATTGAGCCTGAAACTTAAACCTTAAGAGTCCTAAGATCTACCCGCGAGTTAAGGAGAGGAGGAGGACCTTCCTGGCGGCCTGGATGCGAGAGGAGCGGCGGGATGCCATTGACGACGGCGGCGGCACTCAGCTTCTGCAGTAGCACAGTGGAATGGCTCGTCTCCTCCAGGTAAACGCTCTAAAGTGATCCCCTTGGCCCCCTGAAGGTGTTTAAATGGCAAATTGGGGAGAAGGGAGGCTGGTTCTTCAATGACCATTAACACCATTAAAGGTGTGGCTCGGGTAGAGTGGAGGGGGGCTGAACCCATTCCTTGGTGGCCGGGAAATGGCTGGAATCAACTCCTCTCCCCTAGAGGAGTTGATTGCAGCCATAAATGGTGGCTGTTAGCCTCCCTTGGCCGGCCTCTCACTTCCCCCTTCCTCTTCCTCATTTTCTCTCTCCTCCATTATCATGGAGGGGAGCTCCTTTCTCTCTCCTGGTCACCTCTGGTTGACTAGTCAACCTCACAAGCTAAATGCAGCCCACTTGATTATGATGGTCATGGGAATGGGTTTAGCCTAAGGGAGAAGTGGCTTGGGCTTGGGTTAGCCCTTTTGGCTAAGTTTGACTTGACCTAAATGAGGGTTGACCTGGTCAATTTCACCATCTGGGTTGACCCCATTGGGTTTTTAGTGGCCCATTGGACTCCCTTAAGGTCTAGGGTTACTTGAGTAGGGTTGGTTGGGCCTCTTGGTGGTCTCCTGTCCCTTGGCAAGGGCACTTTGACCATCTAGGGCTAGAGTTGACTTGGGTCAACATGACCCATTGGGTTGACCCCTATGGGTCCGGGGTGACCCATTGGCTTCCCTTAGGGTCTAGGTAGGGTTATGTAGGGTTACCCTGCACTTTGGAGGTCACATACCCTTAGTAAGGGTACTTTGACCAGATTAGGGGCTTGAGTTGACTTGGGTCAACCTGGCCTCTAGGGTTGACCCCAATGTGTCCTTAGTGACCCTTTGACCTCACTTTAGGGTTAGGAGGGCATAGGTGGGGTCCTCTAGGCTAGGAGTAGGTCAGTTGACCCTAAGTAGGCTAGTTTGACCCATTTAGGGCTAGGGTTGACTTTGGTCAACTGGGCCTCTTTGGTTGACCCTAATGGGTCCTTTTGGCTCTAATGAGCCTCCAAGGTATTAGGGGTGTTGTGGCAGGGTCTTGGGGTCAAGGTGTAGCCCCATGGTCATCCTAAACCATTGTTCAGAGTTCTATTATTTGCAGACCATGATGATTTTCAACACTTGTCTCCTATCTCTTGGCCCATTCCTGACTTCCTAGGGTTTGTCATGACCTATTCATGGGCAACACCACTCCTAGGGGTCTAGTTGGAAATGGGATGTTACAAATCCCAATAAACAAAACAAAGATTTCGTCCCCGAAATCAAGGTTAAGCCTGCGGGACTTACTACCGAAGGAAAGAGCCTTGTAACATCCCATCATGACGCCTTGTTTGTTAAATTAGGTTTTACGGGAAAACTTAGATCTAAGACCATTTCACCCAATCGGCAAACCAAGATCCCAATAAACAAGGATAAGCCCCCAATAAACAAAAGATAAGCCTCTATCTGCCTAGAGCAGCCCTTAGTATATTTAAAGCAGGAAAAATAAATTAACATCTTGAGGGGTCTGAGAGGTATACCTGACTGAATAGCTCGGGGTATCTTTGTCGCATCAGGTCCTGCGGCTCCCAGGTATGCTCCTCCTGGCCGTGGTTCCTCCACAGGACCTTGACTAGTGGGACCTTCATGCGTCGCAAGACCCGTACTCCTCGATCGTCGATCCTCACTGGCTCCAAATGAACCGACCGGTCTGAAGCTACCGGCCCTTCGGTGGTCAAAATCTGCTGCTCCGGGCGTAGCAGAGCCCTCCTCAGCGAAGAAATATGGAAGACGTCGTGCAGCGCTTCCAGCTCTGGTGGTAACTCCAGCCGGTAGGCTAGGGGTCCGATCCGCTCCAGGATCCTGTAAGGGCCCATGTACCTAGGGCTGAGCTTCTTACTCCGACCACGCACCCGCGAGACTCCGTGCATGGGCCGGATCTTCAGAAACACCCGGTCCCCCATCTGGAACTCCACCTGCCGATGCCGGGCGTCATAGTACTTAGCCTGTCTGCTCTGCGCCTCTAGCATCCTGTCTCTGATCAGCCTCACCTGTGCCTCAGTGTCTTCAACAAACTCTGATCCCAACACCTTCGGATCTTCGTTCTGAACCCAAGAAAGCGGGGTCCGGCATCTCCTCCCGTACAAGGCTTCGTAAGGCGCCATCCTGATGCTGGACTGGTGGCTGTTGTTATAGGAGAACTCGACCAGGGGTAAGTGTTTCTCCCACGGTTCCCTGCGGTCCAAGATGCATAGCCTCAAAAGGTCCTCCAGCGTCCGGTTGGTGCGTTCTGTCTGCCCGTCTGTCTGGGGATGAAATGCAGTGCTGAAGGTCAATCGCGTGCCTAAGTAAGCTTGCACGGACCTCCACTCCCTGGAGGTGAACCGGCCATCCCGATCCGACACTATCGTCCTGGGCACGCCATGATAACGAATGAACTGCTCCACAAACTTCCGCACCAGCACACCCACTGAATCGTCCTTCCTGATCGGTATAAATCGAGCCACCTTGGTCAACCGATCAACGATTACCCAGATCGAGTCGTTCCCTGTCCGAGACCGGGGAAGCCCATGTATGAAGTCCATGGCTATGTCATCAAACTTCCACTCCGGCACCGGGAGTGGCTGCAATAATCCTGCGGGGTTCCTGCACTCCGCCTTCACCAGCTGACATGCCTCACAATGGGTCACGAAGTAAGAGACATCCTTCTTCATGCCCGGCCAGAACATCGTCTTCTTCAAATCAGCCGTCATCTTTGTGATCCCCGGGTATATGGAATACCGGCTGCAGTGCGCCTCCGTCATAATATCCTCCCGGATCTGGCCTCCCTCCGGTATATACACCCATCCTCTGAAGCACACCAGGTCGTCCCTCAGTGTGTAATCTCCTGCAGTGCCTGCCTCTAGAGCTTGGAAGATGGGCTCTAACTTGGCATCCTGCCTCTGCCCTTCTCTGTCTCGGTCTCTGATGTCATCAGTAACGCCCATCGCGGCCAAGTACTCCTCATAGAGCTCAGGATCATCAGACGACACCAGAGTAATGTGCATGTCCTCTAGCTTCTGCAGCAGCTCCATTGACATCAACTGAGGCTCTGCTCCTGCTGTGGCAGCTCTCCTACTCAGTGCATCTGCTACCACGTTCGCCTTCCCCGGGTGATAGTGCATCTCATACTGATAGTCAGATAGAAACTCCACCCATCGCCTCTGCCTGATGTTTAGTTCCTTCTGCGTGTCCACGTACTTAAGGTTCTTATGATCGGAGTATATGTCACAGTGGACTCCATAAAGGTAGTGCCGCCATATCTTCAGTGCGAATACAACTGCTCCCATCTCCAGGTCATGCACTGGATAGTTCTTCTCATGGGTTTTCAGCTGGCGGGAGGCATAAGCTATGACGTGTCCGTTCTGCATCAGTACTGCTCCCATCCCCTGATATGATGCGTCGGTGTAGACCTGAAATCCCTCCCTCCCCGAGGGGAGAGTAAGAATGGGAGCCGAGGTCAGCCGATCCTTCAGCTCCTGGAAAGCTGTCTGGCACTGCGGGGTCCACACGAACGGTACCTCCTTCTTCGTCAAGGATATGAGCGGGAGGGCGATTCGAGAGAATCCCTCCATGAACTTCCGGTAGTAACCGACAAGTCCTAGAAAACTCCGTACGTCGGTGGCTGTTTTCAGCTGCGGCCAATCCGAAATAGCCTGAATCTTTGCCGGGTCCACTGCCAGCCCGGCTCCGCTGTTAATGTGGCCTAAGAAAGCCACCTCCTTCAACCAGAACTGACACTTGCTGAACTTCGCATAAAGGCGATGCTCCCGCAGTCTTTCCAAGGTCAATGCCAGATGTCGTGTGTGCTCCTCCTCTGTCTTAGAATAGATAAGGATGTCTTCTATGAATACTATGACGAACACATCCAAATAAGCCTCGAAGACCCGGTTCATGAGGCTCATAAACGCCGACGGAGCATTCGTGAGCCCGAAGGGCATCACGATGAACTCATACAGTCCGTATTTGCTACTAAAGGCCGTCTTCGGAATATCCTCCTCCTGGATCCGCAGCTGGTAGTAGCCTGACCTCAAGTCCAGCTTCGAGAAATAATGGGCTCCCTCCAGCTGATCGAACAACTCGTCTATCCTGGGGAGCGGATAGGTGTTTCGGACGGTCAGCCTGTTTAGTGCTCGATAGTCGATGCACAGGCGAAGAGTGCCATCCTTCTTCTTCACGAATAGGACCGGAGCTCTCCATGATGAGGAGCTCGGCCTGACAAATCCTGCTTCCACCAGCTCCTGCAACTGTGTCCGAAACTCCGCCAACTCCTTCGGGGCCATCCGATAAGGGGCCTTGGATACCGGCTTAGCCCCTGGTACCAACTGAATATGAAAGTCCTTCTCCCTATGCGGAGGCAGTCCTGGCAGCTTATCCGGGAAAATATCGGCGTAGTCACGAACCACCGGAATGTTAGCAATCAGGTCCTTCTCCTCAGTCATCTCGAATAATACTTGATATACCTCGTCTCCTTGCATGTGAGCCTTAACGGCCTGAATAGATGAAAGCAGGCGGCGGGAAACCGGAGTAGTACCTTCGAATGTCGCATAAGTGTCGCCGTGTCTCAGCACGACCCTCCCTGCCGGGTAGTCAATCTGGGCATGGTTCCAGACAAGCCATGTCATGCCCAAGACAAGGTCGAAGTCCGGCATTCTCAGGATCGTCGCCGGAGCCTCGAGTGTCACCCCGTCTATGGTAACCTCCAGGAGGCACTTCTCTGTGGACTGGATCTCCATCCCATTAGGGAGACGCACCCTCCTGGATAATCCCGTATAATGTCGAATCTGATCCAGATCCTTGACGAAATCCTCCGACACAAAGTTGTGCGACGCCCCCGTGTCGAACAGGGTATGGGAAGGCTTGCCGCACACCATCACCATTCCTAAATCAGTTTTAAGAAAGAATTTTGGTGTAAGGTTTTCTAACCTAGGTTGTGTAGTAGTTCTATCATTACTTAATATGAGCAGGGAATAATTCAAACTAAAATTATTCTCATACCTGCAATAATCCTGTCCGGGTTCCGGGGCTGTGCTAAGTCCAAAGCGTAAATCTGCTCCCCGTTCTGCCTGCGGTCGCCTCCCTGGTAACCACGTCCTCGGCCGCGTCCTCGGCCTCCGAAATGCTGGGCAGGTGGCCCACCCTGTGGTGCTAGAGGTGGTGCCCCCCTCATAGGGCAGTTTCTCCGGAGATGTCCCACCTGGTGACAATGGAAGCACTCCGGCGGGGGATACGCCATACCCCCGGGTCTCGGTATCTCCTGAATCCGGAGAGGTTGAGGGGCCAAAACCACCTGCTCTCTCGGCTCCTGCCTCACCTCCTGACGAGGCCGCTCCTCTGTCCTCCTCCCATCTGGTATGGTGCCCCGCCGCTGATCATTTCGGGCCCTCCGGCCCTGATCCTCCGCTTGCCGCTTCCGGCCCCGAGTGGCGTGCCAATCGGCCTCAATCCTCTTCGCCATCTCCAAAATCCGGGAGATAGGCCCGTCAGAGACAAACAGCAAGGCCTCCCTCAACTCTTCTTTTAGGCCCTTATAAAACCTCTTGACATAACCTGCTTCGTCCAGCTGGTAAGAGCCCGCATATCGGGCCAAATGATCGAACTCTCGGTGGTACTCCACCACCATCCTGGTGCCCTGCCTCAGCTGCAAGAACCGCTCCTCCAACTCATCCCTGGCCGACTGCGGAACAAAGTGCTCCAGCAGCGTGGCCCTGAATTCCTCCCAAGTGATTTCTGCAATCTCCCTATCAGCATATGTCGTGTCCAACAGCGTCTTCCACCACCTCTTAGCATGGGACTCCAAGCAAGATACCACCAAGGCCACCCTCTCCTCCCAAGGGCATCGTATCCCAGTCAACATCTCATACATAACATCCATCCACTCCTCTGTCCGCACTGCCGACTCTGTCCCCAAGTATGATGGGGGAGAGAGTCCTCGGAAGGTGCTCATCCAGTTGGCCCCTGGGTTTGGCTGCTGGGCTGGAGCCTGCTGAGCCCGGAAGGCCTCAAGGATAGCTGTTAGGGTTTGCCCCATGTCCGACTGAAGGAAAGGTGTGGGGACCATGGGAGGTGGTGCAATGTCTGGAGTCTGCTGAGCTCCACCTTGTGGGGTGGGCTGAGCTGGGGGCTGCAAAACGAACTACATTAGTACGTAATCGACTCAGTACCTAATAAAAGTGGACAATTTACATGTGATCCCCCATATGGGCACACCACTGCTTCCGCTGCTTAGTTTGTCCCCAAACTAAACTCGCGCGGGGGTGGCCTAGGGTTTTGGACTGTTACTTTTCGATCGAGGTCCGCTTTGATACCACTTGTAAGACCCCCCCTTTTTTTTCTCTTAGACGCCGGGGTCTTAGGCCCAGAACCGCCGTTTTGCAGTGACTCCTTCACGCCCTGAAGAGTCATCACCACAAGGCGCCGATTCTGCCGGCCATTTCGATCACAAAAAAGTAGCACAAGAAGTAAATGTAAACTATCAGTCCACAGAGAATCACATGTCATAATAAATATAACTCCATGAAGGGAGTGTCCACAAAAATAAAACATCAAAGTAGCAACAACGGGCTTATGCCCGGTACATCAAATCCTCACTACAAAAGATCACTCATACGGAAGCAGAAAGACTACTCAAGGTCGAGACTCACGGTCCCGGCTGTGTGAACTCCGGAGCTATACTGCCCCACCTCCAAGCGCACCGGTCTCTGGGGCTGCTCCTCCATGCTGGTCTCCACGATCCCCTAAATGATGCGGTTCGAAAACCGTTAGTCTAAAAGACTAAGTCCTATCATCCCCCGCCCCTTCCCCCACGGCTCCTAGGCACCGAGCGGAGAGGAAGAAGGGGAGGACATGAAGGTGGAGAATATCAAAAGCAGATGGCAGCGGTCCTATTCTAGCAAGTTCTATAGCATATAAAGACAATAAGATGAAATATGAAATGTAACCTTTACTTATGTGAAAACACATAAGCCAAGGGGTCTTCTGCAAGGCTCCCATCATATAAAAAGACCCATACCGATTTATACGTTGGGGTGTCGGTGATCAAACAGCAGTAACTATATATATCAAACTTAACCTTAATTTATAAACTTGCCCACACAAGCTTATAGACCAAGGGGTCGTGTAGCAGGTCCTAAAGTATAAGCATCCCATTCCACTTATGCTTTAGGTGTCAAGGTTAAAGGTAACGAATATGCTATGACATGCAAGTGGGTATGATGGACATGCAAGTGCAACACACACACCCGACTCTGTGCACACAGACCTTTAGTTCCCCCTTTTTGGAGCCGTAACCTCCCAGGATACCTCCGTAGTGGCAGACGGAAGCGGTGGGTTGGGCCTCGCCCACCTCTAAACCAGTAAAGCACTACCGGTCAGACCTATCGTACGCCTCAACGCTTGGTGCACGAAGCGGACTCCTGCGTACTCTTGCCGGCTGGCGCACCGGACTTCTGTTGGCGAAGTGCTAACCACACTTGCCGAGTCAACGTATTGGCGTCGGTGCATCGACCCTCCAATACCGAAGACCCACCACCTTAATTTCCTTTCCTGTTATGCACATGCAAATTAGCGTAATCAAGAACCGAGCCGAAGCTCCCCGGACCAACACGTCCGTCTCAACCAATCGAGCCGAAGCTCCACGGACCCAAAGTCCGCCTTTTAACCATCCGAGCCGAAGCTCCTAGCTAACATCCGGTGCCATCAGTGTTGTGGAATGTGCAACCCTAATTACTAAGTTACTCTTTTCATCTTGTTAAATCAGTTTACGTTAACCCAGGACTGCCCCCGGTATTCCCTGTGAAGGGCTCTCAAGGGGCACTAGGAACTGTGTTGGGATTACGCCCAGCATTCCCTTTCGCAAGGTACTTATTTTATTATTGGTTGGTTCCCTTACCCATTATTTTCTCATATTTCGATATGCTAATCCTAGGGTAATTTGACTCCAACTCTCCTTGGGTAGGACGATCTTTCGTCGGACCCGAACGCCTATAAACCCTAAACAAAACCACACCCTACTCACTCATCTTCCATAGATGCAGCCCCTTCCACTTGTCCTTACAGCAAACCATCAAGACCCATCATACATGCCCTAATTCACATCCAAATGAAATCCTGCAGTTTTGCTATATGCAGACCACTTAAGCTACATGACCCGTAAAAAGGGAAGTACATGAAATACTCATCCAGTACCCTTATGAAAATTATTAGATGGCTAAAAAGACATTTGAAGCATAAATCCAGAAATCCATAATTTTTCTAATTTGTCTGATAATTAATTTATTTATTCTAGTGTCCCAAAAGGCCCAGGTTTGAACATGAAGTACCATTTTCAGACAAGATAATAATCCACTAAATTTATGATAATTACAAAATACCTAATCAACTCTAAATCCCAAGTCTTCCAATTTTTTAGCAAAGTTTAGGCCTTTAAATTTAATTTCAAACATGCCCCATAAACAGTCATTTTAACAGATTCTATAGTAATAACACCTCCAAAAAATTCAGAGAAAATTCAAGGATGATTGTGATAGCCTACAAGTACCCTAGAAAAAGTTTCATAATTTATCATTTGGAAATAAGGCTATATTTGATTTTCTTATGAACTTTCTAATTTAAGGGTTAATGAACAAAGTATGCTAATCATTCATCAAATATTTCCACAAAAATTCCCACATGATAACATTGAGCTAAAAACACTATGCAGCAAGTTTCATGATTTTTCAGTAAGTAATGGGCTCTGGAAAGAATTATTTAATATGTAATCAAAATAAAGCACTTATGAAGTAGATGCCCTAAATAGATATCCAAAAATTCTAACAAAATTCATACAAGATTATTATAGCCTAAAACTAACTCTGCCCATGTTTCATACCCTCTCTATGGGCAGTGAGACCACAATAGCCAAATTATTAATTAGGGCAATACTATTGATTACAAATGAAGTGCTACAATTATTGATCAAAATTCCTCAAGTAAATTATCAGGGGCTCAAAATACCCTAATCCCCTCACTACCCAAATTTAGTTAAGTTTCAAGGTGTTTAGCTAACCTAAACCTACACTACAAGTTTTAGGTCCTAAGCTAGGGTTAGGGTTTTGGGGACCCTAACATTTTCACAATTTGCTAATATTTTTAACAGAGGGTTCTATATATCCTAGGAACCTTCTTGCAAAATTTGGAATTCATCCAAGGTGTTTAGGACTCATACCCTTCACAAGGCCAAAAGGTCCCTCCTTAGGGTTTGACCAAGGAACTTAGGGCAAATCTATTCCTCTCTATCCCATATTCCATGGGGAGGTGATAAGTGCTATAACAATTCAGTGGCCCAAATTTCAGCCTCTGTTGAGGTGATTTGGTCACTCAAAATCAAAAGTGCACCTTTTGACCAAAATGCCCTTATTAAGGTATAGTTAGGGTTGGGTCAAAACCTATTCAAAACACATCCAAATTAAATGAAATTTTATACAGATACCTAAATTGAACCCAGGGACCACTCACCAAAATTTGGGAGGGTTTGGAGGTGTTTAGGGCACCTATTTAATTTATTTAATAATTATTAAATGTTTATAAAAACTATAGAAATATTTTCTCCACAAATTCCCATTTTTGGGCAGGCCCTAGGTATAGCTAGGATAGACTCCCCATCAAAATTTCAACTGATTTGGGCTAGGGATGAAGTGTGGGCACTCAGTTTTATGACTGCCTAGTCTTAAGGGTATGTCCCACCAAAATGGGTGCCCTGATCAAACCAGGAGCCTAAATTGGTTCAAACCAATTTTATAATAACTTAGACAGAAAGGGATACAAATCATGTGTTGATCATTTCCTCATACAGAGCCTCTAACTATTTTTAAATATTTAAAACATTAAATGACAAAAGTGTGACAAAATGAAATAAATAGAATTAATTTCCTATAGTTTAATCCTGATGCAGCACGAATCTTGGCGCAGGGATTACGGCATCTGGTCATCGTCTTCGCTGAGCCGACGGCTGCGATTTGTCCCGCCTGGAGCGATTTCCAAGCCTTGCCGCCGGCGATCCAGCCACTTCCCCGGCCGGCCACCGCCACCAACACCTCCGTTGAGGTGGTGGCTATCGCCAGGCGGCGGCTCTGCCGCCGGAGAGGCATTTTCCGGCGGTTATAGCAAGAGGATTTCTTGCCGAAACCATGAGGAATCCTGGATTTGATCGGGCTCAATTGAGCCCGAAACTTAAACCTTAAGAGTCCTAAGATCTACCCGCGAGTTAAGGAGAGGAGGAGGACCTTCCTGGCGGCCTGGATGCGAGAGGAGCGGCGGGATGCCATTGACGATGGCAGCGGCGCTCGGCTTCTGCAGCAGCACAGTGGAATGGCTCGTCTCCTCCAGGTAAACGCTCTAAAGTGATCCCCTTGGCCCCCTGAAGGTGTTTAAATGGCAAATTGGGGAGAAGGGAGGCTGGTTCTTCAATGGCCATTAACACCATTAAAGGTGTGGCTCGGGTAGAGTGGAGGGGGGCTGAACCCATTCCTTGGTGGCCGGGAAACGGCTGGAATCAACTCCTCTCCCCTAGAGGAGTTGATTGCAGCCATAAATGGTGGCTGTTAGCCTCCCTTGGCCGGCCTCTCACTTCCCCCTTCCTCTTCCTCATTTTCTCTCTCCTCCATTATCATGGAGGGGAGCTCCTTTCTCTCTCCTGGTCACCTCTGGTTGACTAGTCAACCTCACAAGCTAAATGCAGCCCACTTGATTATGATGGTCATGGGAATGGGTTTAGCCTAAGGGAGAAGTGGCTTGAGCTTGGGTTAGCCCTTTTGGCTAAGTTTGACTTGACCTAAATGAGGGTTGACCTGGTCAATTTGACCATCTGGGTTGACCCCATTAGGTTTTTAGTGGCCCATTGGACTCCCTTAAGGTCTAGGGTTACTTGAGTAGGGTTGGTTGGGCCTCTTGGTGGTCTCCTGTCCCTTGGCAAGGGCACTTTGACCATCTAGGGCTAGAGTTGACTTGGGTCAACATGACCCATTGGGTTGACCCCTATGGGTCCTGGGTGACCCATTGGCTTCCCTTAGGGTCTAGGTAGGGTTATGTAGGGTTTCCCTGCACTTTGGAGGTCACATACCCTTAGTAAGGGTACTTTGACCAGATTAGGGGCTTGAGTTGACTTGGGTCAACCTGGCCTCTAGGGTTGATCCCAATGTGTCCTTAGTGACCCATTGAACTCACTTTAGGGTTAGGTGGGCATAGGTGGGGTCCTCTAGGCTAGGAGTAGGTCAGTTGACCCTAAGTAGGCTAGTTTGACCCATTTAGGGCTAGGGTTGACCTTGGTCAACTGGGCCTCTTGGGTTGACCCTAATGGGTCCTTTTGGCTCTAATGGGCCTCCAATGTATTAGGGGTGTTGTGGTAGGGTCTTGGGGTCAAGGTGTAGCCCCATGGTCATCCTAAACCATTGTTTAGAGTTCTACTATTTGCAGACCATGATGATTTTCAACACTTGTCTCCTATCTCTTGGCCCATTCCTGACTTCCTAGGGTTTGTCATGACCTAGTCATGGGCAACACCACTCCTAGGGTTCTAGTTGGAAATGGGATGTTACATCTCTCACTTCATGTACAAAGGGTATATTAACTCACTTTAAAAGTTTATTCTTGGTTTTTGGGCATCTGATCAAAAGCTCAAAGGGTTGTGAGATCTCCCTGGAAATAGATCTTGTGGTGGCAGTCACCTGATCAAAAACATGCTAGTTGATTCCTACCAGGGTGGCAGAAGAGTGGATGTACCCAGTTTGGGGAACCACTATAAAATTCTTCTGTCGTCTAGTTGATCATTTTCTGTGTTGTTCTTGTTTTGCTGTGATAGGTCAGCTGTGTTGTGATAGATTAGTTTGCTGTGATAGTTTAGTTTAGTTTACATTTTTGTTACTGCTATAGTATCACCTATTTTAATACTCGGATATAAATTAAAACAGCCAAAAATTTTAATTACTCAATTCACCCCCTCTAGAGTAAATCAGATCAATCCCTTATATTGGTATCAATGGTATACCATATCTTTCAATTGGTATCATAGGCAGACTCCTTTGGTTGTACAAGCTATCACTTGAAGCAAAAGATCCTTCTTAGATCTGATTTTCCTTTTCCTTAGTTTTTCTATTTATTTCATAGTATGGCACAAAATAAGGATTATGCAAGCACCAGGCCTCCAGTTTGAACTTGAACAAGTTTGCCATCTGGAAGGCAAGAATTAGGCTTTATATGAATTCTATTGATGTAAGACATATACAATTCTACCTTGACAGGCCCCCTCAACCAACAACTGCTACTACATATTTAAGTACACATGCTGTTCCACCACCTGAGTGGACAGATGCTCAAAAGAAGGCCATAATAACAGATGCAAAGGCCATAAACATCCTAGCACATACTATGTTAGATGACTTATTCCAAAAAGTGGCCGAGTGCACATCTGCCAAGGCCATCCGAGACTCTCTCAAACAGATGGTTGCTGGATCAGTAGATGAAAAAAAGGACAGGAGATCAAACTTTATCTCCCAATATGAAAATTTTAAGAAAGATGAATAAGAGTCTGTCAGTGATATGTATAATAGACTAAGTTCAATCATCAATGAGCTAAAGACTCTGGACAAGGATATTACTCTAACAGAAGTGAATGACAAGATCCTCATGTGCTTGCCTAGCTCATGGGATTCCATAATATGGCCAATCAAGGAGGCTAGAAGCTTGAATGAGATTTCCACCGAATCTCTTCTTGGAAAGCTCAAATCATATGAGCAACTAATAAAGTCAAGAGAAGCTGCAGAGCAAAAGACTCCTCCAGCAGCAAGAAAAGAACAGATCATAGCCTTCAAAGCTACAATAGAAACAGAAGCTCCAACAGTAAGTGAAGAACTCCTGGGTCTCTTAGCCAAGAGATTCTACAAGATGACAAAGAAGGACTTAAGAAGAAAGTCATCTATGTAGGATGACAACCAAGGTATGACAAGACACCCACTAACGAGATTGTTTGTTTTGGGTATAGGAAACCATGACACTTTATTTCAGAGTGTCTAGAAAATCAAAAGAAGGAAAGAAGAAAAAAAAGAACTACAGAAAACAGCACTACAACAAGCCATCCTCCAGCAAGCATAAAAGAAAGGAGAAAGAGTTTGTGGCTGAAACCTGGAGTGACACTGAAGAAGAATCATCATCCTCTAGCCCTAGTGAAGATGAAGAGGAGGCAAAGGCAAGGGAAGTTTGCCTTATGGCTATCAATTCCGCCTGTAGTCCATCTGAAGTTGAGCATTTAGATAATGAAGAATCATCAGAATCAGAGGCAGATCAGGTACTATCTTCCTTTGATTATAATTCAGATACTTTTAAAACTGAATTCAAATCATTGTGTATTTATTTAATTAACTCTGAAAAAGAAATCAAAAAACTTAGAGAAAAATTAACTCATCAAGAAAACTTGATTTCTGAAAACATTAAACCGAAAGATGAACTAACTTTAGCCAATGAACAAATCATATCATTAAAAACTGAATTGGCTGAGGCAAAGCAACTTGAAGAAACTCTAAATGGGAGAAGCATCAAGTTGATTGACGTCACAAGCACAGTGAATGCCAGACTACATGGCAAGCTGGGCTTAGGTGCTTCATCAAGCAACCACCACTGATCCAGAAAAATATATTGTCAACACCAATAAAATTTGTTTCAGAAAAAGGAAAAGAAAAGATAGATAATAATAATAACGTTAAACAAACTGAGTTAAAACAAAAGAATAAGAAAAAGAATAAGAATAAGAAAAATCCTAATTATAATAATGTTCAACAGATTTCATCGAACTCCGATCGACGAAATATGTATAGTTCGTCAAACTCAAGTCAACGAACTCTGAAAGTAAACATTCACTATAATTATTCGTTGAACTACAATCGACGAAACCAGTATGGTTCGTTGACCCGAGTTCGACGATTTTGGGGCCCAGAGAATGAATACTTCCATTCTATGAGTGGAGTTCGATGAACTCATTCCCATTTGTCGAACTCAAATCAACGAACTTACTCGAATTCATCGAACCCAGTTCACTTTAACAGAAACTTTAATTTTGCTAAAACTCACAATCAACCAAGATATTCCATCAATCAATTTAATAAATGGATTATTCCACCTAGAAGTTATCATCCTTTAGATTATAAATATCAACCTGAATATTCTTATATCTCTAGTTTATTATGTGAAGAAAGAAGGACCTAAAGTAACCTGGGTCAAGAATAGCTATTCTGTTTCATTGCAGGTGAAAGGCTATCCCACCACAGAGCAACATGGCGTCGTGATGCTTCGAAGCCGTTGAGGGGGCAGGAGCTGGATGGGGCATAGAGCTGGCACTTTTGACACCTCCTCGCAAACTCTGTCGCATCCTTCCTCAGGGTGGGACAGAAGTATCCATGTCTGACCACCCTTTCCTTCAGCATTCTAGCTCCTGAGTGGCTTCCACACTCCCCGGAGTGCACCTCCTCTAAATTCCTTAGCATCTCTTCCTCCACCACACACAGCGCCAGAAGACCCGATAGCATCTTTCGATGTAAGCTCCCTTCATGCACAAGATAGTGGGCTGCTTTGTGATGAAAGCCCTTTGCATCCTTGACCCCTTCGGGGAGATTGCCCGTAGCGAAGGTCACGAAGGGATCCTCCCATGAGGGTAGCCGATCCACCTCCATTAGCTCCCCCTCCTCAATTGCTGGATGAAATAACTCGGTCTAGGTTCCCCCTCCCCCCTTAGGGTCCAAGCATGGCCAATCGGTCTGCTTCTTCATTCTCTTCCCTAGGGACATGCTGAATTGAGAAGGCTTAGAACCAACCAATGATCACCCTTGCCTTGGCCAAGTACCTATGGAGGGTCGGTTCTCGAGCTTCATATTCCCCCCCTGATCTGGGACGCCACCACCAGTGAATCCGTGAATGCTTCCACATCATGAATCCCGAGCTCCTTAGCCAATCGAAACCTGGCTATGACAGCCCCATACTCCATCTGTTTGTTGGTGACCGGGAAGTGCAGCACCACTGCTTACTCTATAGTGACCCCCTGGGGGATCACCAACACTACTCCTCCCCCAAGGGAATGTTTCCCCGAAGGTCCGTCAATGTACATCGTCCACGCTTCCCTTGGCAGCGCTTCCTCACCTTCCAGCTCTATAACGTAGTCGACCAAGAAGTCCGCCACCGCATGTGCATTGATGGAGAGCCTTGCCACTAAAGAGACGTCGAACTCGCTGAGCTCGATGGACCACTTGTCCAACCGCCCCGAGTGCTCCACCACTTCAAAGATCTTGCGCAGTGGGTGGTCGGTCACCACCTTGATCGAGTGGGCCAAGAAGTATGGTCTGAGCTTCCTGGCCAAGACAATTAAGGAGAAAGCCAACTTTTCCAAGATGGGGTAGCATAGCTCAGCCTTCTTTAAGATCCTACTAACATAATAGATGGGTAACTACCTCTCCCTATCTTCTCTTACCAACACAGAGCTCACAACCTCAGCCCCTACCCCAAGGTACAAGGCTAAGTCCTGTCCCTCCTTCGGGCTTGTTGAAACCGGAAACCGGCCTCTTGTGGAGTTCGACCCTTGGGGAAGGGGTGGTCTCGCGCATACTTCGCACCTGCAAGGAAAACAACGAGAGAGACAAGGAAAGACAGACCCAAGGGCTCGGCAGGGAGGTCCCACCACAAACCCGGAAGATCTCTGAGCGCTTCCCCTCCTTAGCCAAGAGCCGAGCTAAGGTACTCTCAGAGAACACTTGAAAATGAGAGCAAGGAGGCACTGAAAGCGTGTCCTCTGAGGTACCCCTTGGGTCTTATTTATAGATTTTCCGAATCTGAACTGCCAATAACCAAAAGGACTGACCTGGAAGTACCAAAAGACCCCTGGATGGGTCTGCCAACAGCCAAACTCCGCTGTTCTGAACAGCTATGCGCAGTCCAACCTGGCCTGCCAACAGCGAGGCTCCGCTGTTCTGAGTAGCTATTCGCACCCCCGGGCGGTTAGCTCGCCTTCAGTTCTCCCGCAGGAGGCGGGTGCGACCCGGCTCTGGGGCTCGCCTACCCTCACTGGGCGAGTGCGAGCCGATATGGGCGAGCCGCCTGCCTTTTGCCGGGCGGATCGGCGGTCAGGTCGCGCTCGGGGTCCGGATCGCTTGCGGCGGGTCGCCAATCGCGGGTCCGGCTCGCTTGCGGCGGGTCGCCAGCTCGGGTCCGGCTCGCTTGCTGCGGGTTGCCAGCTCGCTCGCCTGAGATGGGCAGGAGCGGGCCAGCCCTTTAGTCGTTCAGCCCGTCCTGCCGCTTGGGTGCGAGTCGCGGGGGCAGGCCTGTTCAACCTCCCTGGTGGGACCCGCTCGCCGGACACAGGGTTGTACACAATTCCCGCTCTTTTTGAGCTTGAACCAAGCTCGGAAAGAACCATCCAACCCGCGTGTTCGGCGAGCCCCTGTGCTGAGCTGGCAGGGAATCTTCTGGTGGGGGCCCACTGTTCTGCTATAAATACATACCGCTGACCCCTGTAGGAGGCCCCCCAAATCCCTTTATTTTCTCTGAGCAGACTTTTGTTCCTCGATGCCGGTTAGCGAAGAAGTGCGAGCTCGCCTGGCGGCAGCGGTCCTGCAGACTCAGGAGGAGGCCCTTGAGGCCGCCCCATGGCTAGCTCGCGGATCCTCTGGCCCCCTCTTCAGGCCGGCGAAGGGAAAGATCGTTAAGCGTTCTCTGGCGGGCGACTGCCCGGCCTCCAGCTCGGCGGCGGGTGCTGAGGTAGTTCCCGGGGTGCGTGGCCTTCCGCCGACTATCGCTATTCGTCTGACTCCCTGTTTTGCAGGTAATTCCCTGTGAGGAGGTGGAGAACCGGGGAGAGGATCGTCCTCCGCCTCCATCGCCTGAGAAGATCGCGAGTTCCCCAGGTCCGGATCGCCCACCTCCGAAACTCCCCGTCCAGCGGTCTCCCATGGGCTGGGGAAATCTCTTGAGACCCTCGAGGGAGGGGACTTTCGGGATCGGCCGGGCTCTTCCCGCCCATCTGTCAGTGCGGGCGATGTGCCCACCCCTGGTGAGCTGGTTTTTATCGTTGACTTTGCCTCTTGCTCGCTCATTCTGACCCCTCCCCGCTCGCAGGCTTTCGCAGGGCCTCGCCTGAGACCGAGATGAGCGAAGGGTACTCGCCCCCGCCTGACGTGGACAGTGTATCTGACTATCTGGGCGACCCGAACGATGCGGCGGGGATGAAGAGGCAGGTGACGCGGCTATTCCAGAAACACACAATGCTGCTGCAGGAGGCCATAAGGAGGATCGAAGGCGACAAGGCCGAGACCGATGCCCGGCTCGCGGCCTTGGAGGGCCCTCGGCGTGAAGCGGAAGACGACGACGTCACCTCGCCGGGCGTGCATATAACGCGAGCCGAGGGGCATCTTAAGAGCGCCGTGGAGCAGGTCGGCCGGGCTCAGCGGGAGCTGGTGGCGGTTCGCGATTACCACGATCCCCGCGTGCCGCCTCGGGCGGGAACGAAGAGGCGGCACAGGTGGAAGTGGGTCGAGTACTGACCCAGTTGTTTGCCCCTCGCTCGCGTGATACCGCGGGGTTACCGTCATCTCGAATTCATCTTGTATTTGTATTTGTAATTGCTTGCGACTCTTTTAGCCTGCCTATGGGCCTAACTATTTTGTTGCTGAGATGTATTGAAATTGTTGCGCTGCTCTTCTTTGGTCTTCTGTGTGCGGGTTAGGGGGAAAGGTCCATTCTTCTCTTCGCGCTGATCGGGGCGGGGGCGAGCCGAGGAGCTCGCTAGACGGGGAATCTCCCGCCTCGCGCGGCACGCCGTGCGGGTGCGGGTTGGGGTTGGTTCGCCCGCACCGGTCTCCCGCGGCTGCAGCCGGGCGAGAACCGTGCCGGCTCGACCTTTGAGGTGTGCTCGCGCGCGGGAAGTCGAACCGTCGGATTAATTTTTGCTATCCGCACCCCATCTTTTGGCGGGAAGTTTCCCGCCCCTTCTCTTTTCCTATAAATAGGTCCTGCCGGCCCTTATTTCTTCACCGACTCCAAAACGTTTTCTCGCTTCCCCTTTTCTCGCGAAGTGCGATTCTAGCTCGCCTCCCGGCTTTTTGTCTCGCGTTCGGCGGCGAATCAACGGGGATGGGCGGAGGCGGCGGCGACGCGGACGGCCGAAGCAAATGCGCTTGGACCTTCTCCGAGCACGATTTCCCTCGCGCCGTCATCACAGAGCGCGAATACTTGGAAGCTCTAGGCGACCACATCCCGGCCGGGTTTTCTGCGAGGCGACCTGATGAGAGGGAGAAGATCAACGACCTATTTGGGGATGAGCTCGCCATCCCTCTCGCTCACTTCGAGGTGGGCCTGCGACTTCCCCTGTGGCCCGAGGTGCGCCAGGTGCTCAAATACTTCGGGGTCGTCCTGGGCCAGATGACCCCGAACTCCATCGCCGTCATGATGGGGTTCGCCTGCTTCTTGCGAGAGGAGCGGGTGGAGTTCAGCCTCGCAGTATTCCGGAAGCTGTTCTCTTTCAGGGCGAACCGAGACGGGACGGCCTACTTCTCCAGCGCCCACCTCAAGGTGCGGGAGACTGTCAACAAGAGCCACAACTGGCTGAAGAAGTTCCTGTTCGTCAAGGGGGACTTCGGCAACGTGCCCTTCTCGCCGGTGCAGCTCAGCGAGGCGAGCTACCGGCCACCCAACCTAGGCGGTCATGAAGCCGACCTGTTCGCGTTCTTCGTCGGGAAGAACTTCGAGGTCGCGTTCCTGCGCCGCCACCTTGACGATCTCGCGGTTGTCCCGCCGGGGGGAGGTTTGCTACTCGTCTCCATTAGTCCTTACTTTCCCACTCTTCTTTCATCTCACCTTCCCTTCTTCGCAGGCGAACGCGACATTCCCCTTCATCCTCCTTACGAAAGCGCCCGGATTCCCCCCGGGGTTCTCGCCCGCGCCCAGGCCGCGGATGCCGCTCAGCGCGACATCTCATCGGTCCCGGCCAAGAAGCGACCGGGCGGCGGGCAGTCGGCGCCTCCGCCGAAGTCGGCGAAGACCGCGGATCAGCAACCATCCGCAGGCCAAAGAAAGGGCAAGGCCCCCGCGGTCTTGCCGACTGAGGCCCCCTCGCCCCCGCTGGTTGTTTCGACCAGCGATTCCCCGGTCGGGGCGGCGGGCACCTCCGCGCCGCCGGGCGGGTCTGGAGCCGCTGCGGAGCCGGTGCCGAGAGGGCATCGGAACTTCGGCTACGGCGAGAGGTACTTGGACGAGCTCGGCGTCCCGCTCCTGGCTTGGGACAAGGAGTCGAATCGCGCAACGATCTCGACCCTGCTGCCGAGCTGGATGGAACAGGACACAATCGGCGGGGAGGCGTACAGCTTCTCCTTTGGGTTGTACTCGCGCGAAGACGCCGCCATATTCGACAAGGAGGAGACACGGGTGCTGATCCATGAGAGCGCGCGGGCCCAGCTGCGCGGCCTGGAGCTGGCGCACATGGTGGGGCGACGCTGTACCCAGGTGGAGCGGAACGCCGCGTCCATCCAAAAGATGGCGGAGGAGAAGGAAGAGGCCCGGAAGCTCGCTCGGGAGGACGCGGATCTTCAGAGAGGGCGAGCCGCCGCCGCCGAGGAGACCCTCGCGCAATATCTGGGCGGGGTGGTACGCTCTCAACCGGAGCTAATCTCTTCTTCTTGCGAACGCAGCTTATGATGATTCCTATTCCGTTTTTCAGGACGCGGCGACGGCGAGCCGGATGGGTGCCGAGATTGCCACCCTTCGCCAGGAGAAGGCGGCGCTGGAGGCCCGGGTACGCGAGCTGGAGGCCGCTGCCGCTGTCCCTCCTCCGGCCAGCGGGGTCTGCCCGCGCGAGCACCTCTCCGACTACGACCTGGAAGTGCTAATGCAGAAGAACGCGGCCAGCGCAGCGAGATACACGATGCAGACGCTAAGGCGCGCGGATCTGCTTACGAGCGAGGCAGCGGGACTCTCGGCCAAAGACGTGGTGCCGGCGCTGTTCCTCCCCGTGCCGGAGCCCGGCGACAGAAGCTTCCAGCCGCTTTAGGGTTTCTAGGTCTCGTGTTTTTTGTAATCTGCCTTGTAGATGAACATTATGTGTAAAAATCTGGTCTGTGTTGTATGCGCGAGTTGCGCTTATACTCTATATTTCTGTCTATTGTTCCTTTTACACACTGTTCTTTTTACACTTCTCGCCTGTCTTGTTTTCTAACGATGTCATTGCCGGACGGCGCGACCCGTCCCAGCGGCCCGGCTCTGACGAGGCGAGCTGACTCGTCCTCCGAGCGAGGCGAGCTGGTTCGTCCGCCGAGCGAGGCGAGCTTGCTCGTCTGCCGAGCGAGGTGAGCTGGCTCGCCCCTCGGCCGCATGCTTAAATCTCTGTGGACTCTCGCCCAGGCCTTTGTGTTTACTCGACCACCTTTCCCGGGGCTTGAGGGTGGGGCTATGCTAGACCCTTTCCTTCTTTTCTGGCTAACTCTTGCGATTCCGTCCTGCTGCGCACGCTTTTCGGGCAGTTTCCGGCCTTGCCGGCTAGGTGGGAGTCTGACAACGCAATTTGCTCTAGGTCGCAGGCCATTGCTTTCTGGATCATTCCATCGAGTGATTTCCGGCCCTGCCAGCTAGGTGGGAGCCTGACAGCGGGATCTTCTCGAGGCTAGGGATGACACCGAGTGACTTCCGGCCCTGCCAGCTAGGTGGGAGCCTGGCAGCGGGATCTTCTCGGGGTCCAAGTTCATTCCATCGAGTGACTTCCGGCCCTGCCAGCTAGGTGGGAGCCTGGCAGCGGGATCTTCTCGAGGTTAGGGATGACACCGAGTGACTTCCGGCCCTGCCAGCTAGGTGGGAGCCTGGCAGCGGGATCTTCTCGGGGTCCAAGTTCATTCCATCGAGTGACTTCCGGCCCTGCCAGCTAGGTGGGAGCCTGGCAGCGGGATCTTCTCGAGGCTAGGGATGACACCGAGTGACTTCCGGCCCTGCCAGCTAGGTGGGAGCCTGGCAGCGGGATCTTCTCGGGGTCCAAGTTCATTCCATCGAGTGACTTCCGGCCCTGCCAGCTAGGTGGGAGCCTGGCAGCGGGATCTTCTCGAGGCTAGGGATGACACCGAGTGACTTCCGGCCCTGCCAGCTAGGTGGGAGCCTGGCAGCGGGATCTTCTCGGGGTCCAAGTTCATTCCATCGAGTGACTTCCGGCCCTGCCAGCTAGGTGGGAGCCTGGCAGCGGGATCTTCTCGAGGCTAGGGATGACACCGAGTGACTTCCGGCCCTGCCAGCTAGGTGGGAGCCTGGCAGCGGGATCTTCTCGGGGTCCAAGTTCATTCCATCGAGTGACTTCCGGCCCTGCCAGCTAGGTGGGAGCCTGGCAGCGGGATCTTCTCGAGGCTAGGGATGACACCGAGTGACTTCCGGCCCTGCCAGCTAGGTGGGAGCCTGGCAGCGGGATCTTCTCGGGGTCCAAGTTTATTCCATCGAGTGACTTCCGGCCCTGTCAGCTAGGTGGGAGCCTGGCAGCGGGATCTTCTCGAGGCTAGGGATGACACCGAGTGACTTCCGGCCCTGCCAGCTAGGTGGGAGCCTGGCAGCGGGATCTTCTCGGGGTCCAAGTTCATTCCAACTCTCTGAGCAAGCATAGATATGACATTCCTGGGGGGGGGGAGGAGAAGAAAAGCTTCATTATGAGAAATCAGGCTGTTTACAGAAAATTAGGGAAAAAATCTCTTCAAGTCGTCTCCACTCCAGGTGAGACTCAGGGCCTCGCCCTCTACATTTTGGAGCCGATAGCCCCCCGACTTCAAAACTTCCTTCACAATGAATGGCCCCTCCCAGCTGGGGTTGAGTTTCCCTACAGGCGCTGACCGCCCTGCCGCGTCCACCTTCTTCAGTACCAGGTCCCCTTCCGTGAACTGCTTGACCCTGACATGCTTGTCAAAGTATTTCGCCATCCTCCTTTTGACCTCCTCCTGTCGGACGGCCGAAAGATCCCTCAACTCTTCTACCATGTCGAGGGAGAGTCTCAGCTCCTCCCCATTCTCGGCTTGCCATTCCTCTCGGCCTTCCCTGGCCGTTCCGACCCGCGGCGTTTGAACTTCAAATTCTATGGGGAGCACCGCCTCGCACCCATGAGAGAGTTTGAAGGGGGTCTCCCCCGTGGCCATGTTTGGGGTGGTTCTAAGGGCCCAAAGGACGGCGGGGAGCTGCTCCACCCAGCTCCCCCTCAGGTTTTCCACCTTCTTTTTGAGGAGATTGACGATGATTTTGTTCGCCGCCTCCACCTGCCCGTTGCTCCTGGGGTGGTGGACCGAGGCGAATCTGAGGTCGATCCCTAGCTGCTCGCAAAAACTGGTGAACTCGGCGCTGGCGAACTGAGGCCCGTTGTCTGTGACGATGGCCTAGGGCAGCCCATGGCGACAGATGATCTCCCCCCAAACGAAGTTCCTGATTACCTGGGAGGTCACCTTTGCCAACGCCTTCACCTCCATGCACTTTGAGAAGTAGTCGATCATTACCAGGAGGAACCTTCTCTGGCCGCTAGCCTGGGGGAACGGCCCGACCAAATCCATTCCCCAGATTGCAAAGGGCCAGGGGGCCGTGATGCTCTTGAGTTGCTGGGCCGGCTGTAGCTGGAGGGGGGCAAATAGCTGGCACTTATGACATCTTCTTGCGAACTCCGCGGCGTCCCGGCCCAGGGTGGGCCAGAAATACCCCTGCCGGACTATCCTCCCCTCCAGGGTCCGACTCCCGGAATGACTCCCGCACTCCCCGGAGTGGACTTCTTCCAAGATCCTCTGCGCCTCGCCCTCGGACACGCAGCGAGCCAGCATCCCGGAAAGGGTCTTTCTGTATAGTTGCCCGTCTTTGAGGAGGTAGTAGGCGGACTTGTGCCTCAACTTCTTCTTGTCTACTCCCTCCGGATACTCTCCCGTGGAGAGGAAAGCTATTACCGGGTCCATCCACGAGGGCTGCTGATCGATCTCCATGAGCTCCCCCTCTTCGATGGAGGGGCGGAACAGGTCGGTGATGGTGCCCCCCATCCGGGGGCCATGCTTCGCCAGTTGGTCGGCCTGTTCATTCTTTTCCCTTGGCACGTGTTGGATGGAGAAGGTCTGGAAGGTCCCTATGACCCCCTTCACTTTGGCCAAGTATAACTTCAAAGCGGGCTCCCTTGCTTCGAACTCCCCGTTGATCTGGGAAGCCACCACCATGGAGTCGGTCAGAACTTCCACATCCAGCACCCCCAACTCTCTGGCCAGGCGTAGTCCCGCTATCACTGCTTCGTACTCGGCCTGGTTGTTAGTAATGGGGAAATGTACCACCACCGTCTGCTCAATCTGAGTCCCTTGGGGGCTCTCCAGGACCACTCCTATCCCGAGTGAATGCCTTCCTGAGGCTCCATCCACCCTCACCTTCCAAGGAGCCGGGCAAGTGAGCTCCTCCTCTGCTACTTCTACCACGTAGTCGGCCAGGAAGTCGGCCATCGCTTGAGCTTTGATCGAGAGCCGTGGCACGAAGGAGACATCGAACTCGCTTAGCTCCACCGACCACTTGGCCAGCCGGCCCGAGTGCTCCACCCCCTCGAAGATATTGCGGAGAGGATGGTCTGTCACCACTCGGATCGAGTGCGCCTGGAAGTAAGGCCGTAGCCTCCGGGCCGAGATGATTAATGCGAACGCGAGCTTCTCCAGGATCGGATACCGGAGTTCGGCCTTCCTCAGGACCCGGCTGACGTAATAGACAGGGAGCTGTCTCTTCCCCTCTTCTCGAACCAAGACGGAGCTCAGGGCCTCTGCCCCGACCCCGAGATATAGGAACAAGTCTTCACCCTCCTTCGGCCCCTGGAGCAGCGGGGCCTGTGTTAGCTGCGCCTTGAGGGCCTGGAACGCCTCCTCGCATTCCTTAGTCCATTCGAACCTCTGGCCCCCCCTCAGCGTTTTGAAGAAGGGGGAGCACTTCTCCCCTGCCCGAGAGAGGAAGCGGCTCAGTCCTGCTAGCTTCCCCGTCAACCGTTGGACCTCCTTCGCATTCCGCGGGGACCCCAACTCCAAGATTGCCTTGACCTTATCGGGATTCGGCTCGACCCCCGCGGGGGTGAGGAGATGCCCCAAGAACTTCCCCCGGCTAGCCCCGAAAACACACTTAAGGGGGTTCAGCCGCATCTTGTATCGGCGCAGGGTGGTGAACGTCTCCTCCAGGTCCCGGAGGTGGGAGTCCACGTCTCGGCTCTTGATCATGAGGTCGTCCACGTAGACCTCCAAGTTTCTCCCCCTTTGCTCCTTGAAGACCCTGTCCATCATTTTTTGATAGGTGGCACCAGCGTTCTTCAACCCGAACGGCATCATCTTGTAGCAATAGCAGCCGTCCCCTGTGATGAATGAGACATCCTTTATGTCCGGGGGGTGCATCCTGATCTGATGGTAACCTGAAAATGCATCTAAAAAACTCATTACAGAAAAACCGACGGCTGAGTCAACCAGCGCGTCGATCCGAGGCAAGGGGTAACAATCCTTAGGACAAGCTTTATTAAGAAGGGAAAAATCGATACACAGGCGCCAGCGGCCGTCTCCCTTTTTGACCATCACAACGTTCGAGACCCAGCCGGGGTATTGAATTTCGGACACGAAGCCCGCTTTGAGAAGTTTTGCCACCTCCTCCCTGATGGGCTCCGCTAGCTTGTCCGCCGTGGATCTCTTCTTCTGCTGGACGGGGCGTGTTCCCGGGTCCAGGTTGAGGCGGTGGCAAGCCACATCCGCGTCAACCCCCGGCATCTCCGCGGCGCTCCAGGCGAAGATGTCCACGTTCTTCTGGATGCACTCCAGCATCCTGCCCTGGTCCTCCGGGGTCAGCCCCCCGCTGACGCGGATCTTCTCCACCCTGCCTCCGCGGGTGAGCACTTCCAGCTCCACCACCTCCACTGCGGCCTCCAGTCTGGACTGCTCCCCCCATCCCTCGGCATCCCCTTCCTCCCAAGCGGGGACCTCTACCTCCATCTCCCCTGCCACGGCCCTTACTTCGACCACTTCCTCCAAACCTCCTCCTCCCGCCTTTCCTGCGCAGCCCTTCACCTCCAGCTCCACCTCTCCGGCTCCCTGCTCGTTTGCCTCCATCCTCCGCCCCATCTCCTCGGCCCCTTCCTGCCAAGAGATGGTGTTCACCGCGGTGACGTAGCATTCCCGTGCCACCTTAGGGTCTCCCCTAACCCTGACCTGCGCCCCCTCAGTGTTGAACTTCAAGCACTGATGGAAAGATGAGGGGACGCAACGGAAGGCACTGATCAGGGGCCTCCCGAAGATTGCGCTGTAGCTGCTGGGGGCGTCCACAATGACGAACTTGCAGTTTCGGGACTGCCCCCCCAGGGTTACGTGGAGGCCGACTCCTCCCTCTACCTCCTTCCTCTCTCCCGAGAACCCGAACAAGGGCCCGTCCGAGGCCAGCACCCTCTTAGCTTCCACCTGCATCGCGTCAAACGCCTTCTTGAAGACGACGTTCACGGAACTCCCATTGTCCACTAGGATCCGAGAGACAGTGAAGTTCTCGATGGCGGCCTTGATGACCAACGCATCACAGAACGGATCCTCGTGGTCCGGCATATCACTTCTAGAGAAAGTGATCCTCTCCTCTGGCGGCGGGGTTTGGGACGTAGAGGCGACGCCCCGCCGATACATGGTGTGGAGACTCGCCTTGCGGGAAGCCTCGACCCCCACTCCCCCGTGGATCACTCCGATCATTCCTCGGGTCCCCACATCCACCCGGTCTTCACAGCGATCCTCCTCCGTCCGAGGCAGGACCTCCTCGATCCTTACTTCCTGCCGCACCTCCTCCTACTGCTGCTGCCGCCCCCTGTTCTCTCTCATCTCCAAGAATTCCGGGCACGTGGCCGTTGCGTGCCCCTCTTCCTGATGGAAGTCGCAGTAGGGCAGTTCCACCCTGAACTCCCTTCTCCTCCTCCTCATGACCCCTCTCCTTGCTCCCAGAGCTATGGCCATGGCCTCCTCCTGATCGGGGAGCCGCGGCCTCTGACCCTGCCTCCAGCCTGGGGGGTGGAACTGGTCCTGCCTCCCCTGATAGTGGCCTCTCCCGTAGTATCCCCTCTGTGGCCCCTGCCCCTGCCACTCTGGTCTCCAGCCCAGCCTACGGTCGGGCTCCTGACGCCCCCATCCCGGTTGCTGTCCTTGGAGCTGCCTCTGCTCCCTCTGCCTGGGCTCCTCCCTCCTCTTTTCCTGTCTTCTTCCTCCCCTCGACTCCTTCTCCTCCTCAGTCGCCCACCTGGCCAACTTTCTCGCAAATTCTGGGTTCGACGCTTCCCCGTCGACCTCTCTCGCCGCCCTCTCCATCAGCTCCTCGTAGGAGAGGGGGGGAATCCTCTTCAGCTCCATGCGGAAGAAACCCTGCTGCAGGCCCAGTGTGAAGGCCATCATCAGACTGTGGCCCGGCATCTCCTGAACTTGGGTAACCTCCTCCTGGAACCGATCGACGTAGCTCCCCAACGTCTCGTTTACCCCCTGCTTTATGTTGAACAGGGACTCAGACTCCTTCTTCCTCTTCTTTGCGGTTGTGAACCTCAACATGAACCCTCGGCGTAGGTCCTCGAAGCAATAGATGGAACTGGCCGGCAGCTGGTGGAACCACTCCCTCGCCTTATCCCGGAGGGTGATGGCGAAGAGACGGCACTTGAATCCGTCCGACATCTGACGGATGGAGACCACGTCTTCGAACCACTGGACGTGCTGAACCGGGTCTCCCTTCCCGGTGTAGTAGGTCATCTCGGGCTCTCTGAACCCGTCTGGTACTGGAGCTGAGGAGACCAGCTCGCTAAAAGGGCTGCCTCCCCCCACCTGGCGGGCCGGCGAGTCACGCGGACCCAGCTCGCCGAATCGGCCTCGGCCTGCCGAGCCGGGGAAGAGCTCGCGCCCCGAGAGCTCGCTCCCCCGACCTTCCTCAGCCACTTCCTTCCCGGCTCGCCTGCCAGGAGCGTCCTCGCCCAGAGAGGGGGCGGCTGCGATCTGGGCTGCCGGAGTCGAACACTCGGCCCGCACGCCGAGTGCGATCTTGACGAGATCCAGCACCTCGTTCCTGAAGTCTTCAAACATCCCCACTGTCGCGAGAGGTGGGTTGGGCGGCGAGTTCTGCCTGTCAGATCCTTGACCTCCCGTCATTGAGCTCGCCGAAGCTTTTCTGCACTGACCACTTTCCACGCTCACCGCACCAAAATGTTGAAACCGGAAACCGGCCTCTTGTGGAGTTCGACCCTTGGGGAAGGGGTGGTCTCGCGCCTACTTCGCACCTACAAGGAAAACAACGAGAGAGACAAGGAAAGACAGACCCAAGGGCTCGGCAGGGAGGTCCCACCACAAACCCGGAAGATCTCTGAGCGCTTCCCCTCCTTAGCCAAGAGCCGAGCTAAGGTACTCTCAGAGAACACTTGAAAATGAGAGCAAGGAGGCACTGAAAGCGTGTCCTCTGAGGTACCCCTTGGGTCTTATTTATAGATTTTCCGAATCTGAACTGCCAATAACCAAAAGGACTGACCTGGAAGTACCAAAAGACCCCTGGATGGGTCTGCCAACAGCCAAACTCCGCTGTTCTGAACAGCTATGCGCAGTCCAACCTGGCCTGCCAACAGCGAGGCTCCGCTGTTCTGAGTAGCTATTCGCACCCCCGGGCGGTCAGCTCGCCTTCAGTTCTCCCGCAGGAGGCGGGTGCGACCCGGCTCTGGGGCTCGCCTACCCTCACTGGGCGAGTGCGAGCCGATATGGGCGAGCCGCCTGCCTTTTGCCGGGCGGATCGGCGGTCAGGTCGCGCTCGGGGTCCGGATCGCTTGCGGCGGGTCGCCAATCGCGGGTCCGGCTCGCTTGCGGCGGGTCGCCAGCTCGGGTCCGGCTCGCTTGCTGCGGGTTGCCAGCTCGCTCGCCTGAGATGGGCAGGAGCGGGCCAGCCCTTTAGTCGTTCAGCCCGTCCTGCCGCTTGGGTGCGAGTCGCGGGGGCAGGCCTGTTCAACCTCCCTGGTGGGACCCGCTTGCCGGACACAGGGTTGTACAGGGCTCTGCAGTAGCGGTGCTTGAGATAGTTGAGCATTCAACTCCCGAAATGCCTCCTCACATTCGTCCGTCCACTCAAACTGTTTGTTCCCCCGAAGCATTTTAAAGAAAGGCGAGAACTTCTCCCCGGCACGAGAGAGAAACCGAATCAAACCGGCCAGCTTTCCCGTCAAGCGTTGAACCTCCTTGGCATTGCGAGGAGATCCCAACTCCACGATGGACTTCACCTTATCGAGGTTAGGCTCGACCACCACCGGGTTTAGAAGGTGACCGAGGAACTTGCCTCGGCTTGCCACGAAGACACACTTTTGGGGGTTTAGCCCCATCTTGAACCTCCACAGGGTCACGAACATCTCCACCAAGTCAAGCAAGTGTGATTCCACGTCCCTGCTCTTTATCATGAGGTCATCGATGTAGACCTCTAGGTTCCATCCCCTTTGGTTTCTAAACACCCGGTCCATCATTTGCTGGTACGTAGTCCCCACATTCTTTAGCCCGAAGGGCATCATTTTATAGTTGAAGCATCCCTCTCTCGTGATGAAGGAGACATCTTTGACGTTAGGGGGATGCATACAGATCTGGTGATAACCTGAAAAAACATACAAAAAACTCATAACAGAAAAACTGACGGCTGAATCAACCAGCGCGTTGATCCGAGGCAGGGGGTAGTAATCCTTAGGGCATGATTTATTCAATAAAGAAAAGTCTTCACACATGCGCCACCTTCCATCACCCTTCTTTACCATTACCACATTGGAGACCCAGCCTGGGTATTGGATCTCCGAAATGAAACCAGCGTCGAGAAGCTTCTTCACCCCCTCACGGATGGGATCCTCCGGCTTGGTGGCGATGGTTCTCATCTTCTGGCGTATGGGGCGAAACTTCGGGTCCAGGTTCAGGCGGTGGCAGGCCACGTCAGCGTCAATACCCGGCATGTCCGCCGCACTCCAGGCAAAGATGCCAACGTTCTTTTGGATGCACTCCCGCATCCTTGCATGGTCTTCAGGACGCAAGCCCCCACTCATCCTCACCTTCTCCACCTTCCCTGCCTTGTTTATCACCTCCATCTCAATGACTTCCTCCGCCGGATCCAGCCGAGACTGCTCCCTGCCGGCCATATCCTCCTCTCTTCCCAGCTCATCCTCACCTTCTACCACCTCAACCTACATTACCTCCAACAGGCCTCCTCCAAACTACTACACTCCTTCTCCCCTCTAGGATTCCCCCTCCGCTTCTCCCTTTACCCCTTTCTCCCCCGCTGCCTTCACTACCGCCTTACTTAGGCTTGCCCCTTCTTTCTCCACAACCTCCTCCTCAACTTCATCCCCAGCCTCATACAGGCTCACCACTCCCTTCCTCGCAACTTCCTCTCCAACCTTCTCTCCGGCCTCACCTAGGCCCATATCTCCTTCCCTTGAAGCTTCATCTCCAACTTTCTGCCAGGCCTCACCTAGGCCCATCTCTCCATCCCCGGCAGCTTCTTCTTCCCTCTCCATCTCCTTTCCTAGCTTCTCTTCCTCCGCCATCCAAGATATGGTATTAATGGCAGTCACGTATCACTGCCTTGCCACCTTCGGATACCCCCTGATCCTGACCTACACTCCTCCACTTCTGAACTTTAGACACTGATGGAATGACGATGGGACACAACAAAAGGCGCTAATGAGAGGATGCCCAAATATTGCGTTGTAGCTGCTCGGAGCGTCAACGATGACGAACCCATAGTTCCTCGATACCCCTACCCCCTCCCCCTCGAACGTCACAGGCAGCCCTACCCCTCCCTCGAATTCCTTCCGCTCCCCGAGAACCAGAACAATGGTCAATCCGAGGATAGACCCTCCGAGCTTCCACCTTCATCTCATCAAAGGCCTTCTTAAAGATTACGTTCAACGAGCTCCCGTTGTCCACTAGAAATCGGGAGACCCTGAAATTCTTCACCTCCGTCTGGATCACCAAGGCATCGCAGAATGAGTCTTCATAGTCAGGCATGTCCTTCATCGAGAACATGATCTTTTCCTCCTATGGGGGGGGGGGGGGGGGCGAGGTCCGGGAGGTTGAGGTGACGATCCTTCGAAAAATGGTCTGAAATATCTCCTTATGGGTGGCTTCGATCCCCACACACCCTTGGATCACCCTGATCCATCCCCGAGCCCCCTCGTCCACCCTCCTCACACCTATCCTCTACTCCTCCTAGCAGAACTTTCTAAATCCTCATGGGGGGTTATTTTTGGGCCTGCCCCCTTGCCCCCCTCAATTCCAGGAACTTCGGGCGGGTGGCCGTTGCATGACCCTCGTCCAAGTGAAAGTCATAGAAGGGCAATGCCACCCTGCCTTCTCTCCTCCTGGATGCTCCTTGAGCTCCTCTCCTTCCTCCTCTTCCCCTCATTATCTCCATTTCTTCCAGCTGCAGCGGGAGAGGGACTCTCTATCCCTGCCTCTAGACTGGCTAGTTGAACCTACTTTGCTCACAGTGGTTGTCCCTACCTTGGAGACCACCACCCTGCCCCTGAGGATGACCCTCCTTAGGCCTCCAACCCAACCTGTTGTTCAACTCTCTTGGCCCCCAACCTTGCTGCTGCACCTATCCTTGGGGTCCTCTCTCCTTCTCTCTTCCGTCTGCTCCCTCTACTCTCTCTATCTCCCTGTTCTTGGCTCCTTCCCATCCTCCTCTGCCAACTTGGCCAACCTCCTATGAAATGCCGGATTGGCCGCCTCGAACTTGGCCTCCTTTGCCGCCATCTACATCAACTCCTCGAAGGAGAGGTGGGGTGGGGGGAACTCTCTTCAGCTCCATGCTAAAGAAGTTGGGCCTCAACCCCAGGGTGAAGGCAAGCATCACCGTGCACCATGACATCTCCTGCACCTGTAGGATCTCCTCCTGGAACCTGTCAACATAGCGTCATAGGGTCTCCTTCGACCTCTGCGTGATGGCGAACAAGCACTCTGTTCCCTTCTTCCTCTTCTTGGATGTTGAGAACCTCAGCAAGAAACCGCGTCACAGATCTTCGAATCAATAAATCAAACTTGCGGGCAACTGGTGGAACCAATCCTTGGCCTTCTCCTTCAGAGTTATTGAGAAGAGCCTACACTTGAAGGCGTCCGACATTTTCCTGATGGAGACGACATCTTCAAACCAATGCACTTGCTGTGTGGGGTCATCCCTCCATACGTAGTAGGTCATGTCTGGTTCTCGGAACCCCTCCGGAACCGGAGATGAGATGATGAGCTCAATGAAGGGGCTCTCGCCCCTTGCCTGCCAAGAGGGCTCTTCGGGCGACCTCGGCTCACTAGCCCTGTCCGCACTGGTCTGTCCCGGGAACAGCTCCCGCCTGGGGACATCCATTTCCGCCGCCTCTGCAGAAACCTCCTTCCCGGGGCGCTGTTCGGGAGCATTCTCACCTAATGATGGAGAAGCGCCGACCAGGACCTGTGGAGTCTCCCACTCGCTTATTGCCGAGAAGGCTAAGTGGATGGTCTTCAAGACTTCTCGCCTGAAGTCCTCCAACATCCCCACCGTCACCCAACTTCCCGAGAGGGAGAACCTCCCGATCCAGCTCCTTATTTTTCACCTCCATCCATGGGACTTAACTTAGGATTTTTTTGTACCGGCCACGGTCCACGCTAACCGCACCAGAAATGTTGAAGCCAAAAACTTTCCTCAACGAGAGTTCGGACCTTGGGGTGTGGCCGACACCTAGTTCTCCCAAACCTCGACCCAAGACTGGCCATAAAGAACTGGAAACTGACCCTATGCCTCACCTGGGAGGTCCCTCCACTAACCCGGAAGTTCTCTGACCGCTTCCCCTCTGTTGGATTCTTAGTTTGGATTTGGGCTAGGTTCACTAACTAGGTTAAGTTTGACCCATATTATATAGCCAGGGTCATGTATTTGAGTCCTATAGTTTCAGCTAAGTCATTATGTTCAACCTTCATGGACCAGCCAGTAGAAGACCTCAGCGGACTCAAGTATTAAAAGAAATCAAAGTTCAGTATATAAGTTCGACGTTCGTCGAACACAGCTCAACGATAGTCATGCTCTTCTCGACGAACTCAAAGTTAATTCTCTGAGTTGAGCTCGACGATATTCGAGCTCAGGTCAACGAAGTCTAGAGTTCAGCTTCAACACATTCTTTCCAGATTATTTTCACTGAACTCAACTCGACGAAGATAGATTCTGTGCTCGACGAACTTATACTGCAGATTTGGCAAGATTTTTCTAGAATGCAGCTCACTGAGCACAGATCGACAAACATGATTTCTCAGCTCGACGAACTTGGATCTCCAGTCGATGAAATCTGTTCAGAGCTCGACGATTTCTGTCCAGCGCCAGACTTTAAGTTTTTTCTTATTTCTGTCCTTATTCTATATTATTTAGCAGTGATTTCCTGAGTAATTAATGCTCATATTCTCTTGAATATAGCCGTTATTGGCAGCATTAATTATGGTCTTCATCAGGGTTAATTGCTTGCTTAAATTATTGGGACAGTTGGGAAGCTCATTAAAGATAATATTCTCCAGCCGTATTTCATTCTCCAGGAAATCAGCAATCAATGCATAAGATTCAAAATTCAAAGGAGAATTGGACAGAGAATATAAAAGAGATTTTCTATTTCAGACGGAAAGTAGTGATACTGATCAGAAAAGAATTACAGAAACAAACAATATATTATCTGTTTCTTCTCTGTGTAGAAAACAACCAGTTTTCTCCTTATGCTTCCTGAAGACTGAAGAAGAACAACAAACAAATATCAAGAGTATTCTTCAACTTCTCTCCAGGAACATTGAAGGACAACAATCATTCAATTAGTTAGATTTTCCTGGACATCATTTCAAGACAAGGCAGAAGACCAACACCCTAAGCAAGGCTCAAAGTGATTTTGGAAGGAGCCTTTTGACAACAACAATCCACTAGTCTTCTCTGTTGACTAGAGAAAGAGAACACACCATCACCTCTTTAATCTCATGTACAAAAGGTATATTAACTCCCTTCAAAAGTTTATTCTTGGTTTTTGGGCACCTGATCAAAACTCAAAGGGTTGTGAGATCTCACTAGAAATAGATCTTGTGGTGGCAGTCACCTGATCAAAAACCTGCTAGTTGATTCCTACTAGGGTGGTAGAAGAGTGGATGTACCCAATTTGGGGAACCACTATAAAATTCTTCTATCGTCTGGTTGATCATTTTCTGTGTTGTTCTTGCATTGCTGTGATAGGTCTGCTGTGCTGTGATAGATTAGTTTGCTGTGATGGTTTAGTTTAGTTTACATTTTTTGTTTTTGCTATAGTATCACCTATTTTAATACTCGGATATAAATCAAAACAGCCAGAAATTTTAATTACTCTATTTACCCACCCTCTAGAGTAAATCAGATCAATCCCCTATATGGTATCAGTGGTATACCATATCTTTCAATTGGTATCAGAGGCAGGTTTCTTTGGTTGTACAAGCTAACACTTGAACCAAAAGATCCTTCTTAGATCTGATTTTCCTTTTCCTTAGTTTTTCTATTTATTTCATAGCATGACACAAAACAAGATTATGAAAGCACCAGGCCTCGAGTGTGCAAATTGAATAAGTGTGCCATCTGGAAGGCAAGAATTAGGCTTTATATGAATTCTATTGATATAAGACTTATACAATTCTATTTTGACAGGCCCCCCTCAACCTACAGCTGCTACTACATCTTCAAGTACACATGCTGTTCCACCACTTGAGTGGACAGATGCTCAAAATAAGGCCATAATAACAGATGCAAAGGTCATGAACATCCTAGCACATACTATGTCAGATGACATATTCCAAAAAGTGGCTGAGTGCACATCTGCCAAGGCCATTCGGGACTCTCTCAACTAGATGGTTGTTGGATCAGCAGATGAAAGAAAGGACAGGAGATCAAACCTTATCTCCCAATATGAAAATTTTAAGAAAGATGAATCAGAGTCTGTCAGTGATATGCATAACAGACTAAGCTCAATCATCAATAAGCTAAGGACTCTGGATAAGGATATTACTCTAACAGAAGTGAATGACAAGATCCTCATGTACTTCCCTAGCTCATGGGATTCCAAAATATGGCCAATCAAGGAGGCAGAAGCTTGAATGAGATTTCCACTGAATCTCTTCTTGGAAAGCTTAAATTATATGAGCAACTAATAAAGTCAAGAGAAGCTGCAGAGCAAAAGACTCCTCCAGCAGCAAGAAAAGAACAGAACATAGCCTTCAAAGCTATAGAAGAAACAGAAGCTCCAACAGTAAGTGAAGAACTCCTGAGTCTCTTACCCAAGAGATTCTACAAGATGACAAAGAAGGACTTAATAAGAAAGTCGTCTAGGCAGGATGACAAACCAAGGTATGACAAGACACCCACTAAAGAGATTGTTCGTTTTGAGTACAGGAAACCAGGACACTTTATTTCAGAGTGTCCAGAAAATCAAAAGAAGGAAAGAAGAAGAGAAAAGGACTCCAGAACATAGCACTACAGCAAGCCATCCTCCAGCAAGCATAAAAGATAGGAGAAAGGGTTTGTGGCTGAAACCTGGAGTGACACTGAAGAAGAATCATCATCCTCTAGCTCCAGTGAAGATGAAGAGGAGGCAAAGGTAAGGGAAGTTTGCCTTATGACTATCAATGCCTCCTGCAGTCCATCTGAGGCTGACCATTCAGATAATGAAGAATCATCAGAATCAGAGGCCGATCAGGTACTATCTTCCTTTGTTTATAATTCAGATAATTTTAAAACTGAATTCAAATAATTGTGTATTGATTTAATTAACTCTGAAGAAGAAATCAAAACACTTAGAGAAAAATTAACTGATCAAGAAAACTTGATTTCTGAAAACATTAAACCGAAAGATGAACTAACTTTAGCCAATGAACAAATCATATCATTAAAAACTGAATTGGCTGAGGCAAGGCAACTTGAAGAATCCCTAAATGGGAGAAGCATTAAGTTGATTGACGTCACAAGCACAGTGAATGCCAGACTAAATGGCAAGCTGGGCTTAGGTGCTTCATCAAGCAACCCCCACTGATCCAGAAAAATATATTGTCAACACCAATAAAATTTGTTTCAGAAAAAGGAAAAAAAACATAGATAATAATAATAATGTTAAACACACTGAGTTAAAATTAAAGAATAAGAATAAGAAAAATCCTAATTATACGAATGTTCAACAGATTTCGTCAAACTCCGATCGACGAAATATGTATAGTTCGTCGAACTCAAGTCGACGAACTCCGAAAGCAAACATTCACTATAAATATTTGTTGAACTACGATCGACGAAACCAGTATGGTTCGTCGACCTGAGATCGACGATTTAGGGGCCCAAAGAATGAATACTTCCATTCTCTGAGTTGGAGTTTGATGAACTCATCCCCATTCGTCGAACTCAGATCGACGAACTTACTTGAATTCGTCGAACCCAGTTCACTTTAACAGAAACTTTAATTTTGCAAAATCTCACAATCAACCAAGATATTCCATCAATCAATTTAATCAATGGATTATTCCACCTAGAAGATATCAACCTTTAGGTTATAAATATCAACCTGAATATTCTTATATCTCTAGTTTTAATTATGTGAAGAAAGAAGGACCTAAGGTAACCTAGGTCAAGAATAGCTAATCTGTTTCATTGCAGGTGAAAGACTATCCCACCACAGAGCAACAGTGATATATGGATAGTGGCTGTTCAAAACACATGATTGGAAATAAGGACAACCTAATCAACTACAAGTCAAAGCAAGGACCCAAAGATATATTTGGTGATTCTAATTGTGGCCAAACTGAAGGATATGGAAAGCTCAAAATTGGAGCAATCACCTTAAGGAAGGTAGCCTATGTAAGTGGACTGAAGCACAACCTAATATCCATAAGTCAGTTATGTGATGAAAGGTTTCAGGTATCCTTTAATAAAACTTCCTGTATTATTACTTTAGTAGATAACCATGTAGTATTGGCTGGCACTAGAGTATGAAACATTTACACTAACTTTAAGTCTGCAAAATCATAAATATGCCTATTTAATCAAACCAGTAATAATAATGACCTTTGGCATAAGAGATTATGACATGTCAACTTGAAAAATATTGCTAAACTCTCTAGGGACAATCTTGTTAGAGGATTGCCTTGTTGCCCCTATAAGAAGGAAAGCCTTTGCAGGGCTTGTTAGTTTGGCATGCAAACTAAAAATAGTTTTAAATATGTAAATAAAAGTGACTCACCTAGAATATTGTACTTGCTATATATGAACCTTTTTGGCCCTATTGTTGTACAAAGCCTAGGAGGGAAATCTTAAACTTTAGTGATTGTAGATGACTTCTTAAGATTCACTTGGGTATTCTTTCTGAGATCTAACTCAGATAACTTCAAAGTTCTTACAGATTTTCTCAAGAACATACAGATTGAGTACTCTACTCTAGTTTCATTGATCAGAAGTGATCGTGGTGCTGAGTTTGAGTCTCTTCTTATGCAAGAGTTCTGTAAGAAGGAAGGTATTAGCCATTACTTCTCATCTCCTAGAACTCCTCAATAAAATGGGGTTGCTGAAAGGAAAAATAGAACCCTAATTGAATCTGCAAGCACATTACTTACAGATGCTCACTTGCCCCTATCTTTTTGGGCAGAGGATGTGAGCACAGTAAATTATGTACTGAATAGAAGTCTGATACACAAGCTTAAGAATAAGACTCCTTATGAGCTACTTAAAGGGAATAAACCTAAAGTAGACTTTTTCAAAAGTATTGGTTGTATTTGTTACATTCACAACAATAATAAGAAACACATTAGAAAGTTTGAACCCAAGGCTGAAATAGGATTTTTTCTTGGATATTCCCAAGTAAGCAAGGTTTATAGTGTATATAATAAATCAACCATGAAAATAGAAGAATCTATTCATATTTCTTTTGATGAAACTAACATGTTTTACAAGGAGAAGATTACTTCTACCAGTGAGACTTTGCAGGAACCCAATTTTTGTGCATCCTTTTTCACAAATTGCTGAAGACAGTGAAGATGAAGACACTGAAATCAGTATAGAGCCAACAACAACTATAATTCCACAAGAGTAATTAATTCCCCAAGCTGTTGCTCAACCAATTCCACCTACTGAAATTGTCACACTTAGAGATCACCCTATATCTCAAGTGATTGAAGATATTTCAGTTGGTGTGCAGACAAGGCATCAACTCCACTAGGACATGATGTATACCTGCTTCATATCTCAAATTGAGCCCCAATCCATTAAAAATGCTGAGCAAGATCCACACTGGATTATTACAATGCTAGAGGAGCTCAACCAATTTGAGAGATGTAGAGTTTGGGATTTAGTTCCAAGACCCAAAGACTATCCAGTCATTAGAATTAAATGGGTATTCAGAAACAAGCTAGATGCTCAAGGTCTTATCATAAGGAACAAGGCCATACTAGTTGCTTAAGGATACAGACAAGAGGAAGGCATAGACTATGACCAGACATTTGCACATGTTGTAAGTCTTGAAGCAATCAGGATATTCTTGGCTTATGCAGCCTACAAAAAGTTCACTGTATACCAAATGGATGTCATGAGTGCATTCCTCAATGGGGAACTTAAAAAAGAGGTCTATGCAGAACAACCACCAGGTTTTATTTCTCCTACTCATCCCTCTTATGTTTTCAAATTGCATAAGCCTCTCTATGGTCTAAAGCAAGCTCCAATAGCTTGGTATGAAACTTTAGCTAGCTTTCTCTTAGAGCATAAATTTTCTAGAGGCATAGTAGATAGGACTTTATTTTTTAAGATCATCATGATAAAATATTATTAGTACAAATATTTGTAGATGATATCATATTTGGTTTTATAGATTCCAAACTATGCAAAAGGTTCTCCAACCTTATGTATTCAAAGTTTGAAAGAGTAGCATGTGTGAGCTCTCCTACTTCCTTGATCTCCAAGTGAAGCAGTCATCTGATGGCATCTTCATATCACAATCCAAATATACTAAGGAGCTGATTAAAAGGTTGGGATGGCTGATGCTTCGACAAAGAAAACACCTATGGCTGCCAATACTGTAATTAATTCTGATGAACATGGGAAACCTGTAGATCAAAAATTATATAGGGACATTGTTGGGTCCCTATTATATCTTACATCAAGTAGACCAGAAATTATGTTAGCTACATGCCTTTGTGCTAGGTTCTAGGTGAATCCTAAAGAATCTTATCTTATTTTCTTAAAAAGGATTTTAAGATATATAAAAGAGTTGCCCTAATACAGGACTCTGGTATCCAACTGAGTCAGAATTTGAGTTAACTGGATACTCAGATGCTGACTTTACTGGATGTAAAGTAGAGAGAAAAAGCACATCAGGGACATGTCAGTTCCTTGGTGATAGGCTAGTGTCTTGGTTTTGCAAGAAACAACATCCGTGTTCACATCAATAGCAGAAGCTGAATATATTGCAGCTGGCAGTTGTTATTCACAGATATTGTGGATTCAAAAGCAGCTCCTAGACTATGGTGTCAACTTAGATAATTTAACTCTACTGTATGATAATATAAGTGCAATTTCTATTGCACAGAATCCAGTGCATCATAGTAGGACTAAGCATATAGATGTAAGACATCATTTCATTAGAGAGTGTATAGACAAAAAGAAAATTAATCTCACCTTTGTCTCTACTGATTTAAAAAAGACAGATATCTTCACCAAACCCTTGGATGAGAAGAAACATCTGTTCTTTATGAATCAGCTAGGTATGATCAATGAAGATCCATTAATTTAATTTTCTGTCTGTGGTCGAAGAATTTGCCATAGTTTGTCGAACGGAGATCGACGAACTGAGAAAAATTCTTGAGAAATTTGTCGACTTAAGATCGACGAACTCTCTGTGTGTTAAGTTCTTTTTGTCGAACGGAGATCGATGATATTGCTTCAGAAAATGTTTCGTCGACCTGAGATCGACGAATTGTTTTCCCTTCTTCTAACTGAGATCGACAAACTCTTTTGTCAATAAAATATTTCGTCGAACGCAGATCGATGATTTTTTATTTTCATCAGACAAAGTCTGCCGCTTCATATTCTGAAAACCATATATCTAGGTTATCTTCGAGTTCCGTCCCGCTCTTTTTGTTCCCTTTGAACTTGATCTCTATGTTTTCCTTTGCAGGCGAAGAATGGCGATTCTAGCAATCTCTTTGGCGGTGATGAAGTTTGATATGTGATTCGACATTGATTTTGAATCCTTCCAACATTCAGACCAAATCTTTTTGGATATACTGAAACTGTTTGAGAAACATAATCTGAAGAAATTCATGACACACCGAATCAAGATAGCAACGACAGAGATTAGAGAATGGGTGTTCACTTCCACCACTCCAGATGCAGATACAATGACCAGGACTATATCCGGTAATCAGATTTCTTTAACCCCCACCGTATTATATGAGATTTTCGGTTTGATGAATGACGATGAAGATATTGAAATGGATAGTGATGAATTTGAGAACATGCTGATTAAAATGGGTCATACCGGAGAGTACCCAAATAAATTACTTAAGAAAAATTTATCTTCGAGTATAAATTCTTAGCCGATGTAGTGGGCAAGGTGTTTCTTGGCAAGCACACAGCCCATGACTACATTACCAGGCACCAGTTCTTGGTGCTGTGTGCCTTGGTAAATAAGAAAGCACTTAACTGGGGAAAAATGCTGTTTGATTTTATAAAGAAGAAAAACAATAAGAAGGAAGTATGTTTTGGAAGAGTTTTGGGAATATTCCTACAGGAAAAAGAAACTGATTCTCTGCTCTCCCAGACCATATTCATCAATGCTTCCAAAAGGCTGACATGTGCCTTGTTTGGAAAGTGGGTGAGGATCGTCTCTAAGCCATCTAGATCTTCCTCCTCTTCCACACCTTTTGAGGGCACAAGGGTTGTACTAGCCACTCCCCACCCTATTGTTGAAGAAGTCTCCATTCCTATTCCTCCTTCAACAACACCTCTTCCTACAACAACTCCTTCATCTCCTCAGTCACCACCTCGTCCACACCAACAACCTGCCTCACCAATACATCTACCAACACCAGTTCCATCTCCAGAACACATCACACCACGTTCATCACCATTACCACCTCAGCTAAATGACATACATCCTGAAACATTCATGTCATTCCCCACATTTGATCTGCTCACCTACCTACCATCTACACCAATCTAACCTCAACATGACATTTCCACTATAATTCCATCTCCTGCTGCATCACCTTTCTAGGATGACATCATGCAAGATGTCAGTCCTTCCATTCATCCATCTGTATCTACTCAAACTCCACCAGAGTTTATAAATATGGATTCTCCCTCCCTTTCCACCATCCTGGAGCACATCACTCTAGTGATCAGGCAACTTATATCAGAGCAATCTCACCTCTTGCTTCCCCCATCTCTTCCCTTGCTGCTCTCCTTGTTGCCTCCTCTATCCCTTCTTCTTCTAAGGGCCTGGTTCCAGTATCCACTGAAATCAGGCAGGGGGAGATGCTCAATAAAGAAGCAGTTCCATCTCCAGCAGCAGCAGCATAAATTTTGCAGATAGATGAGCTTGTAGATGCAGAGACAGATGTATATATGCTTACAGAGGCTGACACAGTGGTAGTTGATATGTTTTGTACAGTTGAGCAAGTAAACTTGCTAGAAGTTTTGACTGTTGGTGATTGTCTTATCAATCCCACAATAGATATTTACAGTTTGTTAGTGAAAGAAATGGTATGCCTCTGATACCAATTAAAACAAAGGGGGTAGTTTTGATTTACTCTAGAGGGGGGTATGCATATGCTATTTTGGCCTTCTTTTGAGCATCTGTCCACTCAGGTGGTGGAACAGAATAAATGATTAAAAAAGAATAAAAGAAATTAAGAGATTAAGCTAGCAACAGTAAATGTTTAAATGTACCATCCCGCATAAGGCGGGAACCATGTTCTCAGACCCTAGGTTATTGGCGAGACGGTAGCATAATATGTTACAAAATTATTACAGCATTAAGGGGCAAAAACAAAAAAAAGAGGATCAAGATGGATTAATAAAGCGGGACGAGGAGGGCGGTCTTTAATACGGGTGCCATTTCCAGCGACCACCGCGAGCCCCAGCGCAGGGGGCCTACTGTGCATGTAGAAGGCGCGAACGGCGTCAAACCCACGGTGCGCGAGATGAAGCTGCATGTCGACCTCGCTGATAATGGCCTGAGGGTCGGTCCCATCAAACTCTATCTCGACGCCAGCCTCGAAAGACAAGGTAGTGCACTCAATCTCCCGCCATTCAATTCGCCTATCAGCCGCCTGCTTATCCTGCTCTAGCTCGTATATGATGCACGCGTGCTTCCGGAACATATCAATAGAGAGTGATGATGGTGTCTTATCTTTCTCTAATAATTAGAGAAGACTTAGTGGATTGCTGTTGTCAAGAGCTCCTTCCAAAATCACTTGGAGCCTTGCTCAGGGTATAGGTCTTCTGCCTTATCTTGAAATATTGTCCAGGAACTTCTGACTAATAGAATTATTATTGTCCTTGAATGTTCCTGGAGAGAAGTTGAAGAAGTCTCTTTATCTTTATGAATTGTTCTTCTTTAGTCTTCAGTAAGCACAAGGAGAAAATTGGATGTTTTCTACACAGAGAATGATTATGAATGTTTTATATAAATCTTCTTTTGTTGTTTTCTGCTGAAAGAGAAAAATCTCATTTTATATTCTCTGTCTAATTCCCCTTTGAATTTTGAATACACAGCATTGATTGTTGATTGCCTGGAGAATGAAATACGGCTGGAGAATAATGCATTTAATGAGTTTGTCAATTGTCCCAACAAATTAAGCAAGTAATTAGCCCTGTTGAAGACCATAATTAATGCTGCCAATAACGACTATATTCAGCGGAATATATGCATTAATTACTCAGAGAATTACTACCAAGTAATATATGGAATAAGGACAGAAAATAAGGAAAAACTCTAAATCTGGCGCTGGAGAGAATTTGTCGAGCTCTGAACGGATTTTATCGATCGGAGATCCAAGTTCATCGAGCAGAGAAATACTATTCGTCGACCTGCGCTCAGCGATCTGCATTCTATGAATATCTTGCCAATTCTGCGGTCGAAGTTCGTCGAGCACAGAATCTATCATCGTCGAGCTGAGTTCAGCGGAAATAATCTGGAAAGAATGTGTTGAGGCTGAACTCCAGAATTCATCGACCTGAGCTCGAATATCATCGAGCTCAACTCGGAGAATGATTTCTGAGTTCGTTGAGTAGAGAATGACTATCGTTGAGCTGAGTTCGACGAACGTCGAACCTATATACTTAACTTTGAATTTCTTCTAACTCTTGAGTCTCCTGAAGTCTTCTGCTGGCTGGTCCATGAAGGTTGAATCTAATGACTTAGCATAAACTCTAAGACTCAAAGACTTGACCCTGGCTATACAATGTGGGTTAGACTTAACCTAATTAGTGAACCTAGCCCAAATCCAAATTAGGGATCCAACAATCTCCCCCTATTTGGGTGAGGTCACTAATACAAATGAAATAAAAGCAATCACAAAGCAAAATAAATATATCTGGCAGAAAATTGAAACATTCAGCAGATATGTACATAGACAGTAGCTTTGTGACAGTTATAACAAATAAAGTTCAGAAAGAAAACTAGACAAAATATCACTTGTTCTTTTTTGCCTTTCCTTTGCCAGCTTTGTTAGTTTGCTCAGAAGGCTGTATGAATTATATTTATCTGTTCGGATTGGCAGCTTCTCTTTTAGACATTGTCATGTCAGCTGCTCCAATTATATTGAGAGAAGTGGATCTGGGAACTACAACCTCTGGATGCAAGATTATATAAGCATCTACATTGAAGAATTTATTATCCTTATCATAACTTTTAAGTTCTTCTTTCCTATAGGTTGACATTGTGGAGTATTGAGAAAGATCTTTGTTGAAGACAAAAATTAAACTCAACGAAAGTTCGAAATCAGGGGCGTAGCCAACACATACTTGTCCCAAGCTCTGACCTCCGACTGGTTTTGAAGGACCAGAAACTGACCAAAAGCCTCAACAGGGAGGTCCAACCTCTTACCCGGAAGATCTCTGAGAGCTTCCCCTCCAAAGCCAAAAGCTGGGCTTAGAGCTCCTCAAAAAGCACATGAAACTCTTTTAAAGTCCCAGGGAAAAAAGTCCTTTATGAAGAACCCCTATGGGTATATTTATAGGCCTCTGAGTTTAAACTGCCAATAACTAAACTGAACCGACCTGAAATTACAAAAATACCCTTGGTCGGGTCTGCCAACAACCAAACTCTACTGTTCTGAATTGTTATATGCAGACCACCGAGGGCAAAAACGTAAAATCACTTGGGGATAAAAAGATGAACTAGCTTCCAACTGAACCGGTTCCTGACCAACCACTGAACCGGTGCTCGGCGAGAGCACTGCCTTGCGGGCGAGAGCTCCTATACATGGGGCTCGTCTCGCCTAGCGGATTGGCCCTCGCCTCGCGACTGGTCCTCTCTCTAGGTCCGTCTCACCTAGAAAGGCTCTCGCCTAGCGAGCAGGCCTTGGCCCGGCGAGGGGCCCTTTTCCTGGGACCCACTTGTCCAGCGAGTAGGCTTGATCAAAGTGCACATCTCGCCTTACCTTCCTCTCTCTTCGAGCCCGAACTGTTCGTGCAAGCCCAAGGTTGCACACAATCCCTGCTCTTTTCGAGGTTGTTTCAAGCTTGGAAAGAAAGTACAACCGAGGCTCGTGTCATTAAAGCGTATTTATGGGTCCTGGAATCTTTGGTAAGGCCCTCCATCGGAGCCTATAAATATAGGATTCCTACTCCGTATTGAGGATGCCTCCTTTCACACTTCCTCCTTTGTTGGCTCTACTGCAATCATGTCTCACAACTAGAGTTTTCACGAGCGCCATGTGATGGTGCGCAAGCAGAACAAGGCCAACGTGACCGCTCTGACCACTGCTCTGGTTTGCGCCCCACTCAACTTACTATCATCATCGCCTCGCCCGAAGAAGGTAAAGACAGGCGGCCCCCCTCCTCGGCTGAGGAGCCATCTCACGCTGCCCTGGAAATCCACCCATCTCCTCCTCCCGCATCTCCTAGAGAAAAGGAGGTGAGTTCTCGCTTTTGTTCTATTACCCCTTCATCCGCATCTGCTTATTTACCATTTGCTTCTTCAGGGAGCCCCCGCACGTCTACACCAACCAGAAAGTCTGAGGGATGACACCGTCGTCTACCACGAAGACTCTGACTCACCATAGCCTTCCACTCCTCCATCTACTCCTCCCAACAAGAGGAAGGAAGACCCTTCTCAGGCTGCCGGGACCTCCCGCCATCCTGGTAAAAAATCGTCCCTCTTGCTTCTCTGTCCCGCTCGCTATTCCCACGCCCTCCGGCGAGAGCCTCCCTTATTCTGCCCCTCGACTCCTTGCGTAGGCACCCAGGCCGACTCGCCTACTGAGGAGCTCTTTAGACGACTCGCCATCTCGCCCCTACTGTCATATAAGAGATTGAAGACTACCTGGGCGACCCCATGGACCCGCTGGAGATGAAGCGCAAGACCGTCGATATGTTCCGGAAGCACGCGTGCATCATCTACGAGCTAGAGCAGGACAAGCAGACGGCTGATAGGCGAATTGAATGGCTGGAGATTGAGTGCACTAGCTTGTCTTCTGAGGCTGGCGTCGAGATAGAGTTTGATGGGACCGACCCTCAGGCCATTATCAGCGAGGTCGACATGCAGCTTCATCTCGTGCACCATGGGTTTGATGCCGTTCGCGCCTTCCACACGCACAGTAGGCCCCCTGCGCTGGGGCTCGCGGTGGTCGCTGGAAATGGCACCCGTATTAAAGACCGCCCTCCTCGTCCCGCTTTATTCATCCATCTCGCTTCTCTTTTTTTGTTTTTTCCCCTTAATGCTGTAATAATTTTGTAACATATTATGCTACCGTCTCGCCAATAACCTAGGGTCTGAGAACATGGTTCCCGCCTTATGCGGGATGGTACATTTAAATATTTTCTGTTGCTAGCTTAATCTCTTAATTTCTTTTATTCTTTTTTAATCATTTATTATGTCCTGCCTTGTTGAGGAAGCCTGTTATGGGCCATACAAATCGAGGTTTAGGAGAGAGAGAGTGAACCGTCCCCCGGCTCTCCTCCTTCCTACATACATTTTTCCCGCCCATTTTATCTGTTTGACCATATCCACTACAAATACTCCTGCCCCCCGAATCAGAAGGATATCCGCGCATTCACCCCTGTCGCATCCAAGCCCTTGCCCCCTTGCTTCTTTCGTCTCGCCCATCCCTCTCACTCTTTGTTCCTCTCGCTCCTTCCTTCCTCGGCCTTCTCTCCGATTCTCTTTCTCACTGCTTCTTTTCCCTCAACCATCTCGCCTCCATCCATCTCGCCTAGAATGGGGAAGAAGAAAGTCGTGGAAGGCGAGGGGTGTAGTCGCTGCGGGAAACGGTTTACCGATCACGACTTCCCTCCCGACAAGCTTCCTGATGAAGACTACCGCAACTTTGTTTGCGAGTACATGATGGAGGGACTCGAATCACGGCCCCCAAGGTCGGCGAGGCGGTCAACACCAACTACCCGGGAGAGCTCGCCTTCCGCATCTCGCACTTCGAGGCAGGGTTGAGATTGCCCCTCTGGCCGGAGGTAAAACAGGTCCTAAAGTACTTCGGCGTCGTACCCGTGCAGCTTAACCCGAACGCCATTTTGGTGTTAATCACTTTTGCCAGCTACATGCGCCGGGAGCGCATCGATTTTAGCTTGATGGTTTTCTGCAAGCTCTTCATCTACCACGCCAATGCTGACGGCGTCTCGTACTTCACTGGGCAAAGGCTCAAGGTGTGCAAGACGCTCAATAAAAACCATCATTGGCTCACCAGGTTCGTGTTCATCCGTGGCAACTTCGGGGGCGTCCCGCTCACGGTAGTGTCACCCTCCGAGATCTTTTATGTGTCTCCACAGGTGGGCGGCACAGACAAGCTGCTGTACGACTTATTCGTCGGCAAAAACTTCGAGGTCAACTTCTTACGGCGGGTCCTCGACTCGCTACCTCCCATGCTCCTCGGTGAAGGTACTCTCGCTCTCTTATCTTGCATTTTAATATTTTTCGTCTCGCCATCTCATCACCCCATTGCTTGTTTTAGGAGAGCGGGTCATACCAGTCCACCCCCCTACAAGAGCAACATCCAACCAACTAATGGCCTCAGTCTCGCCAGCGCGGTGGCGAGGCGTTGAGAGGGTGCCTGGCTCCTACCCCTCCGAAGATGCCTGTAGATGACACCACCCCTCTCGCTCCAGCCCTCCCAAGAAAAGGATGAAGAAAGTTGTGACCCTCTCTAAGGGAAAAAAGAAGGCCCTGAAGGGAAAGGAGATGTCGGGGTCCTTGAGCCCCATCTCCATAGGGGACTCACAGTCGCCCCGCTCGCCTCCCCCTCAGGTCGTCTCGCCCGCCCGCAAGATGACTCTACTTGACCGGCCTGCCGCCACTTCTGATCAACAGGCCATTTCTACGTCTCGCGAAGCTGCATCCTCCAGTCGCCCCGCCCCTCTTCTCATCCAAACTTCAATCTGGGCCTCGTGGTACAAGATGCTGCCGGCGACCACGTTCTGGTGTTGGAGAGGGATGTCAACTGTGTGTCCATCTCCACCCTCATTCCCTCTTGGAAAGAGCAGGAGATTCCCACCAGCAATGCCTTCTATATGGGCTATGGACTTTACGGTGGTCCCGAGACAGTCTCCCCCGAGAATGAGTCCTCGCGAGACCTCGTACTGAAGACCTCCCACGCCCAACTACGTGCCTTGGAGCTCTCGCACAGTACCTCGCACTGCCTGATTTACACTAACAAGAAATGGAAAGATGCCGAGACGGGCCTGGCGATGGAGAGAGAGAAATTCGATGACCTTGCGAAAAGTCTATCCGTCGCCAAAACCCCCCTCGCGAAAGCCCAGGGCGGCGTGGTAAGCATTAACCTTATCCTTGGATTATCCTTTTTAAATAATCTTTGCTAGTGACGGGGCGTCTCGCAGGATGCCAAGACGGCGGAGCGGATGCACTCGCAAATGGTGGCCCTGAAGGAGGAGAATAAGGATTTGAAAGCTCAGATCACCGCCTTCAGGGAAATGTCGCATCGTCATCTCGCCGTGAACCCCTCCAGGCCCCTCTGCCTCACTATTCTCTGGATGAAGTTGAGGAGCAGTTCCGAGACGCCAGCATCAGGACGACGGAGCTGGTTTTAAAAATGATGAATGAGCTGGGGGTCGTGAAGGAAGACTCTGAAACAGTGACCGCTCGCGATTTTGTCCCCCAGCTCTATAGCATGGAGAGCGAAGATTCTTCTTCCAGCGAGGAGGAATGACATGCTGCCTGCGAGATCCAGGACCCCTCTCCTCTTTTTTGCTTCTGTATAACTTTACTTAGCTTCTTTTTGAGTTTTCTTCTGTGATCAGTTTGAAAATGTATTCAGAATACTATGATGAACAGATACTGGTCAAATGCACAAACTCTTGTCCTGTTACTTTATTTTACATTTTACGAAACGATTCATTGGCTTGCTTCTATTTGCGAGATGGTGCTACCCACACGTCTCGCCGCCTCACTCTTACCCTTTTCACTTTGCTTTATTTTGTCTACTGCGAGATGACCCTTTGATGCGCTTACGCCCGCGAGATGGGGCTACGTCTTGTATCGCCGCTTCATTAGAGAGTTGAATTTTTTCAGAGCGCGAGTCGTCACTTCCCTCGTATTATTTATGCATGAGACCAACCGATATAACCCTCTCGCCTCGCCTCAGGGTAATTCCGGCGCGGGTGGCTTTTAGTGATTTAATTTGCACCCCTGTTATTAGGCCGAGCCTTCTGTCCCGCGCGAGTGCCCACTGGCCGTAGGTGAGACCATCCCCAAGGCCACTAGCTGGGAGTGCCTACACTCACACTGCTCCAGCCTTTGCCTCCCACAATTTATTTTTCATGAGATTAAGTAGGGATGCTCCTTAAGGAGGTCTCCACAACCACTATGCCATTGAGTGAGCTTATAGTCCTACCACCTTGATGAGAGCCTGGGCAGCGGGTCTACCTGGTACTAAGCCAGGCTCGGGGTGGCGCAAAAGTCTCCAAGAACCAAGAACCAAGTCTCCAAGAACCAATCCTTTCCCCCACAGGTGAGCCTTCGGACCTGCCAGATAATCAGAGCCTGCGCAGCGGGTCTACCTGGGGCCAAGCAGCGCTAGAATAGGGCAAAAGTCTCCAAGAACCAAGAACCAAGTCTCCAAGAACCAATCCTTTCCCCCACAGGCGAGCCTTAAGACCTGCCAGCTATTGAGAGCCTGCGCAGCGGGTCTACCTGGGGCCGAGCAGTGCTCGGGGTCCCTTTGTAACACCCCCTAACACTCCGTCGCATAGCATATAACAGTAGGTCCGGCCGGGGCCCGACGCCATATACTACAGACAGACCGGGTGGTTACACATGGAAACCATCCAACCAATCATAACGTCCTACACAGAGCATTCTAGCAGAAGCAGATTAATAAGTTGCAATAGAGAACCCAGTACAAAAGCATGAATGTCCACTAATACCAAATAGGAATGTTACAAAATACACCAGTACAAGCCTTAAGGCCTTACGAAAATTATTCACTTCATATTACATGTTTTACAAACCACGACACACAGGCCGGTCACACATGAATAAAATAGTAAACACTTCCAATTGGGCCTTCGAGGGCCGGCTTCACAAAAAGGGCTTTAGCCCGCTATTGACCGCTTGGTCCAGCAGCACCTGCAAACAACAAACCACCACACGGTGGCAAAACAAGGCAACGGTCAGCAATGCTGACAAAATTATAACGATCCCGCCCCCAACTCGGGTCGGCGATGCTCCATCCCTGCATTTCATTAGCATAAGCGAGCAATATAACAATATTCATTTCATCACATGCGTAGGCTCATATGGCCATACACCCCGTGCACTCAGGGCACATTCTCGGTGAACGCAGTCTAAGTCTGCCGACTCACCACCATCCCTTTGGACGGCCAATCAATGAGCAGTTTGTCTTCCCGGCATGGGTCACGGTAATTAAAACCATAGACCGCCGAAGCCTCTCATCTATGCCAATGGCTCTAATCCGAACGACATAGAACGGGTACGGTTCCATCTAACCCGTGCTCACAACACAATGGTAATTTAAACCATATGCGCCCGCAATGGTAATTTAAACCATATGCGCAGGTCAAACTTCTCCCGAGTCCCGTTTCCATCACAATTCACATAATCCGGTTATGTTCAAGTTGGCTCTCAGGCCACCAAGTTGGCAAGATCATGTATCCGCCCAGTTTTCCGGGTGCATCTTTGGATTAATCCCCAAGGCTCCCTGTTGCAATCTACCGTGTAGAAAACCCGAAAAAAACAACAATAGCACGGAGTCTTCTCCGGCATTATGCAATGCAACATCACCGATCCAGACCAACACCCGGATAGGAATCACACAATCATTGCCTATTCCGTCTCGCTTACGGACCTAAACAACGGGGACTTCACATATCTACCCGAAGGAACGCCTCCAACTCACCGCAAACTCGCGAGAGCGGGCTTCCTATGTAAAGAAGGAGAGCTACTCATGCTCGAAGAGAGAATCATTACCTTAGCGTTCCTCTTTGGCGCCATGGAAAAGTAAGCAGATGAAAAGCACCGCACTAGCTTTGCCTCCTAGATCCGGAGTCGGCTCGCGATTTGGAGTTCGAAGCTCCTCCAATGGCCGGATCTAGTTCTTCTTCCTTCCTTGGCTCTCCTCTCTTCTAGATTAGAAAGACAACCACTCATGAAAAGTGAGGGTTTCTAAGGCCCAACCAGGGATATCCATTCAGGAATAACCCCCAGTCGTTGGATCATCAAATTAAAGAAATGAATGGCTTTGATTCAGGACTAAAATGCCCAATCTGGATCGCACACGGCCT